>OZ024814.1:76355114-76955114 GCA_964017055.1 Chloromyia formosa
GAAAAGTACGAAATTTTCCGTGTCGCACTTTCATAATCACACTCATGTCTCGCGCACTTTCGAGCAGTTCATTTTACTCGATATTTCCCGGCACTTTACGTTTTTTTGCACTTTCACACGGCACTGATAGCCACTTCTTTTATTTTCACTTAAAACCCCGACACTAAACTCACTTTTACGCACAAATATCGCGAAATTTTACCGGGCGACCGCGCGAGTTCACACTTGGTTGACTGCTTGTCATGTTGTTAGTGCTTTGACAATCAGCTGACACTCCGGCCTGAGAGTAAAGATGGCAGTGACCACACGCGTTCTTCACTTTGTTTACATATATGGTTCACTGCTTGTCATGACGTCATTGCTTTGACACTACGGCCTGTCAGTAAAGATGGCGGCGGTAGCATCTTTCACTACGTTTATATCGCGGGACTATCTTCGAGATCTGACTAAATCGATCTAGCTCTCGACGATATAAACGTATCGGTTTAATTAGTTTTGATTTTGGCTTATCTCCACTTGCGATGCGGAACTGGACTAAAAAAAATTGGGACTATGTTTCTGTCATCGCTAATGTTGACGCGGTGGTTGACGTTTCCTCTGTTGTCGTTTTTTTTTTTGTCCGGCGCTTGTTTTGTTTGCAATTTCAGGAAAGCAGTGCGTGATCACGGGCAAGAAAAAGTCTTTTTCAGTCGTAACATTTATATCTGTCAAATTTATCTGTGCTGTCAACGGAGAAAGAAGAAGAAGAAATACCTCTCCGTATGGTCGGTATAAACACTCCACCAACAAGTACTAACACTAAAACGATTTAGTTAAATCGCCGTTTAGTTCCACGGATAAACGTGGCCTTTCATAGTATGTGAACACTGAAAATGTATTCAAAAATTTTGTCGAACAGCCGCCCTTTGCAGCCGGCACAGTTATCGGCATACCAGATACCAGCATGAAAAGGCGGTGAAGAAGAGCGCCCTATCTTTTTGCTATTTTCACACAACTCAAAACAACAACTTGCACTGGTAGCACAGAGATATATAGGAGATGAATCCACCATTTACTGCACACAAAATTCTGGACGTAATTTCACCACATACGAACTAGTAAAAAGTAAAGAGAAAGACACAAGCCCTCCACTGCGTAACACCCGCGCAGTCCATATAGAAGCACAGGAAGCACATGAGATGTCAACCCCTCCCATACTTCTCCTTTGTGAGCAATAACATTCCATTTTGTCTCTCCGCCGCGGAACACCCGCCCGGTCCATATAGAAGCACATGGGATGTCAAATTCCCATCCCCCTCATCACCCAGATTCACATGACACCCATATCGCCTGTAAAGAAAGAATGTCCTTTTCTGCTGACCGAAGGACTCGAAACGCCCTCATTAGTACTCCATAGCATCCGCCTCATCACCCCGATTCATATGACACCCATATCGCCTATATCCCAGTTCATCGCGAATAATGTCCTTTTCTCCTGACCAGAGAACTCGAGACGCCCTCATTAGTACTCCATAGCATCCGCCTCATCACCCCGATTCATATGACACCCATATCGCCTATATCCCAGTTCATCGCGAATAATGTCCTTTTCTCCTGACCAGAGGACTCGAGACGCCCTCATTAGTACTCCATAGCATCCGCCTCATCACCCCGATTCATATGACACCCATATCGCCTATATCCCAGTTCATCTCGAATAATGTCCTTTTCTCCTGACCAGAGGACTCGAGACGCCCTCATTAGTACTCCATAGCATCCGCCTCATCACCCAGATTCATATGACACCCATATCGCCTGTAAAGAAAGAATGTCCTTTTCTGCTGACCGAAGGACTCGAAACGCCCTCATTAGTACTCCATAGCATCCGCCTCATCACCCCGATTCATATGACACCCATATCGCCTATATCCCAGTTCATCGCGAATAATGTCCTTTTCTCCTGACCAGAGGACTCGAGACGCCCTCATTAGTACTCCATAGCATCCGCCTCATCACCCCGATTCATATGACACCCATATCGCCTATATCCCAGTTCATCGCGAATAATGTCCTTTTCTCCTGACCAGATGACTCGAGACGCCCTCATTAGTACTCCATAGCATCCGCCCCATCACCCCGATTCATATGACACCCATATCGCCTATATCCCAGTTCATCGCGAATAATGTCCTTTTCTCCTGACCAGAGGACTCGAGACGCCCTCATTAGTACTCCATAGCATCCGCCTCATCACCCCGATTCATATGACACCCATATCGCCTATATCCCAGTTCATCGCGAATAATGTCCTTTTCCCCTGACCAGAGGACTCGAGATGTCCTCATTAGTACTCCACAGCATCCGCCTCATCACCCCGATTCATATGACACCCATATCGCCTATATCCCAGTTCATCGCGAATAATGTCCTTTTCTCCTGACCAGAGGACTCGAGACGCCCTCATTAGTACTCCATAGCATCCGCCTCTTCACCCCGATTCATATGACACCCATATCGCCTATATCCCAGTTCATCGCGAATAATGTCCTTTTCTCCTGACCAGAGGACTCGAGACGCCCTCATTAGTACTCCATAGCATCCGCCTCATCACCCCGATTCATATGACACCCATATCGCCTATATCCCAGTTCATCTCGATTAATGTCCTTTTCTCCTGACCAGAGGACTCGAGACGCCCTCATTAGTACTCCATAGCATCTGCCTCATCACCCCGATTCATATGACACCCATATCCCCTATATCCCAGTTCACTGCAAAGAATGTCCTTTTCATGATAATTCAATGAGGCTGTCTACACCAGGCACAATTGTTCCAGGAACAAAACCGGTTATGTGCCTGTCTACACGAAGCACATCGAAACGAGAACAACGTGTATACATGTAGGGCGTTTTCAATGTATTGATTTTATGCTATACTGTGGAAGGATGCGAAAAGTGCGTGTATTGGTTGGGAACAATTGTTGTGCTTGAAATTTTCGAGCACAAGTTTTGTTCCCTTCCTATACCTTTCCCTTCATGCATCTCGCCTACAAAAACCGGTTTTGTGCCGGAACAATTGTGCCTGGTGTAGACACCCTCATTGATCAACAGCAACAGCAAGCCATTATGCTCCACAACCATCCTTATCACAACGATCCCATACAAAAAATTGCAATCGCGCCGTCCCTACTTATGTGAAAGATGCATATATTATTTCACTTTCTGCCGCATATTTTGTTTCGGCTTGAAACAGAAAATGTCTATGCATGGATTCTTTCGGTTCCACACTCAATGCCTAATTTCGTTTAGAAACGAAAGTAAGTATATGGCTATTCTCGCTTTCGTTCGCATACTTTACTTCGATTTGAAATCGAAATTATCCATGCAGGGATATTTCGTTAATTTTCCGATAAATACTTTCGGTTCCAAACGAAAGTATCCATATGGATTATTTCGTATGCCTTATTTCGCTATGGCTTATTTCGGTGCCCCTCGAGTTCAGTTAATATGTGGTGAATAAGTGGTTGTCAAACCCTTGGCACCAACCCAGTATCTATTTAGACACAAACCGAAATCTAAACTAGGAATGTACCCCAGCTGACAAATCGACCAGCTGAAAGCTGACGATGACAATTTTAGACGTCAAGTACCGAAAAGTGGAAAATAGATGAATCCCACGCTGTCCATTACAAAAATCACGAACAACGAGAAAACAAATTCAAAGCCACCCGAAAACCAAAGAACTAGAAGCCGAAAACGGCGAAAACACAACAACCAATTTGATAACTGTCAAAACTCGGAAACTCGCAACATGAGCGTGAGGTTGAAAAAGAAGAAGAAGAACCTGAGCACTGAGCACTGATCAGTGAGCAGAAATATTTCTTGCTCGGTGAAATTTGATCATGCTCACCCGAGCAGAAGTTGCTCAGTCACTTCTGAACCCGCTCGTTCTGAACATGTTCGCTGAGCGGAAGTTGCTCAGTTCCTTCTGAACGCACACAATGAGAGTGAGACTGTAAAGAATTGGAAATGGATGATATTAGCCATGCTCGTTGGCAACGTATGACGGACGAAGAACGTCACGATTACATAGGAAATCTTGTCGATTTCGGCGATTCTGGCGACTTCCTCGGTAGTTCGGACGAGGAATTGATTCCCGAAAAACGCCTGGTTCTATGCAAACTAGTCTCCCAATTTTCAAGCTACCCAGCTGAAATTTTGCAAGAAGTACAATATATAGGTATATATGCACGCAGTATATGTATATATATGCACGCTGTATATATATGCACGCAGTATATATGTCGGAACCAACGTAATCGGATCACTACGTCATATAGCTACCATAGGAACGACCGGTCCAAAAGTCAGTCTTTGTGAGAAAAACTTTTTTATTTGTAAAGCTATCATTTTGAAATTTCATATTATTCAATAATTTTTGCCGTTAAATCACATCCTCGAATTCTGTTCAAATTGAACTACTCTATCGTATAGCTGTCATAGGAACGACCGTTCCAAAAACAAGTTTTTGTTAGAAAAACTTTTTTCGTTCTAAACATATCTTTACAAAATTTCATACCATTAAGTTATATTTACCACCAAACCACATTCCGAAATTTGGTTGAAATCGGCGTACTATTTCATATGCCTCTCATAGGAACAGTGAAATTCGAACAAATTTTACTACTAATTTCACAGTGGTAAATGCACCGCAGATCAAAATGAGGCTATGATAACAGGTATTGAGAGTATGATAACAGGTATAAAACCCTTCACGCTTCGCGTGAACGGTTTCATGCCTGTTTTTATTCCAAATTCGCTTGATTTGCCTCTTCTCAACACCAAATTCTACGAAATTTCCATACAAAGTCTATATGAGTACCCGGGTACTCCCATATGTAACGACGTGGTATTGAGATGGTATGTATGCGAGTGTTAAAGGTGACAACGGCTACATCATACGAAATTACACGTCTATTCATTTGACCGTTTGTATGCTTTGACTAAAACAGTTAATCGTATTACCCATAGATATATATTGAACAGATAGGAAATATGCACAGAGTGTTGGTAAAAATTTGAATATCGAGTTATGATTGACATATTCGCGTCTGCGCAGTGAAACTCGTATTAACATTTGGCCCAGAGGCCCGAGGAGCGAGGAGCCAAATGCTTCGTAAATGTCAAAATTGTGGCTGAGTGGCCGATGGCGTAACGACATTTACCGAACGTATAGCGACCCCGTGCAAATGGGTGGCAGTGCGCATGCGCGAGTTGGTTCGAAAATAACCTGAAGCACAGAGTGGGGATAGTACTATTACCGATGTGTTCAATATATATCTATGGTATTACCTACCAGCTCCTCCTGCTCGAATTTTTTCCGCCAGAGTTCCCTGGGGCGTTAGCTCAATTTCCAAGTCGCCTCCTAAATATTGTCGAACTAGTTCGTTATTTTCCCCCACATAGGAGGAAATCATTCGCTTAACAAGTTTTTCCTTTATCATTAGACCCAAGCCAAACGACTCAACACCTAAAACGCAGAATATTAAATTTTTGAAAATAATATAATTATGTATAGTGTAAAAAAGTTACCTCCATTATTAGAAATTGCGGTAATATTTTTCGTTCCCTTCTTTACCAAAGACAAAATCAGGTTTTCGGGTATACCACAAAGACCGAACCCACCAAAAAGAATTTTGGCCCCATCAGAAACATCGCGAACTGCTTCATTAGCCGATTCGTATACTTTGTTAGATCCATGACGTACGGTGGAAAATTGGCACCCTTGAAACTGTTTTGGAGAATAGTGATGGTGTAGCAATAAGAACAGACCAAATTTTAAAATTCAGAGATGCAAATGAGATGATTTTAAATGACTATGCAAATGCAACCTTCTAAATCTTGCAAATCTCATAGCAAGATAATACTAGAAAGATGTGATTATGTGTGAAAGCGGCCATGGTCAATACACGGCAAAGCTCTTCAACACTGATAGCAAAATGAAAATTTGAACTCACCCTTGGGATAAACTGTAAACCCGATTTTGTACCAATAAATAGCCAGGAAGTATTTCTGCGCAACATCTTGCTTAATAGATCTTACTTGCAAAAGAACACTTTCTACAAGTCTCGGTTGACAGCCGCGCAATTCGGTTTATGTGAAGTATAAAATGTCGATATGCATGTATAGACTACATACGAGCGAAATATATCTCAATCAACAAAACAAGAAACTGAGAACTTTGTTCATCATTTATGAGTACTCCAGAACGATTTCTACAGTGTCGCTCATAGCGTCTGGTAGCATAAGCCGTACACTTGTGTTATCATTTCATGCACAGTGAGTCACAGTGAAAATGAACCACCTTATGCTAAAAAAAGGATTAACTTATTTATTGTCTCAACATATACCTAAGCTTCTTATTTCAGTATGTTTTACAATTATTGGATCTGATAGATCTGTCAGATTAACATTACGATTACACTATCCCCAGATTACTTCAGCAGCGGCGTAATCTGGGTGTAATATAAGTCAGCTGGCTCAGATTAAGTAATCTGGGGATAGTGTAAACGTAGTATAATATTACGTTTATATTACGTTTACACTATCCCCAGATTACTTAATCTGCGCCGGCTGATTTAATCTGCAACTGTCAAATACACAATTTTAAAATCACCACACCCAGATTAAGCCGCAGATGAAGTAATCTGGCTATAGTCTAAAACGTGCCATACACACACCGATCGATCGGCCGATCCGTCGCCCGAAATCAATATCGGCCGACGGATTGGCGTGTGTATGTGGAAATCGCACCAATCGGGCGATCAATTTTGATCTGCCGATATTTTAGTGCGATTTTCGTGCGATCGATCGGTGACGATCGATTGGGTAGTGTATGTGATTATCGCAATTGAATGTCAAATTACCAAATTATTAAATGATGAAATTTCAAGGATTCTAATGATTTAAATGGCAGTGCAATTGAAATATCAATTATGTGGTATACGAAAATACCACACACATCCAAATAGTTAACAAAAATGAATCTAGGTTGGATTGGGAGTGAATCATAACCTATTTTTTGAATTGTCATTCGTTATCGCATCGCACGAAAATCGCTCAGTGTGTGTGCAGTGGAGATCGGCAGATAATGTATTGCGGCTTTAATAGCCGCCATACATTATCCGATCCGTCGTCCGATCGATCGGCCGATGGATCGCCACAAAATATCTGCCGATCTCCACTGCACACACACTGAGCGATTTTCGTGCGATGCGATAACGAATGACAATTCAAAAAATAGGTTACGATTCACTCCCAATCCAACCTAGATTCATTTTTGTTAACTATTTGGATGTGTGTGGTATTTTCGTATACCACATTGTTGCGACCCCTCCTGAAGGCTTTTCAGATCTTCAGGGGAAGTCTAATAAATGTGAAAGTATATACAAATATCCATATATATGTATATATTTCACATCGCAGCAGGGGACCGGGAGATGGCCCCTTTGCAACATTAGTCGGCTTAATGGCCGACAAAAAAAAAAAACATCCTTTTACGTCCCGGCCAGGACAGCTACTTGGGGTGGGGCTTGAAAAATAAATTCATCGTCATCACATCATCATACACTCACTCCCTCCCATTCATCCGGAATTCCCCCATTCTCATATTGACCTACATTTTAAATAAATAAATTAAAGAAAACATTTAGATACATTATTATTATTTTTTTATTTTTGTGACCAACCGAACTTCTGTCAAAAATCGAACATTCGTGCATTACGTTTATTATAAATTTAACTTTTATGCGCATTTACATAAATAAAAAATTAGATTCTGAATGACTGAATCATACAAAAAAATATTATTACTTATTCTAATAGTTTTTCTTTTCAATGTTTAACATCACTGATGCGAAATGGGCAATATTTAAACCAAATTATCAGGTTCACACAAAATAAATCCAAACTATTCGACTGTATTACAAATTTAATCCACAAAATGATCTGACTACACAAACTTTCAATGTTTAACATCACTGATGCAGAATGGGCAATATTTAAACCCTATTATCAGGTTCACAAAATAAATCCAAATTATTCAACTGGATCTCAAATTTAATCAAAAAAATTGATCTGACTACACAAACTTTCAATGTTTAACATCACTGATGCAGAATGGGCAATATTTAAACCCTATTATCAGGTTCACAAAATAAATCCAAATTATTCAACTGGATCTCAAATTTAATCCACAATATAATTCGATCATCAACTTTAAACATCACTCCCACCATCAATTGCACGCCTATCCACCGCACAAAATCAACCCACACCAAAAATGACCAGCTTCCATCCGCGATCCTCTCTATTCCAACTCCTGACCAATTCTAACGACCATAATCCAAAGCCTACGTGACCAAAACTAAACGGATCGTGTTCTTTTCTCTACTCCGACCCACTCGTCATCAACCCATCTCAAAAAAAAAACCAAACTCATTCTTCTTGGACATAACTGGAGCAATCATCGTGTATGTGTGTCGTCTGACACGAAAATTCACAACGGAAAACCATTCCCCGATGGCAATCACATACTCCATTCTCCCAACAGGAAAAGAGTTGTTACCTTTTTTTTTTTTTTTTTTTTTTTTTACATTATTACTACAAACGAGGGGCCGACCCATCCCTGAGGAAGAGTCTCCTAAATAAAAGCCGGGCAAATATACAAAAAAAATGTTTCCAAACCTACAATAAATTCACTTCTACGATGTATCTTTACATATAATTTTTTTCTTTTTCCAGAATTATAGTCACCAATACGTCACAAGATTCAATAAAAAAAAACGAAAATATCTCTGCTCTCACAAATTCAGTATACCTCAGCGGAAGGATCTCAAACCAGAACAAACTGTAATCTAAACCATTCCAAGGTCGAAGAACCAGCAAGTTCGGCGCTTATACCTGACCGATGAAGATAACCAACACAGATAATACAGGAAGATTACTTTTGGATTAAAAAAAAAAAATCAAAACAAAATTCTCGTGTTGCTACATGCTAACCGACAGCATTTATCAATGCTAAATTTAAAAAAAAAGAGCATTTTTCAATGCTTACAAAATTACAATAAACAAAGAGTAAAATGGAACAGTATTGATTCTTGATCAATCCCCAAATCCTCCTGAATCCAAAAATAATCCTTTAACGAAAATAATTAATAATTCCTTATCTTATATACTAATACTATGAATTAATGTACTACGCTAATAAATTTTTGGAAGCCGAATTACGGAAATGCAATACAAAGTTTACACAGAAGGTGTACACCAAATAGCTAAATTTTATGAACTCTACTTTAATAGACCTGCAACTATTTGATAAGTGAATTCCAAATAGCGGTGGTGCTTCTCAGGATGGTTACGAAAGCAAAATTTAATATGAACCTATCACCTGAAATGAATATAAGTTGCAACCAGACTCAGGTGCGAATGTCTTGAGCATGATATATACCTAATGATTTTCCTGAGGAATCGGCCACCTCATAGGCAACATTGCCGTTAGGTCGTACTATAACTCCATCAATGAATTTCGGGGCTAATTTGCTGGCGAAATAATCCACAGCTGAGCTTTGCACATGATTGCGCACCAAAACCTTTTGGCCAATTTGAAAAGATCGTGGTCGACTCCGAAGATTATAACGGCGAGCACCTTTAAAATAAGCCTCCGTCAGTTTGGCTTTAACTTGATCTTGAATAAGACGTAAACGCTCTATATGAGGCGATAATTCAACTGCTCCATCCTCAAAGGCATTGAGTTGTCTCAATAATTGGTATTGAGAACCGTGATGAATACTTTGATAACCAAACATAAGAAAATATGGGGAACAACCCGTGGACTCATGAACAACGTTCCTAAAAGCAGCTGCGGCATCACTAAGATGAACATCCCAATTTCGGTGATCTTCCTCCACATATGCCCTAATAGATGCTAAAATTGATTGATTAACACGCTCTGACGCATTAGATTGCGGAGAGTAACGTGGCGTGAATATGTGTGTAACCCCATATTCAATCAACAAAGTTTCAAGTGCCTTCGAAGTAAACTGCACTCCATTGTCCGAGTGCAAAAATTCAGGCACACCAAACGTGTGAAAAATCAAATCCTTAAGAAACTTGACGACTGAATCTGCCGTGGCTCTAGGCACAGCTTTCAACCATATGAACTTAGAAAAATGGTCCAAAATCACTAACAGTTGGGTGTTCCCTGCCTTTGAACGGGGATAAGGACCTAAAAAGTCTATAAACAGTCTTTGCATAGGCCTTTCGGATGTTTGCATTTTTCCCATAGGAGGTTTCATTACACAATTGGCTGGTTTAATTCTCTTACATGTCATGCACTCAGAAATATACTTTGTAACGTCCTTTCGTAAAGTCGGCCAATAATAATAGCGCTGCAAAAGCTCGATTGTTTTGCGAATCCCAAAGTGCGACGAAGTTGGTGAGTCATGTGAATTAAAAATCAATTTCAACCTTTGACTCTCAGGCACCCAAAGTTTGGTAACTGGTATATCCACATCATTAGGACGTGAACCGGTATTAATATACAGGCGACCATCTCGAATCCACAAATTTTGAAACCGATCAGGCGCTTGACTGACCTTCATAATAAGTTCCAAATACGATGGTTCAGTAAACGCTGTATCCGGTAAGATTTCATCCAAGTGCAAATGTTCAGGTAAAAATGCAAGAGAATGACAAGATCGATTACAAACCACACTGACAGATGCAACAACTTCAGACTCCTTGAACATACGTGATAACGCGTCTGGTACTAAATTGTTGATCCCTTTACAATGCTGAATTGCGAAATCAAAGCTTTGAAGCTTTAAGCTCCACCGAGCCAATCTACCCGAAAGATCTTGCTGAGACATCAGCCATTTAAGGCTGGCATGGTCAGTAATAACTGTGAAGGGCAAACCTTCGATATAAGCACGAAAACGCTTAATGCTCTGTACGGCTGCCAAGCATTCCAATTCTGTAATAGTGTATTTCTGCTGAGCGGAAGTAAGTTTAGCAGACATGAAAGCCACTGGGTGCTCTTTATTATTTTCATCCTTTTGGAAAAGGACACTACCGATTCCGGTACTGCTAGCGTCACATTGGATAAAAAATCGCTTAGAAAAATCTGGATTGACCAAAACAGGAGCGGACACAAGTGCTTGTTTTAGTTGCTGAAATGCATTTTCAGCTGCGTCAGTCCATTTAAATTTTTTCTTTCCTTTTAATAAATCTGTAAGAGGAGCTGCAATTGTGGCAAAACGAGCTATGAATCTGCGGTACCAGCCCGCCATTCCCATAAAACGACGGATATCTTTTGCAGACTTAGGAGTAGGATAGTCTACCACACTAGAAATCTTGTTCGGATCGGGCTTGAGAATACCATCGCTTACTATGTAACCCAGATATTTAATTTCAGATTGAAGGAACCTGCTCTTTTGTATATTAATGGTAAGACCAGCATCTTTAAGTAAATGAGCCACTTTTATCAATAATTCAAAATGTTCCTCCAATGTAGAGCTTGTGATAAGTAAATCATCAAGATACACAAATATTTTGTCATGTAACTCATGCGGTATCACTTTATGCATAAGACGACACATGGACTGTGGCGAGTTACACAGACCGAATGGCATTACCTTAAAATGATAAAGAGGACGCCCTGGCACAGTGAAGGCAGTTTTTTCCTTAGACTCATCGTCTAAAGGAATTTGCCAAAAGGCGTCCTTGAGATCGAGGCTTGATATAAAACGAGTTGATTGCAAACGGGATAACAATCCATCTATAAGAGGGAGAGGATATGCATCTTTTATCGTCACTTCATTTAGCCTGCGTGCATCTAGGCACAGGCGCACTTTGCCAGGCTTACGCACTAAAGTGATAGGAGCGCTCCACGAACTATGACTCTCCTCTATTACACCGAGTGCCAACATTCTGTCTAATTCCTCATATATCTGTTTCTGTATTATCGGGGATACAGCATAATGACGCTGTTTGATAGGTTTGGCCTGACCAGTATCAATGTGGTGAGATAACAGATTGGTTTTTCCCAATCCAAGAGAATTATAAGAAGGAAATCCTTTTATTATTTCCTGTAGTCTAAAATTATCCTCCGGAGATAAATTAGAAAACGTAGGACCGTCAAGAGATTGTGAGGGCACCACTTCGCAGACTGTTGGATTTTGATAAGGCACAATGTTGAAAGCTCTCCAGAAATTAATACCTAAATATAAGGTACCTGATAACTCTGGCACAACCAAAAATCGTACAGACCTGATAGAATCCTTAAAACTAACCTCAAGGTCTATATAGCCCAAAGCTGTGACTTTTTGTCCGGATGCTGTACTTACATTTGTTCGAAAATTGTATAAACGAGAGGACAACCCAAGTTCATCCAATATAGACAAAGCCTCTCTTCCAAAAACACTAATGCTAGCCCCACTATCCAAAAGACCAACAATCCCACGATCCCCAATAAAAATCTCACAATGCGGCCGAGAATCTCCCGGGACAGATGACGTAATAATGGAACTAATTGCACTCTTGTACAAAAGACGAATGTCATGAAAATAACGATTTGATCGGGTACGACGGTTTTTAGCACGATTACTAGAATGACTAGAGCCATAGAGAGGAGTGTTACTAATTTTAGAAAAATCTGAAGATGAACTGGTAATTTCAAACTCCTCCGAACTATCCTCGAATGTGGTTAATATAACATTTTGAGTATCAACATCTACTGACTTCATTGTTTGAACTGATTTGTGACACATTTTTAATGAAGACTTCACATAATCAGAACTATATGTTGCGGAGTTTAACGCTGATGATGCAGCTCTGGGTCCACATTCGTGGCCGCATCCACTGTCTTTGATACCGGGGGCAGAAACAATTTTGGTGAAGGAATGTGATGATTCCCCGGGTTCCTCACATTCCTCATCACGTTTCCCGAACACTTGCCACATTTCGGCTTCAAAGTGTCCTTGGCACCACACCCGAAACAGAAAATATGCCTTATTGGGAGAGGACAATTATAAAAGTTATGACCCAAATCCTGACAATTCCAGCAAATGTTATAATTTGGAACATTTAATTCGGAATTCGGTACAAAATTACGTGAAGTATTTCCTAAAGGAGCCTTATTTTCCAGAACATTAACATGTGCCATAGGAGCGAAAGACTCTGAACATTCAATCTCGTGGACAGGTTTTCGTATATAAGAGGGACGTTCCGTGGGCTGGTCCAAATTCCAAACAGCCTCTACCGAAATACAACATTGAACTAGCTCTCTTGTGTTGACAAATTGCCGACCAGCCAGATGTTCACGTAAACGTTTCGACATATTTCTAAAAAGAATACATTGCATGTCATAATCATGAAAACTATGCCGCAATTCCAAAGACATAGTTTCTATACTATCATAAAATTCTATGAATGATTCATTGGCTTTTTGCAAACGAGAATCAATTCGCCTACGAATATCTACATCTGATTGTGTAGAACCAAATCTATCCGTTAAAGCTTCCTTCAGCTTAGACCATGAAATATTGGGTGAGTTTAGTTCATGGAACTTCCAATACCAGTCACTGGCATAGCCACGCACTAGTAGATGGAAATGTCCTGCCAATTCAGACAAACTCACATTATGGGTATTTGCCAATACCAGTATCCGATAAATAAAAGAATTAACTGGAATACTATTATTCGATCCATCAAAGTATATGCCCCATTTAGACACAGGCAAACCAGATTGTCTAGACCTATAATTACTATTTACACGTGAAGACAAAAATTCAGAATCTGGAATATGAACCTCAAACTGTTGTTGGTTTTCAATACAGGGAACGTTAACTGAAACTACTTCGGGTGGAACATTATTAACGAAAGGGTTATGGGAAATATTATGATTATCGGCAGACACTGCAGGTTGATTTCCAGCTGAAGAACCTAAACCAGTATCTCTAGTTTCACGAGCGTTTCTCTTAGGAGTATCCATGACTTTAGGATTATTTATAGCAGGAGTAGAAGCGAATTCAGGTCCAAAATCACACGGGCTTCTACGCGAATGCCAGGCCATAATTTGGTATTTTATATTATATTTAATAGTTAGAATCAGATGAACTACGTTATAAAATAGAGACTATAGAAGAAAAAAAAATGAACATACTAACCTAGACAACATTAATATTGGTTTTAACCTACGAGTATATACCAGAAAAACTATCAACAAAAATGCTATTGATATCTAGAAGAATTTATCAAACTGATGAAGTTAACAAACTTGAAACCAGTGGATACGCGTGCGCAGATTGTTTTACGAATTGGATGCGAAGTTGAGTCCAGAAGCAGCAAACGTGAAAACTTGATCAGACGAAATCTATGGTTTAAAATTTTTTTTTTTCTGATTAGTAAATATATTTGATAAAGTTATTAATTGAAATAATGAACAATAACAAATGTAAATTATTTAAGTAATAAAAGAAGACAGATATGTATTGTATTTTACTTTTTTTTTTCTTTTTATATGCAAACTTCAAATTACAGAGACAAGAGAATCCCGGATGAACGAGATGCGAGGAGTATTCAACAAAACACAAAAAAAAAAAACTGGATGTAATAGGTCCATTTCCAATCCTTCCAGCAGAAACAACACTCTCAAATAACTTATTCCAATCAAAAAAAATGAAAAGGAGTCAAAACGTCTCGCGTCGAATATACCTCTTCAATTTGACGAATTACAAATTATTTAGTTTAATAACTCCTTAAATCAAAACGTTTTAGTCGAATAAAGGCCGATATGACGTGTTACGTTTCCGTAAAAAGATTTTCAATGACGAAGTTATATGTTGCTCATACAAAAATATTGGGCGCCAGCCACGATGTGAACTTTCACTCTAGCCGTGAAAGCTACTGAACCCTACCACAAAATTCCCGAATACGCCACCAACTGTGACAATCAAAACAAATCCACTTAAGTGAGCTACAAGCTCAGGCCACAAATTTTGGGCGCCATTTGTTGCGACCCCTCCTGAAGGCTTTTCAGATCTTCAGGGGAAGTCTAATAAATGTGAAAGTATATACAAATATCCATATATATGTATATATTTCACATCGCAGCAGGGGACCGGGAGATGGCCCCTTTGCAACATTAGTCGGCTTAATGGCCGACAAAAAAAAAAAACATCCTTTTACGTCCCGGCCAGGACAGCTACTTGGGGTGGGGCTTGAAAAATAAATTCATCGTCATCACATCATCATACACTCACTCCCTCCCATTCATCCGGAATTCCCCCATTCTCATATTGACCAACATTTTAAATAAATAAATTAAAGAAAACATTTAGATACATTATTATTATTTTTTTATTTTTGTGACCAACCGAACTTCTGTCAAAAATCGAACATTCGTGCATTACGTTTATTATAAATTTAACTTTTATGCGCATTTACATAAATAAAAAATTAGATTCTGAATGACTGAATCATACAAAAAAATATTATTACTTATTCTAATAGTTTTTCTTTTCAATGTTTAACATCACTGATGCGAAATGGGCAATATTTAAACCAAATTATCAGGTTCACACAAAATAAATCCAAACTATTCGACTGTATTACAAATTTAATCCACAAAATGATCTGACTACACAAACTTTCAATGTTTAACATCACTGATGCAGAATGGGCAATATTTAAACCCTATTATCAGGTTCACAAAATAAATCCAAATTATTCAACTGGATCTCAAATTTAATCAAAAAAATTGATCTGACTACACAAACTTTCAATGTTTAACATCACTGATGCAGAATGGGCAATATTTAAACCCTATTATCAGGTTCACAAAATAAATCCAAATTATTCAACTGGATCTCAAATTTAATCCACAATATAATTCGATCATCAACTTTAAACATCACTCCCACCATCAATTGCACGCCTATCCACCGCACAAAATCAACCCACACCAAAAATGACCAGCTTCCATCCGCGATCCTCTCTATTCCAACTCCTGACCAATTCTAACGACCATAATCCAAAGCCTACGTGACCAAAACTAAACGGATCGTGTTCTTTTCTCTACTCCGACCCACTCGTCATCAACCCATCTCAAAAAAAAAACCAAACTCATTCTTCTTGGACATAACTGGAGCAATCATCGTGTATGTGTGTCGTCTGACACGAAAATTCACAACGGAAAACCATTCCCCGATGGCAATCACATACTCCATTCTCCCAACAGGAAAAGAGTTGTTACCTTTTTTTTTTTTTTTTTTTTTTTTACATTATTACTACAACATATTTGATATTTCAATTGCAGTGCCATTTAAATCATTAGAATCCTTGAAATTTCATCATTTAATAATTTGGTAATTTGACATTCACTTGTGATAATCACATACACTACCCAATCGATCGTCACCGATCGATCGCACGAAAATCGCACTAAAATATCGGCAGATCAAAATTGATCGCCCGATCGGTGCGATTTCCACATACACACGCCAATCCATCGGCCGATATTGATTTCGGGCGACGAATCGGCCGATCGATCGGTGTGTGTATGGCACGTTTAAACTATACCCAGATTACTTCATCTGCGCCGGCTGATTTATATTACGTTTACACTATCCCCAGATTACTTTATCTGCGCCGGCTGACTTATATTACGTTAATATTACGTTTACACTATCCCCAGATTACTTCATCTGCTGCTTAATCTGGGTGTGGTGAGTTTAAAATTGTATGTATTTGACAGTCGCAGATTATCTCAGCTGGCGCAGATGAAGTAATCTGGGGATAGTGTAAACGTAATATAACACTATCCCCAGATTACTTCATCTGCGCCGACTGATTTAATCTGCAACTGTCAAATACATACAATTTTAAACTCACCACACCTTGATTATATTACCTGTACACTATACCCTGATTTATCGCAGCTGTCAAATACTTACAATTTTAAACTCACCACACCCAGATTACGCTGCAGATGAAGTAATCTGCGTATAGTGTAAACGTAATATTACACTGTCCCCAGATTACTTCATCTGCTGCTTAATATTACGTTTACACTATCCCCAGATTACTTCATCTGTGCCGGCTGATCTAATCTGCAGCTGTCAAATACATACAGTTTTAAATTCACCACAGCCAGATTAAGCCGCAGATGAAGTAATCTGGGGATAGTGTAAACGTAATATAATCTGGGTGTGGTGAGTTTAAAATTGTATGTATTTGACAGTTGCAGATTAATATTACGTTTACACTATGCCCAGATTACTTCATCTGCTGCTTAATCTGGGTATGGTGTGTTTAAAATTGCATGTATTTGACAGTTGCATATTAAATCAGCCGGCGCAAATGAAGTAATCTGAGGAAAGTGTAAACGTAAAATTACGTTTACACTATCCCCAGATTACTTCATCTGCAGCGTAATCTGGGTGTGGTGAGTTCAAAATTGTATGTATTTGACAGTCGCAGATTATCTCAGCTGGCGCAGATGAAGTAATCTGGGGATAGTGTAAACGTAATATAATATTATATTACTTTTACTTTTATTAGTAATCTGGGGATAGTGTAAACGTAATATTATATTACTTTTACACTATCCCCAGATTACTTCAACTGCGCCGGCTGATTTATAGTCAAGGTTGAAGTATATTCGAAAATTTTCAATTTTCAATTTGACGTGATTGAGCGGGTACGCCCTTCGGCGATACAAACTTCAACAAGAGGTGCGGATATAAACGGCTATGAGCGGCAAAGATCGTTCATTGCAGACTATTTCGCGCGTCAGTTACCTTATCCATTTCTTCGATTGATGTACTCAAAATCAAAATGTTTTTAATCGACAAAACATTTCTTCGAAAGGGCACCATGAAATAAGCCATTTGGAAATAAGGCATTAATGGATAATTTCGGTTGAAACCGAAAGTGGCCATGCATGGATTCTTTCGGTTTTACACTCCATACTTAATTTCGTGTAAAAACGAAAGTGAGTATATGGCTACTTTCGCTTTCGATCGCATGCCTTACTTCGGTTTGAAACCGATGTTATACATGATTATTTCGTTAATTTTCGGATGAATACCTTCGGTTGAAAACGAAGGTGTCCAGCATGACTAGGTTCGGTTTCCCTTCGTGTATACTCGTACAGACGGGCGTAATTTTCTGGACTCAGATTGAAGTATGACAAAGACGTTTTTAATCCTTTGGTCGTGAAAAAAGGACATCCTTCGCAATAAACTGGGATATAGGCAATATGGGTTCATATGAATCGCTCAGAAGAAAAGGACATTGTTCGCGATGAACTGGGATATAAGCAATAAGGGCGTCATATGAATCGGGGTGATAAGGCGAATGCTCCGGAGCACTAATGAGGGCGTTTCGAGTTCTTTGGTCAGGAGAAAAGGGCATTCTTCGCAATGAACTGGGATATGGGCAATTTTGGTGTCTTATGAATCGGGGTGATGAGGCGGATGCTATGGAGCACTAATGAGGGCGCCCGAGTCCTTTGGTCAAGGGGAAAAGACATTCTTCGCGATGAACTAAGATATACGCAATATGGGTGTCATATGAATCGGAATGATGAGGCGAATGTTTTGGAGCACTAATGAGAACGTCTCGAGTCCTTTGGTCAGAAGAAAAGGACATTCTTCGCAATGAACTGAGATATAGTCAATATGAATGTCATATGAATCGAATTGATGAGGCGGATGCTGCGATGGAGTACTTTTGAGGGTGTTTCGAGTCCTTTGGTCAGGAGAAAAGGACATTCTTCGCAATGAACTGGGATATAGGCAATACGGGTGCCATATGAATCGGAGTGACGAAGCGAATGTTTTGGAGCACTAATGAGGGCGTTTCGAGTCCTTTGGTCAGAAGAAAAGGACATTCTTCGCAATGAATTGCGGTATAGTCAATATGAGTGTCATATGAATCGGATTGATGAGGCGGATGCTAAGGGGTACTTTTGAGGGTGTTTTGAGTCCTTTGGTCATGAGAAAAGGACATTGTTCGCAATCAACAGGGAAGTAGGCAATATGGGTGTCGTATGAATCAGGGTGATGAGGCAGATGCTATGGAGTACTTTTCAGGGCGTTTCGAGTCAAATGGTCAGGAGAAAAGGATATTCTTCGCAATGAACTGGGATACAGGCAATATGGGTGTCATATAAATCGGACTGATGAAGCGAATGTTTTGGAGCACAAATCAGGACATCTCGAGTCCTTTGGTCAGAAGAAAAGGACATTCTTCGCAATGAACTGGGATATAGTAAAATGGGTGTCATATGAATCGGAGTGATAAGGCGACTGCTTTGGAGGGCGTCTCGAGTCCTTTGGTCAGGAGAAAAGGACATTCTTTGCAATGAACTGGGATATAGGCAATATGGGTGTCATATGATTCGGGGTGATGAGGCGGATGCTATGGAATACTTTTGAGGGCGTTTTGAGTCCTTCGGCAGGACGAAAGACATTCTTCGCAATGAACTGGGATATATGTAATATGGGTGTCATATGAATCGGGCTGATGAGGCGAATGCTCTGGAGGACTAATGAGGGCGTTCGAGTCCTTTGGTGAGGAGAAAAGGACATTCTTCGCCATGAACTGGGTTAGAGGCAATATGGGTGTCGTCTGAATCGGAGTGATGAAGCGAATGTTTTGGAGCACTAATGAGGGCGTCTCGAGTCCTTTGGTCAGGAGAAAAGGACATTCTTCGCAATGAACTGGCATATAGGCAATATGGGTGTCATATGAATCGGGTGATGAGGCGGATGCCATGGAATACTTTTGAGGGCGTTTCGAGTCCTTTGGTCAGGAAGAAAGACATTCTTCGCAATGAACTGGGATATAGGCGATATGGGTGCCATATGAATTGGAGTGATGAGGCGAATGTTTTGGGCACTAATCAGGCCGTCTCGAGTCCTTTGGTCAGGAGAAAAGGACATTCTTCGCGATGAAGTGGGTTAGAGGCAATATGGGTGTCGTCTGAATCGGAGTGATGAAGCGAATGTTTTGGAGCACTAATGAGGGCGTCTCGAGTCCTTTGGTCAGGAGAAAAGGACATTCTTCGCAATGAACTGGCATATAGGCAATATAGGTATCATATGAATCGGGGTAACAATGCGAATGCTCTGCAGCACTAATTAGGGCGTTTAGAGTCCTTTGGCCAGGAGAGAAAGATATTCTTCGCAATGAACTGGGAAATAGGCAATATTGGTTTCGTATGAATCGGGGTCATGAGGCGTATGCTGTGGGGTACTTTTGAGGGTGTTTCGAATCCTTTGGTCGGGAGAAAAGGACATTTTATGCAATGAACTGGAATATAGGCAATATGGGTATCATATGAATCGGGGTGATAATGCGAATACTTTGGAGCACTAATTAGGGCGTTTCGAGTGCTCCAGAGCATTCGCCTTATCACCTCGATTCATATGACTCCCATTTTGCCTATATCCCAGTTCATCGCGAATAATGTCCTTTTCTCCTGATCAAAGGACTCGAGACGCCCTCATTAGTCCTCCAAAACATTCGCCTCACCGCTCCGATTCATATGACGCCCATGGTGCCTGTATCCCAGTTCATCGCGAATAATGTCCTTTTCTCCTAACCAAAGGACTCGAGACACTTCCATTGCTCCTCCAAAATATTCGCCTCATCAATCCGATTTGTATGACACTCATATTGCCCATATCCCAGTTCACTGCGAATAATGTCCTTTTCATGATTCATTGATCAACAGCAAGCCATTATGTTCCCCAACCATCTTTCACAATGATCGCCCCCATAAAAAAAATTGGATTTACACCGTCGCGTCGCGCCGTCCCTGCTTATGTAAAAAATGCATATACATTTACCGGCACAAAATCTGGCCAAAACAGAAACAATGCCTTAACGGGATTATTTGTCATCGCAAATGAGAATTTCCGATGGCTGTTATTGATAACATGTGCTTTTGTTAATTGAAGAGCATATTAAGGGAAAACAGTTAGCTGATTCAAATTTTGTGACACTTAGACCACATTCTGTTCCTGGGGCGCAAAAGACACTGTGATGAAACTCCGACGAGACAGTTGATATGTCGAGGTGACACTTCTGAGCTCGCACCTGCTAGTAGGCAGCTCGGTTCGTGAGATGCGGGTCGGGGTAAGGGAAAACGCTCAAAAATACCGGTCACTCAAAGTCATTACTATGAAATTCAGGTGCGGGTATGACTACTGAAAGCCAAGAGCTGACACAATAACCAAAAGACCTAAACCTTGACGAGAAGGAGGAAAGAGAGAAAAGAAAAAAAAAGAGAAGGGAGGACCCCCGACTTGAGGGCCGAGTCCCTATATTGTAGCCCCAGCATCACACACGCCAACAGAACCAAAAGATATTTATTTGGGTTTCTGTCCGAACAAAATTCGGTAACTACCCCATGTTGATGATATCTTAGCGCGTGCCAAACATCGCACGCCCCACCCAAGACACCCCCTTCACAAACATACTAGTAACAACACATTGTTTCACGTACACTCACAAATTATATTTTTCATAACCAAATTAGGTATTTTACCTCACAATATTATATTTTTTTTGTTTTTTTTTTTCACATATATGTATATAGAAATATCAAAGAAAAATAAATTATTTTTTTTTTCTCTTTTTTTCAATGACTTGTTCCCCCGGTATATGAACGTTTCTTTTTCTATATATATATTTTTACTCACGGTTACTTTTCTTTTTTTCCTTGCAGATCTCCGGTGGCGGCCGCTACGGGATGATGCTGAATTTTGGAGGCGTATACGTTACGTTGATATCTGTCGCGCTCCCATACACCAGAGGAACAAATTAATTATTATTAAATTACCAAGACAAAAAAAAACTTAAACATTAAAAGGTACAAGATACACTTAGGATACAAACATAAATATTGCATGTACTAATAAATATTACAAATGATGACACTTCACAAATAATTAAGTTTTTCTCCTCTGCTTCGACGCGGCTTACTAAGTGGCGGCCCAGTTTTTGGGGCACGTGGCTCGGGCTCCGGCGTCCGCTCTGCGACCCCAAATCCAACACTGACGATAACCTTTTTTTCTTTTTTTCCTGATAGCCTAACAAACAATCCGGGCCAATTCGGCGAGCCGGTGTTGGCCCCCTTTTGCTCTTGATCTAAACTCAGGACGTAACCAGACATCAAGTGCCCCAAATTGACCAGGCACCCGCTGTTCAACGGCCCGCGACACCCGATACAGCCGGAGGCCTACAATGCAACATATATACAAAAAAAACGGGTCAAGCACTGCTTTCACTCTTTATGGGTTCTCTTCATATGTTCTAATTATAATTACCTCAAAAAAAAATATATTTTGCCTTCCGCACAGCCACACTATTTGTTGCTTCAAGGTAGCTAGGGAGGGCCAAATCCGCGCAGACCTCGGGGATGCTTCTAGCTATGAAATTTTCCTTTTTATACCCTAGACTTTTAGTATAGGGTATATTGTTTTTGTCACGACGGAAATATGTAACACCTTAAAGGAGGCTCCGGAGGTATAGCAATGTATATATATAAATGATCAGGGTCACCTCCTGATTCGATTTAGCCATGTCTGTCTGTCTGTCTGTCTGTCTGTCCGTCTGTCTGTCTGCCTGTCTGTCTGTCTGTCTGTCCGTCTGTCTGCCCGTTCGCACGATAACTTTCGATAGAATGAAGCTAGAGCCTTGAAATTTTGGTCAAATATTGGTAGTGTAATCTAGTTGGATGGTATTGAAAATGGGCATGATCAGGCCAAGAGAACGCCTACCTCCCCTACATATGTAAAATACATAAATGTATCTATAACTCCCGATTAAATAAACGTGAAAAGCTCTAGGTTAGGTAGATTACTCATGAGGGTAATCTTATACTCTCCTGGGAAAATAAAATCGATCAGTTGGAAACTAACGGTAATTTTCTTACAAAGAACCCAATACTACCCTAATTTTCAGGTTTTTTTGTATATAACTCCTGAACCAATTGACGTAGGCACCTGATTTTTGGCATGTAGCCTTGAAGTGAAAAGCTGCTTAAGGTTTTGTAAGTTGGGCATAATCAGATCAAAGGAACGCCTACCTCCCCTTCAAATTTCAAAAATTTAAATATTCCCTTAATTACGATAACTTTCGAAAAAATTATACTAGCAAGTTGAAAATTTGACAAAATGTTGCTAGTAAGACCTACTTTGTTGGAATTGAAAATGGGCAAGATCCGACCCAAGGAACCCCCACCTCCCCTACAAATGAAACTTCAAATAAGCGATAACTTTTGATAGAATGAAGCCAGCAACTTGAAATTTTGGTCAAATGTTTAAAGTGAGATTGAGTTAGTTGACATTAAAGATGGGTAAGATCCGACTTAAGGAACCCCTACCTCCTCTAGAAATGAAACTTAAAATAAGCGATAACTTAACGACAAAATAAAACTATCGACTTGAAATTTTGGTCAAATGTTTGTAGTATGATCCAGTTGGCTAATATTGAAAATACGTAAAATCCGACCAACGAAACCCCTACTTCTCCTACAAATGAAACTTCAAATAAGCGATAACTTTCGATAGAGTGAAGCTTGAGACTTGAAATTTTTTTTAAATGTTTGTAGGGGGATTTAATTGGTTGGTGGCAATGATGGGCAAGATCCGACCCAAGGAAACCCTACCTCCCCTACAAGTGAAACTTCGAATAAGCGTTAACTTTCGATAGAATGAAGCTAGTAACTTGAAAACTGCGACAAATATTTGTAGAATGGGTCAGTTAATTGATTTTGAGAATGGTCAAGATCCCACTGAATGCGTGCCAAACTCCCCTATGAACTGGCCATATAGGAGACCCACTTCTAGTACATATGGTCGTTGCCAATTGGGACTTTTGGTATCACCACTAGGTCTGTACAAGTCTAGGGTATATACGCTTCGGACTGGTTTTTTCTTTTCTCCGTTCCGTATTTCTTTTTCGATTGCGGCACTTGGCTTCGGCCGTAGCCCACAAGGAGACGGGAGGCTCTGCAATCTAACCAAAAACTTTCACATCTTTCTTCATTTTTTTTTTCTTCAAGACAAATATATTATTCGGTAACTTACTTTTTCTTTAATGTTTACCACTTCGTTCAGGTTTTCCTTATAGGCTATCCTTGCAATTCAGTTTCCCCTTTTTGGTCGGGGCACACAAGGTCCGCCCTTCTTCTCGGCACAGTCAAAGAGACATGTGGTGGCTCGCTAGATTTTCTTGCACCCCACACCGGAAACGCCACTGTGAGGTGAGGAGAATAAAAGAATTCCACCTCACGATCCACAGGAGAACATAGAAGAAAATTCCCTTTCGGAGTGAAAAATTGGCAACGTCGCATGTTTTATGTGTCATGCGAAATGCCACTTTGGCATTTGATGTCAATAAGAAACAGTTGACAACGTAACTATTCCTAGCAACGTAAACAACAGACCTATTAATCATTTGACATTCCGGACCGACCCATTAATTAAATTAATTGTCTGCGAAGAAGTCAATAGAGAATGATGCCGTCAAATACGTAACGTGTGCGTGCTTAAACCTTCAATCGGTTGTATCGAAAATCAGTGACAAGAGTCATGACAATGGTGCCGCGATGTTGCAGGCACTTCTGGGTCAAATACTTGTTCCTGTCGCGCTGGTGATATTCCTCTTCGACTATTTCGGTGTATTCACGCTTATGTTCGAGCTGGACTACTATCGGCTCTTCACATACCCCATGAACGGCGGCGTGTTACACTACGCGCATCAGCTACGCTTCCACCCGGAGCCGGACGTACGGCCCATCAATTTCTATAATTACACCTCCTCTAAGGACGTCACGCGACAATGTATTGAGGAAGGAGCGCCGGTGAGTCCTCAGCTTGTGTTCCTCGTCAAATCGGCCATGAAGAACTTCAACAAGCGCTCGCCAATTCGTAAGAGTTGGGGCTATGAGCGACGATTCTCGGATGTGACCCTCCGGACAGTTTTCCTGCTGGGCATTGGAGACAATCGGGAGTTGCAGAACCACATCGACATTGAAGCGGATCAGTACTCGGATATAGTCCAAGCGAATTTCATCGCCACGTACTTCAACAACACAATCAAACTTATGATGGGTTTCCAGTGGCCAGTGCGGTTCTGTCCGCGATCGCGGTTCTACATGTTCGTAGACGACGATTTCTACATATCCACAAAGAATGTACTTCGCTTCGTTCGGAATCCAACAAAGTATCCCGATTACTTGGCGGAATGTCAATTTGGTAATGTTGTGTTTTGGTTGTGCTGTCAGTCGTAAGTAATTACAATTTCTTGCCTAAAAATTCTTTTGTTCACTCAGGTCGTGATATTTCCGTGGTGAAAACTCGTTGGAGGGGCCGTTTAAGGCCAGGAACACCACCAAGAAGGAGCATAGTGGTGATGTAAATCCTGAACCCAGTAAACGGAGCAGCGATGATGAACCGGTGAGTACGAGTGACGTTTAAATCCTTCATTTGCAGGCATAAACAAGTCGTTTGGGTAAATTGTTTTCACGTCTGGCTAGCCATGCCTATGAAATTGGACTCCAACCGTGAAAATGAAAGCATTACCCTACGACAAACACATCACGAAACCATCGCGCTACTATAGTTCTTTGCATGCTTAACCATCATTTTATAATTCCGCTTTGGAGTGTGTTCATTTTCCCATTTCACGGTCTGTGTAGACGATACACAGGCCGTGAATTGGAAAATGAAGTTGACACTTCTTGGCCACACGTCAAACTAAAATGTCAGGCGAAAGCATTAACTGACAATAAATTCAAATTTGAACTTCGGCTACATTACAACACTGGTAAGGTATTTGAACTGTGATGAATTTATTCTTTTTTGGCTTATTTTATTTTTTTTTTATTTGAGACAATTCGGACCTCCAGAAACATAACACAATGCCCCTTACTCCAGCTCAAGTGGCACGAGCTGTCTTACTTCGTGATCAAGGGAGAAATCAAGAAGGAATTGCTGCATATTTGAACGTACTGCTTACAGCTTTAAGATATGCCTTAAAAAGGTACGATCAGACCGGTCTCTATACGCGGAGGCCCGGAAGTGGCAGGATCAGGAGAACATCAGCCCGAGATGACCGATTTATTGCACTGGGAATCTCAAGAAATCGGTTCCTCACAGCGATTGAAGTACGGCAGAGACTGGAAACGACAAGGGAAGTCTCTGTAAGTGAGCGCACCGTTAGAAGACGAATGGAGGAGCGAAGCATGCGTGCTCGAAGACCAGCCCGAGGTCCAGAACTGCTCTGCCATCATCGCGTAGCTCGACTTCGGCTCGCTCGTGAACATGCAAGGTGGACTCACGAACAATGGAGTAGAGTTCTTAGGACCCACGAGTGTAGGGTAGGCTTAAGAGCTCCAGACGGCCGTGAACAGGTATGGAGAAGGCGCGGAGAGCGCTTCCTACCTAACACAACTAGGCAAACCATAAGTTTCCATGGTGGATCTGTTATGGTTTGGGGAGGTATAAGTTCGGACGCTCGTACAGACTTGGCAATTGTTGAAGGGAGTCTGACTTCAACGCGATATATTGAAGAGATACTTCAGCAACATGTCCTACCTTACATGGAGACCACCGGTAGCGAGGAAGTTTTTCTAATGCAAGATAACGCACGACCTCACACTGCGCGATGCGTAAAAGCTTACCTTTCGGAGGCTGCTATTTCTAAACTTGAGTGGCCAGCGAGAAGTCCGGACATGAACCGTATAGAGCATATCTGGGACATGTTAAAAAGAAAAATAAAGTCCGGTCCCAACCCCCCACAGACCCTTCTGGAATTAAAAACTTCTCTCGTGGCCGTCTGGGAAGAAATACCCCTAAAGGACATAAGAAACATAATTTGTAGCATGCCAAATCGCATGCAGGCGGTTATCAGGGCCAGAGGCAGAAACACCCGTTATTAATTTAAAGTTAAATAATCTTAATTTTTAAGATTTTCATAAAAATTTGAATTCATTTTTTATTATTTTTTTGTAGCTCTAAGATGGATCGTTTAATTTTGTAATAAATTTTCTTTATTTTTTGTTAATTGATTAGTTTTATTTCGAATCCTACTAGCCACTTTTATTTCCAAAAGAAAAGAACAGATTTTAATCTTTTGATAATAAATGACAAAACGTGCTGTGGCCACATTTTGTGCCGCTAAGTGTATTATATTATTTCGGGTTTTGCCGTTTTTGTTTCGGCTTGAAACCGAAAATGTCTATGCACGGAATCTTTTGTTTCCACACTCAATGCTCAATTTCGTTTAAAAACGAAAGTGAGTATATGGCAATTTTCGCTATCATCAAACTAAGCTTTGACAAACCAGCATTTGATGAAAAGTTGAGCACCGTACAACTACGGTTTGACTGGAGCACAAGACTTCAAACCAATTTGACAAGGGGCTCACACGTTCAAGTAGGTTGTCAGACGTAGTTTGTCAAACCGTAGTTTGATCATGTCAACGCGCTTTTACTTCGATTTGAAACCGAAATTATCTATGCATGGATTATTTCGTTAATTTCCCGATGAATACTTTCGGTTCCAAACGAAAGTATCTATTTGGAGTATTTCGTATGGCTAATTTCGTTATGGCTTATTTCGGTGGCCCGTTCGAAAGTAGTGATAAAATCAATATTTACGAACACATCTTTGCAGATCTATTACGTAACTATTAAACATGTTATTGCACACCACAGGTACTTGAAGGCACTTCAGTGGCAAGGAAGAATTTGACTTTGCCTCAAGTTCTTCCTTATATTACGTTTACACTATCCCCAGATTACTTCATCTGCAGCGTAATCTGAGTGTGGTGAGTTCAAAATTGTATGTATTTGACAGTCGCAGATTATCTCAGCTGGCGCAGATGAAGTAATCTGGGGATAGTGTAAACGTAATATTAGACATTACAAAAACCCGCACTTCATACAATTTAACGCGGTTGCCTAGTACATAGTTGACATGTAGACATTACAAAGTTACTGGACTTCATACACAGAAGATATCACGGAATCGCGGAATTTACGACTGCATCACTAACCTGTAAAGAAAAGAATAATGTAAATATAGTGTTAGATTATTCATTATTAGTTAGGGTTATATTACGTTTACACTATCCCCAGATTACTTCATCTGCAGCGTAATCTGGGTGTGGTGAGTTCAAAATTGTATGTATTTGACAGTCGCAGATTATCTCAGCTAGCGCAGATGAAGTAATCTGGGGATAGGGTAAACGTAATATTAGTTCTGGCGGAATGTTAGGATTGGCGGTGTAATTGTAGGCTTAGCTTACCTTGTGACGACCACGAATTTATTGATGTGACCGGCTGGCGATTACGACCTGTTTGGCGACTGGTATCTGAAATAAAAGGGAAGCAACCACAAAGTATCGGAATATCAATATCGGTTACACAATATGAATTCTGAAAGGGAAAAAGTGTGGAAGATGCACATGATAACCTAACTAATTACGTAGTAGAACATTTTAGATATAAAAATAAAACATTAGGTATATTTCTTGATTTTACCAAAGCATTCGACACGAGCAAACACTCAAAGTTAATAGACATCCTAAATCAAATCGGTATAAGAAATAACCCATTTAAATTACTTACAAACTACTTAATGAATAGAGAACAAATTGTTAATATTGACGGAGTAAAAAGTAATAAAATTTTAAAAGCAGACTATGGACTTCCACAAGGTACTGTGCTCTCTCCAATACTATACAATATTATGTTATATCCTTATTCAAATTGTCGCATACGAAAACACAAATAAAAGGATTTGCAGACGATACAGTCATTCTTGTTACAGGTAAAAATTGGAATGAGTGTTATAGTAGTGCTAATGAAAAAATAAAAGACGTAATCAATTGGACCAATGACCATTCGTTGAAACTGAACTTAGATAAAAGCCCCTTTTTCTTACAATAGAGTTGGACTTCCGGACGAAAATTTGAAAATTATGATAACTATAGGAAACGAAACCATAGTTAGGACAATAGAATTACCCAACAGGACATCGACAAAGTATCAAAGGTCTAACAATTGACAGCCATTTAAGATGGAAAGAACACATTTCCAACTTAAATAGCAAACTAAGAAACTCGTTTTGGTGATGTCATCGCATTCATGGGTCGGTCGTGGTCAGTCAACATATTGTTTCTTGGTCGCATTTGATTTTTCTGATGTCATCGCATTGAAGAGTCGTCGTCAGTCAGCGGTAGGACCAAGACCGCGGAAAACACACCACAGCACGCAACATCCATCCGTGCAGAAATTCATAAACATTATATGTACAACACATAATCATAAACAATAAATACAATACATTCGAATTTAAGTGTCTAAATTCTATTTTTGTTTTCCTTGGCCAATGTATTTACGACAACTTTAACACCAGAATTAGAAACACTGACATGCTAATGCCCCGAGCTACCACGGAAATAGTGCAAAGACATCATTCTTAGGCGATATTCAGATTAGCTACATTTTCAGCTCCGACGCAGCCACGCACAATAGCCAAGGATGGTAGATCGTATCGTATGCTGAGCGATGAGTGTGAATCCGCCCATTTGATGCTGTGGTCTCGACTGAAATTTCAAGCAGTCGTGCAGCGCGGTGTGGTGTGTGTCAATTTCGCCTTATACTGGACCAAAACTTTATAATGAATTACCAAGATATCTGAAAAACATGTCTGAAAATGAAAGATATCTTAAGAAAAACCTTAAATCCCATTTAAGCAATAACCAAATCATACAGTTCTTTAACCAAGCTATATGATTAAGAATAGAAATGCATCCATCTTTTCGCCTATACAAACTAACAATAGAAATAATAATAATACCCTAAAACGATTTGAATAAAAAATAGAGTTAATATAATTTAGTCAATAATTAGGCCGGCCGCATCTTGGACGTAGGCAGGGCAGCACAGCGCAGCGCGCACATGGTATTGTTGCTGTAACAATTGTCAAAATTTGATTTTACAACAACAATCCCATGTGCGCGCTGCGCTGCCCTGCCTACGTCCAAGATGCGGCCGGCCTAAAAGTTACAGTCTTCTCTTTTGAATACAAATTAGAACGTCCGGATAGCTGACCACGCGAAGGTCCAAATAAATGGGCGAATGAGTGACCGCTTTGATTTTAAAGTTGCCGAATTTGAGGGCGTTTGATAACACAAGACACAATTCCCATGCACCCGCGCGAGTACTTTTTTCACGTTGCTGATAATCACGCGAAGGTCATGCATTCGCCGGATGACCACTTTGATTTTAAAGTCGCCGAATTTGAAGGCGTTTGACAACACGACACACAATTTACATGCACCCGCGCGAGTACTTTTTTTCACGTTGTGTCGCTGCACTGGGAAATGAATGATTGATTGATTTTATTCTGGATTGTCCCGCGATGCTTGGGTCACCGTAAAGATACGCAAACTTTCGTCGAGACAATTGGCAAGGCAGAGCCTATAACACCCGCGATAATCGATAAATTCTGAGAAAAAACGAGTAAGAAAATAAAAACAGGTGCAAAGTGGCCATAATTTAGTCACCTAAATTCAGTAACGTAATCCAGCCTTGTGTGTTTTTAGTATATATGAAAATTGTATACAGGGTGTCCCATTCATGATGGTAAATATTTAAATGGTAGATAGTATGGCTCATTTGCAAAAAATTAATGTACTACATGGACCCTCTATCTTTAACCGTTACAGAGTTAAAGCATTTTAAAAAAAAAAATGTTCAAACCCCTGACTTGTCCAACAAATTCTAAATTTTCCAAGCCCCCAATTATTCGAACCAAGATTTGATCTTACTTTCTGAAACTACAATACATAAAATTTCATATAAATAAACTTTTTACCAGTTAAAAAATAACCATTATTTTAAAGATACAATCGTTCAAACTTTGAAAAAATTGTCAAATCAATTTTTCATTAAAAATCCAAATGATTATTTCGTAACGGTACTTTGAACTGACAAATCTGCAAAGCTGACAAAAGTTGCACCATTATGTTGTGTTTCGAACGGTATATAAATATTAGGGACTTAGATTTGAAAATTTGCGATTGTGACGTTTTAAAGGTAAAAAAACGTGATTTTCATGTAAAGCAAATCACATGATATGATCAAGATAATTATGTACAATAGTAACAGTGCCAAGTTAATGTGGCAAAAACTTTACATTGGAAATGTTTCTGGAAAATCACGTTTTTTTAACCTTTATCTCTATCTTGCTAAAAGTTAGTTACAATGAAATGGTATCAATGTTATGGATTGCCCGCTTGTTCCCCCGATCAAAACCCTATAGAAAACCTTTTGGGAACATGCGAGTAAGTGCGCCAAGTTTACTGGGAAAATCGACATCAAAATGTGTTTCATCTGAAGGAAGCGGCTATCGATGCGGGAAGGTCGGGAGTCGAAGAATTGAGAACGAATTTTGGTGGAAAGTATGCCAGCTAGGCTTTTTGAGCTTATTCAAAACAGGGGAGGTCCTACCCATTATTGATTTTCTTTATTTTCCTTATTTGTGTAGATTTTGCCATATTTTTCTCAAGTGCGGTTACAGTTATGCCACTTGGGGAACACTTTTTTGCTCTATAAAAAAATAACGGTTTGAGATAAATTATGTTTGTTAAATTATTTGTTTTCTTGACTTTTCTAGAGTATGGCATATTAGTAATAGCTACCTATACTAAAAGTCTAGGGTATAAAAATTGGGATGGCCATCCCAGATTGGCAGCCTCGTTTTCATGGGAAATAGGGATCCGATCTGGCTGGCTCGAACTAAAGGGTATTGGGGAGTCGCTAACTCCGAATCTGGGGTCAAAAAAGGGGAAAAAAATTGGGGTCGCCCATCCCAGAAAACGGGAAATAGTGGTCCGATTTGGCTGGCTCGAGCTAAAGGGTACTGGGGGGTCGTTGACTCAGAATCTGGGGTCAAAAAAGGCAAAAAAAAATTGGGGTCGTCCATCCCAGATTGACGACCCCGTTTTCATGGGAAATAGAGGTCCGATATGGCTGGCTCGAACTATATGGCATTGGGGTCACCAACTTCAAATCGGGGGTAAAAAATAAAGGAAAAAACTGAATTATGTGCTGGCACAGTGAAAAGAGTCATTATGCCCATCACTAATATTTATTGTTTCGGCTGCGGTTTGGCGGGAACCGTGAAACAAAAATGCACCCGTTGTAATCAGTCGGAAAACGGGAGAGGGGATGTGCGACCTATGGGGAGCTCTCACATTCATCTTCCCTTGAGAAAACCTGTCAAAGTGCGTCTTTGTCTCGATCCTCGACGGCTGAATGAAGTAACAACTAAAGACGCATATCCGTTGCCTCTAATAGAAGGATTGTTGGCCCGCTTGCAATCCACACAATTTATCTCGAGTGTGGATTTAAAAGATGCCTTTTGACAGATCCCTTTAGATGAGGAATCTCGGGAGAAAACAGCGTTTACCGTTCCCGGCAGAACCTCATAACAATTCGCGGTTATGCCTTTTGGACTCTGCAATGCACCGCAAACCATGTGCAGGCTCATGCATAAAGTCATTCCTCACGAGCTACAGGGCAAGGTATTTGTCTACTTGGATGATTTGTTCATCACCAGCACCACCTTTGAGGAACATTTGGAACTTCTTTCGAAAGTTGTAGATTTACTCAGGGAGGCGGGGTTAACCGTAAGTTCATGCAAAGAGAAATTAAATACCTTGGTTATGTGGTTAGTGATGGTGTCCTTATGACTGACCCTGACAAGGTTTCCGGCATAATGGCATATCCGGAGCCCAGGAGTGCAAAGACGTAAGACGGTTTATGGGCATGGCGGGATGGTATCTCCGTTTTATTCCGAACTTCAGAGCTGTTACTGCCCCTCTTACAGATCTGGTAAAAAGGAAACGTTCTTTTAAATGGACTTCAGCAGCCAACAATTCCTTTGGAAAGGTGAAACAACTGTTGGTTTCCGCTCCCATGATAGTTAATCCTGATTTTACAAAGCATTTTTATATTCAGTGCGACGCGAGTAGCACTGAAGTTGGAAGTGTTTTGTTTCAGAAGGATAATGATGGCGGTGAACATCCAATCGCATAATGTCCATGAAACTTAATGCTGCGCAGCGCAACTAAAGTGTTACCAGAATGCTTAGCTGCGGTGCAAAGTGTTAAAAAGTTCAGGGCATATATCGAAGGGTTGCCGTTCACCATCATCACGGATCACGTAAGTCTGAAATGGTTAATGAACCAACAAGACTTGTGTGGTAAACTCGCACGTTTGAGCTTGAAACTACAGGCGTTCGATTTTACCGTCGAGCACCGATGATGCATATAGACGAAATCATCCCTGACTCCGCTTTGTGTGCAAGTACAAAGCACTCTTGATAAATTCGAAAACCTTTAAGTCCAGGATGACCGCGTCTATATCGAGTAAAAGGTACCCCGGAGACATTTGCCATTTTCTAAATATTAAATGGGACTATAGGACTCGTACTTATATGACTTAAATAAAGATAATAAAATTTACTATCAACTCATTTCTAATGACTTTCCTTATGGGATGACTACTTTTCCCGATATTTGGGCATATTGATGACCAAAATGGCAAGATTTCACATTTTGAAAACAAAAATCCAATTTTAAAAGAGCTGTATTTCCGAAAAATTGGACGTTGGAAGCAGATTTTAATATGAAATATTAGCAAATTTAATGTACTTTCAAAAAAATAAGGGCTCCTCTTTTTCCAGGACACATACTTAAGGAGATATTTATCCAATCGATGTTCACATTTGTTTTCCACGAACTAAGTTGCCAACAAACTAACGGGTAACCCACTTATTTTGAATAATTATAGATAATTTAATTATCAACAAATTTGATCCTTATAATTTCTCTCGTGGGATTACCACTTTCTCCAATATTGAGAAATCTCTTCTTGGGGCAAAAACTCCTCTTCCATAGTGCTCCGCGTGGGCGCCCCTTGGAACGGCAGTGGTCACTGACCATTGCCAACCAACGTCAAGCCGCCAGTGATGGCGGTGCGATGATTTGGTTGAGGTACTCCTGTGGTGTGGGGTGTAAAAAAAATACCACGGCCTTTCCCTTTGAGGGCCTGTCGTTAAACCGACAATCAAAGGACAGGATGTGTATGCCAGCAACTTGTACTATCCGAAATCTTTATATGCTAACGAAACGTCAACTATGCCTCGGATAATGACTGACTCAACGGTTACGACTTTTGGCTATCGTACAATGACAAAGATTGGATTCTGGAATGTACGTACTCTCCTGGACAATGGATCAGAAGGTCCCCAGAACGCACGATTTCTTCAATTAGAGAGTGAATTTCTGAGGTACAAATTAAATATCTTAGGAGTTAGTGTGATAAGATGGTGGAACAGCGGAGAATTTATCTCTCCAACGGGCAGCACTGTAATGTTGTACTCCGGTAAAGCTACCGGTAGTCGCTGTGAGTCAGGTGTGGGGCTCCTTTTAACCAGAGCCGCGCGAAACTGTCTCTTATCCTGGGAGCCGGTCTCTGACAGAGTCTTGACCGCCAGGTTCCGGACCAAAATGAGGAACATCTCAATTATACAATGTTATGCCCCTACTGAACGCGACAATGTCTTGGCAAAAGACTGCTTCTACGAAGAACTAAACGCCGTTCAGAGCAGAACACCTAAAGGTGACATTATAATGGTTATGGGTGATTTGAATGCGAAAGTTGGCGCTGATAGCTATGGGTTCAGACATGTGATGGGGAGACATGGTCTTGGTGATCGTAATGACAACGGTGAAAGATTTGTAGAGTTCTGCAACTTTCACAATCTCTTCATCGGTGGTACTATGTTTGAGCATAAGGACCACCACAAAATCAGTTGGTCCTCTGTTGATCGGCGCAGAACACAAAATCAGATCGACCATTTTGTCATTAATAAAAGATTCAGGAGTTGCCTCCTGGACGTGCGAAACAAGAAGGGTGCCGATATTGGGATGGGAAGAGACCATTATCTTATGATCGCTAATGTTCGATTGCGTATTGCAGCCGTGCGCCGCCCCAGCGACGAAAGATTCAGGCGCCGCAAATTCAACACCGCTCAATTAAAAAATCCAGCTGTCTTACATCAATATAATTACCATCTTGGGCAAAAAGCAGCTGAGCTAACTAGTCACCCAGATAGTGACATAAACGAGAACTGGGATGTCATAAAAGATGCGTACATTGATAGCGCAGATACCATCCTTGGCACAAACCCGGATTGCCGGAATAAGCCCTGGATGTCCGACGCTTCATGGCAGCGGATTGTTGAAAGAAAGGAGCTGAAAGTTCGTTTAGCTGCAGCATCAGGCGACAATCGAAGCAGCATCGAACTCCTTTACCGTCAGAAAGCTCGAGAAGTTCAGCGTAGTGTGCGACGCGATAAAAGGGTTTATGCCAATTCTCTTTTAGCGTCAGCGGAAGAAGCCGCAAGAAGTAACAACTTAAACGCCGTATACGGTGTCATCAAGGAGTTTACAGGTGGTCGTAGCTCCTGCCAACATCCGGTGAAGGATAGTGATGGAAAGCTACTTATCTTGGAAGAAGATCAAATGAGGCGGTGGAAAGAACACTTCACCGCAGTCTTGAACCGTGTAACCTCTGGTGAAGTTCCCCCTCATATAGATAATTAAGCTAACCATAAAAATGTGCGTATACGGTCCACTGCCCCGACTAAAGAGGAAATAGTCACTGCAATTATTGCACTGAAACGAGGAAAGGCCGCCAGACTCGACGGTGTCCCTGCCGAACTTTATCAAGCAGCGCCAAGCGTAACTGCCGATTTGCTGCACCCACTTGTTGATAAAGCGTTTAAATACAGAGACCTTTCCCACTGAGTGGAAGGAAGGTTTGATCATCAAACTTCCAAAGAAGGGTAGCCTCACAGACTGTAATAATTGGAGAGGCATTTGTGTGCTTCCTGCCGTTGCCAAGATAATAGCTAAAATCGTTCTGGAAAGACTAAAGGCCCACTTAGAAAGCACAATTGATGAAGAGCAGGCTGGTTTTCGATCCGGATTCTCCTGTGTCGATCACATTAACAACTTGTGAATCATCATCGAACAATGCACCGAATACGATTCTCCGCTTCACTTGCTTTTCATCGATTTCGAAAAGGCTTTCGATAGTGTGAACCCGGAATCTATATGGGCGGCCTTGCGCAGGAGAGGCATCCCTGAGAAGCTTGTGGCTATTATTAACGCAACCTACGACGGCGCGAAATGTCGCGTTCTGCATAAAGGTAAGGTGTCGGGGGACTTTGAGATTCGCAGTGGAGTTCGGCAGGGGTGCATCCTCTCACCGATCCTATTCCTCATTGTTATCGGGCGATGTGTTGCATGCAGCCCTATCCGAACTCGACAGAGGAATTCAATGGACTTTGAAATCTTATCTACAACATCTTGACTACGCTGACGACATATGCCTACTCTCCCACAAAATCATGGATCTGTCCGCAATGGCATTAAATCTCGAGTGGGAGACAAGCAAGGTTGGGCTAAAGATTAATACCAACAAGACCAAGGTTCTTAGCCCGCCGTTGCGAAAAAGAAATCCGACACCTATTGCCATCAATATTAATGGGCAGCCTGTGGAGAATGTGGACAACTTCGTCTACCTGGGTAGCATTGTTGCCGAAAATGGTTGTACGGAGCAGGACATCGCTCGTCGTATCAACCAGGCTAAACGCGCATACGGCATGCTGTTCAAAATCTGCCAGAGCAGTTATCTCAGCATCAAGACCAAGCTGGGACTGTTTCGCTCCCTGGTACTGTCAGTGCTTTTGTATGGGAGCCGTACATGGAAAGTTTCCGTAGGAGTTACCAGAAAGCTTCAAGTTTTTGTCAACTCATGTCTTCATCGAATTTTAAGAACTTTCTGGCCCAAAACAATATCAAACAAGCTTCCCGAAGGTATGATACCCTTCACGCGAAACGTGAAGGGTATCATACTTTCATTGTGCCTTATGGTGCATTTGCCACTTTGAAATAAGTAGTTAAACTTGTTCCGATTTCACTGTTCCTATGAAAGGTTTGTGAAATAGTGGGCCGATTTCAACCAAATTTAGGAAAGTGGTTTGTCAGTTAATATGATTGAATAATAGGAATTTTGGTAAAGATATCTTCAGAAATAAAAAAAGGTTTCTAAGAAAAACGGTCGTTCCTATGACAGCTATATGATAGACTAGTCCGATTTAAACCAAATTCGGGAATGTGATTTGACTAAAAATACTATTGATTAGCGAGAAATTTGGAAAAGATATTTTTTGAAATAAAAAAGTTTTTCTCACTAAGACTAATTTTTGGACCAGTCGTTCCTATGGTAGCTATATGACGTAGTTGTCCGATTCCATTGGTTCCGACATATTTGCAGCGTGCAATAGAAAGAAGGCTTTGTACAAAATTTCAGCTTGATAGCTTCAAAACTGAGGGACTAGTTTGCATATAACCAGACGGACAGACGGACAGACAGACAGACGGACAGATGGACAAAACTTAATCGACTCGTCTCATCATACTGACCAAGAATATATATAATTTGTATGGTTGGAGATGCTTCCTTCTGTGCGTTGCAAACTTCATGACAAAGTTAATATACCCTATCACATCCGTGAAGGGTATAATGAAGAGGTAAGTCGGCGTACGGGTCAGATGCCAATCGACGAATTGATACGCACGCGAAAATACACATTGCGGAAGAGTGATAACTGCATTGCTTCGCATGCCATGAAATGGAACCCCATTTCTAACCAAGGCCGACCAAGGGGGGTCCTCGAATCACATGGCGTCGATCCGTGGCAAAGGAGTGTCAGGCACTGGGTCAGTGTTGCCAGATTGCGGGATTTATCCCAACACGAGGAATATTTGGCCAACCACCGCCATCTTAACTCTCAGGCTAGAGTGTCAAAACAATGACGTCGTGACAAACAGTGAACCATATGTAAACAAAGTCAAGAACGCGTGCGGTCGACCTCTTGGCATTTCGCGATTTTCGTCCATAAAAAGTGAGTTTAGTGTCGTGATTTCAAGTGAAATTTAAAGTAGTGTTTGTCGGTGTTGTGCGTGAGTGAAACCCCCGTAAAGCGCCGTGAGCTTAACAAATAAATGGAGTGTTGAAAAGTGCGGAGTGTAAGTGAGGTTATGCAAGTGCGAAGTGGAATGGTTCGCATTTTTCACTAATTTGCCGGTGATTTTGCAAAGAGTTTGAACTCTAAATGTGTTCTTCACTGCCCTTGGACTAATCCCCGGGGCGCCAAAGTTTCCGGGAACTCCCGGAAGTGCCTCAAAAAGTGATGCGAAGTTGGCCTTCAAATGACAACATTGTATGCAATGTCCGGCCCTTCCATCGGAATTCAGCGGGTAAGTACAAATATTTTTTTTTTTTTTTTGTTAATATTTGTTTTAGGAAGTGAAGTGACCGGAGATGCAGGATTATTCCTAAAGGATCCTGACAACGATGTTGGCGAGCCGGACGAAAGTTTCGCTGCCTAATCTTGTCAGTTGCAGTACCCAAGTCCCAAGGTAAGCAATATTGTCGACCGGTTCTTATATTTTTTTTTCAGATTCGGCAATTTTTTACATTCATGTAATGGAAGTTCCGGGGATGGCAACAATTCGGTTCGTGAAAATGAAGTGAACCCATTGTGCACATTCCTGGACCAACTTCTGTTATTACAGCAGCACTTGTTTTTATCTTGAATCATCTCTATTTTAATATGTTGTAAACATGTTTTCCTATGAATATAAAATATTTTTTGTGATTTATCATTTTAGGTCCATCAATAGAAGAATCATAAAGGCTTCCTGCACTATACTATTCTGAAGTCTCAACCAATCAACGGCCAGAAACGTTACAGATTGACCAGAGAAGATGTCATGATGAATGAATGGAAAAGTAATAATATGGACACATCAATCGGAATAACCTACACAAGGAAAATTTGGAATTTATCGAAACGGTACGTAGAACGCGATGCCGCAGGAACGCTCGTTCTGAATGAATTTGAAATGTGAAACATGAATCTTGTTTCTATTGTTTCTTTTGTTGGTTGAGCTAATACAATTCCACACCACCTAAGATGTAAAGCTCGCGGCGCGTTTTTTTTAACGTGGTCTTCCCCATTTAGTATAAGATCCCAATGGAAAAATCTGCACCTATCTGTTTTTTTATGAGATGTATCTCAAATGAATGATAATAAAGAATAGAGTAAAATTCAGTTGGCAGCGAAATCCTGCCACAGCCATCCTTAATTACCGCAATTGCAACTAAATGTTTATACTATTTGATTTAATTAAACTTTGTATTTATTTGATAATTAGATAAGAAAAACCCATTAATCAAATAAATACAAAGTTTAATTAAATCAATTGGTATAAACATTCAGTTGCAGTTGCGGTAATTAAGGACTATTGCAATTATATGGTCGTAATGTTCGATTGCGTAGAGCAGCCGAACGCCATCCTAGCGGCTAGAGTTGAGATCCAGCCAGCACAAACTCTGTGCTGCTGTTGTTCCGATTGGTGGGTCCAATTGCATGGTATTGTTTCGCCATTCATGACATCTTCTCTGGTCAAGCTGCAGCGTTTCTGGCCGTCGGTTGGTTGGGACTTCAGAATAGTATAGTGCAGGAAGCCTTTATGATTCTGCTATTGATGGACCTAAAATGATAAATCACAAAAAATATTTTATATTCATAGGAAAACATGTTTACAACATATTAAAATAGAGATGATTCAAGATAAAAACAAGTGCTGCTGTAATAACAGAAGTTGGTCCAGGAATGTGCACAATCGGTTCACTTCATTTTCACGAACCGAATTGTTGCCATCCCCGGAACCTCCATTATATTGATGTAAAAAATTGCCGAATCTGAAAAAAATATAAAAACCGGTCGACAATATTGCTTACCTTGGGACTTGGGTACTGCAACTGACAACATTAGGCAGCGAAAATTTCGTCGGGCTCGCCAACATCGTTGTCAGGATCCTTCGGGAATAATCCTGCATCTCCGGTCACTTTACTTCCTAAAACAAACATTATGAAAAAAAAAAATATTTGTACTTACCCGCTGAATTCCGATGGAAGGGCCGGACATTGCGTACAATGTTGTCATTTGAAGGCCAACTTCGCATCAGTTTTTAAGGCACTTCCGGGAGTTCCCGGAAACTTTGGCGCCCCGGGGATTAGTCCGAGGGCAGTGAAGAACACATTCAGAACTCAAACTCTTTGCAAAATCACCGGCAAATTGGTGAAAAATGCGAAGCATTCCACTTCGCACTTGCATAACCTCACTTACACTCCGCACTTTTCAACACTCCATTTATTTGTTAAGCTCACGGCGCTTTACGGGGGCTCACTCACGCACAACACCGACAAACAATACTTCTAATTCCACTTAAAGCGCTCCTTACACTTCACCGTGAACATGAAAATATAAATTTTCCCCGATCAACAGCGCCGTGAAAAGATTTGACAGTTATCGCATGGTGAGAATTATTTTTCCTGTTCACAGTCGTATTTACAGTTCCCCGGGAACAACGGAATATGTAAAACGTCTTAAAAAAAAAACTAATAAAAATGTCGGTTACAGGAAGGAAGTACATAATGGATGAGACAATGGAAGACGATGTGGAGCAAAATAGTGCATGACAGTTTCAGGATAAAGCTAGACATTTGCGATTTCATTGCCGGCAGCAGCAGCGGCATCGGCTGTGTCTTGGCTATTCTGCTTTCCAAGCCTCATTGAAGACAGCAACTATGGCAGCAGGATTACGAGTTTCATTGATTCGCAAAAAAAAAAAAAAATTGTTGTTGGGAATGTCGAAAGTGTTTTATAATTTTTAACGTCAAAATAAAGCTTTCGTTCGACACCTTAATGCATAATATTTCGTTTTTTCTTTCTGAAATTTCAAAAGTTTCCCCAGCAGATATGTAGATCCCGCCACTAAAGCAGCATTTGAAATCTGGCTAGAAAAGTAATGCTGCCGATAGATAGATAGATAGATAGATATAAAGATTCGAGCTACTTTCCCAGCAGGAAGGCACTGCGACCATAAAGATCTATTGTGCCGTAGCTCATTAATCCAAAAGACCGTCCACCCTTCTAATAAAGGGCAGTAAGTCTTTAGCAGGAATCAACCTGAATTCTGCAGTGCTGATAGTAGCTTGCCCGAGGAGTGACATCCTAAAACGCGCGATGGCGGGACATTCGCACAAAATGTGCTTGGTCGTTTCCACGTCCTCCAGACAAAGACGGCATTCTGTCTCGCTTGACAGACCCATCTTGTTCAGGTGATATCTGACCAAGTGATGGCCAGATAAGTACCCCACTAGGAGTCTTAGGTGGGTTCTACTCATTCGAGTAGTACCCTTGTGACTGAAGGGCATTATCAGCTCCTTTGATTGACGAAGCCCTGGAAGGTTATTCCAGTATTGTTGACGCAATCGTGCAAACCAATCAGTGATCCGCAGTTTGGCCGAGGCCAGTCCAAAGCCACAGTAAGGCTCAGGTCCATGAAAACGACTGGATGATCCTTGTCTAGCAAGTTCATCCGCAGCCTCGTTCCCCTCAATGCCCTGGTGGCCAGGCACCCAACACAAGAAGACTTGGTTATTGGTTGCCAACAGTTGAAGGAGATTGTAACACTCCTTCACCAGTTTTGAAGAGACCTTATATGAGGAGAGCGCTTTTATAGCTGCTTGGCTGTCTGAGTAGATAGCAATGTGAGCGCCGCGAAGTCCAGTTTCCAAGATTACCCTGGCGCAGACCTCAATGGCGTGGATCTCAGCTTGAAAAACGCTGGGCGAGATTCCCATTGCGATCGAAATCCTGGTGTTGGGTCCAAAGACACCTGCACCAACACCCTGTTCTGTTTCAGACCCATCGGTGAACCACTTGATACATCTAGGGTCTGGACAGGGTGTGCCATTTACCCATTCAGAGCGGTTAGGGATGAGGGCTGAATATTTTCTGCCGAAACAAACCTCCGTGATCATGTAATCTGATCTCAAGCAGATCTGCACGTCAGGAATTTGATTCAGAATGCTCATGTGACCGCTTTCTTCACTACGCACGTCGGAAGTTAGACGAAGTCTAAGAGCATTTAGAGCTGCTGATTCTTGAATGAATATATGCAACGGAGTAAGTCCAATAATCGCCTCCAGGGCTGGCGTAGGACAAGTGCGCATAGCTCCAGTGATGCCAAGGCAGGCAAGGCGTTGAAGCTTATTGCACTTCAGTAAGACAGAAGATTGCTGAGTTTTCGGCCACCACACAAGCGCTGCGTAGGTCACCATAGGCCGCACCAGCATGGTGTATAACCACTCAATTATCTTTGGGGTGAGCCCCCATGTCCGTCCAAAGAAACTTCTGCAAGCCCACATTGTGCGTGTGGCTTTTCCAAGTACATTATCTATGTGAGTATTCCAGGTGAGTTTCGAGTCTAGAGTTACCCCGAGGCATTTAACTTCAGTGGAATAATCTAAGGTCGTGCCGCCTAACGAAATTGGATCCAAGGTTATATTTCGTTTTCGTGTGAACGGCACAACGACAGTTTTCTGTGGGTTTACATGTAAGCCCACAGCCACACACCAGCGTAGAACTATGTCAAGGGCCGACGTCATCACCTCAGTGATGGTAGATTCGAATTTGCCCCTGACTATGATAGTTAAATCATCCGCGTATCCGATAGTGAGATAACCGCGCTCATTAAGCATGGAAATCAGTTCGTCTACGACAAGGGACCACAAAAGGGGTGACAGAACGCCACCTTGTGGACAACCCTTTACGGCATTCACGCAAATGGATGTACTGCCTAGAGTTGAGTAAATATCCCGTCCACGGAGCATGGCGTCTATCCATGCAATGGTAGCGGGCGGGATGTCTCTGAGTTCCAGTGCTCTGGAAATGCACTCGTAGCCAGTATTATCGAAAGCCCCCTCAATGTCAAGAAACGCGCACAACGCGATTTCCTTTTCACTGAGGGACTTTTCGATTGTACTGACAAGGCTATGCAAGGCGGTTACTGTTGACTTACCCTTCGTGTACGCGAATTGCATACGATGTAGGGGGATTGACAGTTCCATCTTGTGCCTGATATGCAAATCAAGCAACTTTTCCATGGTTTTAAGGAAGAAGGAAGTAAGGCTAATCGGTCTATAGGATTTGGGCATATGTTCCGGCTTATTGCCCGCTTTGGGTATGAAGACCACATTAACTTTCCTCCAAGGTTGTGGTATGTACCCTAGGGTGTAACTTGCCCTAAAAAGTTCGATTAGCGGAGTTATTATGATCTCCAAGCTGTTTTGTAACAGAGCGGGGAAGATGCCGTCTACACCGGGAGCTTTAAATGGCTCAAAGGATTCTATCGCCCATTTTACTTTGTCCATGTCAAAGATGACCCCCGATAAACTGCGAGCCCGGCTTACGGGAACCCGTTGGGGCCTCGCAGTTGGGCAGGGGTCACCATCAGACAGTACGGACCCAGGGAAATGGGTCTGAAGAAGCAACTTTAATGTTTCTTCTGGACCTTCAGTATACGAACTGTCTGGTCTCAATAGAAGGCCGACGCCGTTAGCTGAGTCTTTGGAAAGGGCTTTGTGAAGGCGCGCCGCTTCCGGTAGCGACTGAATGCTTTCACAATGTCTTTTCCAGCATTCTCGTTTGGAATGCCTAATGAGTTTGTTGTACTCGGTGAGAGCAGTTCTGTACTCATCCCACCTATTGAAGCGCTTGGCTTTGTTGAACATCCTCCTAACTTTAGATCGCTTGCGGGCCAATTCCTCGTTCCACCAGGGTACTTTTCGCCCCGACTCCACCGAACGTGAAACGGTACTATCTCTGTAGGAGGAAGTTAAAATTTCATTGAGCTCCTCAGCTGCAATCTCAATTTCCCCTGTAGTGCTTATGGGGCTGACCAGTAGTTCCGCTTTGGAGCTAACTAGTTCACGGAATTTAATCCAGTTAGTTTTCCTTGGACAAAAAGTATCCGAGCGAATGTCGGATTGTCCTAGGATGTCAAATCTGATGTGTCTATGATCTGAAAGAGACACTTCGTCCGACACGTGCCAGTTCGCAATGAACCTGGAGAAGAAACCGCTAGCAAGGGTGATGTCGAGTACCTCTGCCCTTGCCGCAGTGACAAAGGTAGGTTTGCACCCCCTGTTCAGGACATTCATATGTTTACACATAAGATAGTCAAGAAGGCGCTTACCTCTGTCGTTGATGTCGCTGCTACCCCACACCGTGTGGTGTGCGTTTGCATCGCAACCGATCACATAATGCCGGTTTGTACGTCGACAGAAGTCAACGAGCTGCTGGACCTCGAGTGGTGGAATCTCAACATTGTCAGATGGGAAATAGGCAGACGCAACTACCACTTTCTGACGACCGTTGAGCGTGGATACCTCCACCAATGCTGCAGCTAGATCTCTAGAAATAAAATTGGTTAGTGGCAAGTAGTTGACGCATTTGTCGATCAGAAGCGCCGCACGCGGACAACCCGCTAACCTGTCATATATCAACTTAAATAAATGCTGCCGATGCTGCTGCCGCTGCCCCAATGTAATTCGCTCAAGGCGAATGCGTGGTCTAATTAGCCAGACACAGGCAATGTCGCTGCTGCTGTCGGCAATGAAATTCTCGCATTAGTTTCCTCTTAATGCACTATTTCGATTTCACACCGAAAATTAGCGTATGCTCTATTTCACTTCTTCGTCTCTTCATTGTTTTTCTAGTCGCTATTTCAACCATAAGGCTGCGCGCATGTTGGCTCACGTTTGCGTGTCGCGTTCACGTGTTTGCTGTCAAACGGTTTGGGTCTATTAGCCTGGGAAAACTAGTAAAAATAGCGGAAAGTTTTTTGGTAGTCGTAATCTATGCGGTTCTTTATGTTTTTGGGGTCGCTGAACACGAATCTGAAGTTTTCTGACAGAAATTTTGCCCGGAACATTGTTAAAATCGCGAAAAACTGGGTAATTTTGGCACTTTTTTCAGTTTTTTGCTCAAAACTCGAAAATTAAGCATTTTATCGGAAATATCACAGAGGCAAACTTAGTAAACAAAATTTCCTACAATTTTCAAATATCAATGTTGGTTGTACGATCATCCGTTCCCCGGCTAGAGCGCGCTGAAAAATTGACAAAAATCACAAAAGGAGTGAAAATTCGAATGGCCGCTCTTATCGTCGTACAAAACTGCCCATGTTGCACGGATCTTGGCTGTTAATCATCATCTCAATGAAATATCTAAAAGAAAGGAATTAAATCACTGATTTCGAAAACAACCTAAGTCCAAATTTTTGCGTAATTGCGTTCTTGCAATAAAACTCTCTACCATAAATTGATATTTTATTGTGGATTTTACATGGAATTTCAGACAGTAGTCAAACCATGTTACGACTCCGCTGCTTGTTGTTTAAAATTTGTGAATTTCGCAGATGCTCAGTCATCTAGAACAGAGAAGAAAGAAATAATATCTTCCAATAAATTTTGGATAAGTTATATCCAAAATACCTTCAGAAAAAAAGAAAAACTGAATATTCAAATACTAATTTCCATGGCTGACGTGGATGCCCGCATCTTCTTGGTTTTGTCTTCTTCTTCATCTGAGTCACCTGTAACAAACTTTGACGTACAGCAATTATGTTACTTCATATTTATTACACATTACATACGTTGAATTGCTTCCTCGAATGCCTCAAACGATTCTTGAATGGTGGAGTACTCCAACCCAAGATCATCTTGCAGGTCCACATCGGCATTTTCCTCCTCATCTGCATCCACTGACATATTGGTGCAAGCACCTTCGCAGTTAATACACATATTGGAGCACCTCAGCCCCGCTTTCTTGCACCCACAATTTCGTGTGCAGTTTGTAGTACATTTGCAGGTTACGAGCTTCAGCAGCTTAGGCGGAGCAGCGGGTATAAGAGTGGTGACCGGCTCAAGTCCATTTGTAGTTCTTTTCCATCCCCAATCTTCAGCGCGTTTTTCTACACCCATCCATTGTTGTACCTGGTGGTATACTCTATAGCTGTGCTGGGCGGCTGCAGCCTCTGAAGGTGGAAGTGCAGCTATGTTGGATGATGCCTTGAAAGCGGCCTTTTTGTAATTGAGGAATCTGAGGCGGTTTAAGGATGGTGCACTCCTTCCGCTATACCCATACACTCCATATTCATCGCCTCGGTTTTGGGCAGCCTTCAATACCGATTTTCTTAGGCTTTGTGTTGTGTCATGCACCTGATACACAACATTGCGTTGATCTGGAGGTTTTTTGGCTTCTGAGGCATAAAATGCATCGTTTATGGCCAATCCACAAATAAAACAGTGCGTCCCGAAGGTAAACTCAGGAGCTGCTGATCTGGTTACTTGTGAAATATTACTCTTCGCCAATTTCTCACGTTTTTTTAGGTAAGCAATGATGGATCGTTCATCTGTATATGATTTTCTACACTTTTCATGCACCTTAACAAAAGTTTTATCTCTTAAACTTGCCCATTTTCCATCCTTTCTCCTTTTGCTAGCTTCCACAAACGATGTAATCCCTTTTTCTTTCACTATCGAAACAGCCAAGCGTTCTTCATCTAGCAATAACTCACAAACAAAACACTCCGACATCGCGATATTAATGTTAAAACTTTAGTACGACACTTCACAAAAAAATTGGGCGACTGGATAGAAACGATCACTATAATATTTTCACTTCAACTGAACAATTGCGATTGATTTCCCAAATTCAGTTTGAACAGTACGATTAGTGAACCCATTGGAATAAGTAAACAATAATGTTTTGTTTTTCCTCCAATTGTCGATTCACGATTAACTAAAACTGCATATGTAATCGAAACCAATATATTTCGGGCATTATGTCCATCTTCAGGGCTCTCAGAATGTTTCTTTTGTTATTGTTAAATAAACAATAATTGTTTAGACGTACAATTCTTTTGACCTTCCGGTGCTCGCACCATTGTAAAAAGCACAACACTTTCAGTTTTTCCGTTAGCGTTTCCCGTTTGACAGTAGTGTGACTTTGTTCATTTTTCCGCGCGCTCTAGCCGGGGAACGGATGATCGTACAACCAACATTGATATTTGAAAATTGTAGGAAATTTTGTTTACTATAAGTTTGTCTCTGTAATATTTCCGATAAAATGCTTAATTTTCGAGTTTTAAGCAAAAAACTGAAAAAAGTGCCAAAATTACCCAGTTTTTCGCGATTTTAACAATGTTCCGGGCAAAATTTCTGTCAGCAAACATCAGATTCGTATTCAGCGACCCCAAAAACATAAAGAACCGCAAAGATTACGACTACCAAAAAACTTTCCGTTATTTGCCTTTTTTGTGTTTAGTTTTCCTAGCCTATATGGTTTGCAACAAAAGATGCGAATTTGTCAAATTGACAAATGCTTGGCTGTTGTCGTATCACCAAACTGAGTTCATTATTGTGCTTTAAAACGGATAATTAGGCAAGAATTGAGTGGCGAAACAAACGACTGGAGAGTAGTAGGATGTGCATAAGCGCATATTTCATACTAAATTATTGGCACAATAATGAATCCAATTTGGTGATACGACAACAGCCGAGCATTTGCCAAATTGACAGATTCGTGTCTTTGGTTGAAAACCATAGACTCACACCGTTTGACATAAAACACGTGAACGCGACACACGAACGTGTGCCAACTTGCGCGCAGCCTAAGCGGACTGATAGCAGATCTCATGGCCTGACTCACGACGGCCACGTGTCACGAAAATCTCAATTTGGCTACACACTAGAGCTTTCAAATGACGGTCTTCAGTCCATCATAAGATCAGGCTGTTAGGCCGGCCGCATTTGGGACGTAGGCAGGGCAGCGCAGCGCGCACATGGCATTGTTGCTGTAAAATCAGATTTTGACAATTGTTACAACAACAATGCCATGTGCGCGCTGTGCTGCGCTGCCCTGCCTACGTCCGAGATGCAGCCGGCCTAAGTGTGTGGCCAATTGAGATTTTCATACGTGACTATGTCTTAAGATAATCACTCAAGTGAGTGGGTCACTTTAGTCTAATCTGGATACGATAAAATAACTTTTATCATTCTATCCCATTTTGTAAGTTCGGCAGCTATAACGACTGCTTTTTGTTTTCTTGTTTTCCTTGACCTCAAAGCTCTTTTCCGTATTCGATTTTAGTATCATTACGTTGCATGTTTGAAATTAGTGAACGTATTCTTACGGTTTTCTGATTTTCACTTCTCGTTTCTCTTCTGTAAATATCAACTTCCGGTCTCCTTTCCATTCTTCCGGTTCGAATCTCCCTTTAACGCGTTTCTCCTACATTTTTACTCCCCACACCGTTCAAATTTATAATTTATAATTCATATATTCATAATTAAAACATGATCACATTCGTATTAAACGATTTATATGATTTTATTATTTCATAATCAAACAAAAAAGTATTTTTTTTTTTCGCGATGAACCACTTTTCAGAATGCAAATGCAATTCGAACGTGAACAGCATCGTGGAAAAATATCGTGGTGAGTTTCACGTCTAGGTCGTTCACTTTCACGTTCACGCGTCTACACTTCTCTGTGAAACGTGGTGAAATTGATTCCACGATGAATTTTTCTTTTCACAATGAAATATACGAGGAATTTAAAAAAAGTATGTATATGAAATATCAATATTAAATTGTGGAAATGTATTCAAAATATAGTTTATCGAGTTTTCCATTTATTCCAACATAATCCCCGGACGTAAAAAGTTATTTTCATTGATATTTTCCAAGAAAACATTTTTCCATTTTCACGTTCACGATGAAGTGTACAACGCCCTTAAAATATCGAAGAAAACTTAACTTCTTCGCACGAAAATCGCGAAATTTCACAATGTTGACAGCACGCACGTACCCACTTTTTTTACATATGGTTCACCGCTTGTCATGACGTCATTGCATTGACAATCAGCTGATACTGCGGCCTGAGAGTTAAGATGGCAGTGGGCCAACATGATGGACAAAGGGATTTTTCCCAATTTTGAGGGACATTTTACGTTTTCGGGGGATTCACACATTTGCTCATAATAGCTGCATTCGATTCGTTTTGGTCTGACCCATGAATGAATAAAACAGCCTGGATCTCAAAATCTAACAGTTGGTAGTACCTTGGGTAGTACTTAGTAAAATAAGAAGAAGACAACGTCAAAGTGATGGGAGATGGGAGTTGTCAGATGGGAAATTGGTAACATGAAGGATTTCACTGACGAGTCTATATGCAAGCAATTAGCAGTTCTCGCTCAGGCTGTTTTGATTCTTCCCCACGCAAATACTGACTGTGAGCGCGTCTTCACTGTCGTCACGGACACCGAAACCAAAAAAAGAAACCGAATTGGCAACAATCTCCTCAATTCCATCTGCGTCACAAGAGCTGCTTTTAAAAGCAAGGCTATTGATTGCCGAACATTCGATGTAACAAAACAACATCTGCAAAAACATAATGCTCACATGTATGATTAAGTTGCACCAATATCTAATTGCTAATAAAATTCATAATTTTGTAAGTATGGACTCTTATTTATTCTAAATACAATACATATTAATATTATATTCCTTGTTTTTTCTGGATTTCGAAAATGATCCAAACGAGGTTTCATGGATATAAGAAATTCATCCTTAATGCTGTTGTGAGTTTTTATATTTGCTTTTTATTTATTTTTGCAATATTATCAACATTTCCCCTGCAAAATGTTAAAAAAAACTAGAGTTGAGGGATTTTTCATGTTATTGTGGGATTTTTGGCCAGCCAGTTATGTATACGCCTTCATCAAATTCCTCAAAAATAAAATCCGAGACTTTCAAACAACTCGACACTGTCTTGAAAGACGTGGGAACGTCGCCGAAATGCGACACCACTGTCTGGAAAGACGTGAGAACGTTCATTACGGATGCACCAATGTGCACTATCGAAAAATGCTGAATACGCGCGAATAGATAATATAAACGTTGTATACATGGCTCATAGTTCAGTTGCAGATAGATTTCGAATCAAATAGAATCTTAATTTTTGTATACCAGTACTTGCAGTTGACTTTAGTGCTTAATAAAAAAGTGTTATTAAAAAGTAATCCAGTGTTGTGTTATTTCTTTATTTTTTTTCGCTCCGAAAAATTAAAAAATATATTTGGCGCAGTCGGTGAAGATTTTTAAAATCAACGAAATAATATCCATAATAGTTGCGAAATACGGCGAAGAAATTAACCGTATTTGTTCACATTTGCTTTGTAAACTCAGTGTTGTATCAAAATTAAAATACGTAAAGGTGAAGAAAGTAACCGACTATCGTAATTGATACATACGCATGTCGTTTATCCTAAGCTGTGAACTAATTACATAACTAATTAACATTGCGAATACGAAATGGTGAAGAAAGTAACCAACAATCGTAAAGCAATTAAATAAATACTTTTAAAATAACATAATTTTTAAAGCAAGAAGAGTGAACTGAGGCCTTTATACTCTTTGAAAAACTTGGTGAGGCCGCCAAGGAATCTTGCTATTAAAAAATTAACACTAAAACAACTACACATAAAGTAAAAACAACACGGTTATAAATTTGTATGAATAATCGTAAAAATAAACGTGAACAAACTTTTAATAAGAATCGAATAATATCCGATAACAACATGGAGCAGATACATGGTATGCAGGAGCAACTCAGAGCGAGGGAAGAGGAGCTGCAGCAACTTGGACAGGCAGTCCAGCAGCTGATAAACAGGCAGAATCAACCCGATCCGATAAAACAATTAACGACCGCAATCGAACAATTGGCCATAAATCGTCCTGTTGAGGACCAACGTGACCGTATTCTACAAGAACTACACCACATGAGTGTATTTACTGGCACCAACCACGTCTCCATCAATGCTTTCATTAGCAGTATGGAGTTCTACCTTTCAAAAATAAACGATCCAGAGCTGCTACGAATCGCAACCAGGGCTATATTCTACGAGAAAATCCAGGGTGAAGCTAAGAACTGCATAATTAATATCCCCGAACCGGACAATTGGGAATCGATCAAATCAGCATTGAAACTCCGTTTCAAACCCGATGTGGAACCCACTGAAATCTACAGGAGAATCAACAACATCAAAGTTTCAACGGTAAGCGAACTATCAGTAATGCTGCAACAAATTAAATATAAGGCTGATGAATTAATTAATTTTTATAGTGACTCAATGTATATAGATTTAAGTAACGTAGAATCAATTTTAGTAAACACCTCTAAAGAAATCACACAAGGAGTTCTTCTTGACAAAATTTATAAAATGAACTCTATTTCTTCAATTATTAATGTAATGCAAGAAAGAAGGTTTGAAGATTCATGTATTAGACCAGAATTTCGAAAACATAAAACCAATTTTACTACAAAACATTTTAAAAATAATCGTGAGTCAAATCCACATTGGCGAAAGGACGAAAGACGTGATAAACCCCAGACTCAATACAACAGTTCCGGACAATACAATAGACAAAGTAACTACGACAAAAATAAACCTTCTCCTAATCACTACGTTGATAATAACAAAAAAAATAATAATTCTGCATCCGGGCAAGTTAAAAATGAAAATTTTAGAAACCAAAATTCAGGCCGTTTTCCGAACAACTATTTCCGAAATAACTCAGGGCAATTTAGATCTGATAGCAATTACTACAATAGGCAGTCACAAAATGTTTCACATATGGAAGTTGATAATCTTCAAAAGAACAATAACTCTTCTAATTCGGTCGAATCGAACTCCGTAAACAAGTCATCTGAGAGGTTAGCTTTTTTTTACAACTAGCCTCGGATGACTTACCACTAATAGAAATAACTATTAACAACACAAAATATATCGCCTTAGTCGACACTGGATCGTCTTTCAGCATAATAGACGACAACCTAAACAACTTTAACAAAATTAAAATCAAACCATTAAACTTTACCACTATCACAGGTAAAGACATAATTAATTTTGAAGTTCACACTCCAGCTCCATCGGAAATCAATCCTCCACCAGGAGCATTAGTTAGGTGGAAAGTTAGTAGTCTTGCAAACCGTAGATATGATTTCATAATCGGTATAGACCTTTTAGATAAACTTAACACGCTTATCGATATTGAGAATAAAACCATCACACTTAATGGTCAAATAATACCTTTTTTGAATAGACCTTATCCAATAGATCAAATATGTGCACTAGAAACTGTTCCATCTGAATATTTAAAACGCTTTAAATTAGATCATTTAAATACGAAGGAGCATCAGGAAATTTCAAAATTACTTAAGAGTTTCGAACATATTTTCTTTAAAGAAGGGGACGTACTAACAAGTACCCCTAAAGTTCAACATGAAATTGTAACAACAACGGATACTCAAATTAACTCAAAATTATACCGATATCCACCAAAACACGAAGAGGAAGTCAGAAGACAAATTTCTGAAATGGAAAAGCAAGGAATAATCCAAAAAAGCACTTCCAAGTATTCCAGTCCTCTAATAGTTGTTCCTAAAAAGACAGACAATTCTGGCGAGCATAAGTATCGCATAGTTGTCGACTACAGAAGACTAAACGCAGTGACAGTAGACGACAAATATCCCTTGCCAAATATTGATTCAATATTAGATAAATTAGGTAGATCGCTTTACTTTTCTACTATTGACTTGGCCAAGGGATATCACCAAATTATGATAAAAGAAGAAGATAGAAAGAAAACTGCATTTGTAACACCCCATGGCCTATACGAATTCATCAGAATGCCGTTCGGTCTCAAAAACGCACCTGCGACGTTCCAAAGGCTTATGAACGACGTTCTGAGGGATCACATTAATACAATTTGTGTCGTCTATCTCGATGATGTTCTTATATTTAGTACATCCTTAGAAGAACACATCAAGGCTATTACAGACATATTTAAAGCACTCGAGAAACATCAACTCAAAATTCAAATAGACAAGTGTAGTTTTATGCAAAAAGAGACACCATTTTTAGGGCATGTTGTCACAAGCGAAGGACTAAAACCTAATCCTCAAAAAATCAGTATTATTGAAAAATTACAAATTCCGAAAACAACAACAGAAATTAAAAGTTTTCTTGGGTTAACAGGATTTTACCGCAAATTCATCAAGGATTATGCGAAAGTTGCGCAACCTATGACCAACTTCCTAAAGAAAGACGCAAAAATCAATGTAAGGGACCCAAATTATGTTAACGCTTTTGAAAAGCTTAAAAGTTTAGTTACATCACCCCCAATTTTAAGATTTCCCGATTTCAAAAAACAGTTTGTGGTTACAACTGATGCCTCAAACTACGCAATAGGCGCCGTCTTGTCCCAAGAGGGCCACCCTATTTGCTACGCCTCAAGGACACTGAACTCTCACGAACAGAATTTCTGCGCAACAGATAAGGAGTTCCTTGCTATAATGTGGTCTATTAACTACTTTAGACCATATCTATATGGCAATAAGTTCAAAATTGTTACTGACCACCAACCAGTAAAATATTTAGATGCAAAATATCGGGGTCGTGATCTAAAACCACGCCATCAGCGATGGCTTCTAAAATTAGGTGAATACCAATACGAGATAGAATACCTCAAAGGAAAGGATAACAAAGTTGCCGACTTTTTGAGTAGAGTAAAATCTGCTCAACCAAACAATGCAGTCATAAATGATAATCGCACTAATTCTTGCTCAGATCTGGGAGTTCTCTGTAATATCGAAGACGAAGACCAGACTATGGCTACCAAACATTCAGCTAATGAAGAACTTTTAGACTATATACCTATCCAAGAAGAGATAATTAATAAATATCGAACTCAAATTATTTTGACCAATAATAAAATTCAGGAACTTGTTACATCATTTGGAAAACGTAAAATTTATATATCCGAATATGATTTAGATAATTTAAGCGATATATTGAGGAGGCACATAAAAAAAGGAACAATAGCCATTTATTCAGAACTTGAAGATAGTAAGTATAACGTATTGCAAGAAAAAATTAGGGAAATGTACTCAAATGACAATAAATTAAAATTTATTAGATGTTCTTATAAGGCTAGAGATATGGAATCAGAAGCGGAAGCCATTAAACAAATTTCCTTGTATCATGTCAAAGAGAGCCTACATTCAGGCATTCAAGAAACGTTCAACTCAATAAAAAATAAAATATATTTTCCGAATCTCCTGGAACTAATAACTGTAGTCATTAGCCAATGCGAAGTGTGCCAATCCGTTAAATATGATAGACGTCCAATTAAACCTAAATTTCTTCCTACTGAAACTCCATCTCAAATTAATGAAATAGTTCAAATGGATGTTTATACTATAATGAAACACAACTTTCTGTCTGTAATTGACAGATTTTCTAAATTCGCTGCCCTCTATTACCTTAGTGATAGGAACCACATTACCATAATCGAACAGTTAGTTGACCACTTTTCGAAAATTGGCAAACCAAAAAAAATTATTGGTGGGAATGAATTTAACAGTGTTCGCGTAAAGCAATTTCTCCAAGACGAAGGGGTAACACTTCATTTGACAAAACCACATAGTCACACAGGATTAGCCGATATTGAGCGTTTGCACAGTACAATTGCCGAAAAATTTCGAGTATTGAAATACTATAACAATAACGAATCCCCTCGAATAGTCCTTCAAAAAGCGGCTATGAACTATAATGAACGTTTTCATTCTACAATTAAGTGTACACCTAGAGAAGTTCAATCACAAAAGATTGACATTCAGAAAATCCACAAAAATATAAACAAGGCTAAAGGAAGATATTTACAAAAACAAAATGCTACTAGAGAGGATTACGAAGAAGTAAGGACGACGGGATTTATTAAAAACTACAAGGCCGCTAGATTAAAACACCTGCCGAAATTTCGGAAATCAAAACTACAAAATGTTCATCCCGTGAATATAAAACGTAAACCAAAATTAGCAGATTATAGTAAAAATACGAATGTCGCAATGAGTCAGAATGACTTGTTTGAACTTGAAATGGAAAAAATTGATGAATCGATCCCAACAGATCAAATATCGAAACATGAATTTGAAAACAACGATAAACCGAATCATGCTGACCAAGTATCAGAAATGGACATTTCTGTAAACGGAAACTTTACGGAGGAACAAAATTCCACAATCGAAAAAGCAGTGAATGGAGGACCTGACAACGAAATTTTGACAAACAAATACAAATTAAATATAACTCGTGAAGAAATAAAACATTTAGCTGATGGTAGATGGATTAATGACAACATCATAAATTTCTACTTAAATCTTATTATGGAAAGAAGTGAGCAAAATTCTAATATTTTGCCTAAAATTTACAGTATGAATACCTTTTTTATTCCTATTCTTTCAAAACACGGTTATAGTGCTGTTCGCAGATGGACCCGAAAAGTTAATTTATTTGAATATGACAAAATCCTTATACCAGTTCACGTAAAACAAGTGCATTGGTGTATAGCAGTGATCGACCTTAAAAATAAATCAATCTCCTACTATGATTCCTCTGGAGTATCGAATCCCGATATTTTAGATCTTCTTGAAGCTTATATTAAAGATGAATCGTTAGATAAACTAAAGCGACCATTAGACACGAACTCATTCATCAAACGAAACGTAATGGACGGACCACAACAAACCAACGAAAATGACTGTGGAATATTCAGCTGCATGACAGCCGAATATATATCCAGAAATTGCAATTTAACATTTTCTCAGGCTAATATGCCCTATTTTAGAAGAAAAATGATTTTAGAAATAGTTGATGGCCAGTTCCATTCATGATTTAATTTATCTTTATCTAGTAATTATTAATTCTCGACATTTGTTTTACTGAAGTAATCAAATAAATAAATTTACAGCTTTCGACAATATTATTCCTGGCACTAATTACAACAACACCCGTTAGAGGATCGTTGCATATATACGACATAAGAGAACAGACAGGATACACGGAAATCCAATTGAACAAAGCTGAAATAGTTACAACCACAAACATAATACTTCATTTGATTAACACACAAGACATTTTGGACGTAATAAATGACTTCAAAACCAACGCCGATAATTTAGACATACCACAAAAGAACTTCATACTTAGAGAACTCAAACATTTAGACAATCAAGTTAAGACCTTTGTACCAACGATTTACAGACCTAAACGAGGTTTAATAAACCTAGTCGGAACCGCACAAAAATGGTTATTCGGAACTATGGACAATCAAGACAGAGATGACATTGACGACCATTTAAAGACTATTGACATAAACAGTCATAATTTAATTACAGCTATGAACCAACAAGTCGATATTAATCAACATTTTAACGAGACAATCATACTACTTAAAAACATTGCCAACACGGATAGATCTTTAATTTTGAATAGACTAAATAATATTTCGAGCAGCACAGCGATGAATAATATCTACTTTGATCAAATGTTTAAAGTTCAAATCTTAAAAAATCATATCGAACATATTCAAAATAATATTGTTTCTGCGAGATACGGATTATTACACCCTAGTATCCTTACCGATGAAGAAATGAAAAAATACAAAATAGATTTTAATAAATTACAATATATCAAAATTGGTTTAGCAAAATCCGACAATAATATGATAATGTTTGCAATAAAGATCCCAAAAGAAATTATTTTAGTTCAATTAAAAATGATTATTCCTGTACCAAATTTAGAGTTTAAGGAAATAGACTATCCTAAAGAAATTGTCTTTGTTTTAAATGATACCGTATACAAATATGAAAATTTTAAAAGTTTAAACGAACTTGCTTTAAGCACACATTGTATCTACCGAGAAAATTGTAAATTATTCAAAAATACAAATACTGAAATAATGGAATTAGATACTGAAACGATTATAATTAAAAATGCGAACCAATTGAATATCAGTCAAAATTGTAATGACCGAAAACTAATTCTATCTGGAAATATTCTAATTCATTTTAACAATTGTTCAATCAAAATATTAGATCATTATTTCTCAAATATCCAAGAGCGTATTCAGGACAGATTTTATTTTCCATCTAATAAAAACTTAACTAAATTTTCGGATAAACTTACACTTGAAGACATTGTAATAGACAATATAAGTAACAATAAGAAAATTAAAGAACTACTAGTTCATAAAAATGTTTCATTTGGCATCAATATTAGTTTCATTATTGTAATAATACTTACAATTTGTATAGCATTAATTTACTTGCGAATAAGACGGAAAAATAAAATCAATATAACCGTAGATAGTAGAATTCAGGAGAATCCTCTTGTAAAGGATGGTGAAGTTATGTATACGCCTTCATCAAATTCCTCAAAAATAAAATCCGAGACTTTCAAACAACTCGACACTGTCTTGAAAGACGTGGGAACGTCGCCGAAATGCGACACCACTGTCTGGAAAGACGTGAGAACGTTCATTACGGATGCACCAATGTGCACTATCGAAAAATGCTGAATACGCGCGAATAGATAATATAAACGTTGTATACATGGCTCATAGTTCAGTTGCAGATAGATTTCGAATCAAATAGAATCTTGATTTTTGTATACCAGTACTTGCAGTTGACTTTAGTGCTTAATAAAAAAGTGTTATTAAAAAGTAATCCAGTGTTGTGTTATTTCTTTATTTTTTTTCGCTCCGAAAAATTAAAAAATATATTTAGCCTGCGAGGGACAAACGTCTGAAATCATCTGGCAACACTGCACTGGGTAAGTATTTTGGGGAGTTGCGCCCCATTGCCCAGAACAGAGTACGATGGCGAGTTTCGAGTTTACTCGAGCGGAATTAGAAGAAATGAATATCACTTGAACACTTTATTAAGCATTTGATTTTTACATATATACAATTCAACTGCAATTGACCTGAACTCAATGACGAACTCTAAGCAAGTGAGAGAGAGTTCTTAAGTTTACTTTCTTTTCTGAAATTTTTAAATGTATGTATGTGTACCTATGTATAACTCACCTCTTCTCTCTTTTAGAATTGTTCTCAGTTCTGAAACAATATTTCAATATTTATTTTTTCATGTTTTCAAAATAAATTAAAGATGTTTACAATAAGGCTGCGCGCACGTTAGCACACGTTCGCGTGTCGCGTTCACGTGTTTCATGTCAAACGGTTTGAATCTATGGTTTGTAACCAAAGATGCGAATCTGCCAATTTGATAGGTGGTCGGCTGTTGTCGTATCACCAAATTGGATTCACTATTGTGTATTAACGCCAATAATTTAGTATGAAATGTGTATTTATGCACATCCTGCTACTCCCCAGTCGTTTGTTTTGCCACTCAATTCTTGCCTAATTATCTATTTTAAAGCACAATAATGATCTCAATTTGTTGATACGACAATAGCCGAACATTTGTCATATTGACAGATTCGCGTCTTTGGTTGGAAACCATAGACTCAAATCGTTTGACATAAAACACGTGAACGCGACACGCGAACGTGAGCCATCATGCGCGCAGCCTAAATATCAAATTGTTCATACTAAGCAAAAGAATATTATAATACATACTGATAATATGCATTTTGTTTTTATTTGTGTTTTTGCTTTAAAATTAGATTTAATTGGATAGTGAATAACATACTTCTAAGGCATTACTTTTTTCAATGTAATTATGTACAAATATTTTAATTACAATTTATAGGCTACTTTTTATGTATAAATATATTACATATTACCAGCAATTGGAGTATGGGTTTTATGCACCAGTTCGCAAAAGCTTAGTCTTTAATTTTCCTCTATTCTTTTAATTTTTTTTTTTATATTTTTTAACAATTTGATTTGAGTCTAGAATTTTGACAATATACTTTAATACTGTCCTTGTCTATTGTCTGGTCTAAGCAATATTGCTGTACGTATTTGAGTCTGAAAAAGTTTACTGTTCACTTATATCTGTCAGTACCTAGTGAATTTTTTAATGAAGTAGTTTCGCCTGGGAAATTTCTAGTATCTAGTATTTCCCTGAAATAAGGAATATTTTCTTGCGTGAATCTTATTTCATGATTTCTTGTAATAAGCTCTGTAAACATACAACTGAAAATACCACAATCATTTTCATTAGTTTGCCTGGGAATATCTACTACTGATTGTTTGGTAAATTTTACCGTGTTGAATGAGACATTTAATTTACTTACCGACTCCTTTTTTAGATAATTCTCAATAGCGTCGAGGACTGTGGGGTTTGCATTTCCAATCGAGTCATAGTATTTTATTGACTTATCCCTAAAATCTACTACTGATAAACACCAGTGATTATTATTAACGTGAACTGGGAATAAGATCATGTCAAAGGAAAATATATTAACTCCTTTGTTTAATCTTTCCACTGATTTGTAAGCTGCCTGCAACAAACGCAATATGAAATGTGTGTTCATTGCGTATACTCTTGGACAATTTTCATAACCCTGTGAAGTGCTTCGTTCTTGCAGTAAATTCAAATAAAAATTGATTATATTGTCATTAAGCCAGTTGCGTCCTACTAAAGTTTTTATATCTTCTCTTCTCATTGACTGCTTTATCGATTAATAGTCTTTGTTCGTCACTAATATTCGTAACTTCAAGACTTTGTCCCTCTTCTTGTATGGTTTCCTCTTCATCTTCACACTGCTCTGCGTATTTCAATTTTCTTCTAATGTTAGTTGGGTGTACATTTTTCAGTTCAGCTTTTCTAAATTTAGGAAGGTGTTTATTCCGTAGTGCTTTGTAATTTTTAATAAACCCTTTCAGCCTAATTTCTCTATAATGTTCTCTATCTATATTACGTTCCAATAAATGCTTCTCCTTAAATTCTTCTATATTTTTTCTAATCTTCTTAAAATTAACTTGATGGGTATGGACCTCTTTTGGGGTGCATTTTATAGTAGAATGAAACCTTTCATTGTAGTTTCGTACCGCTTGCTGAATTATAATTTTAGGTGAAAATATTGGTTTATTCAAAGTTAATGATCTAAATTTTTCTATTATGGTACTATGCAATCGTTCTATATCAGCTATGTCCGTATGACTACGGGGCTTAGTAAGATGCAGTTCAACTTTTTCTTTTTGCAAAAATTCCTTTATTAAGGCTCCATAGAATTCGTTTCCTGCTAATAACTTTGCAAAATGATCCTCTAGCTGCTCGATTACTGTATATTGGTTTTTATCGGGCAGATAATAAATCGCTCCAAATTTCGAGAATGTATCAATTAACGTTAAAAAGTTACATTCCATTATTTTATGTATTAACGATCTTGCAAATGTACAAGTGCGAATCATTTTCAATTTAAATTGGAATTGTTTGTGACACTTGGTTTCATTCTGCACACCAACTTAGTGTGCGTCTGTAGCTTAGCTCGGTAACGCACCGGGCATTTTTTGCTACTCGAAACACGGTCTCTGCGGTTCGCGCCCCGCAACGGGACCAACTATTTTTTATTCTCAAATTCCCTCTGAATTAATTTCTCCGAGCTTAGTGGTTTCGTATGGATAGTAGCACTCATCAGGTCTTGCATCTTTGCAGCTATCCATGTGCAAGACGACCACGAAAGTGTGAGAATTCTGTTTGTATAAGCCGTGAAGGCGTGATTTTACTTGAAAACTCGACCGTGGAGGTCTAGATGGTGTGAAGCACTTATATTAACTCACTAGAGGGGTGGAGAGAGGGTGAGAAGTGGAGATATTTGTTCCCTGGCAATTTTACTTTATGTATTAACGATCTTGCAAATGTACAAGTGCGAATCATTTTCAATTTAAATTGGAATTGTTTGTGACACTTGGTTTCATTCTGCACACCAACTTAGTGTGCGTCTGTAGCTTAGCTCGGTAACGCACCGGGCATTTTTTGCTACTCGAAACACGGTCTCTGCGGTTCGCGCCCCGCAACGGGACCAACTATTTTTTATTCTCAAATTCCCTCTGAATTAATTTCTCCGAGCTTAGTGGTTTCGTATGGATAGTAGCACTCATCAGGTCTTGCATCTTTGCAGCTATCCATGTGCAAGACGACCACGAAAGTGTGAGAATTCTGTTTGTATAAGCCGTGAAGGCGTGATTTTACTTGAAAACTCGACCGTGGAGGTCTAGATGGTGTGAAGCACTTATATTAACTCACTAGAGGGGTGGAGAGAGGGTGAGAAGTGGAGATATTTGTTCCCTGGCAATTTTACTTTATGTATTAACGATCTTGCAAATGTACAAGTGCGAATCATTTTCAATTTAAATTGGAATTGTTTGTGACACTTGGTTTCATTCTGCACACCAACTTAGTGTGCGTCTGTAGCTTAGCTCGGTAACGCACCGGGCATTTTTTGCTACTCGAAACACGGTCTCTGCGGTTCGCGCCCCGCAACGGGACCAACTATTTTTTATTCTCAAATTCCCTCTGAATTAATTTCTCCGAGCTTAGTGGTTTCGTATGGATAGTAGCACTCATCAGGTCTTGCATCTTTGCAGCTATCCATGTGCAAGACGACCACGAAAGTGTGAGAATTCTGTTTGTATAAGCCGTGAAGGCGTGATTTTACTTGAAAACTCGACCGTGGAGGTCTAGATGGTGTGAAGCACTTATATTAACTCACTAGAGGGGCGGAGAGAGGGTGAGAAGTGGAGATATTTGTTCCCTGGCAATTTTACTTTATGTATTAACGATCTTGCAAATGTACAAGTGCGAATCATTTTCAATTTAAATTGGAATTGTTTGTGACACTTGGTTTCATTCTGCACACCAACTTAGTGTGCGTCTGTAGCTTAGCTCGGTAACGCACCGGGCATTTTTTGCTACTCGAAACACGGTCTCTGCGGTTCGCGCCCCGCAACGGGACCAACTATTTTTTATTCTCAAATTCCCTCTGAATTAATTTCTCCGAGCTTAGTGGTTTCGTATGGATAGTAGCACTCATCAGGTCTTGCATCTTTGCAGCTATCCATGTGCAAGACGACCACGAAAGTGTGCGAATTCTGTTTGTATAAGCCGTGAAGGCGTGATTTTACTTGAAAACTCGACCGTGGAGGTCTAGATGGTGTGAAGCACTTATATTAACTCACTAGAGGGGTGGAGAGAGGGTGAGAAGTGGAGATATTTGTTCCCTGGCAATTTTACTTTATGTATTAACGATCTTGCAAATGTACAAGTGCGAATCATTTTCAATTTAAATTGGAATTGTTTGTGACACTTGGTTTCATTCTGCACACCAACTTAGTGTGCGTCTGTAGCTTAGCTCGGATGCAAGACCTGATGAGTGCTACTATCCATACGAAACCACTAAGCTCGGAGAAATTAATTCAGAGGGAATTTGAGAATAAAAAATAGTTGGTCCCGTTGCGGGGCGCGAACCGCAGAGACCGTGTTTCGAGTAGCAAAAAATGCCCGGTGCGTTACCGAGCTAAGCTACAGACGCACACTAAGTTGGTGTGCAGAATGAAACCAAGTGTCACAAACAATTCCAATTTAAATTGAAAATGATTCGCACTTGTACATTTGCAAGATCGTTAATACATAAAGTAAAATTGCCAGGGAACAAATATCTCCACTTCTCACCCTCTCTCCACCCCTCTAGTGAGTTAATATAAGTGCTTCACACCATCTAGACCTCCACGGTCGAGTTTTCAAGTAAAATCACGCCTTCACGGCTTATACAAACAGAATTCTCACACTTTCGTGGTCGTCTTGCACATGGATAGCTGCAAAGATGCAAGACCTGATGAGTGCTACTATCCATACGAAACCACTAAGCTCGGAGAAATTAATTCAGAGGGAATTTGAGAATAAAAAATAGTTGGTCCCGTTGCGGGGCGCGAACCGCAGAGACCGTGTTTCGAGTAGCAAAAAATGCCCGGTGCGTTACCGAGCTAAGCTACAGACGCACACTAAGTTGGTGTGCAGAATGAAACCAAGTGTCACAAACAATTCCAATTTAAATTGAAAATGATTCGCACTTGTACATTTGCAAGATCGTTAATACATAAAGTAAAATTGCCAGGGAACAAATATCTCCACTTCTCACCCTCTCTCCACCCCTCTAGTGAGTTAATATAAGTGCTTCACACCATCTAGACCTCCACGGTCGAGTTTTCAAGTAAAATCACGCCTTCACGGCTTATACAAACAGAATTCTCACACTTTCGTGGTCGTCTTGCACATGGATAGCTGCAAAGATGCAAGACCTGATGAGTGCTACTATCCATACGAAACCACTAAGCTCGGAGAAATTAATTCAGAGGGAATTTGAGAATAAAAAATAGTTGGTCCCGTTGCGGGGCGCGAACCGCAGAGACCGTGTTTCGAGTAGCAAAAAATGCCCGGTGCGTTACCGAGCTAAGCTACAGACGCACACTAAGTTGGTGTGCAGAATGAAACCAAGTGTCACAAACAATTCCAATTTAAATTGAAAATGATTCGCACTTGTACATTTGCAAGATCGTTAATACATAAAGTAAAATTGCCAGGGAACAAATATCTCCACTTCTCACCCTCTCTCCACCCCTCTAGTGAGTTAATATAAGTGCTTCACACCATCTAGACCTCCACGGTCGAGTTTTCAAGTAAAATCACGCCTTCACGGCTTATACAAACAGAATTCTCACACTTTCGTGGTCGTCTTGCACATGGATAGCTGCAAAGATGCAAGACCTGATGAGTGCTACTATCCATACGAAACCACTAAGCTCGGAGAAATTAATTCAGAGGGAATTTGAGAATAAAAAATAGTTGGTCCCGTTGCGGGGCGCGAACCGCAGAGACCGTGTTTCGAGTAGCAAAAAATGCCCGGTGCGTTACCGAGCTAAGCTACAGACGCACACTAAGTTGGTGTGCAGAATGAAACCAAGTGTCACCAACAATTCCAATTTAAATTGAAAATGATTCGCACTTGTACATTTGCAAGATCGTTAATACATAAAGTAAAATTGCCAGGGAACAAATATCTCCACTTCTCACCCTCTCTCCACCCCTCTAGTGAGTTAATATAAGTGCTTCACACCATCTAGACCTCCACGGTCGAGTTTTCAAGTAAAATCACGCCTTCACGGCTTATACAAACAGAATTCTCACACTTTCGTGGTCGTCTTGCACATGGATAGCTGCAAAGATGCAAGACCTGATGAGTGCTACTATACATACGAAACCACTAAGCTCGGAGAAATTAATTCAGAGGGAATTTGAGAATAAAAAATAGTTGGTCCCGTTGCGGGGCGCGAACCGCAGAGACCGTGTTTCGAGTAGCAAAAAATGCCCGGTGCGTTACCGAGCTAAGCTACAGACGCACACTAAGTTGGTGTGCAGAATGAAACCAAGTGTCACAAACAATTCCAATTTAAATTCCATTATTGTAAAGATGTCAACCTGCACTATTTGGTTAACTCCAGTTGCTGTCTCTGTGTGATTAAATTTGGGTTTTATTGGCCTCCGGTCATATTTGACCTGTTGGCAGATATCGCACTGACTTATAGTGATTGTTATTAGCTCTAGCAATTTTGGATAATATAACTTATTTTTTAATGCGTTAAATGTTTCATTTATGCCAGAATGTACGCTTTCTCGGACATGATAGAACGATATCTGCTTTAGCGCTTCTGATTCCGTTTCTAAATTCCTTGCTCTAAATGAACACCTAATGAATTTGATTTCTTTATTGCTTGAAAACATTTCTCTGATTTTATCCTGAACGATGTTGTATTTCGTATCATCCAGTTCTGTATATATTCCGGTTATTCCCTTTTTAATGTACCTTAATAAAATGTCCCCTAAATTGTCAAAATCGTGTTCTGATATGAAAATTATTCTTTTACCGTTATATGTTTTAAAGTCTACTGTTTTGTTGTTCGTTAGAGTTATCTGCGTTCTGTAATTATTCACTATTTCGTCTTTAATAGGAATGTGTTCTAATAATTCTTCTGAGCTTGAGTGTATCGTTGCCATCGTTGATATTTCATCATTTTCTATATTAAAGAGTGCTCCTAACTCCGAGTAATCTGGTGTAATATTATCAGAATCTTCTTCCTTACATTCGTTACAGTTTGTGTCTTTAATGCGACTAAGGAAATCCGCAACATTATTTTCTTTGCCCTTAAGGTACTCTATACTGAAATCGTACTCACTGAGTTTTAATAACCATCTCTGGTGGCGGGGCAACAAATCTTCGCCTTTGTACTTTGCTTGCATAAACTTTATCGGTTGGTGGTCGGAAAATATGGTGAACTTGTTACCATACAGATATGGTCTGAAATCCTTATCTGTGGTTGTGAAATTTTGCTCATGTTGGTTAAGCGTTCTGGACGCGAAGCAAACAGGATGGCCATTTTGGGACAAAACGGCACCTATCGCATAATTTCAAGCGTCCGTTGTTACTTGGAAAGGCTGTGAAAAATCTGGAAATCTCAAAACGGGGTGTGAACTAATATTTTTTAACTTTTCTACGGCTTCTATAAAATTAGGATCTTTATGATTGATTTTCATATCTTTACGTAGGTATTTTGTTATGGGTTGTGCGATTTTCGCATAGTCCCTTATGAATTTCCGATAATAACCGGTAAGTCCCAAGAAACTTTTAACTTGTTTTTCAGTTTTAGGTATTGGCAAACTTTGTGTTGCCTTAATTTTATCGGGATTCGGCTTTAATCCCCCCCCTGGTAACGACATGACCTACGAACTCGGTTTCATTCTGCATAAATTTGCATTTCTCAATTTGCAAGCCCATTTTCTCGCAGAACCTGAAAAATCTGGGTAATAGCCAATATGCTCTTTTAATGAGGTACTAAATATTAAAATATCGTCTAGATAAACGATGCAGCACACATTTATGGATATTCTAAAAATGTGATTTATAAGACGCTGAAAAGTTCTAGGGGCGTTTTTAAGGCCGCATGGCATTCTTTGAAATTCATATAAGCCTTGTGGTGTGACAAATGCCGTCTTATGTATGTCCTCTTCCTTAACAATAATCTGGTAGTAGCCCTTTGCGGGATCTATAATCGAAAAATACTGCGTCCTCGTAACTAACTTATCGAAGGCAGCCTCATTATTTGGGATGGGGAACTGGTCATCTACTGTTACAGCATTCAATGCTCTATAATCAATACATAACCGATATTGTGTATTGCCCGAGTTTCCAGTCTTATTGGGTACTACTAAAAGAGGACTTGAGTACCTTGACTTGCTTTTTCTTATTATGCCCTGTTGTTCCATCTCTGCAATCTGCTTCCTCACCTCTTCTTCATGCCTAGGTGTAAATTTTTGCATTGATGGCCGCATCTGTTGTTGTTTTTATTTCGTGCTGTATGCTTGTCGTACATGTTAACTTGTCACCCTCTTTGTAGCAAATGTCTTGAAAACTGTGTATAATTTTTTCGATTTCTCTACGTTCTTCTTGATTTAAATGTCCAAGCATTAATCTGTTTTAAATAATCATCTTCCGTTCTTCCTAAGAGCGCGTTGACACGATCAAACTACGGTTTGACAAACCACCTACTTGAACGTGTCAACCCCTTGTCAAACTGGTTTGATGTCTTGTGCTTCTGTCAAACCCTAGTTGGACGGTGCTCAACTTTTCATCAAATGCTAGTTTGTCAAATCGTAGTTTGATCATGTCAACGCGCTCTAAGGTATAAATTTGATCTCCACTATACTCGTAGGGACTGTTTACAAAGGGAATTTTCTTACCATTGAGAAATATGGATTGTTCTTCTAGGTCTATAATAGTTTCAAATTTATTTAGTATATCTACGCCTATTATAAACTGATACTTTCTTCTGTTCAGATTCATAACCTTCCACCTAAATTTTGCTTTCGGGGGTACTTCGAATTCTATTGGAGATGGAGTATACGCTTCGAAATTAAACGTGTCTTTGCCAGTAACAGTCGTAAAATGTATGGGACTTATTCTTACTATTTCGAACTGATCTATGGAATCGCTAATTAAACTAAAGGATGACCCTGTATCAATTAACGCGGTATATTGAATGTTATTTAATGTAATAGTTATAAGTGGCATTGGAATTGTTTCGGGCGCTACGAGTATTCGACTTTGGATAATCACGATCATATTGTGGACACTGTATATTTTCCACTTCCATGGGTTGACCTGCTTGTCGACTAAAAAAACCCGAATTTCTTCTATTTTGTTCAGATGTGTCATTTCTTTTGTGTTGATACGATCCACTATTGTTATAGTTCTTAAAATTATCTTATCTTGAACCAATTGACGTAGACATCTGATTTTTGGCATGTAACCCTGAGGGAAGAAGCTGCTTAAGGTTCTGTAAGTTGGGCATAATCAGATCAAAGGAACACCTACCTCCCCTACAAATTTAAAAAAATTGAATATTCCTTTAATTACGATAACTTTCGATAGAATGATACTACCGAGTTAAACATTTGGTGGAATGTTGCTAGTAAGACCTACTTAGTTGGTATTGAATATGGGCAAGATCCGATCAAAGGAACCCCCACCTCCCCTACATATGAAACTTCAAATAAGTGATAACTTTCGATAGAGTGAAGTTAGAGACTTGAAATTTTGTTTAAATAGTTGTAGGGTGATCTAATTGGTTGGTGGCAATGATGAGCAAGATCCGACCTAGGGAACCCTTACCTCCCCTACAAGTGAAACTTCAAATAAGCAATACCTTCCGATAGAATGAAGCTAGCGACTTGAAAAATTCGCCAAATATTTGTAGAATGGGTTAGTTAGTTAATTGATTTTGAGAATGGTCAAGATCCTACTGAATGAGTGCCAACCTCTCTTATGAACTGGCCATATAGGAGACCCATTTCTTAATGCAAATGGTCGTTGCCAATTGGTACTTTTGGTATCTCCACTAGGTCTGTACAAGTCTCGGGTATATACGCTTCGAAATCGGTTTTATGTTCGAAATTAATTTGTCGCCTCCTTCGCGGTTCGCGATTAAATTAATTTGGTTATTATCTTCACGATTTTAACCAAGTTTGCCGACTGCGCCAGTTTCGAGTTTACTTGAGCGGAATTAGAATAACTGAATATCACTTGAACACTTTATTAAGCATTTGATTTTTACATATATACAATTCAACTGCAATTGACCTGAACTCAATGACGGACTCTAAGCAAGTAGAGAGAGTTCTTAAGTTTACTTTCTTTTTTGAAATTTTTAAATGTATGTACGTGTATATATGGGGCGACCGGTAGCGCAGTGTGTTGAGGCATCAGTCTCATGTTTGACTACCGGCGGTTCGGGTTCGAGTCCCGTCCACGACGACGTTCGTGGCCATGGATGTGCAGGAGGTGCATGCTGGCAACTGCATTCTCTGAAAGCAATTTATGCCAACGAAACGTCAACTGGGCCAGTTGACGCGCTATGCCCCACAAGGGGTTAGGGCAATTGAGTATGTGTATATATAACTGGCGCGCAGGAGTAGTTGACGCGCTATGCCCCGCTAGGGGTTAAGGCAAAGTAGTATAACGTTTCATTGTATGAGTAACATGCTTGTTAGTGGCATTACCCCATGAATGAGCACAACCACGACCAAACTTCCATCGAACCATCAAATATCATAGAACGGTGGAAATAGGGGGATTTTTTTTTACACGTTCTATGAAATTGATGGTTCGATGGAAGTTTGGTCGTGGTTGTGCTCGTTCAGCCACCCTTTAGGAAAACAACACATGTGCAACTGCTAGGAAGCTGCGCTAATTCGTATGAAGTGCGGAATTTTCGTAATGTCTAATCTTTGGTCTAGCTTCGAGTTGTAGGATTGCCATCTAAAAATACAGACCTCCACTCAGCTGATTTTGACGGCTAAACTACGCAGTTATTTCCTTCGATGACTTCATCGTATCCACAACCCAGTGGTCGGCGACTGATGGCGGCGAGTCCCCGGTTTTCGTGCGTTCCGTGTTTAGTTTTCGTTTTCCGCGTTCAGTGTTTATTTGTTAGTAAAATTTCATCTAGTGATCCGAGAAAACAAACACGTGCGCGATGAAAGTGTGTCGTGCGATCAAAAGATGTATTTTGTCAAGAGTGAACTGTTCCACGATACTCGGCGACTGATCCCCGGGGCTGCGGCTTCGACCAAATTGCCGCAAGTGTCCAGAAGGTGTGTTTTTAGAGGACTAAAATGCCGTCTGACACAATTCCAATTGTAAACATATGTCGTGCCGGGGACATCGTCGTGTGCAGTCACTGCCTTGGCAAAGGAAATAATGACGTATGTACACGATCAGCTGAACGGAGGCCTGTATTTTTAGATGGCAATGGTCTCTGAGTATAGAACTAACAACAGGAGTGGGTATATGGCTGTCCATTGTTATACAAAAGAAGAGGATACAGTCCAACCCTGACTGTCTGTGAACGGGACCAAATTGCTGGTTTCTTTTTTGTACCAACGATCAGCTGCTCTTACTTTCGATGACATTTCTCGTTGTTATTTTCGTATCGAATGGATTCAATCGAGTGATAGCAGTGAAAAATTTGTTTTTCTAAGTGAAAATGCGAGTATTGTTAGTGTAACAATAACAAAAACGATAAATTAAACTTTGATTAAACACTTTGTGCAGTATTTACGTAAATACGAGGTGCCGGTCGTGAAGAAATTTGTAAAATGGAGTGCGCGATACAAGTTTGCCGAAACAGGAGGATTTCCCGGCACAATGGAGTTTCATTTCATATGTAAATGCACTAATTACGTTCGTTAATATAACGTTTACACTATCCGCAGATTACTTCATCTGCGCCGGCTGATTTAATCTGGAACTGTCAAATACATACAATTTTAAACTCACCACACCCAGATTACGCAGCAGATAAAGTAATTTGGGGATAGTGTAAACGTAATATAAGAAGTGCATCTTCGCTCTAGATGGTTGAAATTCGTATAGTGCCAAGGCATTTTCGGGAATCTTAGTGTTTTTGTCAATGGTCCATCAACCATCGAAAGAAGATAAACGCAAAGCTTGTGGTCAATCAGCTGTTTACTTTCGTTTCAGTGGCGTAGTGTAAGAAGTGTTATATGGGGGGACCATTTGAAAACACCCAAATTTTAAGAAAAAGGTTGCTTTATATTGACACTGAATACCAACTGACTTAATCTGAAATTTTCAGATACACCATAAATGCGATGTTTTTGGTCACGTAATCACGTAATATTATGAGCACAATGTTACTTAACGACTATAAAGTTTAAAAGAAAATAAAGAAATGGTTTTTACAGATTTCCACAGGATCCATATTTACGGGCTGTATGGATTAAGTCTACTGGGTGGAGGAATAAGGCAATAACGTGCAACACATATGTCTGCTCTGACCACTTTTCGGAGGCAGATCTGATAAGGCACCCTAAGAAGACTTTGCTACACGAGGGAGCGTTTTCTCTGGAAAAATACGACCTCAGTGGTAAGAATATATATAATATCGTTTATTATAAATAAATATACTTTTTTATTTGTACATGATTTTACTGAAACGGCTCACGGCACTGAAGCAACCAGCCATCTAAACATGAACAATCCAACATCCGGTGTAATTGTAGATGTTTCCGACTATGGGCATTCAGCTCGTATGATGGTAATATTTTAAATTGACTTATTTTTCTATTGCCAAGACAAAATGCTCGAATTTATCCGTAAGACAGCATTTGACTAAATATATTGGAATGAATGTAGATATGTAAATATTATTATATTATTAAGTCCGAAAATGTAAATAAAAAATAAGCAAATAAGCAGAGCACGAAAGCAGCAGAATCTGCCCTAACTCCGCCGCAGCCGGTCCCAAGCCCGTTTTATAAAAGAGGAGGGGGGTGGACGCTTATTTCCATTTGCAACGTTTTGCCATATCTGCGAAGCAGATCTTTCGCTGTGTTCTGGGAGTAGTATATAAGTACACCAGCCTCAGCAATTCCAACTAATTCATCATAAAAAATATTAATTACTGTATTTCAAACAATAAAATCATCGTCCCTTGGACGAAAATTGGTTTCCTAGTAAAAAAAAAACTACTATGTATAGTATATTCTACTTTTTTAGGATTTTGTATTAAAAACAAAACCCTTATGAAATCGGTCAAATGTCTGTCCGTCTGTCCGTCTGTCCATGAAATATCTCACGAACGGCTGAAGCTACATACATGAAATTTTGTGGGAGTATGTAGAATTATTATAATTCGCCGGAGAAAGCGATTCGTTGTAATAGGCTGACTTTAAGGGGATGTCCCCATAGAGGGGAAATGAAGGTCAAAATATTTTGTTCATCTGGTATAAGCAAGTGGGGTATCATGAGAAAGGTAACACCGAGTACATTTCATTTCCGGTATTTTCATCAAATTTGAAAAAAAGGGGAAAAGAGATAGAGGGGAAAATATGTGATCCGAGTTTGTCCCCCCCCCCCCTTGCATTTCGATACCGTTATACTTAGAAATATGAAAATTTGCAGAAAAGCGGCATTTTACTAGTACAGAAAACCGAAAATCGTAAAATTTTGATATCTCATCAAAAAAGGTTAATAATAGTACATTTCTATAGTTGCAGTTAGCATACCCCTGCACGCTTTAAGCACACCCGAGGCCAAAAATATTGATGGCCAATGATAACCGACATCATTGGCAATAATATCTCTAAATTTCATTACAATCACATAATATTTAATAATAGTACATTCATTTAAAGTTAGGCATTTTGACACTATCCACACAAAAATTACACCTACCGGCCTCAAAGGTGTGAGTACTACTTTCATGTTGTTTTTCGTAATGCGAATTGCAGTTAAAATATTTAATTAATCATTTTTGAAAGAGTAAAGATTGGGGGGCAAAGACCTTTTCCATAGTCCTCCGCGTGGGCGCCCCCTGGTAACGGCAGTGTATCAAATCGCTGACGGCCAATGTCTTAGCGATAAGACAGTTTGGAAAAGGCAGATAGCTGTAGCCTGAATGGCTGACGAACACCTAAGCGTCTCAGGTCTAGTAGGATGGATTGACTTGCGTAGTTGGACCTGCTACATAGTTGTGTGAACTCCAGCACGTTTATTAAACCATCTGAAGCAGCTATCTCCGAGGCCATCCCCTGAATGGGGTTAAGCGACGTGCTGACAACTCGTCCTTGTAAAAACCACTCCATGTCAAGAAACCTGGAACAAAAGCCTCGGATTGGACGGATCAACAACGACGACCACGCAAACGAATAAAGAATTATTCTTTCGAATCCTGGAATGTACGCTCCCTGAACAAACCGGGGGCCGAGAAGGCCCTCCTTCATCAGGTCGAAAAGTAAAAACTGAGCATTACTGCAGTCCAGGAAACAAATTGGCTTGGCAGCGAGATTAATGACAAGAAATCGCACACAATTTTTACAAGTGGCAAACCATCGGGCCGCAAGGAGTTTGGAGTAGCATTTATAGTGAACAATCACCTTAAACCGCATATTACTGACTTCAAACCCATAAATGAACGGCTGTGTGCGATTCGCATCAAGACTCGATTCTTCAATCTCTGGCTCATCAATGTGCATGCCCCCACTGAAGTTAAAGAAGACGCAGTAAAAGACGAGTTCTACGCCCGCCTTGAAACTCTCTTCGACTCACTTCCAACAAACGACGTCAAATTGCTGCTGGGAGACTTTAACGCGAAAGTCGGGAATGAAAGCTGGCATCGGGGGACCACTGGAGGCCACAGCCTCCATGAAGAATGTAACGATAACGGCCAGCGACTTATCGACTTCGCCTGCAGCAGGAATCTAGTCGTAAGCTCTACGTGTTTCCCGCATCGACGCATTCACAAGCAGACCTGGAAGTCTCCAGACGCACATACCGTCAACCAAATTGACCACGTCCTCATTTGCAAGAGATGGGCGTCTAGTGTCATGGATGTCCGCTCCTATCGAGGAGCAAACTGCGACTCAGATCATCACTTGGTGAAGACGACCTACAGATGTAGAATCTCCTCAGTGCACCAGTCAAGAATCAGCCCTCCCAAAATCTTTGCGGTTGATAAGCTCTTGAGTGATGCTACAGCGGTGGCGTATACTACCGCCCTTGAGGAAAAACTATCACCTATGCTACACAACATCAGCAACACAGGCGTCCATGGGTTCTGGGAAGAACTCAAGGGTACCATCAAGGATGTCGCAGAGAAGGTCGTGGGATATAAAGCCCGGCGAGCGCGAAATGACTGGTTCGACGAAGAATGCAAAAATTCACTTGACGCGAAAAACGAGGCCTACAGACAATGGATTCAACGAGGAACCAGAGCCAGAAGAGAAAAATATGACGAGCTACGGCGAATATCGAATAGAATAATTAGACGTAAGAAACGTAAATACCTTGACGAGCAGTTGCTGAACATAAACGAAAACTTAGCTAATAGGAACACCAGACAAGCGTACAAACTAGTAAATACAATTAAGAACGGCTACCAACCCAGGACTAGCCTTTGTAAGGACAAGGATGGAAACATCATCAGCGCCACCGATGGTATTAACAAACGATGGGCCTCTTATTTTGAAGAGCTTCTAAACCGACCATCTAACATCCCCACACAGGAAGCTCTCGACGATATTGTTGATCTAGGCCCACCCATTCAACCCCCGACAGTAGAGGAAGTTGATCTCGCGTTGCGGTCACTAAAACGAAATAAAGCGCCGGGCGCTGACGAGATTCCAGCTGAACTGCTAAGATTCGGTGGAACGAGTCTAGTTGATGCCATACATCAATTACTCCTGCGAGTATGGGAGAACGAGGAGATCCCAGACGATTGGCGCAGAAGCATCATCTGTCCAATTCATAAAAAGGGAGATAAACTGCGGTGTGAGAATCACAGGGGCATCTCACTAGTTTGTACGTCCTATAAAATTTTGACGAAAATTCTGGAAAATAGAATAAAACCGTACGCAGAACGAGTCATTGGCGAATATCAAAGCGGTTTCAGACCTGGTCGCTCCACAACCGATCAGCTCTTCTCAGTCAAACTGATACTCCAGAGGTGCTGGGAATACAACGTAAACGTATACCAAATCTTTGTCGACTTCAAGCAGGCATACGACAGTATCGATCGTGGAGTACTGTACAACATCATGCTGCAATTTGGTATACCAGCAAAATTAGTGCGACTAACAAAGATGACGATGACCAACTCCGTCTCACAAGTCAGGATCCAGAATAGACTTACTGATCTATTTGAAACACGCACTGGTTTGAAACAGGGCGATGGACTGGCTCCGACGCTCCTCAACCTAGCACTGGAATACGTTATTCGGGCCATGAATTTGGACAACAGCAAGACGCTACTCATCAAGTCAACACAATTAGCAGCGTACGCCGACGACATCAACATCATGTCCCGAAGATTGGCTGACGCAGAAGAACTTCTGCATACGCTTGATACCGCTGCAAAGGAAGTTGGATTACGTATTAACGAGGGTAAAACTAAAATAATGATGCAATCGGTGACAAGGACACCTGCACAACCAAGCGTCAATGTGGGGGACCTCAACATCGAGTTCGTGAACAACTTCATTTACCTGGGTTGCAACCTGTCAAGGGACGCCAACGAAACTGACGAAATCAAGCGACGGATACAGTTAGCTAATAAAACTTTTTTCTCGGTTCTCCCCATAATGAAATCGAAACATGTGCACAGAAACACGAAGCTCCGCGTGTACAAAACCATTATACGACCAGTGCTATGCTATGGCTGCGAAGCATGGACCCTAGCTCAAGCCTCCGAAAACATGCTAGACACTTTCGAACGTAAGGTTCTACGGCGAATTTTCGGGGCTGTTTGCGATCGAGATGGATGGCGCATCCGGTACAACCATGAGTTGTATGAAATGTACAATGAGCTGCAAGTCTCGAAAATCGTCAAACTACAACGACTTCAATGGGCAGGGCATGTACAAAGAATGGACGATGATCGCATGCCTAAGAGAGTAATGAATGCAGAACGAGTCGACGGAGCGAGACTGCGAGGACGACCGAGATCTCGTTGGGAGAGCTCAGTAGGTGTGGACGCCGCGCAGCTGCTGGGCTCCCAAAATTGGAGGACGCGGTCACGTGACCGAGATAATTGGAGGACAATGATCCAAGCGGCCAAGGCCCGACGTCGGGCTGTCGCGCCACGATGATGATGATGATGAAAGGGTAAAGATTAGTTGGGGGCGCTGCGTCGTAATTGGCAAACCTTACCGGGTGGAAGGGGGGAGGGGTCCACATAGAGGCGAAATTAAGGTCAATTTTTTTTATCGACTGTTATAAGCAAGTGAGGTGTCGTGAGAAAGGTAATGTTGAGTACATTCCATTTTTTCGCATTTTCTTGAAATTTGTAGAAAGGGGGAATAGTGGGGGAGGAGAAAATATTAGTTCGTTATTCCCCCCCCCCCTCTCCTCCTCCGTGGAATTTCGAGACTGTTAGAATTATGAAAACTTACAGGAGGGTGGGTTCTGAATAGCATATAAAATGGAAAATAATGGAATCTGTATATCTTCTCAGAATAGGTAAATAATAGTTTATATCTGTAATTACAGCTAGCACACCCCTGCATGCCGTAAACACTTTCGAGGTCAAAAGTACTGATGGCCAACGATAACCAACACCTTAGCCAATAATATGTTTCGTTACAATCACGTTATATGAATTGGCATGTGAAATGTAAGTGGGTAAGACACTTTAATTATGTTTTTTTTGTCCATCTGAGTGGTATCAGGAAGAGCAAGGAGCCGATATTTATATACCTAAATAAGCGCTTGCTACAAAACCCTCGGATTGCGGGCGTAGCCCTCTATATTCCGGTTTCATTTTATAATTGTGATTAATCGCATAAGTATTTTTTGGGATAATAGTTCCAATTTTTTTTTCTTATTTACTATTGTGAAAATATATATGTATATATTTTTCTTGATAAAATCTCTGACATTATTCATCCTTAAATGACAAAATTTCGAAATTCGCGCCAAATTATGCATGCCCCCCTTATAATATATATTCTACGCCATTGGTGAAAATATGATAGCGGTACGAAACCAGAGGCCGAGGGTCCCATTACACCCGGACCCAGGTGCGACCGCGTGGGCGTCTGATCCGTCCGCCAACCATTCCATCCTTATCGACTACTTTTTTTATTCCCCATTTTTACCTCCCCTGTTTGTGTTGTCTTCCCCAGGCCTATGAATTTTTGTTAATACGTAAAGGACAGGGGCAAAGAGCGGCGAAAACCCCGCCCACATCTGCCGAATTGAGCTACAGCAAGAATAGACCGCTGCTTAGCTCGTTGAGGGGCCTTTTTCTTCGCCAGATGGCACGGCCCGACCTTCACGGTCACTATGCTACCTAGGCTCCGACCCCACGGGCATCTTCGGATGTCCACCAGACATTTTTGGCGCCCAACGTGGGGCCAATTTCTGGTCAAGAACAGGACTATAAAGGACCTCATTGGGTTCCTTTTTGGTCCTTCCACCGCTATGTATCCCCACAAGCACATTAAGGCTACTTGCTCTAAGTCTTAGGACTTAGCCATTTTTACTTCACGTATTTTCCCTTCAAGTAGCTGTGCTTTCCTCTGTAGCACCCCAATCCTTCCTATAGAGTAGATTATCCTTTTAGAGTCAGTTCAACAAGGCAATCCTGGTGTTGTGTTTGTCTTTTGTGGTTTAGCCACGTACTTAAGGCCTCCATAAATGCTTTGAATTGCCGGCATTTGGAGCATCTTCGGTGACCGGACGAAGCGCGGATGAGCCGTGGATACCTTTTTGTTTGCCAGGATTGTCCTTCTAAGTAACTTTAAAAAAAATTATTTACACAGTATTGCATTTTTCTATTATTCATTTGCTCATCAGCTTACAGAGTTTATGAGTGAATTACGGCAAGGAATGCAGTGTTGCGCCTCTGCTGGCCTCAGAATTCTTTGTAACCTGTTGATCATCTGAATAATTGGGAAATGTAGTATTTTTATACCCTAGACTTTTAGTATAGGGTATATTGTTTTTGTCACGACGGAAATATGTAACACCTTAAAGGAGGCTCCGGAGGTATAGCAATGTATATATATAAATGCTCAGTGTCACCTCCTGATTCGATTTAGCCATGTCTGTCTGTCTGTCTGTCTGTCTGTCTGTCCGTCTGTCCGTCTGTCTGTCTGTCCGTCTGTCCGTCTGTCTGTCTGTCTGTCCGTTCGCACGATAACTTTCGATAGAATGAAGCTAAAGCCTTGAAATTTTGGTCAGATGTTGGAAGTATGATCTAGTTGGTTGGTATTGAAAATGGGCATGATCAGGCCAAGAGAACGCCTACCTCCCCTACATACGTACAATAGTTAAATGTATTAATAACTCCCGATTACACAAGCATGAAACGCTCGAACTTTGACAGATTGCTCGCGAGGATAATCTTTTATTCTCCTGAAAAAATCAAGTCGATCAGTTGAAACTAACGGTAATTTTCTTGCAAAGAGCCCGTACTACCCTACTTTTCGGGTTTTTTGTCTATAACTCTTGAACCAATTGACGTAGACACCTGATTTTTGGCATGTAACCCTGGGGTGGGAAGCTGCTTGAGTTCTAGTAAGTTGGGCGTAATCAGATCAAAGGAACGCGCCGATATTTACAGACGAAAATAAGCACTTGCTACAAACCGCTCGGATTGCTCTATTTTCCTAAAGAGAACGCCAACCTCCACTACATATGTAAAACAATTATATGTATCTATAATTCCCGATTAAATAAACATGAAAAGCTCTAGCCTTGGAAGATTGATTGTGAGGGTACAAAACAAAATCGATCAGTTGAAAACTAATGGTAATTTTCTTACAAAGAGCCCCGCACTACCCTACTTTTCACGTTTTCTGTCTATAAGTCTTGAACCAATTGACGTAGACACCTGATTTTTGGCATGTAACCCTGAGGTGAGAAGCTGCTTGAGTTTTAGTAAGTTGGATTGATCAAAGAAATGCCTACCTCCCCTACAAATTTCAAAAAATTAAATATTCCTTTAATTACGACAACTTTTGGATAGAATGACAAAATTGAAAATTTGGTAAAATGTTGTTAGTGAGATCTACTTGGTCAGTATTGCTAATAGGCAAGATCCGACCCATGGAACCCCCACCTCCCCTACAAATGGAACTTTAAATAAGCGATAACTTTTGATAGAATGAAGCCAGCGACTTGAAATTTTGGTCAAATGTTTGGAGTGAGATTGAGTTAGTTGGCATTAAAGATGGGTAAGATCCGACCTAAGGAACACCTACCTCCCCTAGAAATGAAACTTAAAATAAGCGATAACTAACGACAAAATAAAGCTAGCGACTTAGTTGGCTTATATTGAAAATGGGTAAAATCGGACCAACGAAAACCCTACTTCCCCTACAAATGAAACCTTAAATAATCGATAACTTTCGATAGAGTGAAGCTAGGGACTTGAAATTTTGTTTAAATGTTTGTAGGGTGACCTAATTGGTTGGCGGCAATGATGGCAAGATCCAACCCAAGGAACCCCTACCTCCCCTACAAGTGAAACTTCAAATAAGCAATAACTTTCGATAGAATGAAGCTAGCGACTTGAAAAATTCGACAAATATTTGTAGAATGAGTTAGTTAATTGATTTTGAGAATGGTCAAGATCCCACTGAATGCGTGCCAACCTCCCCTATGAACTGGCCATATAGGAGACCCACATTTAATGCATATGGTCGTTGCCAATTGGTACTTTTGGTATAACCACTAGGTCTGTATAAGTCTAGGGTATATACGCTTCGGACACCGGTTCGGTATTTTTTTTTTTTTTTTTTGCTTTTTTTCCCCTTCTACAATGGTTGTCGGCTGATTCCGGTATATAGCTCGCTTTTGTTTTGTTTTTTTTCCTATTTTTAGCAGCACTTTGTCCTCAGCTTTTTCTTCTTGGCAGGCCTCGAAGTAGAAGCTGCCCTGTAATGAATCATATTATGGTCTGGTAGTGCTGCTCCCACCGTCAGATCGAAGCAGCACCTGATGAGTAGTGATCTTTTGGTGGTACGAGACCAGAGGCCGAGCGTCCCATTACACCCGGGCCCAGGTGTGATTGCTTGGGCGTCTGATCCGTCCGCCAACCATTCCATCCTTATTGACTACTTTTTTTTTGTTTTTTTCCCCATTTTTACCTCCCTTGTTTGTGTTGTCTTCCCCAGGCCTATGAATTTTTGATAATACGTAAAGGACGGAGGCAACGAGCGGCGAAAACCCCGCCCACATCTTCCGAACTGAGCTACAGCAAGCATAGGCCGCTGCTTAGCTCCTTGAGGAGCCTTTTTCTTCGCCAGATGGCACGGCCCGACCTTCACGGTCACTATGCTACCTAGGCTCCGTCCCCACGGGCATCTTCGGACGTCCACCAGACCGTCCGTTATACTTCTTTGCATTATTTATGAAAAGTACAATAATTAAATATTTTCATTTTAATTACTTCAAAATTATGATTTAATAAATACTTATTACATTTTTTGTGTGAAAAGTAATTAAATATTTCGGATTTATTTTAATTACCCCAAAATTTTGATTTAAAATAATAAATACTTATACTAATTAATTACTTCGCGTTTTTCTGAAAAGTAATTAAATATTTTTGATTTAATTACTCCGAAATGTTGATTTAATAATTACTTAATAATTATTTTGTATTATTTATGGAAACTAATTAAATAGAATTAGATAGTAATTACTACTTTTGAATTACAATTACTTTCCCTGAAAATTTTGAATTTTGAATTACAATTACTTTTTCTGAAGAAGTAATTATTACTTTCGAACTATAATTACTTTCTTCTGAAAAAGTAATTATTACTGTTGCGAAATACGGCTCTGTGTCGAGCCGCCGTCACTGCAACAAAATATATTTGACCAGAATGCTAACTGACTCGGTGGCATTTGACCCGGCTAGGCCAGCGGAATGGCGTGGGTTTTGAGTCAGCGCATTCTAGTCCTAGTAAAGCCACCTAAAACATTAAAATATGAGGGGAGGAATGGGAGGAAAGTGTCCATCCTTCGGAACACGGAAGAACCCAATGGAGTGAAAAAATTAGCTGTTCATTATAAAACTTATATTAACCGGAAAAATAATCAATAGAACAATATTAAAAATTAAGACAACTTTGAGAAACTACACTGTATAAAAAAACTAGTTCCAAAGCAAAATATTTATTAAGTCAATGCAGAAAAAATCTAACAGAAATGGAATACCAAAATCGAGAATGGAAAAAATTGAATGACATGACAAGAAAAAAAACTTGCGGTTTGTTGTCCACCGATGAACGATTGTAGCGATGCTTGTGGAAGGGGGTGGTCTCATTGCCGTGAGGGCACACCAGACATCTCAATGTTAATCCCCGGTAGTATTGTCAGTGCCGACGTGTGCTTGTACGCTCGCTCAGTATCGGTGATAAGCGGGAGAGTTCGAAGAGACGTGACTCTACTACTCCAATACGCTACATTGCCGGCACACGTCAAGCCCTAGTTTTCGAAAAAAAGGAAACGAGTTATTCGCCTCAAATATTTATCAATAGATACCCAAAAAAACTTTTCCTCCTTGTCCAAACACTAAATGAGGCACACCGATGGTGTTGTGGCCCTGTCGCCTCATTATCCCTACCTTGACCCTTGGCTAAAGTGGCGACATACATTTCAATCTTCAGTTCCCCAAAAAAGAAAAATTACGCGGAAACCTGGCGACTCACTTCAACCACAAGACAGAATTAGAATAGCTGAAAACCAGATATAATATTACTCGACCATGTTTATTTCATTTTCGTTTGATAATTCATAATAAAGTTTCAATTATATATTATAACTTATACAAAGGGTCAATTCATCTCATATCTATGAAGCTGAGGCAAAGTATGCTAATTCAAAGGGAATTCGATGTGCGCACATGGAATTGGAAAAAAATCTTATAATCCAAAGCCTTCATTTAGATATAGAGTATGTTATACAAGCTAAAAAAAATTATTCCTATTCATTCTATTGTTTTTTTTTTTAGATATTTAGTGCAATTGATATGCGACATATATATGGTGGCTCAAGATTACCACCCAAAACGCTTTAAAGCTACAGCATTCAACTTATTCGTACAAAGTAGAAATTGCTGAGTTGTATTGGTTCCAAAAAAATTCAATAATATAAATTATTCCTTTGAGCTGACAAGACTGTCAAGCTAGCGATGACCACGAAAGAATTTCCTTTGTTTTTTTTTTCTTTTCTTTTTTTTTAGGCTTGAGGACCAGCTTGGCTCCTCCCCAATCGGTTCGACTCGAGCAAATAGTCCTAGGATGGCGGTCCACACGTTGCAAAAAAAAAAGTTTGGGCCGAAGTGTAGCAGTCCTCCTTTCACGGAATTTCTTAATGTTTACGATACCGTACACGATTTCATGCGTGATATGTAACTTTCGTATTTATACGGTACTTGAATTGTTAATTGGTAATTGTAGGACCAACTTTTCACACCTCGGCCCCAAACCAGTGTGACTTCGTCAAGGCCATGCACCTGAAAAAGAATTAAGGACAGTTCTCCGATTAAGAGTTGATCATACTCAGACCAATCTTAAACACGGACTCGCAGCAGCCATCGGATTTCCTAGGTCTTGTCAAGTATTATGGATTCTAAATAGATCGAATTATGTTTACACAAAAGGACATTAAAACATCCTCAGCCGAATAAGTTTGTTTTTTTTTCTTTGTACCCTATGTAACATGAAGAACAGTACTATAGTTGCCTACAGCTAAAGAAAAGCGTGATTTGTCTGACGAAACGACATACCGCGTCGGTATGGGCTTGGACTGGCGTAAAAAAAATACGAAATACTGCTTTAAAGTCCCTTTCCCTCATCATGTAAGTGCCAGTATTAAAATATAAGCTTCGAATAATATTACGTTCCGCCTGTAAATGTAAGCAATTGCTCGCAGTTCCGTTAATATTCCATAGGTTTTGGGCTTAAACATCTCGTCCGAATATTCATCGACATCTCTATCAATGCCCTTTCGAACAAAAAGTTTATGTTTCCTCATGTAATCGAAATATTTTTTTTTTTTTTCGAATTTCTAAATGATGCATTTGCGTGTCATACATTTGTTCGGAAATAGTACGAAATAGGCACGACGAGTCCCGTGCAGTGTGCTTTCTGTAGAATTCACTTGGCTCAAGATATTGATCATACGGATCAGGAGCTTGTCGAATTCCAGATGCAAAAGGACGCGGCATGTTTTGAGACTATCTGGAATCGTATCCAATAAGAACTTGTCCATTGGAATAAAATGTTCCCAACACTTTGGCCGAAATTGAGTCGTACACAACGAACTTATTCCGGTCACTCCGGTATGACACGTCAAACTTCTAGATTACAGATTCTGGCACTGCGACATAACCTCCGAACCGATATTTTTTTGGAGGAGGTTAGGCCTGCAGGTTATGTCGCATGACTTCCTCTCAGTCCCCCGTCTTCAAATTCACTTTGCTTTATAGAAAATTACATACGAACATACCTTATTTTTCTTTTTGTGTTTTGATTTCGCCCACTTGTTTTATTGTTAATTTCTCCCGCAGATAGGTTGTCTTCTTATACTTAGGAGCCGAGCTCCACGGTTTGGCGCACGGCAATTCGTTTGCCGGGAGAGATCAAGTAGATTCTTTTTATTCCTTCTTTTCTTCTTTGTTTTTCTTCTCTAAAAGGAATCCCCGAAATATTAGCCAAAATTCTCGACAATAGTAAACAATAATTATTTTTTTAAATGTATTTACCTGCTGGAATGGTGGAACTCCGACCAACCGACTACCTGGCTCGAACACAAATGACTTGCTCATTTGGATCTTTTGAACCGGTTATCTGGTAGAGTCGGAGTTATCCGATGAAGGGCACAATTTTGATTTATGGCCAAACTTCAAAACGGTTCGCCATTATAGTTTACAAATTTTGCATGTCAGAGTTACAATTTCCGAACGCAATTTTTTTTCGAGTTGAAATTTAAATATGAATTAAGTCTGATAATTATAATTATAACATAACAATTTAAATTATAATAGATGAAATTATTACACGATCGATCGTCCTTCAGCTGGAATTCATCACTATCCGAATATAATTCAAATTTAACCAAAATTCAAAATGCGAAATTAAAATAAACTATATAAAGGAATTAAAAATGTAGACACTATAAATACAACCGAATTCGCTCAGAGCTTCCAATTTTAGCATCCGCTTTGCTCAATTAAACAACACCAGTTGTACTGTGCTCCATTCCACGATAGATGAAGGATCTTCACTTGAGTCCAACAGCGCATCAACTTTTCTGTAGATTGTACTTTTAGCAAAATTTGTTTCGCACGAAAAATTATTGTCACTCTCTATTCCTTTGCTATTTTTTTCACTTTCAGTTTTTTTTTGTCGTCGCCTTCTCTTTTTCTCTTTTCATCCACGAATGTCACAAGCAAAATCGTATTTCACTTTATTTCATCAAAAAACTATTTTTCAGTTCACACTTATCCTTCGTTTCACAAACCAAATTCCAACTCATTCTTTCTTCAAACAAAGAAATTTCACCATCCAAAATCCGCAATCAACTTAAGGCCAAGCACTCTGACGTCCTCCGCGAGCACAAATTAAACTTCTCTCAAAAAGACTCCTCCACCAAACTTTTCTTAAAAAAAAGGAATCCACCCGTTTACCACGGGAATTCCAAATCCATCCAAAAAAAAAAACAAATCAGCAAAATCGAAAAAATCCAACTTTTTTTTCCACCCAACAACTGCTCCACAAAAAATTTTCCTCCAAAAAAAATCAAACCGAATTCCTCGGTGATCAAAACCAATCTCCTCCTAAAAAATCGGCAAGTCCCTCAATCCTCCGACTCACACCAAAAAATGATACAAAGTATCTACACTGCATGCAGATACATCGAAACATGGATATGTCTTATGCCTACTGAAAGCGTAGGATGTGTTTTGTCGAATGATTTCATCAAGTATAACTATACTGGGATCTTTATAAAACTTACGTCGATATCTTCAACACAACAGGTTACACGCAGTCGGTAGCGAAAGACATATCCATGTTTCGATGTATCTGCATGCAGTGTAGATACTTTGTATAATTTCCCACCAAAAGCCAATAACCTGTCTTCCAAGAACCAATTCCCGATAAACCCGCCCCAAATCAAACTTAACACCCCCTTTAAGAGACAGAGAGACATACCCCATTGAAAATAACGTCCCCATATGAACCGGATACACCCGTTCTGATGGGATTGAACACCCAACCACATGAGACAGATAGACACGCCCTATTGAAAGTCAACATTTATGCTGCTAATACATCGTACCGTATGTGGAGCTTTTGTTCTATGTTTATAGCACGTAGTATAAATCCGCCATTTTGTTCTACATGTTTATTGCACGTGTGGTGGGGGACCACATTGTGAACCAGTCAGACCTCAAATCGCCGCCATTGCAAATGCACAACCACAGTCGCTGGATCACCCGATTTGGCTCGAATTAACTTCATCCGCTCTCGCTCATCTTCGGGGGGCGGGAACTATGTACACTCTCTCAAATTGCGTCTGCGCATGTCCAAGTGTTAGTCGAACTGACTACTTGCTACTTTTTCTGGGATCCTAGTGATTCAGATAGTACAATGGGTGCTATTTTAAATCGGCCACTACATTCATTCTTGCCGTCCACAGCGTCTCAACATGTACACACAAGATCCCCGTAAGCGCGCCGCCCGCGCCCGCGCCACAAGCAACAGCCATGCACAATGACCACTTCAATCAAATGACATGCACAACCAGAATAGAAAATTTTTCAATGGGCTTGTTTCCTCTTCTGACCCCCGAGTAGAAAAACAGACATTTCGTGTGACGGACAGATGTGACGTTATAAGACATATCCATGTCAAACCGCCTGATGTCATTGGGGTTCAATGACCACCGCCATCCAGCTTTCCACCATCCGTCAGCTGCCGTTACCATCATCATACGGCATCAAACTGCAATATGAACAGCTGACATGCATAATAACAGCATAACAAGGCTGACGACTCTCCGTCCGCTAGCAACGAGACAACACACGAATGCGAAATCCCCCGTGTGCGTCTCCATGCTGTACAAAGGAAATTGCATCTATTATCAGTATAGAAACAATTGCCTCTGTACAACAATCATGCTGTACACAGACGATCTCGCATCAGCTGTGCTATCTCTCCGCTAGTAGCGGCTTGATTCTCACATACCGAGATCCTCACTGTACACAATTACACAGCACAGCACAGCGACCGTTGCATCCATGCTGCAAACATTTGCATGCAGCATAATGACGAGACGGCTGCATGCAGCGTAACGCTGCACAAAGACGATCTCAGCTGCTCTCGGTTAGCGTCCCGCTGTAGTATATTGCTATTATGGTCATCTACCGGGAACGTTAACCAGCTGGCAAGCGGAAAGCCGTCAGAGTTTGCAATGCAAATTGGATCAGCTGAAATAATGTTGTGCAGTGGTTCGCAGCATTACTTTTAAATTACAATTATTTTTAAAAAGTAAAAAGTATTTATTACTTTTGAATTACAGTGACTCTTTCTGGAAAAGTAATTATTACCTTGTAATCATGGGTGTCGGTGGACGAGGGTGGGGGTTGGTCGATAAGGCTGGAGTACACAAGACATAAGCAGTACCCTCTCCAAATACTGCCAGCGATATGCGCTCGCAGACCAACTCAGTAACCGGGAGTTGCGGGGTGGGTTAACGGCAGCTATTGGCCTCCTCCATCAAATACAATAGTTGAATCACACATCAAGCCCGTTAAACAGAAGGAAATTCTACTCTACCGAATCAAAATATTAATATGGAACGAAAATGGGACGCCTACGCGTCAAACTCGCTAAGCCGGCGAAAACGAAGTTCCTGTTAAGGGAAAAAAGAGCTCTACAGCCACAAAGGCAAAAAAAGAAAAGAGAGGAAGAAAAGATTACCGTCCAATCAGTACAGATCCTTTTTCCCTGGCAATCGAGAGCTTAAGGTGCTAATCGGCTCTAATGTGGCCCTCAGTGTTACGGGCCAAGGCGTCTTCACCCTCCCTCCCGTGGATTTCCGGGCGCATTTATATTTGGAAATCCCCAAATTAGAACTATATCATCAGGGAGAGAGAAAAAAGAAGAAGGAGGAGGGAAGAAGAATCCGACCTTGGTTGCTCATATTAAATTCAAGTTATACCAATCCATAAAAATGTTTAGGTATACAAATACCTAAAACTATGCAGAAAATTAAATGTGTGTAACTAGCGAAAAAAAACGTAGTTCAAAATTAATGTAATAGATAAAGTATATGTGTTCGGTGTTGACAAACTCGTCTACCGATATTTGAAATGGCGGACAGAGCCACGAACGATTTCTTCCCCGTACGATAATAATTGTCCGCTGAATGCGTACTCTTGGCTATTATTGAACCTTTGGTATATCGAGTTAATCCAGGGTATACACCTAAAGATTCAAAGAATTGTAATGAACCACCTGTTATGAACCATATTATGGTCTGGTAGTGCTGCTCACACCGGCAGATCGAAGCAACACCTGATGAGTAGTGATCTGTTGGTGGTACGAAACCAGAGGCCGAGGGTCCCATTACACCCGGACGCAGATTCGACCGCTTGGGCGTCTGATCCGTTTGCCAACCATTCCATGCGTATCGACTATTTTTTTCATTCCCAATTTTGACCTCCCCTGTTTGTGTTGGCTTTCCCAGGTCTATGCATTTTTGTTAATACGTAAAGGACAGGTGCAAAGAGCGGCGAAAACCCCGCCCACATCTCCCGAACTGAGCTACAGCAAGCATTGGCCGCTGCTTAGCTCGTTGAGGGACCTTTTTCTTCGCCTGATGGCACGGCCCGACCTTCACGGTCACTATGCTACCTAGGCTCCGTCCCCACAGGGGCATCTCCGGTAGTCCACCAGACCGTCCGCTACAGAATATCGTACAGTAGTGGAAGACAATAGCTAGGTTAGTGTTTTATATTAATTCAATAATCATAATGTACAATAATTAAGCTATAATAATTGCTTCCGGTAGATAAATAAGCTCAATTTAAAAACAAATCGTACAATTTCACCACTATGATGCATGTTGCGCGCGAGTTGTATAGGTGCAATGCACCCATATCACTATAATATTGCCTAAGGATAATAATATATCTACGCCGTTTGCCTAACAAATGCGTAATTAAAATTTTAGCTTATGCAATCAATTTAACGACTTAAACGAAATTCAATTAAAATTCGACAATTTACCAATATGACTTAAACGAAATCCAATTAAAATCCGATAACTTACCAATACGACTTAATAAGCATTTCTCTTCTTGCAATCGTAAGTCATAATTTCATTACTATTTTAAGAACAATCTTCAACGTTCAGATTTGTCCAAACCAACATAACATAAACTCGTAAAACTTTCTTTCAACGATTCAGGGGGATCTTGTGTGTACATGTTGAGACGCTGTGGACGGCAAGAATGAATGTAGTGGCCGATTTAAAATAGCACCCATTGTACTATCTGAATCACTAGGATCCCAGAAAAAGTAGCAAGTAGTCAGTTCGACTAACACTTGGACATGCGCAGACGCAATTTGAGAGAGTGTACATAGTTCCCGCCCCCCGAAGATGAGCGAGAGCGGATGAAGTTAATTCGAGCCAAATCGGGTGATCCAGCGACTGTGTGTTTTTGGGAGATTTGCTCAGCTGGCAACGCTACAGCCAATAATATGACATCTCAACGTTCCTGATGCGACCTACCGGCAAACAAATAAATAATCACAGGCTTGGAAACCTGTCAAACTTTGACGTCATCTGTAACTGTGATATCGGATATCAGCTACTAACCAATCAAACATGCCAAGTAGGTAGTTTTTGGAGGCTGAATGAAAGTAGAGGTGAATGTGAAAAACCTGCGTGGAGTTTGGAGTGAGCAGGCCACGGATATGGTCGGTATTTTTTTCCTTGAGCTTTCTCAGTGATTATCGGTTAGGTTGTTGAATTAAGTTAATCCTTGCTGATAATTTCGTAAAAGAATAAAAAAATTATTGGTTCTTTTGTTTTTCTCTTCATTGAGATACTGGATTTTTTTTTTGTCTTTCTCCCGCGGCGACAAAGTTTTCTTTTGGTGGATGGTGGACTCATCAATTTCGCGGGAAATACGCGCGGGCAAGTGAATTGAGGAAACGAGAAGATCAATCTTCTAAAAGTTGTTGCGAACCACAGCTTTTGTCGAGCCGCCGTCACTGCAACAAAATTTTTAGTCTGACCAGAGCGCGATCTGGCTTGGTGGCACTTGTCCCGGCTAGACTAACGGTTGGTCGTGGATTACAGCCAGTGCACCCTGGTCCTAGATTAACCACCTAAAAGACAACTTAAATGAAACAGGAGGGAAGGATGAGGAAAGGAGTGTGTCCATCCTTCGGGACACGGAAGAACCCAACGTAAGAAAAATTAATTATTCATTTTCTAGCTAGTAATAAAGAATATAAAAATTCCATATAAAAAAAAATCCGTTGAAAATTCAAAAGGAAACTATTAAAAAAACCAACTTATGAATTCAATATCGAATATGGGAAATCAAGGTAGCTATACACTATACAAAAAGAAGAGAAAAGGAAAAAATACTCACTGTGAATGGTCCACCGATAAACGATCGATCGTTCTCAGCCAGATCTAACCACTATTTATAATTAGACATTTTCACCAACCGAAAATCAAATAAAAATTAAATGAAATGCTCAAAAGAAAATTATACAACGAAAATTATTGAAAAGTATGGTAATTAAAAAAAACCTGAAATAATGCGATGCAACAAGCGGAACATCCCTCTCCACAAAGCCACTGGGACGTATCGAATTCTTCCGAAATTCAAACTCCGATCCTTTGGTCTTGCAAATTATCTTGTATCGATAGCAATTTAATTTATTTGCTTTTCAGTTTATTCAAATGTTAAGATTTCCACGGATTAGCCAATTTGCACTTTTCACTAAGTTTGGTTCGATTTTGCTTTCTTCTTTCTTTCCTTCACGAACAAATCACGAAATCTTGTTTTATTCTCAGTTCTTCACTGCACTTTCTATCTTCTTTTTTTTTCAAACATCAATTTCAACAAATGTTTAAATCCACCTCACAAATCCAATTTGTCTTCATAAACTCCAACAATTCGTCTCTTCCTTTTTTTTTCTTTAAAAAAAAAACTCTTGCACTCAACTGCTATCGTCTTGTAAATTTAACTTTCGATCAGTTTTTTTTTAAGCCAAAATCCAAACTCGCAATTCTTCCAAAAATAAAAAAAAAGACAACAATCCCTCCAAACTTCTCGTAAAATTTTCCCACTTCACAACAAAAACAATCTCCTTTTTTCCGCCTTCCAACAACGTCCATCTCCCCCAAATTTTCCAAAAAACTCCTCAAATCAACCGCCTTCCCCTGCGATCAAAACCAAAAAAACGTCCGCTCCGGACAAACTCCAGATTCAATCTCCAAAACGGGTCCATCGACCACGAAAATTGTGTATATTCTTTGTATATTCCGCAACGCGAGTTACATATATTATGTTTATAACAGTTATATTATGTTTATAACATGTCCTTCAATTTTTGAAATAAAAACACTTTAACTTTTCGTTATTATGTATTTATTATAACTTATAATTTTCTTATAATTTAACATATCGATTTTACACTTAACTTTTGAACTGCACTTGACTTTGATCGGAAATATATTGTTCTGGGTTGAACTCTGAATTCGACTTTCACACCCTTACTAACTTGTCTTGATCTTTTATACTATTCTGGATTGTTTACATTTGGTCTTAAAGTTCTAGAAGGTTCGGTAAATGACATACTGAATCGTTGAAAGAAAGTTTTACGAGTTTATGTTATGTTGGTTTGGACAAATCTGAACGTTGAAGATTGTTCTTAAAATAGTAATGAAATTATGACTTACGATTGCAAGAAGAGAAATGCTTATTAAGTCGTATTGGTAAGTTATCGGATTTTAATTGGATTTCGTTTAAGTCATATTGGTAAATTGTCGAATTTTAATTGAATTTCGTTTAAGTCGTTAAATTGATTGCATAAGCTAAAATTTTAATTACGCATTTGTTAGGCAAACGGCGTAGATATATTATTATCCTTAGGCAATATTATAGTGATATGGGTGCATTGCACCTATACAACTCGCGCGCAACATGCATCATAGTGGTGACATTGTACGATTTGTTTTTAAATTGAGCTTATTTATCTACCGGAAGCAATTATTATAGCTTAATTATTGTACATTATGATTATTGAATTAATATAAAACACTAACCTAGTTATTGTCTTCCACTGCTGTACGATATTCTGCAGCGGACGGTCTGGTGGACATCCGGAGATGCCCCTGTGGGGACGGAGCCTAGGTAGCATAGTGACCGTGAAGGTCGGGCCGTGCCATCAGGCGAAGAAAAAGGTCCCTCAACGAGCTAAGCAGCGGCCTATGCTTGCTGTAGCTCAGTTCGGGAGATGTGGGCGGGGTTTTCGCCGCTCGTTGCACCTGTCCTTTACGTATTAACAAAAATGCATAGGCCTGGGAAAGACAACACAAACAGGGGAGGTCAAAATTGGGAATGAAAAAAATAGTCGATACGCATGGAATGGTTGGCAAACGGATCAGACGCCCAAGCGGTCGAATCTGCGTCCGGGTGTAATGGGACCCTCGGCCTCTGGTTTCGTACCACCAACAGATCACTACTCATCAGGTGCTGCTTCGATCTGCCGGTGTGAGCAGCACTACCAGACCATAATATGGTTCATAACAGGTGGTTCATTACAATTCTTTGAATCTTTAGGTGTATACCCTGGATTAACTCGATATACCAAAGGTTCAATAATAGCCAAGAGTACGCATTCAGCGGACAATTATTATCGTACGGGGAAGAAATCGTTCGTGGCTCTGTCCGCCATTTCAAATATCGGTAGACGAGTTTGTCAACACCGAACACATATACTTTATCTATTACATTAATTTTAAACTACGTTTTTTTTTTCGCTGGTTACACACATTTAATTTTCTGCATAGTTTTAGGTATTTGTATACCTAAACATTTTTAAGGATTGGTATAACATGAATTTAATATGAGGAACTAAGGTCGGATTCTTCTTCCCTCCTCCTTCTTCTTTTTTCTCTCTCCCTGATGATATAGTTCTAATTTGGGGATTTCCAAATATAAATGCGCCCGGAAATCCACGGGAGGGAGGGTGAAGACGCCTTGGCCCGTAACACCGAGGGCCACATTAGAGCCGATTAGCACCTTAAGCTCTCGATTGCCAGGGAAAAAGGATCTGTACTGATTGGACGGTAATCTTTTCTTCCTCCCTTTCCTTTTTTTTTTTTTGCCTTTGTGGCTGTAGAGCTCTTTTTTCCCTTAACAGGAACTTCGTTTTCGCCGGCTTAGCGAGTTTGACGCGTAGGCGTCCCATTTTCGTTCCATATTAATATTTTGATTCGGTAGAGTAGAATTTCCTTCTGTTTAACGGGCTTGATGTGTGATTCAACTATTGTATTTGATGGAGGAGGCCAAAAGCTGCCGTTAACCCACCCCGCAACTCCCGGTTACTGAGTTGGTCTGCGAGCGCATATCGCTGGCAGTATTTGGAGAGGGTACTGCTTATGTCTTGTGTACTCCAGCCTTATCGACCAACCCCCACCCTCGTCCACCGACACCCATGACTACAAGGTAATAATTACTTTTCCAGAAAGAGTCACTGTAATTCAAAAGTAATAAATACTTTTTACTTTTTAAAAATAATTGTAATTTAAAAGTAATGTTGCGAACCACTGCACAACATTATTTCAGCTGATCCAATTTGCATTGCAAACTCTGACGGCTTTCCGCTTGCCAGCTGGTTAACGTTCTCAGTAGATTACCATAATAGCAATATACTACAGCGGGACGCTAACCGAGAGCAGCTGAGATCGTCTTTGTGCAGCGTTCGGCTGCATGCAGCCGTCTCGTCATTATGCTGCATGCAAATGTTTGCAGCATGGATGCAACGGTCGCTGTGCTGTGTAATTGTGTACAGTGAGGATCTCGGTATGTGAGAATCAAGCCGCTACTAGCGGAGAGATAGCACAGCTGATGCGAGATTGTCTGTGTACAGCATGATTGTTGTACAGAGGCAATTGTTTCTATACTGATAATAGATGCAATTTCCTTTGTACAGCATGGAGACGCACACGGGGGATTTCGCATTCGTGTGTTGTCTCGTTGCTAGCGGACGGAGAGTCGTCAGCCTTGTTATGCTGTTATTATGCATGTCAGCTGTTCACATTGCAGTTTGATGCCGTATGATGATGGTAACGGCAGCTGATGGATGGTGGAAAGCTGGATGGCGGTGGTCATTGAACCCCAATGACATCAGGCGGTTTGACATGGATATGTCTTATAGCTGGGGGTCATCCTAAAAATCTGTCCGTCACACGAAATGTCTGTTTTTCTACTCGGGGGTCAGAAAAGGAAACAAGCCCATTGAAAATTTTTCTATTCTGGTTGTGCATGTCATTTGAGTGAAGTGGTCATTGTGCATGGCTGTTGCTTGTGGATCCGCGCGGGCGGCGCGCTTGCGGGGATCTTGTGTGTACATGTTGAGACGCTGTGGACGGCAAGAATGAATGTAGTGGCCGATTTAAAATAGCACCCATTGTACTATCTGAATCACTAGGATCCCAGAAAAAGTAGCAAGTAGTCAGTTCGACTAACACTTGGACATGCGCAGACGCAATTTGAGAGAGTGTACATAGTTCCCGCCCCCCGAAGATGAGCGAGAGCGGATGAAGTTAATTCGAGCCAAATCGGGTGATCCAGCGACTGTGGCTGTGCATTTGCAATGGCGGCGATTTGAGGTCTGACTGGTTCACAATTTGGGCCCCCACCACACGTGCAATAAACATGTAGAACAAAATGGCGGATTTATACTACGTGCTATAAACATAGAACAAAAGCTCCACATACGGTACGATGTATTAGCAGCATAAATGTTGACTTTCAATAGGGCGTGTCTATCTGTCTCATGTGGTTGGGTGTTCAATCCCATCAGAACGGGTGTATCCGGTTCATATGGGGACGTTATTTTCAATGGGGTATGTCTCTCTGTCTCTTAAAGGGGGTGTTAAGTTTGATTTGGGGCGGGTTTATCGGGAATTGGTTCTTGGAAGACAGGTTATTGGCTTTTGGTGGGAAATTATACAAAGTATCTACACTGCATGCAGATACATCGAAACATGGATATGTCTTTCGCTACCGACTGCGTGTAACCTGTTGTGTTGAAGATATCGACGTAAGTTTTATAAAGATCCCAGTATAGTTATACTTGATGAAATCATTCGACAAAATACATCCCACGCTTTCAGTAGGCATAAGACATATCCATGTTTCGATGTATCTGCATGCAGTGTAGATACTTTGTATCATTTTTTGGTGTGAGTCGGAGGATTGAGGGACTTGCCGATTTTTAGGAGGAGATTGGTTTTGATCACCGAGGAATTCGGTTTGATTTTTTTTGGAGGAAAATTTTTTGTGGAGCAGTTGTTGGGTGGAAAAAAAAGTTGGATTTTTTCGATTTTGCTGATTTGTTTTTTTTTTTTTTTTTTTTGATGGATTTGGAATTCCCGTGGTAAACGGGTGGATCCTTTTTTTTTTAAGAAAAGTTTGGTGGAGGAGTCTTTTTGAGAGAAGTTTAATTTGTGCTCGCGGAGGACGTCAGAGTGCTTGACCTTAAGTTGATTGAGGATTTTGGACGGTGAAATTTCTTTGTTTGAAGAAAGAATGAGTTGGAATTTGGTTTGTGAAACGAAGGATAAGTGTGAACTGAAAAATAGTTTTTTGATGAAATAAAGTGAAATACGATTTTGCTTGTGACATTCGTGGATGAAAAGAGAAAAAGAGAAGGCGACGACAAAAAAAAACTGAAAGTGAAAAAAATAGCAAAGGAATAGAGAGTGACAATAATTTTTCGTGCGAAACAAATTTTGCTAAAAGTACAATCTACAGAAAAGTTGATGCGCTGTTGGACTCAAGTGAAGATCCTTCATCTATCGTGGAATGGAGCACAGTACAACTGGTGTTGTTTAATTGAGCAAAGCGGATGCTAAAATTGGAAGCTTTGAGCGAATTCGGTTGTATTTATAGTGTCTACATTTTTAATTCCTTTATGCCCGGTTCACATTATTCCAGTCCAGTAATCCAGTCCAGCGATCCAGTCCAGTGCTGGACTGGATCATATCGTCTACATGATTCCAGTCCAGTAGTCTGGCGCGTGTGTTGTTGATTCGGTAACTTAGTAACAATGATTTTTGGGCGAGCTGGAATCAAAAAGTAGACTGACAATCCAGTCACTGGACTGGATCGCTGGACTGGATTGCTGGATTGAATTGCCGTCCAGTGCCGGTTCACATTATTCCAGTAGCAGTCCAGCGCTGGACTGGATTACTGGACTGGATTGGTTACTGGAATAATGTGAACCGGGCATAATATAGTTTATTTTAATTTCGCATTTTGAATTTTGGTTAAATTTGAATTATATTCGGATAGTGATGAATTCCAGCTGAAGGACGATCGATCGTGTAATAATTTCATCTATTATAATTTAAATTGTTATGTTATAATTATAATTATCAGACTTAATTTATATTTAAATTTCAACTCGAAAAAAATTGCGTTCGGAAATTGTAACTCTGACATGCAAAATTTGTAAACTATAATGGCGAACCGTTTTGAAGTTTGGCCATAAATCAAAATTGTACCCTTCATCGGATAACTCCGACTCTACCAGATAACCGGTTCAAAAGATCCAAATGAGCAAGTCATTGGTGTTCGAGCCAGGTAGTCGGTTGGTCGGAGTTCCACCATTCCAGCAGGTAAATACATTTAAAAAAATAATTATTGTTTACTATTGTCGAGAATTTTGGCTAATATTTCGGGGATTCCTTTTAGAGAAGAAAAACAAAGAAGAAAAGAAGGAATAAAAAGAATCTACTTGATCTCTCCCGGCAAACGAATTGCCGTGCGCCAAACCGTGGAGCTCGGCTCCTAAGTATAAGAAGACAGCCTATCTGCGGGAGAAATTAACAATAAAACAAGTGGGCGAAATCAAAACACAAAAAGAAAAATAAGGTATGTTCGTATGTAATTTTCTATAAAGCAAAGTTAATTTGAAGACGGGGGACTGAGAGAAAGTCATGCGACATAACCTGCAGGCCTAACCTCCTCCAAAAAAATATCGGTTCGGAGGTTATGTCGCAGTGCCAGAATCTGTAATCTAGAAGTCTGACGTGTCATACCGGAGTGACTGGAATAAGTTCGTTGTGTACGACTCAATTTCGGCCAAAGTGTTGGGAACATTTTATTCCAATGGACAAGTTCTTATTGGATACGATTCCAGATAGTCTCAAAACATGCCGCGTCCTTTTGCATCTGGAATTCGACAAGCTCCTGATCCGTATGATCAATATCTTGAGCCAAGTGAATTCTACAGAAAGCACACTGCACGGGACTCGTCGTGCCTATTTCGTACTATTTCCGATCAAATGTATGACACGAGTTAATACTTTAATGAAAACACTTTTTACATCTTCTGCTTCGCTCTATTTTTCGAGACTGATCTTACAAATTCTAAACCTATATTTATATTCAAATTCCTTATCACTATACATTCTTCCTAATTACTATTTACGAGTACTATGAATATCTTACATACTATTTGCATATATCGATTACATACATTGCTCATTACCTCCTATCAGTTATTATTTTGTACTCGTAAAGATAATTAGGCTTCTTAACCTAATCTTATCTTAGTAAAAATGAGTGACTCATGTCATGTCATCAACGTGTTTGCTTCGTTTGATAACGTTCCTTAACTCACCCCTTTGTTAAAATGAAATGTCCTCATTTCAAAACATCTAAGCTTGGAGTCGGCGCATTTCAGTTTCATATGCTTGCTCAAAAATTCTAAGTCGTTTAATATTCTTTTGTAGTTGTAGGAATGTACATATTTTTACACATGAATTTATAATTAAAGTTAATGTTATGAATGCTAAAATAAAATATAAACTGAACTTCCAAGGATGGTCTTCGATTGGTATTAGAAACTTATACATCGTTTGTATGTTAGAAAATTTATAATTAGATTCAGATGTCAAAATGCTTAATATTTTTACTTGTTCCTTTCGATGAGCATATATTACATTTTTTATTTGTTGGTCATGGTTTATAAATGTCTTATTATCTATGGTTGTACTGTAGTTGAATTGAATAAGATGTGGACCATTTATTTTTTTACCATTCCATATATGTTCGTTATCTACTATAATGTTACCATGGTCTAGTACTTGTATGGGAATATTATTTTCTTGAATAACATTGCAATGAGCTTTTTGTTTTAATAACAATTGAATAGTGCATTCATCATTTGGTTCTTGTTTACAAATATTGGTTCCTATATAATTTTTACAATTCGATAAGTTAGTAAATTCATTATTACATTTAGCAATTTTTTGTTTAAGTTCATATTTTCCGTGTTTGAATGCTAGAGGGATTAAATTATACATTTGGCATTTATTTGTTATTATTGGTATTTGTAAATAGTAACAATTGCACTATTGAATATGCAAACATGGATATCAGAGTATTCTAATATATTTATTATCGGTAAATCGTATAATTGATTGTTAATTACTTCATTAATGTCTTTAAGATTCAGTGTTCCAGAAAAGAAGTTTCCCATTTTCGCAAAATTAATTGTATTTGTGATAGCCTCTAGTTCTTCATACACTTCTCTAATTATCAAACTTTCGGTAATAGATTCTGGGTCTAGTGTTTCTAAAATTTTCTCAAACTGTGAATTTATCTTCTGTTGTTGGTTATTGTTATCAATGAGTTGATTGAGTCCTGTCTTTATTTCAATTAGGTCATCGTGATCTGGTGTTCCTGTTATAAATTTTAAAACTGAACCTAAAAAGTTAAGGGCACGTTTTGTACGATGTTCAGGAGAAATTAATTGGGTTTTGAGTCTTTCTATTTTATTAATAAGTATGCTTTCCTCTTGGGTTTGTTGTGAACTGTACTGGTTTTTCATTATTTTTTCGTATGGTGCTAATATGACAGAGAGGTTAGCTACATGGTAAAGGTAGGCTGTACTGTTGTAAATAAACACGTTATCCGTTTCAGTTAGCACATACTTTTTGTTCACTAAACTCGTAATTGTATCGGAAAATCCTACAGAAAATATGGAAAAGATTACGAATATTATTCCGATGGATTGCATGGTGTGCTATCCTTTCGTATGCTATCTTTATGTATGATTCTCCCTCTCACTGTGAGAATCGTGTCCCCACGGTCTTCTTTCACCTTGTGTTTGTTGTATTTTGTTGCAAGCTTGTTGCGCCGATCTGTCCTGCTGTATATTATATCACCTGGTTTATAACTTATTACTTTTCTATTTTTGTTATGATATTGAAGAAGCTTACCCTGTTTTTGCCCGAGTGTTTCCTTGATGCCAGGATATTTTTCACGATTGAAAAATACTTCTTCAGGCTTGTACCCTGTAGAGGAGTGGATAGTCCAATTAAATTGCCGAACAGCGTTAAATATTTCCTCACCAGGTGCGGATTTATTTTGAGCGGCTAAACTTTGGCAAAGTTCGATTAAAGTGCTATGCAACCGTTCTACTTGAGCGTTGGATGTTGAGTGATGAATTGGCGTTACCGAATGCGTTATCTGTAGTCGGTTGTATACTGACTTGACAATGCTTCCGTTAAATACACTTTCGTTATCTGTCATGAGATATTTGGCGTTCGGATATATTTGAGCAAGCACCTCTTCTATATATTCATGACAGTCTATCTTTGTGTCAAGTTTACGCAAAAAACAATATTTAGAGTATCTATCTATTGAACTGAGATACTGCTTGTTATTAATATGAAATATGTCCATTTGTATGTATTCTCCTACTTGGTTTGGTATTGGAGTTTTTCCTATAGGTTGCCTATTAGGTTGACGTTCATACTTGTGTTGTAAACATATTTCACAGCTTACAGCTTCTTTCTTACACATCTCTTTAATGTTAGGCCAGAAAGTAGTAAGTAATATTTCTTGTGCGTTATTTTTGTAATTTCTATGTGCACGGTTATGTGTTTGTGTGACTATTTCTTTTTGCTCGTTTATGGATGTAACATCAATTAGTTGATTTTGAGCTAGTACAAACTTATAGTTTGGGAAAGTGCTGCTGATTTCATTCTTCAAATGGAAAAAAATTTCATCATCTATTTTAAATGCGTTTGTAACATTCAAACTAATGACATCCTTTAATTTGGCTAACAAATCTGGTATATCTATTAAAAATATTGTATGTCTAGATCGACCAGAAAATATTGTTTCGGATAGAACCTGATTTTTTTCCTTATCTTGTTGTAGAATTATTTGATTTTTAAAGGAGTTAAGTGGCTGTTTAACTTTTTTAATAATTTCATTTGGCGAACTTCTTTGTGAATGATCTGAACAATCTGTAGTGCTATTGATTTGCTGACGTGAAAGTGCATCGGCTACGACATTTTGCTGTCCAGGTTTATAGACTAATTTGGCACCATATTCTTCAATTAAATTTTTCCAGCGTTTTAATTTTGCATTAGGGTTTTTCTCAGAAATGGAAAATATTAATGATTGATGGTCCGTATAAATTGTTAGATCTGCTACACCGTACAAATAGTTTCTTAGCTTTTGTAGGGACCATACAATTGCAAGTAACTCTTTTTCATTTGTACTATAATTTTGTTCGGTTTCGTTTAATGTTCTTGAAATAAATGCAATTGGTTGACGATTTTGAGCCAAAACCGCTCCAATTGCGAAATTACTAGCGTCTGTTGTCAAATTGAAGGGTTTAGAGAAGTCTGGTTGGAAAAGTTCAACCTGTTCTTGTAATGAATTTTTAATTGTTTCTAAAGCTTCCAATGCTGCTGTGTCCAAATGTACAATTGTCTTGGCACTTTGATTTTTTGATACCATTCCTAATTCTCCCCTTAAATGAATAGTTAATGGCTTCGTAATCTTAGCAAAATTCTTTATGAATTTTCTATAATAACTTGCTAGTCCTAGGAAAGATCTCAATTCTTTTAATGTTTTAGGTTGTGGATAATTTTTTATAGTTTCAACTTTTTTAGGGTCAACTGTTATCCTGTTGTGTTTTACAATATGCCCTAAGTATTCAACTGAATCCTGGAAAAAATGTGATTTTTCGTCAGAAATTTTCATGTTTGCATTGTGTAATGCGTTAATTATTGTCCGGATATGTTCCATGTGTTCTTCGGGTGTCGAAGAATATATTAACACGTCGTCAATATAAACATAAGCGAATTTGCCAATGTAGGGTCTAAGAATATCGTCGATGCATCGTTGAAATATGGATGGGGCATTCTTTAGTCCGAATGGCATCCTAATAAATTCATACTTCGCACCATTGACAGAAAATGATGTCTTCTCACGATCAGATTGTTTAATTAATATCTGATGGAAACCTGATTCCAAATCAATTGTGGAAAAAATCTTTGCCTTACCTAAGTTTTGTATAGTCATATTTACATCTGGAATAGGATACCTGTCAGTAATCGTATGAGCGTTAATTTTTTGAAAGTCAACAACCATCCGTTTTTTGGGTCTGCCTTGGTCATCGGTGCCCTTTTTTGGAACAGTCCATATGGGTGAATTATATGGGCTTTTGCTTAGTTGAATTAGACCGTCATTTAATAGTTTCTCAATCTCTTTCCTGACAAAGTCGTGATCCGAAATGGGATATGGATATTGTTTTGTCCATATTGGATCCTCTGATTCAGTCCTAATTGATGCTTCTATAGTGGTTGTAAAAGGCAATGTTTCACTAATATATTTATTTCTTCTCATAAGTTCATCAACCTGATCTTTGAAATTCTTATTATTAATGGTATAATTAATCTTTGGTTCTAAAACAATCTTTTTTCGATATTTTAAGCTATAATCAAATAAATTTATCTCTGCTTTCATTTGGCGTAGTCCCTGTTCTCCAAGAATCATGTCAAAATCGCTAAGTTCATTAATTTCGAAAAAAGTTAGGTGATGACCATACATTGTGATAATTTTTTTAGTATATATGACTGAGTAGCCATGTAAAGTTTTAGTTCTAAAGGGTTTTATTTTAATTGATTTTCCTATTTTACACGTTGAATTTATATAATTATTAGTAGATCCTGTGTCCACTAATAGGGTAACGGGTGTGCCTGTTATACCGCACTTTGTTTGGATGCAAGGCAACCCGTTCAATCGCCTAAAAAAGTACTGCCTGACTCAAAATGTTCTTCATATTTGACAAAATCTACTGACCCTAAATCTTCTTGTCTAGTCTGATTAATTCTTTGCATATTATTTTGCCATGTAGCAATATTTTGATTAGATACCCCGTCTCTTCTACTTGAATTTTTATAATTCTGGTTTACAGCACTGTTATAATTTTTATTTGTTTGTACATACCGTCTGGAGTCATCTACATCCATTGGAGCAGCTGCAGGTTGCGGTTGTTGAGGCTGATTGTTGTAATTTCTTGGGTTCGAATTGTGCCCCTGCATCCTTATATTTGCCTTGTACTGATGATTGTTTCTGCCGTCTTGATGTTGAATTGGTTGAGTATTTCGTCTTTGATTGTAGCTATTGTTGGAACTTGATGATGCCGCTTGAATCTCGAACTGTTGATTTACGTTGTCGTGATAAATTGTAGACGCTATCGCATACGCTGTTTCCAAGTTACATGGATTGTTGCTATATAACGTCCCGCTGGTGTATTTCGAATTTAATCCAAGGATAAATGTCCTGACTGCTTCTTGATTGGCGAAAACTTTCATTGCTTCATTGTTTTGGTCAGCAGACATCTCAATTTTTGATAATACCAAATTGAGTGCCTTTGATAACTCACTATGGAACTCTGCGAGTGTTTTTTTACCTTGCACAATTGCCTTCATTTCGTCCATTAAAACGTATAAAGGACGTTGATCACCAAAAGTATAATCTAGTCGGTTGATTATTGAATAAAAATTCATTTTCGTGTTGTGGTTCGTGAGAATATCAGCTGCTGGTCCTGTGATTTTGGTTCTGACGATTCCCAGGGCGCTATAGTATCTCGGATGACTACTGAAGTTTTTTATTGCCTCCATGAAAGTCCATACTTGGGATCTCCATGATCTGTATTGAGTTTTATCACCATCAAACTTTGGCAAGGATTTAAATAGTTCCAAATCAATTTCTTTTGCATCTTCAATGTTCAATGCAATATCTTCTAATTCGACAATCGTTGTTGTTTGGGGAAAGTTCCTTTCCATTAATGTTAACCTTTCGGTAAATTCTTGTTGTTGTTGTTGCATGACTCCGAGTAAAGATGAGATTTGTGCGTGGAGCTGGGCCATTTGTTCTTCCATTTCGATAGTTGGTGTTGTACTTCGATTTCTATCAAAAATTTTGTGTTTCTTCGGAATCCGCAGGCTTCGTAATAGATCCAGCTTTCACTTTTTCGAAACTCACTGTCCACTCACTGTCCTGTCCAATATTTCAGGATCTGCAGGATTTCAGTTCAAAGTAATATCCACTGTTTCAGGATCTTTACTTCGATATTTGCTACTTTTTTTCTGCACTTTTTTCAAGCATATAGTGCTGGAAGTCCTACTTCCCGTGGAATTTTTTAAATTTATTTTATCCTTTTTTTTCATCGGATAAAAATGGCTTAGACCGGTTTGAGCCCCCAGTTAATACTTTAATGAAAACACTTTTTACATCTTCTGCTTCGCTCTATTTTTCGAGACTGATCTTACAAATTCTAAACCTATATTTATATTCAAATTCCTTATCACTATACATTCTTCCTAATTACTATTTACGAGTACTATGAATATCTTACATACTATTTGCATATATCGATTACATACATTGCTCATTACCTCCTATCAGTTATTATTTTGTACTCGTAAAGATAATTAGGCTTCTTAACCTAATCTTATCTTAGTAAAAATGAGTGACTCATGTCATGTCATCAACGTGTTTGCTTCGTTTGATAACGTTCCTTAACTCACGCAAATGCATCATTTAGAAATTCGAAAAAAAAATATTTCGATTACATGAGGAAACATAAACTTTTTGTTCGAAAGGGCATTGATAGAGATGTCGATGAATATTCGGACGAGATGTTTAAGCCCAAAACCTATGGAATATTAACGGAACTGCGAGCAATTGCTTACATTTACAGGCGGAACGTAATATTATTCGAAGCTTATATTTTAATACTGGCACTTACATGATGAGGGAAAGGGACTTTAAAGCAGTATTTCGTATTTTTTTTACGCCAGTCCAAGCCCATACCGACGCGGTATGTCGTTTCGTCAGACAAATCACGCTTTTCTTTAGCTGTAGGCAACTATAGTACTGTTCTTCATGTTACATAGGGTACAAAGAAAAAAAAACAAACTTATTCGGCTGAGGATGTTTTAATGTCCTTTTGTGTAAACATAATTCGATCTATTTAGAATCCATAATACAATACTTGACAAGACCTAGGAAATCCGATGGCTGCTGCGAGTCCGTGTTTAAGATTGGTCTGAGTATGATCAACTCTTAATCGGAGAACTGTCCTTAATTCTATTTCAGGTGCATGGCCTTGACGAAGTCACACTGGTTTATACTATTGAATTTTTTTGGAACCAATACAACTCAGCAATTTCTACTTTGTACGAATAAGTTGAATGCTGTAGCTTTAAAGCGTTTTGGGTGGTAATCTTGAGCCACCAAAAAAAACACTAGAATGAATAGGAATAATGTTTTTTAGCTTGTACAACATACTCTATATCTAAATGAAGGCTTTAGATTATAAGATTTTTTTTCCAATTCCATGTGCGCACATCGAATTCCCTTTGAATTAGCATACTTTGCCTCAGCTTCATAGATATGAGTTGAATTGACCCTTTGTATAAATTATAATATATAATTGAAACTTTATTATGAATTATCAAACGAAAATGAAATAAACATGGTCGAGTAATATTATATCTGGTTTTCAGCTATTCTAATTCTGTCTTGTGGTTGAAGTGAGTCGCTAGGTTTCCGCGTAATTTTTCTTTTTTGGGGAGCTGAAGATTGAAATGTATGTCGCCACTTTAGCCAAGGGTCAAGGTAGGGATAATAAGGCGACAGGGCCACAACACCATCGGTGTGCCTCATTTAGTGTTTGGACAAGGAGGAAAAGTTTTTTTTGGGTATCTATTGATAAATATTTGAGGCGAATAACTCGTTTTCTTTTTTTTTCGAAAACTAGGGCTTGACGTGTGCCGTCAATGCAGCGTATTGGAGTAGTAGAGTCACGTCTCTTCGAACCCTCCCGCTTATCACCGATACTGAGCGAGCGTACAAGCACACGTCGGCACTGACAATACTACCGGGGATTAACATTGAGATGTCTGGTGTGCCCTCACGGCAATGAGACCACCCCCTTCCACAAGCATCGCTACAATCGTTCATTGGTGGACAACAAACCGTAAGTTTTTTTTCCTGTCATGTCATTCAATTTTTTCCATTCTCGATTTTGGTATTCCATTTCTGTTAGATTTTTTCTGCATTGACTTAATAGATATTTTGCTTTGGGACTAGTTTTTTTATACTGTGTAGTTTCTCAAAGTTGTCTTAATTTTTAATATTGTTCTATTGATTATTTTTCCGGTTAATATAAGTTTTATAATGAACAGCTAATTTTTTCACTCCATTGGGTTCTTCCGTGTTCCGAAGGATGGACACTTTCCTCCCACTCCTCCCCTCATGTTTTAATGTTTTAGGTGGCTTTACTAGGACTAGAATGCGCTGACTCAAAACCCACGCCATTCCGCTGGCCTAGCCGGGTCAAATGCCACCGAGTCAGTTAGCATTCTGGTCAAATATATTTTGTTGCAGTGACGGCGGCTCGACACAGAGCCGTATTTCGCAACAGTAATAATTACTTTTTCAGAAGAAAGTAATTATAGTTCGAAAGTAATAATTACTTCTTCAGAAAAAGTAATTGTAATTCAAAATTCAAAATTTTCAGGGAAATTAATTGTAATTCAAAAGTAGTAATTACTATCTAATTCTATTTAATTAGTTTCCATAAATAATACAAAATAATTATTAAGTAATTATTAAATCAACATTTCGGAGTAATTAAATCAAAAATATTTAATTGCTTTTCAGAAAAACGCGAAGTAATTAATTAGTATTTATTAAATCAAAATTTTGGGGTAATTAAATTCGAAATATTTAATTACTTTTCACACAAAAAATGTAATAAGTATTTATTAAATCAAAATTTTGAAGTAATTAAAATGAAAATATTTAATTACTTTTCATAAATAATGTAAAGAAGTGTAACGGACGGTCTGGTGGACGTCCGAAGATGCCCGTGGGGACGGAGCCTAGGTAGCATAGTGACCGTGAAGGTCGGGCCGTGCCATCTGGCGAAGAAAAAGGCTCCTCAACGAGCTAAGCAGCGGCCTATGCTTGCTGTAGCTCAGTTCGGAAGATGTGGGCGGGGGTTTCGCCGCTCGTTGCCTCCGTCCTTTACGTATTAACGTTCTGGAAAACTATCTACTTTTCTTGCGGCCAATTTGAGATCTCGTAATGATTCGATGTCAAACATGAGGCGATGAAATTCGATGCTCTCGTGGACATTCCTCATCACTGCCTCTAAAAAGTCATCAAAGCATTCATTATGTTTTTGTTTTCGTCGGCGAATCTCTTTAATGAGATCAGCGTCCTCATATCTGTCACCAAATTGCTGAATTGGAGCTCTCTTTAGGGAACCCCAGGTGTATCGGTTTTCACAGCTTACGGCGAAATGTTGAAACCAGGATGAAGCGCGACCCTCGAACAGCAAATACGCCGATGCCGTGGAAGGGATGGAGCCACTGGTGGATGAGATGAACCGAACGTGCTCTCTTCGCTGTGTATTGGCTGATAAGTACCACCACCGGGAAAAGAATGTCGAGCATCCATTAACCCGTGGGAAACTGAACGCGTTACTTCGTTATTCATGGACGCTTGAATCCAGAGGGGCGAATTCCATCGACAGAGGATTCAGAAGAGCTTGGGCTCTCGCTCGGGTCATCGGAGGATCCGCCTGCTTCGGTACTGCTCCTCTCCCTTGATTATTAGAGAGTGAATCCTCCAACGCCATGATTCCAAGCTTTGTAAAAGTTAAATCCGGTAGTTATATGATAGTTTACTGGGTTTTGGCGCAGTGTATCTAACTTACAAGAAAGTCAGTGCTCTTCCTTCTTGTATTTTACTATAGTGCGGTAAATATCAAACGAGTAGCCTATGGGCTACTTTAAAAAAAATACTGTTGGAATTCCTGAAAAATATTGTTCGAGTGAATTCCTTATGTTCTACTATAAAAGTATGTGATCACATGTACGTTCGTACGATATCTTCTTTCGCAAAGACTGTAGTTATAAAACTTCAATCCAAAATAATGGGGTTAATAATAATAGTCGTATATTTTATAGCAACTAGATAGCATATAAGTGTATTTTGTTGATAGGAAGTATGTACTTAGAATTCAATAATAGTACTCTTCCCACTAACACAAAGTTATCACTTCTAAATGTAAGTAGTATGGCTAACAGCCACTGGCATCTACTACAATCTGCGGCAAAAGTATAAAAAAAAACGGACTAAACGCAAATTTTGGTAGGACGCAATCAGCACATCTCGACTAACATCTATTTCACTACCAACGACATCCGGTCACGAGACTGGCACCATTGCCCATTTCGTGCAACTCTCGGATTCCTCTGGCAGCAACGTCGTCGTTTGAAGAGAAGGTGATCCGAACTAGAAGGGGAAAGAAATATGTTTTGTAGGATCGCTAATTTGCAACGAAAATGTAACGATGGTTCTTCCTCTTTTCCTGGCCTTGCGATCAGAATCCTCCCAACCAACTAGCAACTCACAGGAAGAGACGAAGACATTCGCTACATGGTATCAAACACCACCAAAGACAATCAAAAGCAGATCAGCGCCTGTTGGGGATGGAAATTGACTCTACGTTAAAAGGATGTAGATGGGAGGGGTCACCAAGTCCTACGATCTGCTCGAGCATAAAGAAAACAAAAAAAATAAAGAGCGTAAAATCGAAAGGGGAGTGCTATGACACTCCAAGTTCTGGGACTGGTGCTATATGGGACCTCAAAATGGTAAGGACTCCAGATGGACCGAGTCCAAGTCGTCCAAGGACAGCTAACGGTTTTCGGGTCCCACATTGGGCGCCAATTGTAATGGTTGGTGCCGGAGCACAAAAGACATGAGCAATACCCTCTCCAAATACTGCCAGCGATGTGCGCTCGCAGACCAACTCAGTAACCGGGAGTTGCGGGGTGGGTTAACGGCCTCCTCAATCAAATACAATAGTTGAATCGCACATCAAGCCCGTTAAACAGAAGGAAATTCTACTCTACCAAGACAAAATATTAATACGGGACGAAAATGGGACACCTACGCGTTAAACTCCCTAAACCGGTGAAAACGAAGTTCCCGTTAAGGGAAAAAAGAGCTCTACAGCCAAACTACTATAAAAATGCCACAAAGGCAAAAAAAAGAAAGGGGAGGAAGAAAAGATTACCGTCCAGTCAGGACAGATCCTTTTTCCCTAGCAGTCGAGAGCCTAAGGTGTTAGTCGGCTCTAATGTAGCCCTCGGTGTTACAGGCCAAGGCGTCTTAACCCTCCCTTCACTTTGACGACAGCAAAGAGTTGCTTACGAATGGAGTGACAGAACTTGTCACGAACGAACTGTCAAAACTCTAGGAATCGTTGAAGGGGTAATCAGATTGGAAAAAGTTCGTGATACTTTCCACCTTCTCAAAAGATTCTCGTATCGGTGTCTGAAATCGTAACGTTTTCACAAAGTATCTATGAAACCGAAACGGTCTAAAATAGAAACGCAGCCATTGCAATTGTTTACAGGTCATTTTAAATGTTTGAAAGATACATACATATGAGGGGGATTCACGATTAATGTCGTAAACGTCGTATTCGTCGTAAGCTTCTGTCATCCTCAAAGTGAAATTACAGAAGTTTACATTTTTTTTATGTAATATGCATCACAGAAGCTTTCATCCCGGGACTGGGCTGCTCTGCATCACTTTACTTACTACGACGTAAGTAACTAATCAATCCATCGAGTGCGAACCCTAGCAGATTGTTTAATTAATATGGAAATTTATTGAAATATTCTCTTTTAAAAATTAGTTTATTAATAGAGTGAAAATCAACTATATCCTTCAAGCTGTTATATAGAATAATAGACCGTGTAATCGGTACATTGAAACCATAATTCACTTTATAATAAGGCTAAACAAAAAGATTATTACGACGCAAAGTGTGTGAAATATCTCTAACTACGAAGTAATTCCTTATATCTTCACATAAAACATGAAAGCAAAGCAAATCTCTTATAAACATCGCGTTCAGGAAAGTCCTCCTATATGCTAACGTTTGTAAACCGAATAAGGAGCAACGAGTACTATAATCAGGCTTGAAGCGCCAGCCGATTTGGTAAATAGCGAAACGAGTAAAATTATGCTGAATTCTTTCTATACGTTCGATATGAGTATTATAGAAAGGATTCCACACAATTGAACAATACTCAAGAATCGAGCGAACAAATGAAGAATACAAAATTTTCAAAGTATAAGGATCATTAAATTCTCATAAAAGAGAGGATTTTTTAATCTAAACGCGCTCAAAACTTTACATTTACTCACATTTAAACTTAAACTGTTATCGCGGCACCAATTTTGCAATTTCTCTAAATCGCATTGCATTTTGACATAGTCTCTTATGTTGGCAATTTTCATAGCAATTTTCATATCATCCGCGAACTGCCATACCCGCACGTATTCAAAGTTTTGGATGAAATCATTTACAAAAACTAAAAAAAAATATCGGACCTAAATGACTTCCTTGTGGTACTCCCGATGTACATCTTGTCATAGAACGCGATGTACAGCCGTTTAACTTCACCAATTGAGTCCTATCAGTTAAATAGGATCTCACCCAGCTGAGAAAAGTCGACTGTATACCTAAATTTTCGAATTTGCGAAGTAATATGTTATGATCAACTTTATCGAAAGCCTTCGAGAATTCGGTATACACAACATCAACCTGCATGCTCTCTTCCATAGAATCAGCAACAAATTTAGTAAAGGAAACTAAATTTGCTGTAGTTGATCTACCTTTAAGGAAGCCATGCTGACATGGCGATATTAACTCGCTGATCAAGACATCTATTTTATTTTTAACAATTAATTCAAAAAGCTTCGGGATAGCCGATAGTTTAGCTATAGGCCTATAATTGTCTATATGATGTTTTGAACAGGAGTAATAAAAGATGTCTTCCATTCATCGAGGAAAACACCTGTAGATAATGACGTATTAAAAATGTTCGTTAGAGGACGACATAATGACTGCATGCAATTCTTTAGAAAAATATTAGGAATGCAATCAGGTCCGGCTTGAATACCAATATCGAGCTCAGTCAGAGCACATAGCAGGTCATCTTCAGAAATCTGAAGAGTACCGCTAAGGCGTTCATGAGATATTTGAGCATTCGACATCACTGTTCAATTCCGGCGGAACCGAGCCTGGCATATCATAAACCGAATTGAAAAAATCTGCGAAACCATCACATACCGATTGAACATCATTATAAGAATTACCATTGAATTTTAAATTTTTCGGAATACCTGTATTCTTACGTTTACTGTTTATAAAATCCCAAAAAGCCTTACTGTCATGTTTTATGTTATGCTTTGCTCTAGCAATATATTGTTTATAAAGACATTTGTTCAGCAATTCATATTCTTTCCTTAATCTAAAAAAGTTAGCTTTGTTAGTAAGAGACTCAGAATTTTTAAATAGTTTATGTGCTTTATTTTTAGAATTTTTAAGTTTGTTTAGTTCGTTGGTAGCCCAAGGATTTCTTTATTTTGTATTAAAATGTTTTAGAGGAACATCAATTTTCAGTTTGAGTGACTCTTATTCTAGAGGTTGCGGTCGATTTTACAATTTGTTCTTCTTATTCTAGGGAGTGTTTAGGTAGTGACATATAGCCCATGATTTAATAAGACATTGACCCGGCGCAGCCGGGTTGCTAGAAAATCCGGCGGAGCCGGATCATCTAGTACATATAATACGACAAATACGACGTTTGCAATGTGAGCATGAGTCCCCCTATGTTGTTATTGTTGTAGCAACGCCTTCTGGCGTCCAAGGGGTTTGGCTGCTCTTGGCTGTTGCTGATGAACAGGTCACTCCGGTGCGTAGAACCGGCTGGCGTAGGAGCTGCCCATACAACCGATAGGATCGTTGTTTTAAGCCGCTGCAGTTGCTAAAGATAACTAGAAGATCCACACCTCGTAGCCGGCTTTTTCAATTCGTTTTCGCTTATAGCTGTAAGAGCTTCCTTGACTTCGTTCCAATCTTTCTTGGACAGGCGTCTGAACGGGCCGACCATCATGTTTCAGAAGGTTCTTTAGTGACACATTGATAGATTTTTAAAAATAATTTTGAAGGACATTCTAACGATGAATAGATGCATTAAAAAAGTGTTTAAATTTTGCAGTAGCGAGAAAATGTAAACTTCGTTTTTGCAGCACTATGCATCACATTCTTCATTAAGAGAATGAGCGGAGTATGGGATATATTTTGCCCTTGAAGACACTTCTTTTTATTTATGCTTAAAGGCCGGAGTATACACCAGACATGTTGGCAGCATCGGCGTATGACTGTCTCCTGAATATATATTTCTTGTAGTTTCAAAATATTGCTTTTCGAAGAAATATGCCCCGGTTGGTTTATCATCATCATCGTGGCGCGACAGCCCGACGTCGGGCCTTGGCCGCCTGGATCGTTATCGTGCAATTATCTCGGTCACGTGACCGCGTCCTCCAATTATGGAAGTCTAGTAGCTGCAGGGCGTCCGCCCATACTGCGCTTTCCCAACGAGCTCTCGGTCATCTTTGCAATCTCGCTCCGTCGACTCGTTCTGCGTTCATAACTCTCTTTGGCATGCGATCGTCGCCCATTCGTTGTACATGCCCTACCCATTGAAGTCATGTTGTAGTTGTACATGTTTGACGATCTTCCAGCTCATCGTACAGTTCATACAACTCATGGTTGTACCGGATGCGCCATCCATCTCGATTGCAAACAGCCCCAAAAATTCACCGCAGACCCTTACGTTCAAATGTGTCTAGCATGTTTCTGGAGGATTGAATTAGGGTCCATGCTTCGCAGCCATAGCATAGCACTGGTCGTATGATGGTATTGTACACGCGGAGCTTCGTGTTTCTGTGCACATGCTTCGATTTCATTATGTGGAGAACCGAGAAAAAAGTCTTATTAGCTAACTGTATCCGTCAGTTTCGTTGGCGACACGGCACTTTTCATTCCACGCGATCTGAGTACCGGCCTTTACATGTAAAGTGAACATTATCATCCAAATTTTTCATTTCACTCAGAATTATTCCTATTTTTTCTGTTTTTATTATAGCTATAATGTCGTCAACATAAGATTTCACATATATTATGTCATCATTAAATTTATTTTGAATTTGTTTAGATAAATTTGTTTAAAGGTAGATCTGCAGCTAAAATTCAACACTATGAATCCCACTGATTGTTAGTCCTTTATGTCAAATAACTATTTTAAGGCATAGTTCTATCATTTTAATTAAATTCGTCTGCGATATATTAGTATTCATTATCTGATAATTGTCATTTATGATTACCTTTATCTATAGGTATAATTGGTAAACATATCTACTATGTCTATATTTATATTTATACCCTAGACATATAGTATAGGGTATATTGTTTTTGTCATTTTTAATTGTTTAATTAATTGGTAGGAGTTTTTTAAATTGAAATAATGTAAGTTTCTTAATTAATTTAATATAGGTTGTATAAATTCTGATATTTTGCTAAGCGGTGAATTTATACGGCTAACTATCGGTCTAAGTGGTATATTAGGTTTATGTAATTTAGGTTTTTCTTGTAATCTTGGTGTGATGCTGCTATAATTCATATATTTATTTTTAGTTTTAAAATCAGTTAATTTATTTTTAAATAACATACTAACATTGTTATTTTGTCTATAAGTGAATTTATGTAAAGATTGCAAATATTAAATTATATTAAATATAGTCAATCCATACAGGCAATTATAACATGTAAGTCTTTACTGACTGGCAATAAATTAAATAAAAATTATAATAATCGAAATGCACAGATTACGGAAATTCCTGATGATGCTTAAAGAAGCGAAACGTCGAATGACATAACTACAGTAGAAACAATAAAGCTGGAATAGTAGAGAAAAAATCTCAATACTTTTAATACACAATTTTAGGGTTTTGTTTTTACCACAAAACCCTAAACATATGCACGACCCTATATCATTGAGAAGCTTGTGGCTATTATTAAGGCAACCTATGACGGCGCGAAATGTCGCGTTCTGCATAAAGATAAGATGTCGGGGGACTTTGAGATTCGCAGTGGAGTTCGGCAGGAGTGCATCCTCTCACCGATCCTATTCCATATTGTGATCGGCGATGTGTTGCATGCAGCCCTATCCGGACTCGACAGAGGAATTCAATGGACTTTGACATCTTATCTACAACATCTTGACTACGCTGACGACATATGCCTACTCTCCCACAAAATCATGGATCTGTCCGCAATGACGTTAGATCTCGAGAGGGAGGCAAGCAAGGTTGGGCTAAAGATTAATACCAACAAGACCAAGGTTCTTAGCCCGCCGTTGCGAAAAAGAAATCCGACACCTATTGCCATCAATATTAATGGGCAGCCTGTGGAGAAGGTGGACAACTTCGTCTACCTGGGTAGCATTGTTGCCGAAAATGGTGGTACGGAGCAGGACATCGCTCGTCGTATCAACCAGGCTAAACGCGCATACGGCATGCTGTCCAAAATGTGGCAGAGCAGTTATCTCAGCATCAAGACCAAGCTGGGCCTGTTTCGCTCCCTGGTACTATCAGTGCTTTTGTATGGGAGCAGTACATGGAAAGTTTCCGTAGGAGTTACCAGAAAGCTGCAAGTTTTCGTCAACTCATGTCTTCGTCGAATTTTGAGAGTTTTCTGGCCCGAAACAATATCAAATGAAGAGCTAAGTCGGCGTACGGGTCAGATGCCAATCGACGAATTGATACGCAGGCGAAAATGGCAGTGGATAGGTCACACATTGCGGAAGAGTGATAACTGCATTGCTTTGCATGCCATGAAGTGGAACCCCATTTCCAACCAAGGCCGACCAAGAGGGGGTCCTCGAATCACATGGCGTCGATCTGTGGCAAAGGAGTGTCAGGCACTGGGTAAGTCTTTTGGGGAGTTGCACCCCATTGCCCGGAACAGAGTACGATGGCGCGCAGGAGTAGTTGACGCGCTATGCCCCGCTAGGGGTTAAGGCAAAGTAAAATAGTATGGGTATATCATTATGCACGACACTGACAAGCAAAAATTTAAAACAAAAAATTTACTTGGTGTTTGTTAATATTTACTTTTAATGTATATTTAACATGGGATTTACTTTTTCAAATGGTTACTTGTTCCATTTTCTTCACATTTGCTGCAACTTCAAATCCACATCCGGTACATGCTCTAATTTCATCAACAGTAAAACCCTCACTAATTTCAGTCAATTTGAGAGTATTTGATTCTTTATTTACTTCAAAAACAGCCTGTAATAAAAATCAATAAATATCTAATAAGTATTGCAAATTTAAATTACAAAGTTTACCTTCTCTGTGATTATCATGTCGACGCATTTTTTTCCAGTTAGTGGCAATTTGCAATCAGGTAGTATTTTTGGTGTTCCGTCCCGAGCATTATGTTCCATTGTCACAATTACCTTAGTTCCCGGAGCGGCTACCAAGTCCATTGCACCTCCCATCCCTTTCACCATTTTCCCCTAAATGTTCAATTATTAATTCAATTGTCAAAAAGAATAAGGATGCAAACACTGCAATTTTCGTTATTTATGTAGAATAAAAATTTGTAATTATAATGGTAATTTTGTTAATCAATCAATTAAAACTCAACTTTCTATTGTTCTTTTTTTTTATAAATGATAATGCTTTCTGTTGTATGTCGTCATTATTAACATATTATCATATTGTTTTGGTGGTGTTAGTTAAATTACATCTTTATAAATTCGACGAAAATAGGGCTTAATACAAAAGAGCCATGGATCACGAAATGTGCATTGACCACTTGCGGTCAGACATTCTGTCATCTAAAGTGTAACGGGCAGACCATGGCAAATTACTAAGAAACACGATTTTTTTTACGAAAATTGTGTAATTTGTTTGCCCATGTGTGCCATAAAAACAGTTTCGGTGCATTGTTGTTGTGCCCACTTAGCGCAGAACGAGCGTAGTCTCTCGTTTACGTTCCGCTTGCCACGCTCGCTCCGTGCTTAAGGGATCACAACACTGAGTATCGCTCGCCCTGGGTGCCAGGACAGTAACCCACGCAATTGTCAACCTGATATGAACTTTTCAAAGAATTGTCAAACATTCGTTAAGTTACCCTTGGTACGAACCCCGGGATTTTTTAAACACGAGCCAACGTTCGTCAAATATGTAAACTGGTACACAGGAATTTACCAAAGTTTATTTGCCCACCCTTAGAAAAAAAGTTTTTAATAAAACAATTACACAATTTGCATGAGGGGTTGTGATATAACCAATTTTTTTTTATTAAATATTTCGTTTTTCAAATAAAACGAAATTGAGCGGTGGTCACACATAGCGTATAAAAATGCCAAATTTTAGAATTTGTTTTTAGCGGTTCCGAAACCAGAAAAATTGTTATATTAACAACTTTTTTTTCTAAAGTGCGCTGTACACTGAAAAAATGAAAAAATTTTTGCTTGAAAAATATCCGTGAAAATGATTTTTTACATACGGGGATTATATTGGCGTAAATGGAGAGTTCGACAAATTACATTTGAATACGAGTATATTTTCACAATTTAATATTGAGATTTCATATACATTTTTTGAATTCCCCATACATTCTACGAGGATTTTTTTTCACGGCGAACTGTACGAGAAATTAAAAAAAAAGTATTGTACATATGTAAAATCTTAATATCCAATTGTGAAATATATTCAAAATGTAAACTATATTCTCGATTTATTCCAATATAATCTCCGTCCGTAAAAAATCATATTCATAAATATTTTCCAAGAAGACTTTTCTCATTTTCACATTCGCGGTGAAGTGTACAGCGTACCTAGGATTTTCAAACGTTGGCCTTAGGATGGGCAAACGAAATACGCAGTTTACATTAAAAAATGAAACCGGAATATAGAGGGCTACGCCCGCAATCCGAGGGGTTTGTAGCAAGCACTTATATTTGTACGCATGTATCGGCTCTTGCTTTTCTTGGTACCACTTAGATGGATAAAAAAAAAACATAATAAAAATGTCTGACCCATAATATAGTATCTTACATGCCCATTCATATTAAGTGATTGTAATGAAACTTAGAACATGTTATTGTCTATGATGTTGGTTATCCTTGGCCATCAGTACTTTTTATCTCGGACGTGTTTAAGGGATGCAGGGGTGCGCTAACTGTAACTATGGAAATAAACTATTATTAACCTATTTTGAGGAGATATACAAATTCCATTATTTCCCGTTTTATAAAAACCCACCTTCCTAAAAGTTTTCATTTTTCTAAGTGTAACGGTCTCGAAATGCAAGGGGGGCAAATTACGATTTAATATTTTCTCCTCCCTCACTGTTCCCCTTTCTTCAAATTTAAAGTATTTTAAATGCCAAAAATAAAATGTCCTCAACATTACCTTTCTCTCAACACTCGACTTGCCTATACCAGACGATAAAAAAAATTTGACTTTAATTTCGCCCCACCCCCCTCCCCCTCTCGCTATAGGTGGCCAATTACAACACATCGTCCCCTACCAATCCTCACCCTTTCATAAATGTATAACCATAATATGTAACAATAACTGCAATTCGCAAGTACTCGCACCTTCGAAGCCGGTAGGTGTATTTTTTGTATGAATAGTGTAAAAATGCCTAATTTAAGTGAATGTACTATTATTAAATATTACATAATTAGAGACATTATTGCCTATGGTGTTGGTTATCATTGGCCATCAATATTTTTGACCCCGTGTGTGCCTAAGGGGTGCAGGGGTGTGCTAACTGCAACAATAGAAATGTACTATTATTAACCTTTTTTGATGAGATTTTTAAATTCTATTATTTTTAGTTTTCTATGTTAGTGAAATGCCGCTTTTCTGTAAATTTTCATATTTCTAAGTGTAACGATTTCGAAATGCAAGGGGGGGGGCAAACTCGGATGACATATTTTCCCCCATCCCTCTTTTCCCGTTTCTTCAAATTTCAAAAAAAATCCAGAAATGGAATGTACTTGACGATACCTTTCTTACGATACCCCACTTGCCTATACCAGACGAAAAAAAATTTCGACCTTCATTTCCCCTCTATGGGGACCCCCCCCTCACCCCCTCTTAAAGTTGACCTATTACGACGCATCACTTTCACCACAGAATTATAGTACTTCTACATATTTTCACCGAATTTCATGCATGTAGCTTCAGCGGTTCGTGAGATATTTCATGGACAGACGGACGCATGACCGATTTCATAAGGGCTTTGTTTTACTACAAAACCCTAAAAATGAATCTTGAGTAGCCAGCTTCACACCTCCGATATCGCGTGTTGGGGCGATTATGCGGCCGAATTCGGACACTGTGTGTAAGTAATACGTATATCCGTATATGTATATAAAAATGAAGTGTATGTTTGGTGGTTTTTTGCGGCTCGATCGATTTCCATGAAAATTTCATAAACATTCGTTACGATGCAGAATAGGTTCTAGCGGTCTTTTTCGATTTGGCCGCATACACTAACCTCTGCCACCACATGGCGGTGAGTGAGCGTCAATAAAATATTCTCCAAACTGACCAAGATTAATGTCATATTGTTTTCGCGGCTAACTAACGGCGAAAAAAATTTCTATAATGAATAAGATTAATAATTTTCAGGTCGCTAGCTAAGATGTATGGTGACACTCCCGAAAATCCATCTCCCCTCCCGCTCCATCTCCGCAATATAGAAAAAAATACCAATATCACCGGGATTAGTATCAAAACCATTCGTTTTTGGGGTCGCTGAGGTGACTGATAGCATTCTTAAAGCCCCCCCCCCCCCCATTCCTACTCCCTCCTTCCCCAGGGAATGAGTGGGAGGGGGGAAATGTCCAAAATGACATAAATAAGTTAATAGTTTCAAGGTCGCTAAGATGTATGGTGACACTCCCAAAAATACACAAAAGTTCAAAATAATGGTACGATCACAGGGACGAAGTAGCACCGGTGCGAGAAGGATGAGGGCAGCCAGACGGGCAGAATCAGCAGAACAATGGCAGCGGCGTGTTGGAACTGTTCGCTGTAGAATTGCTGAAACACCGCAAGTACGCGAAACTCGCAATTAAGGGGGCAAGAATAAGAATAAGAATGATTCAATTGCGAGGTCAAACCAACGGAGAGATTTGGTGATGGCTGCATTCCAATATGACCAAAATTTAGATTACAGCGTCCATCCAAGTGTTTCAATTGGAAGGATGGAAAAAGTGTGTATCCTAGTGATGTGTAACACAGTAACGAGTCGCTCTTTTTGAACGACTCAACAGGATGAGCGAAAGATTCGGCACAACGACATAGCCTTCGAGTCGTTCAATTTAAGAATGACTCACTGTAAAAATAATTCCCAAACTAGCCCATCGCATAAATATTACCCAACGCATAACCAATCCACGCTCATTTCTCAATGCATATAATGTACTACAATACATTCATTCACATCCCATCCCATTATCTATCTAAAAGCAAAACCACCATCATTTATCTACCAAAGCAATCCCATCTAAATCCATTCATATTCATCTCTATGCAGTATGCAATGCACGCATTGTGTATACTTCTAAATATATACGCAACAACCCATGCTGACTGAAAATGCAAACATATCAAAAATAATTTACTTACGTCGCGTCCCACCGCACAACCAAGTTTCTCCAAATACAGAAAACAATCCCAACATTCTAAAACAAAAGTATTCGTCTTACGTATCATCATCTCAAGCTCAACTTTAGATGAAACCAAACAAAAACCCATAGCTTCCACTTCCACTACAGCTACAGTGTAAAGCAACGTTCTGACGGGGCAAATAGATGACATCGTGGCACGCTTTCGATCTCATGCTTGTATCGAGCGTGGACTGGAAAGTGAACTGCATTTGCCTTGGGTTGTGGACCGTTCACACGACCACGATTCAGTTTATCCCATAAATCATTCTCACCATTTTGACCCCCCTTTAGATTCCCCATCCGAGCTGCGGAGCATCCATCCCCACTATTTGGATGCTCCTCAGCCCTCTCTCTCCCTATCCCCTTCTCCCTTCTCTATGTAAAATTCGTTCAAAAAGAGCGATACAAAATCGTATCGCACAATAAGATTCTTTCAAAAAGAGCGACACAAACTCAACTCGTACAAAAAGATTCGTTCAAAAAGAGCGACCCTAAATCGACTCGCACAAAAAGATTTGTTCAAAAAGAGTCAAAAGAGTCAAAACAGCCCGCCCCAGATTGGCTGCCCCATTTTCATGGGAAATAGTGGTCCGATCGGGTTGGCTCGAACTAAAGGGTATTGGGGGGTCGCTAAGTCCAAATCTGGGGTCAAAAAAGACAAAAAAAAAATTGGTGTCGCCCATCCTAGGCTGGCAGCCCCCTTTTCATGGAAATAGTGGTCCGATCGGGCTGGCTCGAACTAAAGGGTATTGGGGGGTCGCTAAGTTCGAATCTGGGGTCAAAAAATAGAAAAAAAAATTGAGGTCGCCCATCCCAGGCTGGCAGCCCCCTTTTCATGGGAAATAGTGGTCCGATCGGGCTGGCTCGAACTAAAGGGTATTTGGGGGGTCGCTAAGTTCGAATCTGGGGTCAAAAAAGAGACTTTTATTGAATATGTTATTAACCAAGTTTCAGACTCTTTGCATGACTCTTTTTGAACGACTCATTGGAAAGAGTCAGAGCTTATGTGCTGGCACAGTGAAAAGAGTCATTATGCCCATCACTAGTGTATACACTGCCACGCTTTGAAATTTGGAAAAGGAACGCCCAGAATGTGCTGGGAAAGTTCAACTGCCTCCAATTATGGAGCCACCAGAAGTGCCATCAAAATATTTTGGACGAGATCTCTTATCAAAATATTTGTGCTACAACTTTGTACAAGGTTTTTCGGTTAAAACTATTATCATAAGAGTTAATGTCACCACAGACTGTCGAACTCGGACACGAACCTGGTACAAATCTCCTCTGACACACACACACTTGACATAGATGTAAAGAAAACCGGTCCACTTGTACTAGGTTCGTGTTCGACAGTCTGTGGTGACACTAACGCGCCATCAAAATTGAACAATTTTTGTGAAGACTTTTTTTTTATAGTTTTGTCGAGTTTTTTGTGTTCTATAGTCTCGAAAAAGATACATCTTCGTAGAGAGAGACTCGAATAGTATTTAATAATTTATTATGGTATAGTGTCAATAAAGCAATAATTCAGAAAACTTATATTTTTCAACGTTTATTTTTGTGAGGTCTTGAAGACTCAGCTAGTTCCTTGTTGACTTCTTCAATAAACAGTTTAGTCGGATCATCTTCTGCATAATCATTAATTATTATATCCACTTTGTTCTTACAGCTTTGTCCACAACAGTTTTTACAAATTACGGAGCACTTTAGACCGAGTAAGCATATTAACCTTTTCGTGCGAACCGGACTTTTGACAGTTTTTGTATTAGATTTCACAAGAAAAACGAAGGTTAGTACTTTCCTTTATGGCATGGGGTAAATAACTCGGTTGAGCGTGATGCTGATCACACACCTCTGCACAAGAAAAATACGGTCACGACCGTAACTTTGCACAATGCTCACGGTATATATAGTGGGCATTATACGACACTAGTGCGAATTTTTACTGTCTGAAACGCATTACCTATTAGTCACGCATAAGCGCATTGGAAGTGTACCATTGCTAAGCAGTCAACAAGACCACTTAGCAATGATCGGGTGACGAAACCAACTCAAACACTAAGCGAATTGGCTTAAGCTGAACATTTTTGGATGGGGATCATTGCTAAGTGGTTTTGTTGACTGCTTAGCAATGGTACACTCCACTTTTATTCTAAAAAAAAAATATAAAAATGCGCTTATGCGTGACTAATAGGTAATGCGTTTCACACAGTGAAAATTTGCACTAGTGTCGTATAATGCCCACTAAATATACCGTGAGCATTGTGCGAAGTGACGTATTCTGACGAAAGTTGGAATACGCACTGGGCTTGGTCGAGCTACCTCCTCGATAGACTCAAGGTAGCTCTTGAAGAGTATAGTCTATCGAGTGACGAAACCAGCTCAAACACTAAGCGAATTGGCTTAGGCTGAAAATTTTTGGGTGGGGATCATTGTTAAGTGGTCTTGTTGACTGCTTAGCAATGGTACACTCCACTTTTATTATTAAGATAATAGTTTTACGGAGAAACTTTGTATGCAAAAGTTATAGAAATTTCAGTACTTCAGAACTTTCTGATATTTTTCTCTAAGATGCACAATTAAATATGCAATAAACTGGAAAATGACCCAAAATTCATTGGTTTTTAGGATGCCACGGGGAATGCACAAGGCATGGGAGGTCAAAAACTTGGATTCTTAACTGCAGGACGCACCTATATAACACATAAAAAAAATTAGAGCTACTGAACCTTTTGCAAGGTAAGGTCACCTTTTCAGACTCCATTCCCCGGAATATTTTCTTTCACAATTATTTTTTTTCGGATCACGATTTCCGGTCTTGGACTTTAATAGGTTAATGACTTTTAAATTAATTAATAAAATGAAATGAATAAATGTTTCTGTCAACTTGAAGAGTGTACAAACAAAAGCGCATTGAATTTTTTGGTTACACTCTACGTTTAGGTTTTAAGTAAATTTAAAATTTAGACTTTATTAATGTAGGTTAATGTAGAACGGCTACCAAGCCAGGACTAGCCTTTGTAAGGACAAGGATGGAAACATCATCAGCGACACCGATGGCATTAACAAACGATGGGCCTCTTATTTTGAAGAGCTTCTGAACCTACCATCTAACATCCCCACACAAGAAGCTCTCAACGACATTGTTGATCTAGGCCCACCCATACAACCCCCGACAGTAGAGGAAGTTGATCTCGCTTCGCGGTCATTAAAACGAAATAAAGCGCCGGGCGCTGACGAGATTCCAGCTGAACTGCTAAAATTCGGTGGAACGAGTCTAGTTAATGTCATACATCAATTACTCCTGCGAGTATGGGAGGACAAGGAGATCCCAGAGAATTGGCGCAGAAGCATCATCTGTCCAATTCACAAAAAAAGGAGATAAACTGCGGTGTGAGAATTACAGGGGCATATCACTAGTTTGTGCGTCCTATAAAATTTTGACGAAAATTCTGGAAAATAGAATAAAACCGTACGCAGAACGAATCATTGGCGAATATCAAAGCGGTTTCAGACCTGGTCGCTCCACAACCGATCAGCTCTTCACAATCAAACTGATACTCCAGAAGTGCTGGGAATACAAGGTAAACGTATACCAAATCTTTGTCGATTTCAAGCAGGCATACGACAGTATCGATCGTGGAGTACTGTACAATATCATGCAATTTGGTATACCGGCCAAATTAGTGCGACTGACTAAGATGACGATGACCAACTCCGTCTCACAAGTCAGGATCCAGAATAGACTTACTGATCTATTTGAAACACGCACTGGTCTGAAACAGGGCGATGGACTGGCAGAGCTGTTTTTGGGAGATATCATATCTTTTTGCATAGTAGTAGTAATGCAGATGGCGCAACGGTAAGCAACGTTCGCCTTCTATACATTGGGCTCCGGTTTGATTCCTACTGAATGCGGTAGTCTTCGATAAAAAAGGGGATTTACGCGCCGGACTATGAGTTCACTCAGGTGTTAAATGAGTACCCATCTGGGGTAAATAACTTGATTGAGCGTATGTATGTACGTGTTTTACAGAGGAAGAACCCTGATTTGAATTTCAAAACTGCTTTACAGTGCTTGTAAAATTTATTATTATGTACAATTGATTACTGGCGTGTAGATTTTTATTATTTTTTTTTTTTATAGATTTACGTTTTTAATAAAATTATTTAATATTTTACTATTTATTAGTTAAATATTATTTATTGATTTTTGTTTGTTACATCAGTATAGTCCAAATAACCCTAGACGTTTATGAATCGTCTTTCTGAAATTTGTTTATACAAGAAGGATCGACGTCAAGTTGCGTCGAATCTATAAATAGACTATTCATATCTCATATGTCATAAATGAGGTAAATCATATACCACACAGCATGTTTTTTTTCTTTCCGGACATCAATTTTCATTTTTTTCATCACACACTTTTCATTCAAATTCACATTTTTGGATGTATTTTTTTATCTACTGCACGGATCAGATCAAATGATAGCCTATGCACACCCTTGGGATACAGCCAATCCGTGAGAAAAGAAAGCAGACCTCGATACGCTCCCTACGAGGCTGTAGACCGGTAAAAGAACAACAAGAACAAGAAAAATTTGAAAAATAGCAATTTCAAATTATCATATCTCGGGTGTTTTTCCTTGTATCGGAATTAAATTTACGGCACTTCGTAAGATAACCATAGACAATGGCCATACCAAATTTGAGCTCGAACAAGTATCTGGGGCCGGAGCTACAGAGGTCCGAAAACCCGTACTTGTTGTGTCGCGTAAACATAGTCTCGGTCACTTTTCATTTTTTTTTTCGATTTTTTCCTTTTTGCTTGGCGGGGCGGGACGCTCCCGCGTCCCTAGATAATGATGCAATCGACGACAAGGACACCTGCACAACCGAGCATCAATGTGGGGGACCTCAACATCGAGTTCGTGAACAACTTCATTTACCTGGGTTGCAACTTGTCAAGGGACGCCAACCAAACTGACGAAATCAAGCGACGGATACAGTCAGCTAATAAGACTTTTTTCTCGGTTCTCCCCATAATGAAATCGAAGCATGTGCACAGAAACACGAAGCTCCGCGTGTACAAAACCATTATACGACCAGTTCTAGGCTATGGCTGCGAAGCATGGACGCTAACTCAAGCCTCCGAAAACATGCTAGATACATTTGAACGTAAGGTTCTACGGTGAATTTTTGGGGCTGTTTGCGATCGAGATGGATGGCGCATCCGGTACAACCATGAGTTGTATGAACTGTACGATGAGCTGCAAGTCTCGAAAATCGTCAAACTACAACTACTTCAATGGGCAGGGCATGTACAAAGAATGGACGATGTTCGCATGCCTAAGAGAGTAATGAATGCAGAACGAGTCGACGGAGCGAGACTACGAGGACGACCGAGATCTCGTTGGGAGAGCTCAGTAGGGGTGGACGCCGCGCAGCTACTGGGCTTCCAAAATTGGAGGACCCGGTCACGTGACCGAGATAATTGGAGGACAATGATCCAGGCGGCCAAGGCCCGACGTCGGGCTGTCGCGCCACGATGATGATGATGAATGTAGGTACACTTTGTATATACAATAAATACTTAAGATTGTTATAAATTAATAGTTAGAAAGGACTGACAGTGTCATATACATACTTAAGCTAAGGATTGGTTGCGTATAGGATAAACAATTTTTTTTCAAGCTGAGCCAAATTTCACCAATTTTCTCATTTGAGGGAGATACGTTCTCTAACGAAATGCTAAATACTGCAATCTCTGAAGTTATTGGCACCATATCAATAATTACGTCAATAAGTTGTTAATTTGTTGTCATTGTGTAATTATATTTACCGTTATGTTACATATTAACTTTTCAAAATGTATTTCTTTTTTACCCTTTCTTTTTTTTATTTCTATCAGCAGCTACCATTTATTTTTTTAAAATAAACTCAAATAAATTCAATTGACGACTTTGTGGGAATTTATTATATTTATATAAATCGTGGAAAAGACAAAATAAATTGTTTCAAATATAAATAAAGTCAAATAGACTTACCGGAATCATCCAATTAGCTAAATCTCCACCTTGGGATACTTGCATCGCACCAAGAATAGTTAAATCGACATGTCCACCACGAATCATAGCAAAGCTCTCCTCGGATCCGAAAAATGATGCGCCTGGCACGACAGTGACGGTTTCTTTACCCGCATTAATCAAGTCTGCGTCCACCTATCGATAGAAAAAGACTTGATTAGTTTGTTACATTTACATTTATTTTTTTTTTAAATTAAATAAATTTGAAATATGTATTGAGGCACACTAGGCGTATTCAATTCGCCCGGATCTCATTGGATCTTCATACAAATTTACAGACCGGTCTTTAATCCAGGTCTGTTGTTGGATCTCGTTGGATTTGTGCTGCTGGGTCGTACGTCCACAAAGTTGTTGCCCTGATATCTGACAGTTCTCGAACGTTAATTGGCTGTCAAAGGTGTCATGGAATTTAAAGAGATGCGTGTGCTGTATACGTATTAAATTGTGAATTGCATGTTTGAAAAATTAACATGTGAACAAGGTACGTGCACAGAACACGCATTTCATTCAATTCAATAGGATTTAAGCTGCGGCTTTACGCTTCGCTCGTTCTGGGTAATTCACAACTCCCATCACTTTGGGGCGACCGGTAGCGCAGTGTGTTAAGCCATTAGTCTCATGTTTGACTACCGGCGTTTCGGGTTCGAATCCCGTCCACGACAGCGTTCGTGACCATGGATATGCAAGAGGTGTATGCTGGCAACTGCATTCTCTGAAACCAATTTATGCCAATGAAACGTCAACTGGGCCACATGGAACAGTTGACGCGCTATGCCCCACAAGGTTAGGGCAATTGAGTAAGTACTACCAACTCAAAATCTAAAATTTACGAACCAACGATCTAATATATTCTTTCATCGTGTGAACGGACTTTTGAGATCCATGCCGTTTTATTCATTTATGATCCAGATCATAATGAATCGAATGCACCTAATGATAATAACGAATTATAATATTAACTAGATTCATAAAACACAGCCGTTTAAGAACTTAAATTATTATTAAAATTATTTTAAAATTTGTCTCTTTCATTAAAAAAGCATGTAACGTTATCATATTGCCAATTGAATGTTTAATATGAAGTTATATGCTTTTTGGTCACGTGACAGTCTGGCCTGTGTAATCAAGACGGCGTGGGGGTGGTATCTAGGGAAGGGCGACCGTCCCGCCCGCCAAAGAAAAGCAAAGAAATCGACAATAGCGAAAATCGAAAATGCGACCAAGACACAACAAGTACAGGTTTTCAAACCTCTGTAGCTCGGGCCCTGGTGGTCGTGGGGGCTCAAATTTGGTAGGGTCATTGTCGCAAGTTGTCTTAAGCTGGACATTCATGAGGAGGCAATTTGACCTGCGGCCATTTGACCCTCGTCCATTGGCTTCGAGTACAAAATTGAAGGTCATTCACGAAAGAGCCGTAACACATAACTTCCTTGGCTTATTATAAGTATCTCACAGTGATATTTTGGTCCTACTGTAGGTGTGCGTCAAGACAAAAGAACTCTCTTAATCATGAAATTAAACAGAAACCAAACCAGGTAGATATGGGTATCTTCTAATTTATAGCGATGAAACCAAACCAGTGGAGTACTGTTAACCGAAATGTGATTCCTTTAAAACACGCACTGGTCTGATGACATTTTGAGCCCTTGGGGAGGAAAAAAGGACATTCTTGGCCTGAAAGTGATACCTAGGTGGGTGTCATATGGCTGGGGTTTTTGAGGCGAATACGAGTACATTAGACTACTTTTGATAGCATATTGAGTCCATTGGAGAGAAAAAAGGATATTTTTGACAAGAAAGTAATATCTAAGCAAGACGAATCGCATATGACTGGTAGTTATGAGGCAAAGGTACTAAGCTACTCTTGATGGCAATTTAAGTTCCTTGGTCAGGAAAACAACACCATCTTGGCCGTGAATTGAAACAGAAACCAAACCTTGCAAATGTCGGCAATTTCTGGATCGGGGTGATGATAACAATAATCTGGTTTTAAGGGATATATAGGATATAAAGGACTGATCGGACGTTAAGGACCGAAAGAAATAATGTCCTCGAATGTAATTAAAAGTCATGTCAAAAGTACATTTACAGAAGGATGCGCAATAATAAGTATAAGTAAAAGAATAAGTTCTTTGAAGACAAGTTTCTTTAATGCAAATCATAGACAACTTGAAAGCAAATGGATTAAAATGAAATGCATTTGCCAGTCCCATGTCTAGAGTGTCGATGAATTCATCGCTCTTTTTGTGTCATTCGGACCCAGGCCGACACTTATTCTGATCTATTGATTTTATTTCAAGTTTAAGTAAACTGGAGTACGGTGTGATAATGTAGAACCATGGTTCGGACAATTCTAAACCCACAGATTGGTGCAACTTATGGAGAGAAAAAAATGTATAAACAAAAAACTTCAGTTCTAGGATTCCGGTCCCAGTTCTGTAAAAATGGAAGTTGAGTACGTTAGAATTTGGTATTAATTGCACCAAATTGTTTCGAGTGTTGTTCTATGTACATATTAAAAAACCTATACGTTGGTAGACAATAGTACATAACAACAAATTTTATAAGCATTCTAAATTAGTTTTGGAATCTCATATCCGGGTTCATCCTCCATAAAATGCAAAAAGATGTGATATGGCCCAAAACAACCCTGTTGTAAAAAGTTTCCTGCCAAAGAAAAACTCATCAGCCGCAAAAAGGATTGATATGAACATAATTCCGCCAAAGTATTCGTAGCTTAGCACCTCGCTTCAGGATATGCGTATGCATATTGAACCCTGATTAAATTAGTTAATTTATTTTGACGCTGTTTAGCAGGAAGTTTACTTAAAATAAAAACATATAAGTTGGATAATCTAAAGAACATTATCTTCATCATCATCGTGGCGCGACAACCCGACGTGGGCCTTAGCCGCCTGGATCGTTGTCCTCTAATTATCTCGGTTACCTGACCGCGTCCTCCAATTTTGGAAGCCCAGTAGCTGTTCGGCGTCCGCAAATACTGAGCTCTCCTAACGAGCTCTCGGTCATCTGGGCAAATCTCGCTCCCTCGCTCCGTCGTCGACTCGTTCTGCGTTCATTGCATCATTATTTTAGTTTTACCCTCGTTGATACGTAGTCCAACTTCCTTTGCAGCGGTATCGAGCGTATGCAGAAGTTCTTCTGCGTCGGCCAATCTTCGGGACGCCGACGTACGCTGTCAATTGTGTCGACTTGATGAGTAGCGTCTTGCTGTTGTCCATATTCATAGCCCGAATAACGTATTCCAGTACTAGGTGGAAGAGCGTCGGTGCCAGTCCATCGCCCTGTTTCAGACCAGTGCGTGTTTCAAATAGATCAGTAAGTTTAGTACGGATCCTGACTTGTGAGACGGAGTTGGTCATCGTCATCTTTGTCAGTCGCACTAATTTGGCCGGTATACTAAATTGCAGCATGATTGTTGTTGTACAGTACTCCACGATCGATACTGTCGTATGCCTGCTTGAAGTCGACAAAGATCTGGCATGTTATGTTGTTATGTTTATGAGTTGGGGCCTCTTTACCCATCCGGTGGGCACTGTGACCATAGAGAGGTCTATTGTGCCATAGCCCACATTATTGCAAAAGACCGTCCACCACCTTTACGAAGTGGATTATGTCTTTTGCTGGTGCTTTCCTGATAACTGCAGGGCTCACTGTGACCTGTCCCAAAAACTTTATCCTGGCCCGCGCTATTGCCGGGCATTCACACAAGATATGCATGGTGGTTTCATCGTCTTCCATGCAGAGACGACATTCAGTCTCGATAGATAGGCCCATTTTATTTAAGTGATATCTCACCCAGTGATGACCCGATAAGTAGCCTACAAGAATCCTAAAGTCGGCTCTACTCAGGTAAGTAATGCTTTTGTATTTGAAGGGCCTTATTAGCTCCTTCGATTGACGCAGCCCTAGCAAGTAATCCCAGTATTGCTGCCGTATCCCCTCAGACCATTTTCTAATTATCATTTTGGCCGAAGTAAGACTTAGACCACAGTAGGGCTCTGGCCCAAGAAGAAGGTCGGAAGAACCCTGCCTTGCAAGTTCATCCGCGATCTCATTTCCCTCGATGCCATGGTGGCCTGGCACCCAATACAAGGAGACTAGGTTTTTTGAAGCCAGAGTCTGCAGAAGCTCATGACACTCTTTCACCATCTTCGAAGAGAACCTATGCGAAGAGAGCGCCATTATAGCCGCCTGGCTATCCGAGTAGATAGCAATGTGAGCACCATGGAGTTTCTTGTCTAGAGCCACCCTGGCACAGACCTCAGTGGCATGGATCTCGGCTTGAAAAACGCTGGGATGAACACCCATTGCGATTGAAATCGTGGTGTTTGGCCCATAGACTCCAGCACCAACTCCCTGTTCGGTTTTAGACCCATCGGTAAACCACCTAATGCACCTAGGATCTTGGCAGGGATCGCCATTGTCCCATTCCGTGCGGTCCGGGATGAGGGCTAAGAATTTTCTGCCGAAACAAACCTCCGTGGTCATGTAATCTGATCTAAAGCAGATCTGCATACCAGGTATTTGATTCAGAATGCTCATATGACCGACGAGATCTATGTGTACGTCAGTAGATAAGTATACTCTTAAAGCATTAATAGCTGCTGATTCTTGGATAAAAATATGTAGCGGAATTAATCCAATAACCGCCTCTAGAGCAGATGTTGGGTTAGTACGCATAGCCCCAGCAATACCAAGGCAAGCAAGGCGTTGTAGTTTATTTAGCTTTAGTATGGTTAAAGACTGCTCTGTCTTAGGCCACCATACAAGCGCAGCGTATGTCACAATGGGGCGCACTAGCATGCAGTAAAGCCATTCAATCATCTTTGGAATGAGCCCCCAAGTCCGTCCAAAGAGATTTCTACAGGTCCACATTGAGCGAGTAGCCTTGCTCAATACATTTTCAATATGAGTGTTCCAACTAAGTTTCGAGTCTAACGTAATGCCTAGACATTTAACTTCCGTGGAGTACTCAAGTGCCGTCCTACCTAGTGAAACCGGCCTCAAGGTTAGGTTCCGTTTCCGTGTAAATGGCACAACGACTGTTTTGCGCGGGTTCACGTTTAGGCCCACTTCAGCACACCAGTACAGAACAATGTCGATTTGGTATACGTTTACGTTGTATTCCCAGCACTTCTGGAGTACCAGTTTGACCGTAAAGAGCTGATCGGTTGTGGAGCGACCAGGTCTGAAACCGCTTTGATATTCGCCAATGATTCGTTCTGCGAACGGTTTTATCCTATTTTCCAGAGTTTTCGTCAAAATTTTATAGGACGTACAAGCTAGTGATATGCCCCTATAATTCTCACACCGCAGTTTGTCTCCCTTTTTGTGAATTGGGCAGATGATGCTTCTGCGCAAATCGTCTGGGATCACCTCGTCCTCCCATACTCGTAGGAGTAATTAATAAATTAATTTCGTTTTAGTGACCGCAACGTGAGATCAACTTGCTCAACTGTCGGGAATAGTATGGGTGGACTTAAATCAACAATATCGTCAAGAGCTTCTTGTGTGGGGATGTTAGATGGTAGGTTCAGAAGCTATTCAAAATAAGAAACCCATCGTTTGATAAAGCCATCGAACATGGAATGTTTTTATTGAATTGAAAGATTAAGTTAAATAAATAAAATGTGCTCAATAAAATGGAACATGGAATTGATTAAAGCGAAGAACCGGTAGCGCAGTGTGTTGAGGCATCAGTCTCATGTTTGACTACCGGCGTTTCGGGTTCGAATCTCGTCCACGACGACGTTCGTGGCCATGGATGTGCAGGAGGTGCATGCTGGCAACTGCATTCTCCGAAACCAGTTTATGCCAACGAAACGTCAACTGGTCCACATGGAACAGTTGACGCACTATGCCCCACAAGGGGTTAGGGCAATTGAGTAAAGCGAAGAATGAAGTAGAAAATATTAACTGTGTTTTTTTGTGCAGTGGATATCAAGTGCAGAACGACAATCATATGCATTGCACTAACACTATTCTGCTTTGAACTGCGCTGCACACACAATGCGGCTATTGTCCATTGGTCATTTCTGGTCTGAAGTGCATTTCTAGTTTTTTATAAGGCGGTAGCTTTATGCAGAGAGGACGAGAAGACAGTACCTGGCTCCCCGCCAATCAGCGTTAAAATAAATAAATAACTGGCGCAACAGTCCAATTTTGGACCATGGCCTCGAGATGAGTTAGCATCATCTCAGTTTCTAGATCGTGACGGTATATCTTGTGCAGAGACGAGTGGTTAGCAACACACTCAACCGAGTTATTTACCCCATAAATGGGTACTCATTTAACAGCTGAGTGGGCTCATAGTCCGACACGTAAATCCCCTTTCTTATCGAAAACTACCGCATTCTGTAGGAATCGAGCCGGGACCCAGTGCGTAGAAAGCGAACGTGCTAACCATTGCGAAATCCGGACTACCAATCAGCGTTAAAAGAAATTAACTAATTTAATAGGGGTTCAATATGCATACCCTAGAGCCTAGAGCGAGGTGCAAAGCTACGAGTATCTGGCAGAATTATGTTCATATTAATCCTTTTTGCGGCAGAGTTTTTTTGTTTGCGGAAAGCTTTTTACAGCAGAGTTATTTTTGGGCCATAAGCTTTACTTATTTATGAAGTCATTATTTTAAGACAACCTGACCTGATGGCGGTGGCTGCATTTTATCAAGTTTATTTTAATTCTTATTATTTGAAATTATAAATACTATATTATACATATTGCATATACCTCGTCCTTCGTTGGAAATGGACCAAGTCCTAGAATACCGTTTTCTGATTGCAAAAGAATGTTTACTCCTTTCGGTATAAAGTTAGAAGCGAGGACTGGAATGCCTGTAATCTAGAATTAGTGTAGTACGATTACAAAGTAATATTATTAATATTACCGATTCCCAAATTAGCGTACATTCCATCTTTGAATTCCAAAGCTACCCGACGAGCTATTCTCTCACGAATAATTGTACCGCTATCAGTGGCTTTGGTACCAGCTTTTCCAGTTTCTTCGCGGACACGCATCCTTTCAATCCGTTTGACATACTTTTCGCCCTTTATAACACGGTTCACATAAATTCCTGGAATATGTATTTCATCCGGTTGAAGAGTGCCTACTGGTACGATCTCCTCTACTTCAGCTATGGTAATTTTAGCAGCCTTGCACATTGGGGCGTTGAAATTTCTGGCAGCTTTATTAAAGACTAACAAAAAATAGAATTTATCCAGTAATACACTGCACAAATACTTCACATTTTTTACATACTTAAATTTCCGAAGGTGTCGGCTTTATGAGCTTTAACTATAGCATAGTCACCAAAAATTGATTCTTCCATTACGTAGGGCCGCCCGTTAAATTCTCTCACTTCTCTTGGTTTACTTGCAATTGCAATATTTCCATTTTTGTCATATTTAATTGGTGCGCCACCTTTTTGAATTAATGTTCCATAACCCGTTGGGGTGAAAAATGCGGGTATTCCTAAAAACAAAGAGATTAATTTATTGTCTTTATATAATTTTTTATAATCTAACTGATTACCCATAATAATATTATTTAAAATAAGAATATTAAAAATTTAGAATATAGTGTTTTATTGTTCTTTTTCATGTAATAATAATAATTTTAGTGTGTGAGTAAAAATACTGTGTTATTCAAATTCGGATTATCTTTTTATAAAAGTGAAGATTATTTTTGCATGTTTGTCGTGGAAAAACATTTAAGCCACTGGAGCTGGAATAGATGGTAAGGTGGTTCCCGACCTACACTAAAACCACGTTTAACCGAACCCAAGAGTGCGGCGTCATTTTGGATAACGAAATTGTTCATAAGTAATTTCAGGAGACCGGGGAGGAAAATAAGGTGGTTCGCGACTCTAAAATGTTACAACATACACTGAAACCCCGATTAACTGGATAACGAAATTGACACGATTATATTTGGGAAGGCGAGGATGAAAGTAAGATGGTAAGTGACTACATAATTTTTTTTACAAACAGTAAAATCCAATTTAAGCCCGGCTACACACTGTCGGCGTCATCTCGGTCCACGAAATTTACAGACAATCCGTGGAAAATATTTACCTATTGTTGCGAACCACGGTCATTCGACAGAACTGACCGTTTTTGTTTCGATGGTTGGTGAAGATTTTTCAATTCGGGTTGAGAGGGAGAGGGACTTTGATCGGCGAGGGAAAAAAAAAGAGATTGGTTTTTGGGATTGAATATGGACGTTTAAATTTTGGAGATTGAAAAGAAAAAAAGAATAAACATTTTCGGTGGAATTTGACAAATTCGTGAATTTATGATTATCTGACAATAAAATCTTCGGAACATTCCTGTTTCGCAAAAATTGGGAGAATTCTTTCTATTAAATTAGGGAGAAGTTTCCGCTTTACGACCGACTAATCCCCCCGGATGGGTTTTAAGTTCTTACCAACTAAAGCGGAAATGGACTACCTAACGCGAAAATGCCGGAAATTAAGGAATTAAAAAAATTCTCCCTAATTTAATAGAGAGAATTCTCCCAATTTTTGCGAAACAAGAATGTTCCAAATCTTTAATATTTATACTGTGCGGAAGAAAGTGTGGATATTTTTTTTTAAAACGCGTTTTATTCCCAACATCATAAGTGCAAGATAGTATGGACGGAAAGAATTACAAAGCTAGTCTAGGCATAAAAAGAAAAGAAAAGTTTGAATCTCCTTTTTACTATGCCAAAGTTCTGCACTTTACAATACAAAGCTGTTATATTATTTTTTAAGTGAATGTTGAAATTGGACACTAATTGCCATGCTGAGGAAAATTTTGGGAATTCAAATTTGGATCTTATCGTTTAATATATGTGCTGGAATTTTCTTTACACAAATTATCGATAAAATCGAACAGGAACCAATTTAAACCAAGGAAAAAGTACAAAGTTGGTTTTTGTAGACGAGTGACATAGAGATTATCCTGGAGATATTGGACCCGAAATTGGCCTAAAGACGTATTCGAACTCAAAAAGAAGGCGTGCTCTGAAGTTTTTATTTAAGTATAATATATTTCGCGATTTTCTTTTTCTTCTTTCTTTTATTACTAAATTAAATATAATATATTTCGTGATTTTTCTATTCTTCTTTCTTTTATTACTAATTAAAGTCTCAGTTGAAACACCCCTGAGCGATCGATCGTTCTTCGCGGGAAATGCAAGTAAGTCATTAAATAAATATATTACTTATATTTTGAATGCCTCACTTTCATTTTCATTAATTATTTTTCTCCTTTTTTCTAAATTAGTTTACTTTTCACTTTTCTTTTTTTTTTGTAACATTGTTTTTTCTTTTATTGTTGAATTTGGATTTAATTTCTTTTCGGAAATAAAAAGTGTTTATAATGTTTAACTAAATTATAACTAAATTATCAGTCGTTTGGGTTCTTCCGTGCCCCCCCCCCCCCCCCCCTGGAAAAAACAAGGATGCACTGACTCAAAGTCCACGCCATTTCGCTGGCCTAGACGGGTCATATACCACCGAGTCAGACGGCATTCTGATCATAAAATATTCTTGTTGCAGTGACGGTAGCTCGAAAAGCAGTGGTTCCCAACCGCCTTAGCATTCATGAAATAGATGTTGCGGAACATAGCTTCGGATTCGATGTTAAGGCTATCACGCGTGCAAGGCCCACACAGATCATTGAAAACTTGTCAGCAAATCATCAGTTCCGTATGTTCTGGAACTGCAAAGATATGGGGCATTACTTCGTGGATTGTCCAACACATGTCCAACATATATTAGTGATGTGGAGCATAGTAACGAGTCGTTCATTTTGAACGACTCAACAGAATGAGCGAAAGATTCGGCACAACGAAATAAATAGCCTCCGAGTCGTTCAATTTAAGAATGACACACTGGAAGGATGGATAGCAATATCCCACAATAATTGCACCAAATAAACGATTGGATATCAATATCCCACAAAAATAAGAAGTTAAGTCGTACACCGTGGTTCTGATTACAAAATAAAACAACTTATTCGGAAGATGTGCTTGGTTCACTGGCGAGTATGACAATAGAATGACAAGAATTGTCTACAATATAATTCAAAAAAGTGACAAATCAGGTTTACTGTGTAGCATCGAGTATTACTAACTATGATATGTCGATAAGTACTAAAATGTATTGGTATGCATTTGTCATGGACGTACGTTAAATGGACATTGCAAATAGTTGTTCTAAATTCAAATTGTAAATATGAACATTTAAATCGTATTATTGTATTAAGTTTGCTATAATTCTAAAATTCTGGTCGTTGTCTTTTCCATTATTTTTCCATTAGATACGATCGAAAACACACTGTAAAATTAATTCCCAAACTAGCCCATCGCATAAATACTACCCAACGCATAACCAATACACGCTCATTTCTCATTACATATAATGTACTACGATACATTCATTCACTCACATCCCATCCCATTATCTATCTAAAACTAAAACCACCATTATCTATCTACCAAAGCAATCCTATCTAAATCCATTCATAATCATCTCTATGCAATATGCAATGCACGCATTGTGTATACTTCTAAATATATACGCAACAACCCATGCTGACTGCAAGCATATCAAAAATCATTTGTTTACGTCGCACCGCACATCCAAGTTTCTCCAAATACAGAAAACAATCCCAACATTCTAAAACAAAAGTATTCGTCTTACGTATCATCATCTCAAGCTCAACTTTAGATGAAACCAAACAAAAACCCATAGCTTCCACTTCCACTACAGCTACAGAGTAAGCAAACTTAAATTTCCAGCTGCTGTAATATAGTACATACAATCACTACGTTTATACCGCGGGATTATCTTCAAGTTTTAACTAAATCGATCTAATTCACCACGATGTAAACGTATCGGTTTAGAGTGTTGGTACTAACTTTTAGCTCCACTTGCGATGCAGAACTGGCCTAACAAATTGGGACTAGGTGGTGTTGCTGTCTACGCTAATGATGTTGTTGGTGATAATTCCATTTTATATGTTATGTACATACCTCATCCCTTTCTGAAACTCTGCATTCGCTTCATCCTTTACATTTTCCAAATCAACAACTGACATCTTTCATAATTAGTACCTCTCCGTATGGTCGGTATAAACACACAACGACCAAGTGCTCACACTATAACAATTTAGTTAAATCGCCTTTTAGTTCCACAATATAAACGTGGCGAATTTAACATCATAGACGAACGATACAAAATCGAATCATTCAAAAAGATTCGTTCAAAAAGAGTCGTTCAAAACGAACGATACAAAATCGAATCGGTCAAAAAGATTCGTTAAAAAAAAGCGATACAAAATCGAATCGTTCAAAAAGAACGATACAAAATCGAATCGCCCAAATCGTTCAAAAAGAGTCAAAAGAGCCCACCCCAGATTGGCAGCCCCGTTTTCATAGGAAATAGTGGTGCATTAAAAGTGACTTTCCTATATGACCAGTTTATAGGGAAGTTGGCACTCATTCAGTAGGATTTTGACCATTCTCAAAATGAATTAACTAACTCATTCTACAAATACTTGCCGAATTTTTCAAGTCGCTAGCTTCATTCTGTCGAAAGTTATTGCTTATTTGAAGTCTTACTTGTAAGGGTAGGTTTGTTTTGTCGAATCTTGCGCATTTTTAATAACAACCAACTAGATCGAAGTACAAACATTTGACCAAAATTGCAAGTCACTAGCTTCATTTTATCGAAAGTTATGTAACCAAAATTTCAAGTCGCTAGCTTTATTTTATCGTTAGTTATTGTTTATTTTAAGTTTCATTTGTAGGGGAGGTAGGGGTTCCTTTGATCGGATCTGGCATATCTTTAATTCCAACTAACTCAATCTTACCTTAAATATTTGACCAAAATTTCAAGTTGCTGGCTTCATTCTGTCAAAAGTTATCGCTTAAAGGAAGTTTCATTTGTAGGGGAGGTAGGGGTTCCTTGGGTCAGATGGTCACTATTTTCAATATTAGCCAAGTAGATATTACTAACAACATTCTAACAAATTTTCAATTTGCTAGCGTCATTCTATCGAAATTTATCGTAATTCAAGGAATATTTAATTTTTTGAAATTTTTAGGGGAGGTAGGCGTTCCTTTGATCTGATTAGGCTCAACTTACTAAACCTTAATCAGCTTCTCACCTCAGGGTTACATGCCAAAAATCAGGTGACAACGTCAATTGGTTCTAGAGTTATAGACGAAAAACCTGAAAAGTAGGGTAGTACGGGGCTCTTTGTAAGAAAATTACCGTTAGTTTTCAACTGATCGATTTTATTTTTCCAGGAGAGTATAAGATTACCCTCACGAGCAACTTACCAAAGCTAGAGCTTTTCATGTTTATTTAATCGGGAGTTACAGATACATTTAAGTATTTTAGATATGCAGGGGAGGTAGGCGTTCTCTTGTTCTGATCATACCCATTTTCAATACAAACTAACTAGATGGTACTGCCAATATCTGACTAAAATTTCAAGGCTCTAGCTTCATTTCATCGAAAGTTATCATGCGAATGGACAGACAGACGGACAGACAGACAGACGGACAGACAGACAGACAGACAGACAGACAGACGGACAGACAGACAGACAGACAGACGGACAGACAGACAGACGGACAGACAGACAGACAGACAGACAGACGGACAGACATGGCTAAATCGAATCAGGAGGTGACCCTGATCATTTATACACACTGCGTAGCATAACTATAGCCGCATCATATATTCCGGTAATTTTAGTATTTTATGAAATATTTTGATGAAACTAATTACAGCATATTAAAGCGAAATAATTTAACTTCTATTTTGCCAAATCAGAGCGATCTATTCTTTAAATTGGTTTAAATACGCCAAGTACCTTAAAATATTTTGTTAGGGTGTCATAACTAGAGCCGCACTACATTTGCACACTGCAATATAACCATATTTTTTGTTTTCTTCGAAGAAAATGCAAACGCATTGAACTGCATTCACAGTACCGTTATATTTTTTGTTTTGTCATTCATTCTCGAACAAAATGCCACATGGCGGGTATCTGATCAAAGTCGATAAAGGCAAAATTTTAGCTTTTTGGATAATTTTTGATCCCAAAAAGCTAAAATTTACCGAAAATTTGACAAAAAATTGGGGCGTTCGGACAGAGTCGATTTCCGAAATTTCGTCAATAATCAAAACGAATGCGAGAAAAAGAAAACTAGAGGCCCAAAATTCAAGTCATCTGAAAGAGGCAAGCGTCGCATTTTGAATACCGCAAGTAACTCTATGAAATGTCTATCGACGATAACTAACGAGAGTAGGGTGGAAGTATCTAGATCTATAATAAGTAGAGTTTTAAAGCAGTCAAAACGCATTAAACGGCAAAAACTCCTTACGATGCCGAAATTACATCTTCGGCACAAACATGCTCGTATAGCGTTTGCAAGGAAAAATTTGCAGACAAACTGGAAAAATGTGATTCATTACTGCGGTACTTCTGTTTTGATCTACTTTCTTAATTTTCCTTTTTCAGGTGATTTTTTCAGATGAAAAAAATTCAATTGGGAGGGATCTGCAGAAGGAACCTCGATATTTCTCTAAGAGAAATTTTGGAGGAGGTTCCCTAATGGTGTGGGGAGCATTTTGCTCTCATGGAACAGTTGATTTAGCGTCTTCCAGTACACGAATGACTTCGCAAGATTATGTCGACGTTCTTAAAGATAAATTGATTCCTTTTCTGGAAAGGAGGGACGACACAGAACTGATTTTCCAAAAGGGAAACGCGCCTGTTCATACCAGTCGTCTTACTAAAAGTTGGTTACAATGAAATGGTATCAATGTTATGGATTGCCCGCTTGTTCCCCTGATCAAAACCCTATAGAAAACCTTTTGGGAACATGCGAGTAAGTGCGTCAAGTTTACTGGGAAAATCGACAATATCAAAATGTGTTTCATCTAAAGGAAGCGGCTATCGATGCGGGGAGGTCGGGAGTCGAAGAATTGAGAATGAATTTTGGTGGACAGTATACCAGCTAGGATTTTTGAGCTTATTCAAAACAGGGAAGGTCCTACCCATTATAGATTTTCTTTATTTTCCTTATTTGTGTAGATTTTGCCATATTTTTCTCAAGTGCGGTTACAGTTATGCCACTTGGGGAACACTTTTTTGCTCTATAAAAAAATAACGGTTTGAGATAAATAAATTATGTTTGTTAAATTATTTGTTTTCTTGACTTTTCTAGAGTATGGCATATTAGTAATAGCTTAAAGTTTTTTTACACTTCACATATCAGCTGTTTCATAGTGCGATTATAGTTATGACAGGCAGTGTATATACATTGCAATACCTCCGGAGCCTCCTTCAAGGTGTTACATATTTTCGTCGTGACAAAAACAATATACCCTATACTAAAAGTCTAGGGTATAAAAATTGGGGTCGCCCATCCCAGATTGGCAGTCCCGTTTTCATGGGAAATAGGGGTCCGATCTGGCTGGCTCGAACTAGAGGGTATTGGGGAGTCGCTAACTCCGAATCTGGGGTCAAAAAAAGGAAAAAAAATTGGGATCGCCCATCCCAGACTGGCAGCCCCGTTTTCATGGGAAATAGTGGTCCGATTTGGCTGGCTCGAACTAAAGGGTACTGGGGGGTCGTTGACTCAGAATCTGGGGTCAAAAAAGGCAAAAAAAATTGGGGTCGTCCATCCCAGATTGACGACCCCGTTTTCATGGGAAATAGAGGTCCGATATGGCTGGCTCGAACTAAATGGCATTGGGGTCACCGACTTCAAATCGGGGGTAAAAAATAAAGGAAAAAACTGTATTTTTTAAAAACTACGACTTTTATTGAATATGTTATTAACCAAGTTTCAAACTCTTTGCATGACTCTTTTTAAACAACTCATTGGAAAGAGTCAGAGCTTATGTGCTGGCACAGTGAAAAGAGTCATTATGCCCATCACTAATATTTACTGTTTCGGCTGCGGTTTGGCGGGAACCGTGAAACCAAAATGCACCCGTTGTAATCAGTCGGAAAACGGGAGAGGGGATGTGCGACCTCTCACATTCATCTTCCCTTGAGAAAACCTGTCAAAGTGCGTCTTTGTCTCGATCCTCGACGGCTGAATGAAGTAACAACTAAAGACGCATATCCGTTGCCTCTAATAGAAGGATTGTTGGCCCGCTTGCAATCCACACAATTTATCTCGAGTGTGGATTTAAAAGATGCCTTTTGGCAGATCCCTTTAGATGAGGAGTCTCGGGAGAAAACAGCGTTTACCGTTCCCGGCAGAACCTTATAACAATTCGCGGTTATGCCTTTTGGACTCTGCAATGCACCGCAAACCATGTGCAGGCTCATGCACAAAGTCATTCCTCACGAGCTACAGGGCAAGGTATTTGTCTACTTGGATGATTTGTTCATCACCAGCACCACCTTTGAGGAACATTTGGAACTTCTTTCGAAAGTTGTAGATTTACTCAGGGAGGCGGGGTTAACCGTAAGTTCATGCAAAGAGAAATTAAATACCTTGGTTATGTGGTTAGTGATGGTGTCCTTATGACTGACCCTGACAAGGTTTCCGGCATAATGGCATATCCGGAGCCCAGGAGTGCAAAGACGTAAGACGGTTTATGGACATGGCGGGATGGTATCTCCGTTTTATTCCGAACTTCAGAGCTGTTACTGCCCCTCTTACAGATCTGGTAAAAAGGAAACGTTCTTTTAAATGGACTTCAGCAGCCAACAATTCCTTTGGAAAGGTGAAACAACTGTTGGTTTCCGCTCCCATGATAGTTAATCCTGATTTTACAAAGCATTTTTATATTCAGTGCGACGCGAGTAGCACTGAAGTTGGAAGTGTTTTGTTTCAGAAGGATAATGATGGCGGTGAACATCCAATCGCATAATGTCCATGAAACTTAATGCTGCGCAGCGCAACTAAAGTGTTACCAGAATGCTTAGCTGCGGTGCAAAGTGTTAAAAAGTTCAGGGCATATATCGAAGGGTTGCCGTTCACCATCATCACGGATCACGCAAGTCTGAAATGGTTAATGAACCAACAAGACTTGTGTGGTAAACTCGCACGTTTGAGCTTGAAACTACAGGCGTTCGATTTTACCGTCGAGCACCGATGATGCATATAGACGAAATCATCCCTGACTCCGCTTTGTGTGCAAGTACAAAACACTCCTGATAAATTCGAAAACCTTTAAGTCCAGGATGACCGCGTCTATATCGAGTAAAAGGTACCCCGGAGACATTTGCCATTTTCTAAATATTAAATGGGACTATAGGACTCGTACTTATATGATTTAAATAAAGATAATAAAATTTACTATCAACTCATTTCTGATGACTTTCCTTATGGGATGACTACTTTTCCCGATATTTGGGCATATTGATGACCAAAATGGCAAGATTTCACATTTTGAAAACAAAAATCCAATTTTAGAAGAGCTGTATTTCCGAAAAATTGGACGTTGGAAGCAGATTTTAATATGAAATATTAGCAAATTTAATGTACTTTCAAAAAAATATGGGCTCCTCTTTTTCAAGGACACATACAGTTGTGTTCATGAAAATAGTAGTGCAGCACCTCACAACATTAAATAATCATGTTTCGACATACTGGACATTGCAAATTGATCACGTGTTCATATTTTTCTAAGAATAGCATGCAAAGAAGAGAATAGCGATAAGATCCCGTTAGTTTTGCATTGGTTTGGGTAAGTTTTTGATGACTTTTGAGTGATGCACCGAAATTTGGCTGTTCATTAAAATACAATAGTAGTGCTCGGTATGAGTGGTTGAAAAACAATTATAATAATTGATTAGTACAACAAAAAACGTCAATAGTAGGTGTAATTTAGCAATGAATATTTTGATAATTGATATTCATTGGGTTTCTAACTATTTTTTATTCTAGTGGGCAGAGGAAAGCATTGCACGGCTGAGAAATGAGATTTAATAGTTAGCCTTAGAGCAAAAGGCAAAAGGTACAAGGAAATTGAAAATATTCTTGGCTGCACACCTAAAATGATATTTAACGCGATTAATTATATTATAAAACCAGTGTGTGTCCGAAGCGTATATACCCTAGACTTATACAGACCTAGTGGTTATACCAAAAATACCAATTGGCAACGACCATATGCATTAAATGTGGGTCTCCTATATGGCCAGTTCATAGGGGAGGTTGGCACGCATTCAGTGGGATCTTGACCATTCTCAAAATCAATTAACTAACCCATTCTACAAATATTTGTCGAATTTTTCAAGTCGCTAGCTTCATTCTATCGAAAGTTATTGCTTATTTGAAGTTTCACTTGTAGGGGAGGTAGGGGTTCCTTGGGTTGGATCTTGCCCATCATTGCCACCAACCAATAAGATCACCCTACAAACATTTAAACAAAATTTCAAGTCCCTAGCTTCACTCTATCGAAAGTTATCGATTATTTAAGGTTTCATTTGTAGGGAAAGTAGGGTTTTCGTTGGTCGGATTTTACCCATTTTCAACATTAGCCAACTGGATCATACTACAAACATTCGACCAAAATTTTAAGTCGCTAGCTTTATTTTGTCGTAAGTTATCGCTTATTTTAAGTTTCATTTCTAGGGGAAGTAGGGGTTCCTTAGGTCGGATCTTACCCATCTTTAATGCCAACTAACTCAATCTCACTCCAAACATTTGACCAAAATTTCAAGTCGCTGGCTTCATTCTATCAAAAGTTATCGCTTATTTAAAGTTCCATTTGTAGGGGAGGTGGTGGTTCCTTGGGTCGGATCTTGCCCAGTTTCAGTACCAACCAAGTAGGTCTTACTAGCAACATTTCACCAAATTTTCAACTTGCCTGTATCATTCTATCGAAAGTTATCGTAATTAAAGTAATATTTAAAATAATTTTTTGAAATTTGTAGGGGAGGTAGGCGTTCCTTTGATCTGATTATGCCCAACTTACAGAACCTTAAGCAGCTTCTCACCCCAGCGTTACATGCCAAAAATCAGGTGTCTACGTTAATTGGTTCAAAAGTTATAGACAAAAATCGTGAAAAGTAGGGTAGTACGGGGTTCTTTGTAAGAAAATTACCGTTAGTTTTATACTGATCGATTTGATTTTTATAAGATTATCCTCACGAGTAATCTACCAAAGCTAGAGCTTTTTATGTTTATTTAATCGGGAGTTATAGATACATTTAAGTATCTTACCTATACATATGTAGGAGAGGTAGGCGTTCTCTAGGCCTGATCATGCCCAATTTCAATACCAACCAACTAGATTACACTGCCAACATGTGACCAATTTCAAGACTCTAGCTTCATTCTATCGAAAGTTATCGTGCGAACGGACAGACAGACGGACAGACAGACAGACAGGCAGACAGACAGACAGACAGACAGACAGACAGACAGACAGACAGACAGACAGACAGACAGACAGACAGACAGACAGACAGACAGACAGACAGACGGACACACAGACATGGCTTAATCGAATCAGGAGGCGACCCTGATTCCGGAGCCTCCTTTAAGGTGTTACATATTTTCGTCGTGACAAAAACAATATACCCTATACTATAAGTCTAGGGTATAAAAATTTGAGCCAAATCGAAGATGAAAAATTTCTCCATACAAAATGTATATTTTCTCAATTTTCCCGGAAAATTTTCAATTTTGGGCTCCGTTAGTGTCTAAGTTGGGCGTGAAGGAGCACAACAAAAAAAATTTGAGCCAAATCGGAGAAAGGGTTACTGAGTTATGCCTATACATACGTAAACGACTTATTTTTATATACATACATATACACATATAAGAAGATGATCTTATTTGAATTTTCATTTGTAGGGGAGGTAAGGGTTCCTTGGGTCGGATCTTGCCGGATCTTGAAAACATTTAAACGAAATGTCAAGTCTCTAGCTTCATTCTATCGAAAGTTATCGCTTATTTTAAATTTCATTTGTAGGGTAAGTAGGGGTTTGATTCGTCGGATTTAATGTATTTTCAATATCAGCCAGCTGAATCCTACTAAAAACATGTAACCGAAATCAAGTCGATAGCTTTATTTTATCGTAAGTTATCGCTTATTATAAGTTCCATTTGTAGGGGAGTTAGGGGTTCCTTCGGTCGGATCTGGCCTATCCTTAATACCAACTGACTCAATCTTACTATAAACGTTTGACCAAAATTTCAAGTTGTTGGCTTCATTCTATCAAAAGTTATCGCTTATTTGAAGTTTCATTTGTAGGGGAGGTAGAGGTTCCTTGGGTCGGATCTTGCCTATTAACAATACTGACCAAGTAGATCTCACTAACAACATTTTACCAAATTTTCAATTTTGTCATTCTATCCAAAAGTTGTCGTAATTAAAGGAATATTTAATTTTTTGAAATTTGTAGGGGAGGTAGGCATTTCTTTGATCAATCCAACTTACTAAAACTCAAGCAGCTTCTCACCTCAGGGTTACATGCCAAAAATCAGGTGTCTACGTCAATTGGTTCAAGACTTATAGACAAAAAACGTGAAAAGTAGGGTAGTGCGGGGCTCTTTGTAAGAAAATTACCATTAGTTTTCAACTGATCGATTTTGTTTTTCCAAGAGAGTATAAGATTACCCTCACAATCAATCTTCCAAAGCTAGAGCTTTTCATGTTTATTTAATCGGGAATTAAAGATACATTTAATTGTTTTATTGTACATATGTAGTGGAGGTTGGCGTTCTCTTTAGGAAAATAGAGCAATCCGAGCGGTTTGTAGCAAGTGCTTATTTTCGTCTGTAAATATCGGCGCGTTCCTTTGATCTGATTATGCCCAACTTACTAGAACTCAAACAGCTTCCCACCCCAGGGTTACATGGCAAAAATCAGGTGCCTACGTCAATTGGTTCAAGAGTTATAGACAAAAAACCCGAAAAGTAGGGTAGTACGGGGCTCTTTGCAAGAAAATTACCGTAAGTTTTCAACTGATCGACTTGATTTTTTCAGGAGAGTAAAAGATTATCCTCGTGAGCAATCTGTCAAAGTTCGAGCGTTTCATGCTTGTTTAATCGGGAGTTATTAATACATTTAACTATTGTACATATGTAGGGGAGGTAGGCGTTCTCTTGGCCTGATCATGCCCATTTTCAATACCAACCAACTAGATCATACTTCCAACATCTGACCAAAATTTCAAGGCTCTAGCTTCATTCTATCGAAAGTTATCGTGCGAACGGACAGACAGACAGACAGACAGACGGACAGACAGACAGACAGACATGGCTAAATCGAATCAGGAGGTGACACTGAGCATTTATATATATACATTGCTATACCTCCGGAGCCTCCTTTGAGGTGTTACATATTTCCGTCGTGACAAAAACAATATACCCTATACTAAAAGTCTAGGGTATAAAAAGGCCAGAAAATCGTGGTGGGAAACGCAAAACAACCGCTGTCGAAGATAGACGCATTGTGCGCTTTAGCAAGATTCGGCCGTCATCATCCTCTAAAGTTATCAAAAATGATTTAAATCTGTCGGTCAGTGATGTTACAGTCGTTCGTCGTCTAATTGAGGACAAGTTAAATGCCAGAAGTCCTAGAAAGGTACCCCTTTTGACTCGGAAGCATGTGGAAAAACGGCTTAGATTTGCAAATACTCATCTGGTCTGGCCCGCCGAAAAATGGCGCAACATATTGTGGACAGATGAAAGCAAAATTGTTTTATTTGGTGGAACAGGCTCTAGACAGTATGTAAGACGTCCACCAAACACAGAATATTATCCTAGGTATACCAAGAAGACAGTTAAACATGGTGGCCTAAGTATAATGATATGGGCTTGCTTTTCTTACAATGGCGTTGGTCCTATCCATATGATAAATGGTATTATGGACAAAAATGTTTATACTGACATACTAAAAAACACAATGCTACCATATGCCAGTTGGGAAATGCCTATAAAATGGACATTTCAACAGGACAACGATCCGAAACATACTAGCAAGCTCGCGAAAGATTGGTTTATATCCGAGAAGATCGATGTGGTGCAATGGCCACCTCAGTCCCCAGATCTTAATCCGATAGAAAACTTATGGGGAGATGTAAAACGGGTTGTGGCAACTGCAAATCCTTCAAACAAAGCACAGCTTTGGCAAGTGGTTCAGGAAGCATGGTCTCAAATTCCCTTGAAGCGTCGTCAGGACCTTATCGATTCCATGCCCCGCCGGTGCGAAGCCGTTATTAAAAATAAAGGATATACAACTAAATACTAGACTTTTTTCAATATTAAGAACCTGTAAAATCAATTTTGAATAAAGTTATACAGTTTTGTTTTTCCTTTCATGTGGCCACTACTATTTTCATGAACAACAAAATTTTGTTATATTGTTTTGTTTAAGCCGTGCAGGCAAATAAACCTTAGTTCCTAATACAAAATTACATGGATTTTAATTAAAATATGTACATATATTAAAATTGTTAGTCTAGTTTTTCTTTAAAATAGCTTTATCATTTAAATTTTCTGCGCAGTATTGAGAACTGAGCTGCACTACTATTTTCATGAACACAGCTGTACTTAAGGAGATATTTATCCAATCGATGTTCACATTTGTTTTCCACGAACTAAGTTGCCAACAAACTAACGGGTAACCCACTTATTTTGAATAATTATATAAATAGATAATTTAATTATCAACAAATTTGATCCTTATAATTTCTCTCGTGGGATTACCACTTTCTCCAATATTGAGAAATCACTTCTTGAGGCAAAAACTCCTCTTCCATAGTCCTCCGCGTGGGCGCCCCCTGGAACGGCAGTGGTCACTGACCATTGCCAACCAACGTCAAGCCGCCAGTGATGGCGGTGCGATGATTTGGTTGAGGGTCTCCTATGGTGTGGGGTGTAAAAAAAATACCACGGTCTTTCCCTTTGAGGGCCTGTTGTTAAAACCGACAATCAAAGGACAGGATGTGTATGCCAGCAACTTGCACTATCCGAAATCTTTATATGCTAACGAAACGTCAACTATGCCTCGGATAAGGACTGACTCAACGGTTACGACTTCTGGCTATCGTACAATGACAAAGATTGGATTCTGGAATGTGCGTACTCTCCTGGACAATGGATCAGAAGGTCCCCAGAACGCACGATTTCTTCAATTAGAGAGTGAATTTCTGAGGTACGAATTAAATATCTTAGGAGTTAGTGAGATAAAATGGTAGAACAGCGGAGAATTTATCTCTCCAACGGGCAGCACTGTAATGTTGTACTCCGGTAAAGCTACCGGTAGTCGTCGTGAGTCAGGTGTGGGGCTCCTTTTAACCAGAGCCGCGCGAAACTGTCTCTTATCCTGGGAGCCGGTCTCTGACAGAGTCTTGACCGCCAGGTTCCGGACCAAAATGAGGAACATCTCAATTATACAATGTTATGCCCCTACTGAACGTGACAATGTCTTGGCAAAAGACTCCTACGAAGAACTAAACGCCGTTCAGAGCAGAACACCTAAAGGTGACATTATAATGGTTATGGGTGATTTGAATGCGAAAGTTGGCGCTGATAACTATGGGCTCAGACATGTGATGGGGAGACACGGTCTTGGTGATCGTAATGACAACGGTGAAACATTTGTAGAGTTCTGCAACTTTCACAGTCTCTTCATCGGTGGTACTATGTTTGAGCATAAGGACCACCGCAAAATCAGTTGGTCCTCTGTTGATCGGCGCAGAACACAAAATCAGATCGACCATTTTGCCATTAGTAAAAGATTCAAGAGTTGCCTCCTGGACGTGCGAAACAAGAAGGGTGCCGATATTGGGATGGGAAGAGACCATTATCTTATGATCGCTAATGTTCGATTGCGTATTGCAGCCGTGCGCCGCCCCAGCGACGAAAATTCAACACCGCTCGATTAAAAAATCCAGCTGTCTTACAACAATATAATGACCATCTTGCGCAAAAAGCAGCTGAGCTAACTAGTCACCCAGATAGTGACATAAACGAAAACTGGGATGCCATAAAAAATGCGTACATTGATAGCGCAAATACCATCCTTGGCCCAAACACGGATTGCCGGAATAAGCCCTGGATGTCCGACGCTTCATGGCGGCGGATTGTTGAAAGAAAGGATTTGAAAGTTCGTTTGGCTGCAGCATCAGACGACAATCGAAGCAGCATCGAACTCCTTTACCGTCAGAAAGCTCGAGAAGTTCAGCGTAGTGTGCGACGCGATAAAAGGGTTTATGTCAATTCTCTTTTAGCCTCAGCAGAAGAAGCCGCAAGAAGTAACAACTTAAACGCCGTATACGGTGTCATCAAGGAGTTTACAGGTGGTCGTAACTCCTGCCAACATCCGGTGAAGGATAGTGATGGAAAGCTACTTATCTTGGAAGAAGATCAAATGAGGTGGTGGAAAGAACACTTCGCCGCGGTCTTGAACCGTGTAACCTCTGGTGAAGTTCCCCCTCATATAGATAATTTAGCTAACCATCAAAATGTGCGTATACGGTCCACTGCCCCGACTAAAAAGGAAATAGTCACTGCAATTATTGCACTAAGACGAGGAAAGGCCGCCGGACTCGACGGTGTCCCTGCCGAACTTTATCAAGCAGCGCCAAGCGTAACTGCCGATTTGCTGCACCCACTTGTTGATAAAGCGTTTAAATACAGAGACCTTTCCCACTGAGTGGAAGGAAGGTTTGATCATCAAACTTCCAAAGAAGGGTAGCCTCACAGACTGTAATAATTGGAGAGGCATTTGTGTACTTCCTGCCGTTGCCAAGATAATAGCTAAAATCGTCCTGGAAAGACTAAAGGCCCACTTAGAAAGCACAATTGATGAAGAGCAGGCTGGTTTTCGATCCGAATTCTCCTGTGTCGATCACATTAACAGCTTGCGAATCATCATCGAACAATGCACCGAATACGATTCTCCGCTTCACTTGCTTTTCATCGATTTCGAAAAGGCTTTCGATAGTGTGAACCGGGAATCTATATGGGCGGCCTTGCGCAGGAGAGGCATCCCTGAGAAGCTTGTGGCTATTATTAAGGCAACCTATGACGGCGCAAAATGTCGCGTTTTGCATAAAGGTAAAGTGTCGGGGGACTTTGAGATTCGCAGTGGAGTTCGGCAGGGGTGCATCCTCTCACCGATCCTACTCCTCATAGTGATCGGCGACGTGTTGCATGCAGCCCTATCCGGACTCAACAGAGGAATTCAATGGACTTTGACATCTTATCTACAACATCTTGACTACGCTGACGACATATGCCTACTCTCCCACAAAATCATGGATCTGTCCGCAATGGCTTTAGATCTCGAGAGGGAGGCAAGCAAGGTTGGGCTAAAGATTAATACCAACAAGACCAAGGTTCTTAGCCCACCGTTGCGAAAAATAAATCCGACACCTATTGCCATCAATATTAATGGGCAGCCTGTGGAGAAGGTGGACAACTTCGTCTACCTAGGTAGCATTGTTGCCGAAAATGGTGGTACGGAGCAGGACATCGCTCGTCGTATCAACCAGGCTAAACGCGCATACGGCATGCTGTCCAAAATCTGGCAGAGCAGTTATCTCAGCATCAAGACCAAGCTGGGCCTGTTTCGCTCCCTGGTACTATCAGTGCTTTTGTATGGGAGCAGTACATGGAAAGTTTCCGTAGGAGTTACCAGAAAACTGCAAGTTTTCGTCAACTCATGTCTTCGTCGAATTTTGAGAGTTTTCTGGCCCGAAACAATATCAAATGAAGAGCTAAGTCGGCGTACGGGTCAGATGCCAATCGACGAATTGATACGCAGGCGAAAATGGCAGTGGATAGGTCACACATTGCGGAAGAGTGATAACTGCACTGCTTTGCATGCCATGATGTGGAACCCCATTTCCAACCAAGGCCGACCAAGAGGGGGTCCTCGAATCACATGGCGTCGATCTGTGGCAAAGGAGTGTCAGGCACTGGGGAAGTCTTTTGGGGAGTTGCGTCCCATTGCCCAGAACAGAGTACGATGGCGCGCAGGAGTAGTTGACGCGCTATGCCCCGCTAGGGGTTAAGGCAAAGTAGTACACATTTGGAGAAAACATTTTTCCAATTCTGTACATACAAGCCATTGGTATGAAACTTTGGCAAGTTTAATGCGCTTTAAAAAATTTAAGAGTGACTTTTCTTTAGGACGTATACGTCGGGAAATATTATGCAAAAACCGAAAAAGGAACAAAAAGAATTTGACAGGACAAAACCGGAAAAATATAATTTCGTTATTTTGGTCTAGAAAGAGTTCCTCCGTCAAAATTTGTATTGGCAAACCTCAAATTCGTAGTAAGCACTCCAAATACCATTCATTTTGTCAAAATAACCGTTGAAAGTTTATCAAAAAACATATTTTTCTGCCAAAACAAAAATTCTCCAGTCAAATTTTTGTTGGTAAACCCTGGATTCAAGTTCATACTACATACTACTAATTTCTCTTAGCTCCTAGTGGAGCATAATACAAAGTAAACTTTTTTCATCCATAACCCCTTTTTATTATCGAAGTTTTTTCGCGACAGATATTAAAATGTATAAAGTCACAATAGGTTATAGGTATTTTTCACAAAAATTATTGGAATATTCCTACTTGGCCAGGCAGGATGCATAGTGGTTCGAGTCAGGAATTCGGAGCGGAGCACCGGAGCAGCCTTAAAATCGGGAGCGGTGGAGCGGTTTTTTTTCAATGTGAAGCGGAGTGAAGTAACTTTTTTTTTGTAAAACGCTCCGCTCCACTTTTTTAATTTGGCAGTTTTCATATAAGGAAGTTTTTAAGATTATTAAATAGACACAACTTCCCAATCGCGGTGTCATTGGGTACTGTTTTTTATGGTTTGTTCTTTTTTCGTAAAAGTCGATTTTTATTCAGTAGGTTTCCTACTACAGATCACCAAATAACTTGATCAATAAATCTGTCAGATCAATTGGTTTGGTCGCATGTGTGAACTTAATGTAAAGGTGGCCACCCATTGACGAGCGCAACCACGACCAAACTTCCATCGAACCATCAAATATCATAGAACGGTGGAAATAGGGGGAATTTTTTTTCCACACGTCCTATGAAATTGATGGTATAGAAATGTACTATTATTAACGTTTTTCGATGAGATATCAAAATCCCGGTGGTAGCTTCTTTTTTCTTTTCTTCTTTTTCTTTTTTTCTTCTAATTGAAGCGGAAACATTGAAACTGGTGAAAATGAGTAACTGCGGAACTTGCAGAATGCTGATTAACGAAGGCGACGCAATGCATTGCGATGGTGGCTGTGACACAAAGTTTCATCTCATATGTGTCAATATTTCAACGCACGAATATACCCTGTTTCAGAAACTGGGTAAAAAGTGTAAATGGTTTTGCGGATCATGCGATGAAATGCTCAAAACAACATCTAACGACAGAATCATTCAGGAGATCAAAATAAATCGCGAAGAAATATCCGGTTTGAAAACCAAATTGGACAAAGTGCTTATAACCAACATTGCACCGAAATCCACCTATGCCTCTGTCATTGCAACACCACACGATAACACCATCAAATCTCCTGAAAGCAGTAAGGGAATAATCGTGAGGCCGAAAAAAAGGCAAACTTCGGGAGACACGTTCAATGCAATAAAACGAGTTTTTAGGCCCGCTGAAGCCAAAATTCCCATAAGAATCGCTAAGCCAGTGCGAAATGGTGGGATGGTTCTCAAATCTAACAACAATGAGAACACATCTACCCTGGGAAATAAGCTGAAGCAGGCTGTTGGAGATGGATATACTATTGAGGCAACGAAGGATAGGAATCCTAGACTCATCATCAAAGGGCTTGAAAGGAATTACACCACTAACGAACTACTAGATGAAATCAGAAGTTTGAATCACGGCGTTACGGAAAGAGATAAACTCGAAGTAGTATTCTCGAAAAAAATTAAGGATAAATGGGTTACATTCATTGAAGTCAACGGTTCAATGTTTAAACGACTAGCTAACAATTATATTAACATCGACTACGACAGTCACTATGTGAAGGAGGACTACAACATCAGTAGATGTTATAAATGCCAGCAATTTGGTCACAAAACATCGCGTTGCGAAAACGATCCCGAAATTTGTGGCAACTGTGCCGGGCGGCATAACACCAGAGAGTGTCACTCTACTTCACAAAAGTGTGCAAACTGCGCTAATATTCCTGGATTAAATATAGATGTTAACCATCCAGCTAGTTCGAAAGATTGTCTGGGTATATAAGAATGATTCAAAATACAATCAGGACCACAAACTACTCTATTGAATAAATTATGATGGCTGTAAACCAAAATCTTAATATTATGTATGCCAATATTCGAAGCATTCGCAACAAAATTCCTGACATCGAAACACACTTAAAAATTAATTCCAACATTGACATTTTAGTATTTTGTGAAACGTGGTTAGTCGAAGCAGAAACTCAATTTTTCAATATTCTGGGATATAGGCCCGTTTTCTGCTGTAGAGAACTTGTAAAAGGCGGTGGAACGGCAATATTTGTGAAAGAGTGTTATACATCAAACGTTTTAATCAATACGACCAAGTTTTGCACAATTGTTATCGAGTTATTCTGCGGAAATGAAAAATTCAAAATTGGCACCTTTTATCGTTCCCCATCGGACTCTGAAATTGAATTCATTGATCACCTTGATATTCTATATGATACCCATTCAAGTTTGATCACTATCGCTGATACAAATATTGATACACTGGCAAAAGACTATTATTCAAATGTTTATATGGAAACTCTCCAATCTAATGATGTTTTCTTGATAAATTATGAATTACCTACGCGTATCAGCCCTACACGGAGATCACTTTTAGATCATATTGTAACTAATAATTTCGATATCAAAAAAAGAATTCAATTTACATACTCAGATTGGCCTCAATTAGATCACAAAGTGATAAATGTATCGATTGAGAAATGTATCGTGCAAAAGGCTAAGCCCATTAAAGTGAATACCAAGTGCTTTGATCAATATGTGTTTAAAAAAAAAACCGTTAACACATTTAGTGATCTCGCTGATATCATCATTGAGGCCAAGGAAGCAGCAACAACAGTTAAGGCGATTCGGGTTAGACAAGACACCTGGATAAATAAATCTCTGATTGATGCATCCAAAAACAAGAGAAAGTCTTATAAACTTTATGTGAATAACCCTAACAACATTGCTTATAAAAACAATTATGTCAGAGCAAAAAATTTATGTAACAAACTCACTAAGGAAGCTAGAGCAAACTACATATGTACTTCTCCCGGAAGGTGGAACATGCAAACGGTGATTCGCGTAAGCTCTGGCAAATTATAAACAATGCTACATCTAGGAAAAATTCGTCTGCAACAAAAGGTATAGTCGAAATAAAAACTGCTGATGCTACAATAAACGATGTTAATAAAATCACGAATACGTTGAACAAATATTTTGCTAACATTGGACGCGACATAGTCGGCAATCTGCCACTTCCCATAGAAGATTCACCAATCCATCACCACCAAGAGTCAACATTACAAGAAATTTCAGCAACAAACGAGACAGAAATAATTGAAATAATAATCGAGACTTTAAAGCCACACACAGCACCAGGACCCGACAATATTACAGTTGATGACTTAAAAATTATAAAGGATATAATTGCTCGTCCTATGTCGAACTTGATTAATAGATATCTATCTCATGGTACATTTCCGAGCGATCTGAAACGATCAATTAATATACCTGTGCACAGAGGAGGAGATCATAATGACTTAAACAACTACAGGCCAATTGCCTTGATGAACGCTACAAGTAAGATTTTCGAAAAAGTCATATACAGGCGAATATCTAAGTACGTCAACGACAGCAATATTCTAGATTCTAATCAATTTGGGTTTCAAACCAAAAGCAGTACCACTAGCGCCTTGACACATGCAATCGCCTATATAAATAATGAAATGGATAAAGGTCATTATGTTGCAGCAGTCTTTATTGATTTGCGCAAAGCCTTTGACGCTATGAACCATGACGTTTTATTAGAAAGATTGCGGCATTACGGAATAACTTCGAAAGCTCATAATATTATTCGAACCTACCTTCGCGACAGAATCTTAATCACAAAAACTTCCAACGTGCTGAGCAACCCAGAATCAACTAACATCGGAGTACCCCAGGGTTCTATACTGGGTCCTCTGCTATTTCTTTTACATGTCAACTCAATTAAGGATATTGCACTTAAAGCAAAAACCGTAATGTTCGCAGATGACACTCTACTGCTGTATTCGCACGACAATCCATCGATCCTACAGAATGTAGTGAATGTGGACCTCAACACATATTCAGAATGGTTGCTCAACAGTAAATTAGTGATTAATATTGCAAAGACTAAATATATGCCTTATTATCAAAAAAATAAACCTTCAGTAGACTTGCGAATTTCTATTAGAGACCACCCAATTGACAGAGTCGATCACATGGCATATCTTGGAATGATAATGGACGACAAGCTGAAGTGGGACCTTCATATAAATTCGCTAGCTCAAAAACTAACTCCCATTGTTGGTGTACTAAGTCGATGCAACTTTCTACCACTAAAAACAAAACAACTTATATTCAATGCTTTCCTTCTGTCAAGAATTTATTACGGACTTCTCATATGGAATCAGACATCCCAACGTAACATCGATAGAATTAGCCGAATTATGACGAAAGCTATTAAAATTATTCATCATATTCCTGCTCGGACGTCAACACATATAGTATATAGCACAACAAACTCACTATCTATTCGACAATTGATACTAATGGAAAGAGGGAAATTTGTCTATAAAGTTAAGATGGGGCTAATAAAAACTAACGTCACACTACGCAGAGTGAACGAAATTCACTCTTATCCTGTGAGAACTGCAGACAATTATTCCCTTCCGATCCCAAGAACTGAGCGTTTACGAACGGATCCTGTTATGCAAGCAGTGCACTATTTTAACAGCCTACCAGCGAACATCAAGTCATTGGAGAATTTTTCATCTTTCAAATCAATGCTGAAGTCACATATTCAGTCAACTTCAATAACATGATATTGAAATCTACCAACTGATACGTATTAAAGCAACAGATAATATGAACATATAACATCAAAAATGAATTTTTAAAAAGTATCATCCCTTATACCAACTAATAGTTGTCTAGGAGATACTGGAGATACTTAAAGCATAGAATGATAGCACTACGTGAAATGACTATAATTGGTATTGGGCGCATTCGGGCGTCACGGAAAACAGCGTAATGCGCTGCATAGAAATAGCGAATTCCTAAGCAACACAAACCAATTTTTCTTGTGACGCCCGAATGGTATGCTGGCTCACCTGTTGTAAATTGACATGCCTGCACTCACAAATCGGTAGCGCAACTTGAGCGCTCCTGTTTTTGTCCCAATTTTGCACTGAATTACAGCAACAACAAATGGGAGCGCTCGGGTAGCGGTATGATTTGTGAATGCAGGCAGTTCGTTCGAACTGTCAAATCTCCGCTAAGCCAAGACAGCGAACAAATTTTATGCTGCCTAAAAGTGTTAGCGCCTAGCTATTTGCGCTAAGTTTAGCAGTGGTTTAGCGCACCATTCGGAATACAAATCACGAGGCAGCACTTAAAGCTAGCTAGCAACCGTGACTCCCGAATGCGCCCATTAAGAAAACGTGAGCAAAAATGGATTAAAAGAAGTTTTTTTTGGAGCATTGGAATATTTTTTCTATTTTTTTACCTCAATAGATGCTCATAGGTCAACGATACAATGTTATTACAAAATTACAAGAGTAGTGCGCCGTGATAAAGTGGAAAGGAGTAGAGAGGAGAGGAGGATAAAAAAAATTCTACGATTTATAGTTTTCTATGCTAGTGAAATGCCGCTTTCCTGCAAATTTTCATGTTTCTAAGTATAACGGTCTCGAAATGACGACGAGGGTAAACAAGTGATGGCTATTAGCGTATTAGCACTCACCTCGGCATCTTCCAGGTGAACCGGCTCCAACCTGGTATCTCGACTGCCCCTGCGATCTTCCAGGAGATCATGGATACTATCCTCGCGGGAACTGGGGCTTTAGCTTACTTGGACGATATAATTGTTCCTGGGAAAGGGAAGGCCAACCACGACGCGAGGCTGATGCGAGTTCTGAAAGCGCTGGTGGATGCCGGCTTTACCTTACGGCTGGACAAGTGCGTATACGGCCAGCCGGTAATTAAGTAATACTTGGGGAAGATCGTGGATTCCCAGGGTATCCGCCTTTACCCGGCTGAAACGTGCACTCCACTCATCGCTTGCCCTGCCCCATTACGACCCAAAGAAACCGCTAGTCGTCGCAGCTGACACATCCAGCTACGGATGCGGTGCAGTCCTCATGCACCGTGACCAAGATGGTTCTCTCCGCCCGGCCATGTCTGCCGCATCGTCGTTCAATGACGCGGAGAGGAACTACGTCCAGGTGGAACGGGAAGCGCTGGCCCTAATGTTCGCCATTAAAAAGTTCCACAGGTACATCTACGGTCGAACTGCAAACCGACCACAAGACATTGGTTACCATCTTCGGGAGGAAGTCTGGTATTCCCGTTCACACCGCAAATCGCCTCCGACGCTACGCTCTCACGTTACTGGGCTATGATTTTCGTATAAACTACGTGGACAATGCCAACTTTGCCTACGCCGACTTCATTTCCCGGCTTATTAACACGCACGCAAGGCCTGGAGCAGAGGACGTGGTCATCGCAGAGATCCGTCAAGAAGAAGGGGCAACGAACCTTGATGAGGACCTCCACGAAATGTGTATGATTTCGGCCTTATCAGAGAGTCCCATCACGCCCGAGCAAATCGACCATGCTTCACAGGACTGCGAGCACATATGTACAGTCATCCATTACATGCGTACAGCCTGGCCGAGCAGCAAGAAACAGGTGCGGGACCCGGAGGTTGCGCAATATTTTCAGCATAAAGACAGTCTTCATGTCATTGGAAATCGCTTGTTCTTTGGCGACAGGCCGGTCATCCCACCAGAACTCCGTCTTAAGGTTATGAAGGAGCTGCACGACGGTCACCCAGACGCCTCGCGTATGCTGGCCCTTGCCCGGTCCCTTTGTTTCTGGCCGGGAAAGAACACGTACATCGCATCTTTTGTCCAGAGCTGCTCGAATTGTGCTATGAATGCTAAAGCACCGCCCAGGGAGGTCCTACACCCGTGGCCACGCCCTCAGGGTGCGACGCAGCGCCTCCACGTTGATTTCGCTAAACCATCCACCCGGGCACAACCTGGAAGCCAGCAGAGAGAATGGTCTTCGAATTCATCCGAAGACACGGAGCTCGAATCCGCTCTTTCGACTTGAACGAGCCTATCCACTTCCAGCAAACCCACGGTCGTGGTAACCAGCCATGGTGAAGATTAGGAGAAGCACTCTACAAAATCATTGCTGGTGACCGAGAGATCCGGGTTCACGCGAACCAAATGCAACACCGGAACGCCAATTGTCATTGTACCTAAACCGGACAATAGCTGGTTTCCCCCGACAGCAGCCGGCGAGGAGTTCAGTGAAGGTGGCGCGGAGAATGAAGACACCGGCGACGGATCGACAAGCCACTACGGTGACACGGAGCCTGGGGAGGAGCAGGCGAACGGCGATGTGGAGGAGCCGACGGACCAAGAGAACGGCGATGCAGCGGAGCCGACATTCGACGGGCGCCCATCTAGGTCGACGCACAAATACCGGGGACTCGTCGCCATCAGTCGCCGACCACTGGATTGTGGATACGATGGCGTCATCAAAGGAAATAATTGCGTAATTTAGCCGTCAAAATCAGCTGAGCGCAGGCCTGTATATCTAGAAGCACTGCCATCTTTACTCTCAGGCCGGAGTGTCAGCTGATTGTCAAAGCACTAACGACATGACAAGCAGTCAACGAAGTGTGAACGCGTGCGGTCGCCCGTTGAAATATCGGGATAATTGTGTGTAAAAGTGAGTTTAGTGCCGGAATTTTAAGTGTAACTAAAAGAAGTGGCTATCAGTGCCGTGTGAAAGTGAAAAAAAACGTGAAGTGCCGGGAAATATCGAGTAAAATGGTGTATTGAAAAGTGCGAGGTTAGGAAAGTGCGACACGGGAAATTTCGCATTTTTCGTTTATTTTCCGGCAATTCGGGAAGTGTGAATGGTACAGCACTACTCTGGGACGAATCCTCGGGCCGGTGAGTTTAGCGGAAACTCCCGGAAGTGCCCCAAAAAGTGAATTTAAAGTGGTTGTCAAATGACAACATTACAGGTGATTTCCGGCCTTTTCATCGGAATTCATAGGGTAAGTATGCGTTTTTTGTCGTGGTAGAATTTAAGTGGATTGATGCGCCCCAAAGTGTGGATTTTGACCACGATGTTGACGAACCGGACGAAAGTTTCACTGCTAGGCATCTAGTCCTGTCAGCTGCAGTGAAACTTTCGTCTGGCTCGTCAACAACGCGTTTAAAGCCCGTATTTTGGGGCGCATCAATTCACTAAAATTTTTCAAAACAAAAAACGTATAAATACCCTTCCGCTGAACTCACCGGCCCTAGGATTCGTCCCAGAGTAGTGCTGTACCATTCACACTAGCCAAATTACCGGGAAATTAACGAAAAATGCGAAATTTTTTGTGTCGCACTTTCATAACCACACTCATATCTCGCGCACTTTCGAGCAGTTCATTTTGTTCGGAAGTTCGCGGCACCTTGCGTTTTTTTCACTTCTAAATATCAGTGACAAGCACCACTTTCAATTGCACTTAAAATCGCGACACTAAAATCACTTTTACGCACGAAAATCACCAGATTTCAAGAGGTCGACTGCACGCGTTTTTCACTTTGTTTACATATGGTTCACTGCTTGTCATGACGTCATTACTTTGACACTCTGGCCTGAGGATAAAGATGGCGGTGCTAGAAGGCGTTGAAAGAATGCAGTGATCCATCTGGTAACTATAACATTGACAAATGAAAGGTTATGTTAAGTCTTGGTGGTAATAAAGTCAGAATTTGTGTGGAAGTTAAAAGCACTGTTTTACTTCAGTCCTGGTCTATTGAATAATCCTATCTCCTGGTACATATTCCATGCATTCTGGATTTAAAAATGTCATCCAGAGGTCGTCAGCTGGACAAAGTACCGTACGATACTTCTCTACCAAGTTTACAAACCCACATTGTTTAAATTTGGAAAAACGCGGTATGATGCCTTGGGTAACTAAACAGTAGCAAATATTAAAAAAAATAGCCGATTAAACCGTTATGGACGTTTGTTTGGTCGAAAGTAGCATTTTCAATTTTCGTATTTTGGTCATTTCTAGGAAAATTTACTCAAATTTACCGTTATATCGGAAATTTACCCTTGCAAACGTTTGCTTCTTTTCGCTCTTCCTTTACTAATAATTAAAACTGCTCCTTTGTCGTTCTCGTTGACTTCAGCACGAAGAAAACTACTACTACGAGTACTACTAATCTGCATAATTATCAAAAAAAACTTACTTGTACTTCATAAACAAAAACATTACCATTTTCAAAAATAAACTGTCTTTTCTGAAATTTAAAATAAAACCCCTGGTTGTAAAACCCTATATTAATTAATACCACGGTCTAAAAGTAGTTATTCGATATTAAACCCATACACACGAGTATGTACTAAAGTTAAATACACGTGCGACTTATTCTCATTCCAAGACATGTGCTGTTTATTTATACCTACATATGTATAATAATTCATCAAACCACAGCCAAATACTATCAAAAAGCTCTCTAATATGTATGGCTGATACTAGCCATGGGCCCAGCTTTGGACATCAAACAACGCAGAACATTATCATTTTCGGCAACACACGCTCATGACCTTGTGCGCCATTCACTACCGGCCGAGATTTTATAATCAAGCAATATGAAATACGCATCTTATCTAATCCGGTTCGAATGGCTTAAAAATTTAAAAGCACAAAGTTATACAGAATTGACTATTAGAGCCCGTGCACACGGCATATTTTTTAGTTCGCAGAAAAACTAAATAGTTTAGTCAGAAAAAGAGAACTCAGTGGTTTATGAGACCGCGCATACAGAAATAACTAAATAATTTAGTCTGCTGTGTGCGCGGTCTCATAAACCGCCGCGCCGTGTGTTCGATTTTTCTGACTAAACTATTTAGTTTTTCTGCGAACTCAAAATTTTGCTGTGTGCGCGGGCTCTTACCCACATAGCAGCCGCTGTTCTGTACTGATCTGATTAGGCGATATCCAGATTAGCTACAGCTCCGACGCAGCCACGCACAATAGCCAAGCATAGTCGACCGTATCGCATGCTGAGCGGTGAGTGTGAATCCGCCCATTTGATGCTGTGTATCTCGACTGAAATTTCAAGATAATTTGTCATAGTTGGGGACGATTATTTCTTATTTCTCTATACATCATTAGAATCGACCGAAATTGAATTGTCACTTCTAAGTTGAAGATACAATTGCTATGAAGATGGTGGTTATATGAATATATCTACAATCTAATGCACTTGCACTAAAACTACACAATACACTTATGCCTTGATTACAGTACTCACCAGCTCCTCCAGCACGAATTCGCTCTGCCAATGTTCCTTGTGGAGTTAATTCGATTTCGAGTTTTCCTTGTAAATATTGCTTAACAAGCTCATTATTTTCGCCTGAATAAGAGACAACCATACGCCTAATAAGACCTTCATTAATCATCAATCCCAAACCGAATGTATCCACACCTTTTAAAATAAAAGAATAGTTGTGCTCACATTTCCACGAAAATCTAGAAAATTATCTAACCTCCATTATTAGAATATGCGGTTATATTTTTTGTTCCTTTTTTTATCAATGAGTTTATCAAGTTTTCTGGTATGCCACATAATCCAAAACCTCCAAATAAAATTTTAGCGCCATCGGATACATCTTTTACAGCTTCATCTGCAGATTCAAATACTTTGTTCGAGCCACGAGTCTGTGTGGAAAATTTACAAACTAGAATCTAAAAGAAGGAAAATATTACTTTAACAAATTAAATTAAAATGAAAAAAAAAAATCAAATTTGCTCACTCTTGGCTCTATAAGATTATTCACTTCGAGACTGCCGATTAGTTTACGGGAAGTTAATCGTATCATACTTTCAAAACTTTAGATCAGACGACGGTCTAGACCCGCGGACAACTGAGGAAACACTGCATTTCCTATCTCTTGTATTCCCGGATTCCACCATACTGAAAAATGAAAGCTTTGCAATGAAATGTTGAAAAAATATGTCTGTAATTCGGAAAAAATACATACATATGTATCTATTATCAGCAGCGAAATTTTCTTGTATGTGTTTATATACACATGTTTGGCTTTGTGAATATTACTTCCCAGTGGGAATCGGAGACATCAAAGATTATTGACTGCTGCCTTTTTTTTTAACAGTAGGCGGATTTACGACGTTTACGACATTTACGACACTAAGCGTGAATCCCCCTATAGTCCTTACGTGGAAGCAGTAAAATCTTTTGTTAAAAGCTTTAGTTGATTCCTCCTAGTGATTTAATAGACATTGCTTCCACGTAACTGTATGGGCGAGTATCAGATGAGTGCTTGATGCTATGCTAAAGCCGCGTTGACATGATCAAACTATGGTTTGACAAACCACATTTGACAATCCACTTGAACGTGTCAACCTCATGTCAAACTGCTTTGAAGTCTTGTGCTCCTGTCAAACCGTAGTTGGACGGTGCTCAACTTTTTATCAAATGCTGATTTGTCAAACAGTAGTTTGATCATGTCAACGCGCTTTAAGGCCGGCCGCATCTTGGACGTAGGCAGGGCAGCGCAGCGCGCACATGGCATTGTTGTTGTAACAATTGTCAAAATCTGATTTCACAACAACAATGCCATGTGCGCCCTGCGCTGCGCTGCCCTGTCTAGTGTCTACGACTAAGATGCGGCCGGCCTGATAGTTCCCTTTAATACTTCATTAGGGTTTTGTAGTAAAAACAAAACCCTTATGAAATCGGTCGAATGTCTGTCTGTCCGTCTGTCCATGGAATATCTCACGAACGGCTGTAGCTACATACATGAAATTTCGTAAGAATGTGTAGAATTACTATAGTTCGCCGGAGAAAGCGAATCGTCGTAATAAGTCAACTTTAAGGGGAGGTCCCCATAGAGGGGAAATGGAGGTCGAAATTTTTTTTTCGTTTGATACAGGCAATAAGAAAGGTACCGTCGAGTACATTCCATTTTTGGAATTTTTTTTAAATTTGAAGAAACGGGAAAAGAGGTAGAGGGGAAAATATGTGATCCGAGTTTGTCCCCCCCCCTTCCATTTCGAGACCGTTATACTTAGAAATATGAAAATTTACAGAAAAGCGCCATTTTACTAGCGTAGAAAGCCTAGATTAATAGAATTTTGAAATTTTATCAGAAAAGGTTAATAATAGCACATTTCTATAGTTGCAGTTAGCACACCCCTGCACCCCTTAAGCGCACCAGAGGTCAAAAATATTGATGGCCAATGATAACCAACATCATTGGCAATAACACCTCCAAGTTTCATTACAATCACATAATATTTAATAATAGTACAATCATTTAAATTTTGCCATTTTGATACCATCCATGCAAAAAATACAAATAACCGGCTACATACTGCTACTGCATACTTGAATATTGTTTATTGTTTTTCGTAAAGTGAATTGGAGTTAACCATTTCTGAAAGGGTAAAGATTGGTGGTATAGGAGTGGTAGGGGAGAGAAGTTTAAGGGGGAGGTAGGTGGGCTGCTGCTTTAAGGGGAGGTCCCCATAGAGGGTAAATTAAGGTCAACATTTTTTTCATATGATATGGGCAAGTGGGGTATCATAAGAAAGGTACTACCGAGTACATTTCATTTTTGGCGTCTTCATCAAATTTGAAGAAAGGGGAAAAGAGGCAGAGGGGGGAAATATGAGATCATAATTTACCATTTCGAGACCAGTACACTTAGAAATATGAAAACATACAGGAAGATGGCTTTCAGCTAGCACAGAAAACCAAACAATTATGGAATTTTGATATCTTCTCAAAATAGGTTAATAATAGTATATTTCTATAGTTACAGTTAGCACACCCCTGCATTTCTCAAACTCATCCGAGGTCGAAAATATTGATGGCCGACGATAATCAACACCATGTGCAATAATGTCTCCAAGTTTCGTAATAATCACGTAATTTTTAATAGTAGTACATTCATTTAGATTTGGTCATTTTGATATCATCCATACAAAAAATGCACATAAAGGTCTCTTGTACTACATGCTAGTACTACGAGTACAACATACTTGCATATTGCTTTCCGTGGAGCGAATTGGAATTAACCATTTTCAAAAGGGTAATGATTGGTAGGAGAGGAGGGAGGAGGGGAAGGGGGGGGGGAGGTATGCTGGTCGCTGACTCTACTTTCTATAATTATTCAAACAATTTATTTTCAATATTTTTTATGCAAAACTTGCAATTTGCAATATCGTCTTAACATAAATGGTTAAGCATCTTCTGCCTGCTACAGTTAATGGCCCATCGCGATGGTGACTTTGATGGCCGCCATCACACACCAAATGTCAATTCGAATATTTTCAAATGTTGTCCGTCCCCACAATGGTCTTCAATGGGCCATTGAAATTTTAACCTGTCGCTCTGTGCGTCACGGCAGCTATAATCAAACAGATCGCGTACGACAGAAGGTCGATGATAGTAGCATTGCGATAATTGTGTAGTGGCCTGTCAACTTAAATCAGCTGTTCAAAGTTAACTACGCGATGGGCCATCGCGTGGAGGAAAATGGCTCTCGAAGCCATTTGTGGCCATCCGATGGCCCATCGCTGTTGACAGAAATGACGGTTACGCGGCATTGGCCACTGAACGCCATCCGCCCGTCCACACAGTGGCGATGGCCCCGAATGGCCGGGGCTGGGCCATTGTCTGTAGCAGGCATCCAAGAGTAGGACAGTTCTTCTCCTATTGGCATGGGACACTACAAAACCCTCGGATTGCGGGCGTAGCCCTCTATTTTCCGGTTTCATTTTATATTGGATGCGTTTTGAAAACGAAACAGTGTCGACACTGTTGCATATGTGACAAAGATGTAAAATGTTGTGCACCCGTGAGTGAGTTGAGTCACGCAACAGTGTCGACACAGTTTTATTCTGAAAACGCACTAATTGGAATTCAGTACAAATAATTTTTTGACAAGGACGCACTTACTCCAATGCACACAAACACGCCCCTTTGGGCTGAGAGCTACGGCTACAATTAGAAGGAAATGAGCCTTTAGAGCGATAAGGACAAAAACAATTCCGAACAGCTGCTCAAAAGTCCAATTGAGTCCAATCAGTTTTCGTGGCGATTGTACAGGTAACACGCTGGATATATTTGGTTAGATTTCAATGTTAAGCCTAGTATTGCTCGCGGTCCTGGAAGCCTGACCGGTTAAGAAAATGACAGTGAGCAACAGAGATGGCAAGGCATTGTGTATCCGTAAGTGAAAGAGAGACGCATGGGACTAATACATTCACACATTCGACGCACACGACTCATGCCAAAGCATCTACATACGAATTCCGAGAGCAGAATGACAACCAACCAATTTTCGTTAAGCCTGTTTCTTAGTAATTGCACTAGAGAGAAAGTGACAGAGAATCCGGTAGGTGTATTTGTTTATAAATCATTGGCTGGGGAAACGAACCAACAAATTTTTCTGGTAAATTTCTCTAAAGATTCTGTCAGATAAGCGACACTCTGGCCCTAACCCATAGATATATATTGAACAGATCGGTAATAGTACTATCCCCACTCTGTACTTCAGGTTTTCGAACCAACTCGCGCATGCGCACTGCTGCCCATTTGCAAGCGGTCGCTATACGTTCGGTAAATGTCATGACGCCATCGGCCACTCAGCCACAATTTCGACATTTACGAAGCATTTGGTCCATCGCTCCTCGGGCCCCTGGGCCAAATGTTAATACGTGTTCTGCGCGTTTCACTGCGCAGGCGCGGATATGTCAGCCATAACTCGATATTCAAATTTTTATCCCCACTATCTGTTGAATATATACAATATGTATCTATGCCCTACCCAGATTAAACGCAGAATGCAGCAGCAGCGGCAGAAGCAACAACAACAGGTAGATCTGTCATCGACGCTGTGTCACCACGACAGATCTACCTGTTGTTGTTGTTGCTTCTGCCGCTGCTGCTGCATTCTGCGTTCAATCTGGTTAGGGCCTCTCTCTTCAACTTACGGATATATAATACTTCACATCACTGTTACTCACAAATTGTCAAATTGTTTGATCCTATAAGTTTCCCAGAACGCAGATATTGCCCGCATTCAGGTGAACAATTCGCGCCACGGAGCGCTACATCCCCTCCACTACACATTTGAAGAGACGCTAACTGTCACAAAATCTTTCGTGATTGAACCGCTACATATCAAATATCTGACAAACAGGTGACACCGCAAGTATTTGACAATTGCCTGACAGGAGTTCGTGAGTTAGTGCATGTTTTGTGTTTCAGAATTTTTACAAGCCTCGAACTCCCTGGCGCCGAATAATGTAAGAGGATAAAGACCGGTACTCAGATCGCGTGGAATGAAAAGTGCCGTGAAATCCCATACAAAATCGCACAATTTTCCCCGATGAAAACAGACGTGAAATTATGTGGAACCTAAATTTCATTCCACGCGACCTGTGTACTACCTTGAAGTGAAAAGTCAAGTTTGTGGATTTCACGGGAATGAAATTTTTTCTCGTACAAAATGTACATAGATATATACATATTAAACAGATTTGAAATAGGCACATAGTGGGGGTAAAACTGTGAATATCGAGTTATGGCTGACATATCCGCGCCTGCGCAGTGAAACGCGCACAACACGTATCAATATTTGGCCCAGGGGCCCGAGGAGCGAGGGGCCAAATGCTTCGTAAATGTCAAAATTGTGGCTGAGTGGCCGATGGCGTAACGACATTTACCGAACGTATGGCGACCGCGTGCAAATGGGTAGCAGTGCGCATGCGCGGCTTGGTTCGAAAATAACCTGAAGCACAGAGTGGGGATAGTACTATTACCGATCTGTTCTATTTAAATCTTTGAAAATGAACGAGAAAAATTTTCACTGGCAACTCAGCTGCCTCTGTCGGTGTCATTCAGGTTGTGTTGTATTTTCCTAGTGTAGTCGATAGTTGGGGCGATCGATAAGTAAACAAATTAGTCGTTTTAATATTTGACATGTTTCATTTCCCCGGTACACAGATCGGGTGAAAAGTGAACAAATGACATGTTCCACACACTTTTCCACGAGCCATTTCGCCGATGAAAAGTGCTGCTATCAATTTTTATACCCTAGACTTTTCATCATCATCGTGGCGCGACAGCCCGACGTCGGGCCTTGGCCGCCTGGATCATTGTCCTCCAATTATCTCGGTCACGTGACCGCGTCCTCCAATTTTGGGAGCCCAGCAGCTGCGCGGCGTCCACACCTACTGAGCTCTCCCAACGAGATCTCGGTCGTCCTCGCAGTCTCGCTCCGTCTACTCGTTCTGCATTCATTACTCTCTTAGGCATGCGATCATCGTCCATTCTTTGTACATGCCCTGCCCATTGAAGTAGTTGTAGTTTGAGGATTTTCGAGACTTGCAGCTCATCGTACATTTCATACAACTCATGGTTGTACCGGATGCGCCATCCATCTCGATCGCAAACAGCCCCGAAAATTCGCCGTAGAACCTTACGTTCAAAAGTGTCTAGCATGTTTTCGGAGGCTTGAGTTAGGGTCCATGCTTCGCAGCCATAGCATAGCACTGGTCGTATAAGGTTTTGTACACGCGGAGCTTCGTGTTTCTGTGCACATGCTTCGATTTCATTATGGGGAGAACCGAGAAAAAAGTCTTATTAGCTAACTGTATCCGTCGCTTGATTTCGTCAGTTTGGTTGGCGTCCCTTGACAGGTTGCAACCCAGGTAAATGAAGTTGTTCACGAACTCGATGTTGAGGTCCCCCACATTGATGCTCGGTTGTGCAGGTGTCCTTGTCACCGATTGCATCATTATTTTAGTTTTACCCTCGTTAATACGTAATCCAACTTCCTTTGCAGCGGTATGGAGCGTATGGAGAAGTTCTTCTGCGTCAGCCAATCTTCGGGACATGATGTTGATGTCGTCGGCGTACGCTGCTAATTGTGTCGACTTGATGAGTAGCGTCTTGCTGTTGTCCATATTCATGGCCCGAACAACGTATTCCAGTGCTAGGTTGAAGAGCGTCGGTGCCAGTCCATCGCCCTGTTTCAAACCAGTGCGTGTTTCAAATAGATCAGTAAGTCTATTCTGGATCCTGACTTGTGAGACGGAGTTGGTCATCGTCATCTTTGTCAGTCGCACTAATTTTGCCGGTATACCAAATTGCAGCATGATGTTGTACAGTACTCCACGATCGATACTGTCGTATGCCTGCTTGAAGTCGACAAAGATTTGGTATACGTTTACGTTGTATTCCCAGCACCTCTGGAGTATCAGTTTGACTGAGAAGAGCTGATCGGTTGTGGAGCGACCAGGTCTGAAACCGCTTTGATATTCGCCAATGACTCGTTCTGCGTACGGTTTTATTACTATATTCCAGAATTTTCGTCAAAATTTTATAGGACGCACATATTAGTGAGATGCCCCTGTAATTCTCACACCGCAGTTTATCTCCCTTTTTATGAATTGGACAGATGATGCTTCTGCGCCAATCGTCTGGGATCTCCTCGTTCTCCCATACTAGCAGGAGTAATTGATGTATGGCATCAACTAGACTCGTTCCACCGAATTTTAGCAGTTCAGCTGGAATCTCGTCAGCGCCCGGCGCTTTATTTCGTTTTAGTGACTGCAACGCGAGATCAACTTTCTCTACTGTCGGGGGTTGAATGGGTGGGCCTAGATCAACAATATCGTCGAGAGCTTCCTGTGTGGGGATGTTAGATGGTCGGTTTAGAAGCTCTTCAAAATAAGAGGCCCATTGTTTGTTAATACCATCGGTGTCGCTGATGATGTTTCCATCCTTGTCCTTACAAAGGCTAGTCCTGGGTTGGTAGCCGTTCTTAATTGTATTTAGTAGTTTGTACGCTTGTCTGGTGTTCCTATTAGCTAAGTTTTCGTTTATGTCCAGCAACTGCTCGTCAAAGTATTTACGTTTCTTACGTCTAATTATTCTATTCGAAATTCGCCGTAGCTCGTCATATTTTTATAGACTTTTAGTATAGGGTATATTGTTTTTGTCACGACGGAAATATGTAACACCTTAAAGGAGGCTCCGGAGGTATGGCAATGTATATATATAAATGATCAGGGTCACCTCCTGATTCGATTAAGCCATGTCTGTCTGTCTGTCCGTCTGTCTGTCCGTTCGCACGATTACTTCCGATAGAATGAAGCTAGAACCTTGAAATTTTGGTCAAATATTGGAAGTATGATCTAGTTGGTTTGTATTGAAAATGAGCGTGATCAGGCCAAGAGAGCGCCTACCTCCCCTACATATGTAAAATAATTAAATGTATCTATAACTCTTGATTAAATAAACATGAAAAGCTCTAGCTTTGGTATATTGCTCGTGAGGATAATCTTCTACTTTCCTGGAAAAATAAAGTCGATCAGTTGAAAACTAACGGTAATTTTCTTACAAAGAGCCCCGTACTACCCTACTTTTCGGGTTTTTTGTCTATAACTTTTGAACCAATTGATGTAGACACTTGACTTTTGGCATGTAACGCTGGGTGAGAACTGCTTGAGTTTAAGTAAGTTGGGCATAATCAGGTCAAAGGAACGCCTACCTCCGCTACAAATTTCAAAAATTAAATATTCTTTTAACTACGATAAATTTCAATAGAATGACACTAGCAAATTGAAAATTTGTTAGAATGCTGCTAGTAAGATCTGCTAGGTTGGTATTTAAAATGGGCAAGATCCGACTCAAGCAACCCCTACCTCCCTTACAAATGCAACTTCAAATAAGCGATAACTTTTGACAGAATCAAGCCAGCGACTTGAAGTTTTGGTCAAATGTTTGAAGTGAGATTGGGTTAGTTAGTAGGTATTCAAAATGGGTTAGATCCGACCTAAAGAACCCCTACCTCCCCTAGAAATGAAACTTAAGATAAGCGATAACTTATGTCAAAATAATGCTAGCGACTTAAAATTTTGGTCAAATGTTTGCAATAGGATCCTGTTGACTAATATTGAAAATACGTAAAATCCGACTAACGAAACCCCTACTTCCCCTACAAATGAAACTTCCAATGAGCGATAACTTTCGATAGAGTGAAGCTAGAGACTTGAAATTTTGTTTAAATGTTTGTAGGGTGATCTAATTGGTTGGCGGCAATGATGGGCAAGATCCAATCCAAGGAACCCCTACCTCCCCTACAAGTGAAACTTCAAATAGGCAATAACTTTCGATAGAATGAAGCTAGCGACTAGAAAAATTCGACAAATATTTGTAGAATGAGTTAGTTCATTGATTTTGATAATGGTCAAGATCCTCCTGAATGATTGCCAACCTCTTCTATAAACTGGTCATATAGGAAACTCACTTTTAATGCATATGGTCGTTACCAATTGGTACTTTTGGTATCACCACTAGATCTGTACAAGTCTAGGGTATATACGCTTCGGCCTGGTTTCATTTCACTCGATCTGAATACCAGCCTTAACCGAGAAATTGAGCCTCGCTATCGACAAAGTGAGTGTTGTGCGGTGGCGACAAAGCATCACCGCCGGGTCGGCATAATCACGAATCGGAAAACACATACCAGCTGCGAATTGTCAAATGTAGCGACTACATGCCCAGAGAGCGTAAAAAATTTCTGCTACTAAGGGGAAGTAGCCGCTCCGGAGCGGATGAAAGGAGCGATTGCAATCACGAGCGCGAGGGGTAGTAGCGCTACGAGGCGCTACGTAGCGCTCCGGATCAAACGAGCGCCGTGAATGCACTCATTCAGATCGCGCCACAATTACATTATAATATTTATAGTATAATGGCTCATATATATTGCATATATATTATAGTGTAAGGACACTGTAACGGTTGCAGGAGCGGAAGTAGTTGACGTTGCCGTGAAGGCCTGTCAGACATCAAAATGTCAACACTTCCTACCTAAGTTGGTCAAATGACGCGTGCTGGCTGGCTTGCTCAGTGACGGGAGTGATGGGGTGGGTACACGACCAACTACAACAGGCCCTATCCGTTGACACTTTAAATGTCACGCGTCTGCCCGAGACAACACGACACTTAAACCGAGAAAAAAAATTTCAATACAAGGAAAATAACATGCTGGACGAAGTGTCACAGCCGCAAATCGCACGAAAAACTGCACCAAGAGGGATGTCGATCATCACCTCTGGAACTTCCGCGAACCGCGGAGAGCCAAGATGTTGCGGCTCTGGCGCTCGCGTCCCTCCCAACCATGTCTAGGTCGCGCCTTGAATTCCTAGACCCCGACCTAAACCAGCCGAAAAGAGAGAGGGGAGAAGCTCTACATTAGGAGCTTTGGGGACACACGGTAACTATTTAACTCCTCATTTTAGATATAAAAATGAAAATAACATCTATAAACGACAAGAAACAAAAACTAACTCACCCGCTGTCCGTGAGATGACTCTATCAGCGCCGCCGTTGAACTGGAAAGCACCCCCCTCATCTCACACATGCACCCCCCACACGCACACACACCCTTGCTTCACGCACTGGCAACACTGTCGTGAGGATAACCTCACAAAACGGAAAAATTCGTTTCGTCACCGACACACGTCCTAATTATCACCGCTCGCGTCGCGGATGGACTTGCGGCGGAACAGCTTTTTTCGTAATTTCGCGGAATGTATGCACCAGCGACTTTCGCAGGCACGAGAACGTAACAAAAAATCTCTATAACCCGAAAGTCCGCGACGACGGTGCACTCAGAAAACTTCCTTTTCACGGTCGACTCTTTTCACCGAATTCAACTTAAATGTGGCTATTTCGCGGACAATTTTGCGACACTGCACCAAAAAAACCGAAACGACCAGCCGGCTCCGCCAAAAAGACAAATCACCCAGATCTTTACTTCACAGCTCCACCACAACCTCCTTCCTTCTCGACACCACCACCAAATCTCCCAGTTCCCGCCAAAAAACCTGTCAAAATCACCTCGCTGTCCAAAACCATCCCGAGCACGTGTTCCGTTTTGACACAAGCCCCTCCGAAATAGTGCATGCACAATTTCGCATGCATTATTTCGGTGCTCTGCCGGTTCATATCTGACACACATCTGACATTTTGGAATTTGACAACAGAACAAGCGCATTTATCTTGAAACAATTCGAAATGTAGTCCGGATGGCGCAACGGTTAGCACGTTCGCCTTCAACGCACTGGGCCCCGGTTCGATTCCGGGGATTTACGTGTCGGACTATGAGCCCACTCAGCTGTTAAATGAGTACCCATTATGGGGTAAATAACTCGGTTGAGCGTGTTGCTGATCACATACCTCTGCACAAAAACCGTCACGATCTAGAAAATGAGATGATGCTAACTCATCTCGAGGCCGTGGTTCAAATTGGACTGTTGCGCCAGTTATTTTTTATTTATTTAATTCGAAATACACTAAATATTTTGAATTATGGCGAAATGAATGCTCTTGTGGAATCCAGTCTGACAAATACCGAAATGTCAGACGTATATCAGAATTCGTTCATTACAACACTTATCATAGATATCATAATAGATATTATAATAGATTCTCCTTCATACGAGTACTACCTAAAGGCTGGTATTCAGATCGCGTGAAATGGAAAAATTGACAGCAGCACTTTTCATCGGCGAAATGGCTCGTGGAAAAAAGTGCGTGGAACATAACATTTCTTCACTTTTCACCCGATCTGTGTACTGGTGAAATGAAATATAAGCACCGCAAAAAACATTAACACCGATTACTTTGTTGACTAATCTACCGCTCAATTATAAATAACACCGGGAAAATGCAACACAACCTAAATGACACCAACAGAGACAGCTGAGCTGTCAGTGAAAATTTTTCTCGTACATTTGGCACGAGAAAAAATTTCATCCTCGTGAAATCCAAACTTGACATTTCACTCAGGGTAGTACACAGATCGCGTGAAATGAAATTTTAACTTCCACACAATTTCACGTTTGTTTTCATCGGGGAAAAATTGTGCGATTTTGTATGGGATTTCACGGCACTTTTCATTCCACGCGATTTGAGTACCGGCCTTTATATACTAGCTTTTCCGGCAAACGTCAACAGCGAACGGTACTTTTTGTTTTCCTGTTCGATATCTGCCAAACGTGAGTGTTAACCGTAAATCGTATTATATCAGTATGAATTCAAAAGCTTTTACGTGGAATATGCAAACTACGAAAACTTTGGAATAATAAAAGCAAAGAATACAAAAACCGGGATCTTCGCAATCAAATTTATAGAGATATTGCGGACAGTATTGGTGGCGGTTGCACGGTAAACGATATCAAAAGGAAAATTAACAATCTGCGGTCGCAATATTTGGCCGAGAAACTGAAAGTGAGTAAATTAGTGACAAAAGTTTATAAAAGTGACAATGGCCACGTTTATGCCGTGGAACTAAAAGGCGATTTCACTAAATTGTTTTAGTGCTGGTACTTGTTCGTGGTGTGTTTATACCGACCATACGAAGAGGTACTAAACATGAAAGATGTCAGCTGTTGGTTTGTGGCTGCGGTGACATTGGTTAAGACAATGTCAAGGGGCAGTAGCCTCCTAATAAAAACGTGTTTGTACCGCTACAATCAAAGGATGAAACGAATGCAGGGTTTCAGGAAAGGATGAGGTATTTATATAACAAATAAAATATAATTTTCAAAAACAACACCATTAGCGAAGACAGCAACACCACCTGGTCCCAATTTTTCAGTCCAGTTCTGCATAGCAAGTGGAGCTAAAATTGGTACCAAAACTAGCTTGTGCGACATGTTTATGTCGTCGTGAGTCAGCTCGAATTAGTTAATCCTCGAAGATAGTTCCGCGGCATAAACAAGGCCAATTGCACTTAAAGCTGCACCATAAAAAGGAGAGTACGCTCGCGGCCATTTTGTTGACATCGAATGGAGATTTGTGCCCATCGAATGGACATATGAGAGAGAGAGAGAGACAGCACTAATGTCGTTAACTGGGAACTGTCATTTTTACATGCCTGTCACTCTCCATTGGTTGGCAACAAAATGGCGTCGTGAGCCTTCCTTTTTAGTGCTCTAGTGTAAAGAAAAAATTGACAGCAACACTTTTCATCGGCGAAATGGCTCGTGGAAAAAGTGTGTGGAATATATAATTTTTAGGGTTTTGTATTTTAGTAAAACAAAACCCTTATGAAATCGGTCATGCGTCCGTCTGTCTGTCTGTCCATGAAATATCTCACGAACCGCTGAAGCTACATGCATGAAATTCGGTGAAAATATGTAGAAGCACTATAATTCTCTGGAGAAAGTGATGCGTTGTAATAGGTCAACTTTAAGGGGGGTCCCCATAGAGGGGAAATGAAGGTCAAAATTTTTTTTTTGTCTGGTATAGGCAAGTGGGGTATCGTAAGAAAGGTATTGTCGAGTACATTCCATTTCTGGAATTTTTTTCAAATTTGAAGAAACGGGAAAAGAGGGAGAGGGGAAAATATGTGATCCGAGTTTGTCCCCCCCCCCCTTGCATTTCGAGACCGTTACACTTAGAAATATGAAAGTTTACAGAAAAGCGGCATTTTACTAGCATAGAAAACTATAAATCGTAAAATTTTGATATCTCATCAAAAAAGGTTAATAATAGTACATTTCTATTGTTGCAGTTAGCACACCCCTGCACCCTTTAGGCACACCCGGGGTCAAAAATATTGATGGCCAATGATAACCAACACCATAGGAAATAATATCTCGAGGTTTCATTACAATCATGTAATATTTAATAATAGTACATTCGCTTAAAGTTTGGCATTTTTACACTATTCAAACAAAAAATACACCTACCGGCTTCGAAGGTGCGAGTACGGATACTACTTGCATGTTGTTTTTCGTAGTGCGAATTGCAATTATTGCTACATATTATGGTTATACCTATACATTTATGAAAGGGTAAAGATTGGTAGGGGGCGATGTGTTGTAATTGACCAACTATAACGAGCGGGGGAGGGGGTGGGGCGAAATTAAGGTCAAATTTTGTTTATCGACTGGTATAGGCAAGTCGGGTGTTGTGAGAAAGGTAATGTTGAGTACATTTTATTTTTGGCATTTACTTCAAATTTGAAGAAAGTGGAAAAGTGAGGGAGGAGAAAATATTAGATCGTAATTTGTCCCCCTTGCATTTCGAGACCGTTACACTTAGAAAAATGAAAACTTTCAGGAAGGTGGGTTCCGAATAGCATATAAAACGGGACATAATGGAATGTTTATATCTCCTCAAAATAGGTTAATAATAGTTTATTTCCATAGTTACAGTTAGCGCACCCCTGCATCCCTTAAATACGTCCAAGATAAAAAGTACTGATGACCAAGGATAACCAACATCATAGGCAATAATATGTTCTAAGCTTCATTACGATCACTTAATGAATGGGCATGTGATACTATACGAGTATGATGGGTTGGACATTTTTGTTGTTTTTTTTTATATCTAAGGAGCCGATACTCGCGTACAAATATAAGTGCTTGCTACAAAACCCTCGGATTGCGGGCGTAGCCCTCTATATTCCGGTTTCATTTCACTTTTCACCCGATCTGTGTACCGAGGAAATGAAACACGTCAAACATTAAAACAACTAATTTGTTCACTTATCTATCGCCCGACTATAAACAACACCGGGAAAACACAACACAACCTGAATTTCACCGACAGGGACAGCTAAGCTGCCAGTGAAAATTTTTCTCGTACATTTTGTACGAGAAAAAATTTCATCCTCGTGAAATCCACAAACTTGACTTTTTACTTCAAGTATGATAGTACACAAATCGCGTGGAATGAAATTTAGGCATAGAGGAAGTAGATAAGAGGTGGAACTCAGTACAAATAATTTTGTAGACAGGGACGCACTTACTCCAACGCACACAAACTTACCCCGTTGAGCTGAAAACAACAGCTACAATTAGGAGGAAATGGCCCTTTAGAGCGATAAGGACAAAAGCAATTCCGAACAGTTGCTCAAAAGTCAAATTGGGCCCAATCAGTTTTAGTTGCGATTGCATAAGTAACACGGTGGATAGGTTACGTATGTATGTGTGCATGGTTTTGGTTACATTTCCCTTTATTTAGTATTGCCAGAATCGAAAAACAAGAGAATGAACGCACTTTTGGTATTACCCGATCGATCTGCCGTGATAGTCTTATCTCTTTCTAGTAAACGGAAACATATGATGCGGTGGTTTTGCTATCTGCTTTCCGCAATTCCATTGTGTGCCGAAAGTGAAATTCAATACATATGCAACAAATCCAATAGGAATCTTGTTCCTCTATGGTATTGCCAAAGAGGATTGATAAATCTTCAAAAGTTATCACTCCATATAACTTTCCCCTCTGTCAGGAGATTTGTATGTATTGACAAATTGTATAGACTTCACAAGAAAGCTGACTCCGCCTCCGGCGGTAGATTTGTATGTATTGATTCTCTTGTGTTTCTATACTGTGTAGTTTATACTATGTATATACAATTTGTCAATACATACAAATCTCCTGGCAGAGGCGAAACTTCTATGGAGTGATAACTCTTGTGGAATCTATACTATACTCTACGACTTTGAAGAGAGAGAATCAGAGGAAATGAAAAAGAGCGAGAGAAACGAAGCAATTCGGCACAAGTGAGGAAGTAGGAAGGGGGATGGAAATTTGACACCTCTTTTGCTCTATATGGACCGGGCGGGTGTTCCGCGGCAGAGAGACAGACTGGAATGTTATTGTTCCAATTGGAAAAGTAGGAGAGGGGATGACATCTTACGTGCTTCCTGTGCTTTTATATAGACTGCGCGGGTGTTGCGCAGTGGAGGGCGTGTGTCTCTCTGTTTACTTTTTACGACTGGAATTGCTTCAAATAGTTCAGTGTTGAGTATATGCGGATTGCTCCTCCATAGATATTCTCTATGGCTTTTATATAGACTGCGCGGGTGTTGCGCAGTGGAGGGCGTGCGTCTCTGTTTACTTTTTACGACTGGAATTGCTTCAAATATAGGTAGTTTAGTTTTGAGTATATGCGGATTGCTCCTCCATAGATTCTCTATGCTCTACGATGAAAGAATACAGGATGTAATCTAAGCAAAGATTTTGGGAACCATTTTCTTCATGTGGTTGTGCGCACCAACACTTTCTAATTTTCAATGGGCTCATTCACCAAACATGAGCAACAACGCGCCAACTACTGCCATAGAGGAACTAGACTACTGCCGCTCCGGAGCATACGTTCTGGAACGACTACCTCGCTTTGTTATTGTGTGTGCTATCGGGCTTCACATGGCACATGATCCGAACATACTCACCAAGAGGCGACTGTCGTAAATGTGTGGTGTCCGAACTGTCGGGATTTGGTATTATAAAAAGAAGCACATAATAATGATGAATTAGAAATCGTTGGTCGGCCGAAGCAAAACTTGACCATTAATACACAATTAACCTAATAGACCAAGAGGCGACTGTCGTAAAAGTGTGGTGTCCGAACTGTCGGGATTTGATATTATTAAACGAAGCACATAATAATGTTGAATAAGAAATCGTTGGTCGGCCGAAGCAAAACTTGACCATTAATACACAATTAACCTAATTATCTAGGAAATTAAGGGGCCAAAATGCGGTGTCCGAACTGTCGGATCAAACCTTTTCTATTCGAAAGACAAAGTTGCTCTCATGTCAAAAACGCCGGTCGGCCGAGCCGCATCCTGTCGGAAGTGCTCGGCCGACCACTTTGAAAGTACCGATTATTTTTGTGGTCTAGCACCGGTGTCCGAACTGTCGGATCGAACCTTTTCTATTCGAAAGACAAACTTGCTCTCATGTCAAAAATGCCGGTCGGCCGAGCCGCATCCTGTCGGAAGTGCTCGGCCGACCACTTTGAAAGTACTAATTTTTGTGGTCTAGCACCGGTGTCCGAACTGTCGGATCGAACCTTTTCTATTCGAAAGACAAACTTGCTCTCATGTCAAAAACCCCGGTCGGCCGAGCCGCATCCTGTCGGAAGTGCTCGGCCGACCACTTTGAAAGTACCGATTTTTGTGGTCTAGCACCGGTGTCCGAACTGTCGGATCGAACCTTTTCTATTCGAAAGACAAAGTTGCTCTCATGTCAAAAATGCCGGTCGGCCGAGCCGCATCCTGTCGGAAGTGCTCGGCCGACCACTTTGAAAGTACTAATTTTTGTGGTCTAGCACCGGTGTCCGAACTGTCGGATCGAACCTTTTCTATTCGAAAGACAAACTTGCTCTCATGTCAAAAACCCCGGTCGGCCGAGCCGCATCCTGTCGGAAGTGCTCGGCCGACCACTTTGAAAGTACCGATTTTTGTGGTCTAACACCGGTGTCCGAACTGTCGGATCGAACCTTTTCTATTCGAAAGACAAACTTGCTCTCATGTCAAAAACCCCGGTCGGCCGAGCCGCATCCTGTCGGAAGTGCTCGGCCGACCACTTTGAAAGTACCGATTTTTGTGGTCTAGCACCGGTGTCCGAACTGTCGGATCGAACCTTTTCTATTCGAAAGACAAACTTGCTCTCATGTCAAAAACCCCGGTCGGCCGAGCCGCGTCCTGTCGGAAGTGCTCGGCCGACCACTTTGAAAGTACCGATTTTTGTGGTCTAGCACCGGTGTCCGAACTGTCGGATCGAACCTTTTCTATTCGAAAGACAAACTTGTTCTCATGTCAAAAACCCCGGTCGGCCGTGCCGCATCCTTCGGAAGTGCTCGGCCGACCACTTTGAATGTACCGATTTTTGAGGTCTAGCACCGGTGTCCGAACTGTCGGATCGAACCTTTTCTATTCGAAAGACAAACTTGCTCTCATGTCAAAAACCCCGGTCGGCCGAGCCGCATCCTGTCGGAAGTGCTCGGCCGACCACTTTGAAAGTACCGATTTTTGTTGTCTAGCACCGGTGTCCGAACTGTCGGATGAAACCTTTTCTATTCGAAAGACAAACTTGTTCTCATGTCAAAAACCCCGGTCGGCCGAGCCGCATCCTGTCGGAAGTGCTCGGCCGACCACTTTGAAAGTACCGATTTTTGTGGTCTAGCACCGGTGTCCGAACTGTCGGATCGAACCTTTTCTATTCGAAAGACAAACTTGCTCTCATGTCAAAAACCCCGGTCGGCCGAGCCGCATCCTGTCGGAAGTGCTCGGCCGACCACTTTGAAAGTACCGATTTTTGTGGTCTAGCACCGGTGTCCGAACTGTCGGATCGAACCTTTTCTATTCGAAAGACAAACTTGCTCTCATGTCAAAAATGCCGGTCGGCCGAGCCGCGTCCTGTCGGAAGTGCTCGGCCGACCACTTTGAAAGTACCGATTTTTGTGGTCTAGCACCGGTGTCCGAACTGTCGGATCGAACCTTTTCTATTCGAAAGACAAACTTGTTCTCATGTCAAAAACCCCGGTCGGCCGAGCCGCATCCTGTCGGAAGTGCTCGGCCGACCACTTTGAAAGTACCGATTTTTGAGGTCTAGCACCGGTGTCCGAACTGTCGGATCGAACCTTTTCTATTCGAAAGACAAACTTGTTCTCATGTCAAAAACCCCGGTCGGCCGAGCCGCATCCTGTCGGAAGTGGTCGGCCGACCACTTTGAAAGTACCGATTTTTGAGGTCTAGCACCGGTGTCCGAACTGTCGGATCGAACCTTTTCTATTCGAAAGACAAACTTGTTCTCATGTCAAAAACCCCGGTCGGCCGAGCCGCATCCTGTCGGAAGTGCTCGGCCGACCACTTTGAAAGTACCGATTTTTGAGGTCTAGCACCGGTGTCCGAACTGTCGGATCGGACCTTTTCTATTCGAAAGACAAACTTGTTCTCATGTCAAAAACCCCGGTCGGCCGAGCCGCATCCTGTCGGAAGTGCTCGGCCGACCACTTTGAAAGTACCGATTTTTGTGGTCTAGCACCGGTGTCCGAACTGTCGGATCGAACCTTTTTTATTCGAAAGACAAACTTGTTCTCATGTCAAAAACCCCGGTCGGCCGAGCCGCATCCTGTCGGAAGTGCTCGGCCGACCACTTTGAAAGTACCAATTTTTGTGGTCTAGCACCGGTGTCCCCACTGTCGGATCGAACCTTTTCTATTCGAAAGATAAACTCGTTCTCATGTCAAAAACCCCGGTCGGCCGAGCCCCACCCTGGCACAAGTGCTCTGCCGACCAATTGGAAAGTACCGACTTTTGAGGGCTAGCACCGATGTCCGGCTTATTTACGGAGATATTTTGCACTAAGTCAGTTTCGTACGATAATTCCCCCAGAAACGTTTTCTTACTTTTTTTTAACTAATGGGACTATAGGATTTGTACTTGCATATGTATATGGCCACGTTTATATCGTGGAATTAAAAGGCGATTTAACTAAATCGTGTGTTTATACCAACCATACGGAGAGGTGCTAAATATGAAAAATGTCGGTCATTGGTTTGTGGCTTTGGTTTGGTCAAATCAAATGTCAAGATGCAGTGTCCTCCTAATAAGCACGTTTATACCGCTACCATCAAAGGATGAAACTAATGCAGAGTTTCAGGAAAGTATGAGATATTTATATGTATAACATATAAAATAGAATTATCACCAACAACAACATTAACGAAGACAGCAACACCATCTAGTAACGATTTTTCAGTCTAGTTCTGCATCATAAGTGGAGCTAAAGGCTAATACCAGAACTAACTAACTCGATTTCTTTACTTCGTCGTGATTTAGATCGATTTAGTTAGATCTCGAAGATAGTCTCGCGATATAAACGCAGTGAGTATTATTCCAACATAATTTAATAAGCCAGTGATCTACAATCAACTTATCAGTAGTGTATAAAGTCAAAGATAATAAAATTTACTATCAACTCATTTCTGATTACTTTCTTCAAGGAATGAATATTTTTTCCACATTAGCAAAAACCATCACTAAAACGAACATTTTACATGTCAGTTCATGATATTGGCCAAAAAAGGGTTCCTTTGCCGGCTTTTTTCGTTGGCAAAGCTCATTATCTTAACAGTGAAACTAGTTACCTTAAGTGTCACCATACACTGTCGAATTCAAACACGAACCTAGTACAAGTGGACCGGTTTTCTTCACACCTATGTACCTATGATGTGTGTGTCAGAAGACATTTGTACCAGGTTCGTGTTCGAGTTCGACATGTGTATGGTGAGACTAAAATAACCGCCTAAAGTTAGCAAAAAAAGTTTATAGTTATAAGTTTCCCAAACCGAGCGGTTTGTCAAAAAAAATTCGGTAAAAATTCAGCACCTCAAAATAAATGTAAGTGCACAAAAAACAGAAGAACTGCAAAGCTTTCACGTTGGCCGCTTATATGAACCAGCAATCTTGGCCTATTTTCATTTTCCTATATTGATCGCAGCTAACCATAGCCCATCGACAATACATTAAAAGGTGTGTTTTGCTAGGCACACGATCGTCGCATATTGTATGCGAATAGCAATCAACCCATAGAGCACAGAGCAATATTTGTGTGTATATTTTACATCGTCCGGTGCCTAGCAAAACTCACATTTACAATATTATATTTGCACAGTTTTCGGGTTGTTGATTTCATGCCAGCCTCGAACACGACTTTTTTTTTCAGCGCGTTCATCTTGATGGCCGAAACGGAAAAAGGTATCCCTATCTTCCACAACAATGTCAACTGCGAAAAGTCGGATGACCCCAACCCAACTCAAAGCAATGCTATAGGAACAGAAAGCACGGGAATAATGTATTTATCAGTATTTCCCGCGCTTTCTTTGCTTTTGCTCTCGAATCACATATTTGAGTTGAGGGCTATGCGACTTTTCGACATTGCTGTGAAAACCAATTTGGTGTTTTGTAGAAATAAAATCAATCAGGGAACCGAAACAATAGACGCGTTCTTTTGCGTATCTATCCGGTCCAGTCCAGGGTAGAGTAATCAACTCGTATTACATAAGCAACAAGTCGCTTGTTGCTTGTGTAATGCGTGTTTGCTACTCTACACTAGACCTGAAAAATACGCAAAAGAAGGCGCCTAATGTATCTATGCGTTTCGGCCAAATGAGCATGTTGAGAATGATACTTGCGGCCACTGCTTTTAATTTTTCACAATTGCATTTTCTGGATCTACCGAGGAAAAATAGGCATGAAAATAGCAAATGGGGGAAATAATTTATAAAGTTTTGAAACTTTGGAGAAACGTTCATATATGTGTAGTAATAGTAAGAAACAGAAACGTTCCCCCCCCCCCCCCCCCCCCCCGGTGAACGCCCCCGCCCCTTTCACCCTAAAAAACTACTTTTTAGCCTTTTACTTTTATCTCCATAACTGTTAACCCTCGCAAAAAACTTTCTAGAGCAAAGTTGAAGATCACAGAAAAATACATAAAAAAGGTATGATACCCTTCACGCGAGGGTGCATTTGCCACTTTGAAATTAGTAATAAAACTTGTTCCGATTTCACTGTTCCTATGAGAGGTATATGAAATAGTGGGCCGATTCCAACCAAATTTAGGAACGTGGTTTGACAGTCGATATGATTGAATAATATGAAATTCGATAAAGATATCTTCATAAATAAAAAAGTTTTTCTAATGAAAACTTGCTTTTTGAACTGTCGTTCCTATGACAGCTACATATATGATAGAGTATTCCGATTTCAACCAAATTCGGGAATATGATTTGACTAAAAATACTATTGATTAGTGTGAAATTTGAAAAAAAACTTCAGAAATAAAAAAGTTTTTCTCACAAAGATTAATTTTTGGACCGGTTGTTCCTATGGCAGCTTTATGACGTAGTGGTCCCATTCCATTGGTTCCGGCATATTTACAGCGTGCAATAGAAAGAAGGCTTTGTACAAAATTTCAGTTCGATAGCTTTAAAACTGAGGGACTAGTTTGCATAGAACCAGACGGACAGACGGACAGACAGACAGACAGACAGACCGACAGATGGACAGACGGACAGAGCTTAATCGACTCGTCTCATCATACTGACCAAGAATATATGTATGTAGTTTATATGGTCGGAGATGCTTCCTTCTGTGCGTTGCACACTTCATGACAGTTAATATACCCTATCACATCCGTGAAGGGTATAACGATCCAACCATTTTTTCTCTTGAGTTTTCAAGACAATCTCATTTGAAAACATCTTTTGTGAATTCCTCGTTTGTTCCCACGAGGTGGTAAAATCACCGCTTTTGTGATGTATTTCATCAAAAACCGAGTAGAATACTAACCCCACGAGGAAAAGGTAATAGCCCCCATTTACGATGCAATCCGTCGTCAGATTCCTTTTTGGCCAATATTATCCTCAACATGCTCATTTGGCCGAAACGCAAAAAGGTATCTTCTCATAGATACATTAGGCGCCTTCTTTTGCGTATTTTTCAGGTCTAGTGTAGAGTAGCAAACACGCATTACACAAGCAACAAGCGACTTGTTGCTTATGTAATACGAGTTGATTACTCTACCCTGGACTGGACCGGATAGATACGCAAAAGAACGCGTCTATTGTTTCGGTTCCCTGATTGATTTTATTTCTACAAAACACCAAATTGGTTTTCACAGCAATGTCGAAAAGTCGCATAGCCCTCAACTCAAATATGTGATTCGAGAGCAAAAGCAAAGAAAGCGCGGGAAATACTGATAAATACATTATTCCCGTGCTTTCTGTTCCTATAGCATTGCTTTGAGTTGGGTTGGGGTCATCCGACTTTTCGCAGTTGACATTGTTGTGGAAGATAGGGATACCTTTTTCCGTTTCGGCCATCAAGATGAACGCGCTGAAAAAAAAGTCGTGTTCGAGGCTGGCATGAAATCAACAACCCGAAAACTGTGCAAATATAATATTGTAAATGTGAGTTTTGCTAGGCACCGGACGATGTAAAATATACACACAAATATTGCTCTGTGCTCTATGGGTTGATTGCTATTCGCATACAATATGCGACGATCGTGTGCCTAGCAAAACACACCTTTTAATGTATTGTCGATGGGCTATGGTTAGCTGCGATCAATATAGGAAAATGAAAATAGGCCAAGATTGCTGGTTCATATAAGCGGCCAACGTGAAAGCTTTGCAGTTCTTCTGTTTTTTGTGCACTTACATTTATTTTGAGGTGCTGAATTTTTACCGAATTTTTTTTGACAAACCGCTCGGTTTGGGAAACTTATAACTATAAACTTTTTTTGCTAACTTTAGGCGGTTATTTTAGTCTCACCATACACATGTCGAACTCGAACACGAACCTGGTACAAATGTCTTCTGACACACACATCATAGGTACATAGGTGTGAAGAAAACCGGTCCACTTGTACTAGGTTCGTGTTTGAATTCGACAGTGTATGGTGACACTTAAGGTAACTAGTTTCACTGTTAAGATAATGAGCTTTGCCAACGAAAAAAGCCGGCAAAGGAACCCTTTTTTGGCCAATATCATGAACTGACATGTAAAATGTTCGTTTTAGTGATGGTTTTTGCTAATGTGGAAAAAATATTCATTCCTTGAAGAAAGTAATCAGAAATGAGTTGATAGTAAATTTTATTATCTTTGACTTTATACACTACTGATAAGTTGATTGTAGATCACTGGCTTATTAAATTATGTTGGAATAATACTCACTGCGTTTATATCGCGAGACTATCTTCGAGATCTAACTAAATCGATCTAAATCACGACGAAGTAAAGAAATCGAGTTAGTTAGTTCTGGTATTAGCCTTTAGCTCCACTTATGATGCAGAACTAGACTGAAAAATCGTTACTAGATGGTGTTGCTGTCTTCGTTAATGTTGTTGTTGGTGATAATTCTATTTTATATGTTATACATATAAATATCTCATACTTTCCTGAAACTCTGCATTAGTTTCATCCTTTGATGGTAGCGGTATAAACGTGCTTATTAGGAGGACACTGCATCTTGACATTTGATTTGACCAAACCAAAGCCACAAACCAATGACCGACATTTTTCATATTTAGCACCTCTCCGTATGGTTGGTATAAACACACGATTTAGTTAAATCGCCTTTTAATTCCACGATATAAACGTGGCCATATACATATGCAAGTACAAATCCTATAGTCCCATTAGTTAAAAAAAAAAAGTAAGAAAACGTTTCTGGGGGAATTATCGTACGAAACTGACTTAGTGCAAAATATCTCCGTAAATAAGCCGGACATCGGTGCTAGCCCTCAAAAGTCGGTACTTTCCAATTGGTCGGCAGAGCACTTGTGCCAGGGTGGGGCTCGGCCGACCGGGGTTTTTGACATGAGAACGAGTTTATCTTTCGAATAGAAAAGGTTCGATCCGACAGTGGGGACACCGGTGCTAGACCACAAAAATCGGTACTTTCAAAGTGGTCGGCCGAGCACTTCCGACAGGACGCGGCTCGGCCGACCGGGGTTTTTGACATGAGAGCAAGTTTGTCTTTCGAATAGAAAAGGTTCGATCCGACAGTTCGGACACCGGTGCTAGACCACAAAAATCGGTACTTTCAAAGTGGTCGGCCGAGCACTTCCGACAGGATGCGGCTCGGCCGACCGGGGTTTTTGACATGAGAGCAAGTTTGTCTTTCGAATAGAAAAGGTTCGATCCGACAGTTCGGACACCGGTGTTAGACCACAAAAATCGGTACTTTCAAAGTGGTCGGCCGACCACTTCCGACAGGATGCGGCTCGGGCGACCGGTGTTTTTGACATGAGAGCAAGTTTGTCTTTCGAATAGAAAAGGTTCGATCCGACAGTTCGGACACCGGTGCTAGACCACAAAAATTAGTACTTTCAAAGTGGTCGGCCGAGCACTTCCGACAGGATGCGGCTCGGCCGACCGGCATTTTTGACATGAGAGCAAGTTTGTCTTTCGAATAGAAAAGGTTCGATCCGACAGTTCGGACACCGGTGCTAGACCACAAAAATCGGTACTTTCAAAGTGGTCGGCCGAGCACTTCCGACAGGATGCGGCTCGGCCGACCGGGGTTTTTGACATGAGAACAAGTTTGTCTTTCGAATAGAAAAGGTTTGATCCGACAGTTCGGACACCGGTGTTAGACCACAAAAATCGGTACTTTCAAAGTGGTCGGCCGAGCACTTCCGACAGGATGCGGCTCGGCCGACCGGCATTTTTGACATGAGAGCAAGTTTGTCTTTCGAATAGAAAAGGTTCGATCCGACAGTTCGGACACCGGTGCTAGACCACAAAAATTAGTACTTTCAAAGTGGTCGGCCGAGCACTTCCGACAGGATGCGGCTCGGGCGACCGGTGTTTTTGACATGAGAGCAAGTTTGTCTTTCGAATAGAAAAGGTTCGATCCGACAGTTCGGACACCGGTGCTAGACCACAAAAATTAGTACTTTCAAAGTGGTCGGCCGAGCACTTCCGACAGGATGCGGCTCGGCCGACCGGCATTTTTGACATGAGAGCAAGTTTGTCTTTCGAATAGAAAAGGTTCGATCCGACAGTTCGGACACCGGTGCTAGACCACAAAAATCGGTACTTTCAAAGTGGTCGGCCGAGCACTTCCGACAGGATGCGGCTCGGCCGACCGGGGTTTTTGACATGAGAACAAGTTTGTCTTTCGAATAGAAAAGGTTTGATCCGACAGTTCGGACACCGGTGTTAGACCACAAAAATCGGTACTTTCAAAGTGGTCGGCCGAGCACTTCCGACAGGATGCGGCTCGGCCGACCGGCATTTTTGACATGAGAGCAAGTTTGTCTTTCGAATAGAAAAGGTTCGATCCGACAGTTCGGACACCGGTGCTAGACCACAAAAATTAGTACTTTCAAAGTGGTCGGCCGAGCACTTCCGACAGGATGCGGCTCGGGCGACCGGTGTTTTTGACATGAGAGCAAGTTTGTCTTTCGAATAGAAAAGGTTCGATCCGACAGCTCGGACACCGGTGCTAGACCACAAAAATCGGTACTTTCAAAGTGGTCGGCCGAGCACTTCCGACAGGATGCGGCTCGGCCGACCGGCATTTTTGACATGAGAGCAAGTTTATCTTTCGAATAGAAAAGGTTCGATCCGACAGTGGGGACACCGGTGCTAGACCACAAAAATCGGTACTTTCAAAGTGGTCGGCCGAGCACTTCCGACAGGATGCGGCTCGGGCGACCGGTGTTTTTGACATGAGAGCAAGTTTGTCTTTCGAATAGAAAAGGTTCGATCCGACAGTTCGGACACCGGTGCTAGACCACAAAAATCGGTACTTTCAAAGTGGTCGGCCGAGCACTTCCGACAGGATGCGGCTCGGCCGACCGGCATTTTTGACATGAGAGCAAGTTTGTCTTTCGAATAGAAAAGGTTCGATCCGACAGTTCGGACACCGGTGCTAGACCACAAAAATCGGTACTTTCAAAGTGGTCGGCCGAGCACTTCCGACAGGATGCGGCTCGGGCGACCGGTGTTTTTGACATGAGAGCAAGTTTGTCTTTCGAATAGAAAAGGTTCGATCCGACAGTTCGGACACCGGTGCTAGACCACAAAAATTAGTACTTTCAAAGTGGTCGGCCGAGCACTTCCGACAGGATGCGGCTCGGCCGACCGGGGTTTTTGACATGAGAGCAAGTTTGTCTTTCGAATAGAAAAGGTTCGATCCGACAGTTCGGACACCGGTGCTAGACCACAAAAATCGGTACTTTCAAAGTGGTCGGCCGAGCACTTCCGACAGGACGCGGCTCGGCCGACCGGGGTTTTTGACATGAGAGCAAGTTTGTCTTTCGAATAGAAAAGGTTCGATCCGACAGTTCGGACACCGGTGCTAGACCACAAAAATCGGTACTTTCAAAGTGGTCGGCCGAGCACTTCCGACAGGATGCGGCTCGGCCGACCGGCATTTTTGACATGAGAGCAAGTTTGTCTTTCGAATAGAAAAGGTTCGATCCGACAGTTCGGACACCGGTGCTAGACCACAAAAATTAGTACTTTCAAAGTGGTCGGCCGAGCACTTCCGACAGGATGCGGCTCGGCCGACCGGCATTTTTGACATGAGAGCAAGTTTGTCTTTCGAATAGAAAAGGTTCGATCCGACAGTTCGGACACCGGTGCTAGACCACAAAAATTAGTACTTTCAAAGTGGTCGGCCGAGCACTTCCGACAGGATGCGGCTCGGCCGACCGGCATTTTTGACATGAGAGCAAGTTTGTCTTTCGAATAGAAAAGGTTCGATCCGACAGTTCGGACACCGGTGCTAGACCACAAAAATCGGTACTTTCAAAGTGGTCGGCCGAGCACTTCCGACAGGATGCGGCTCGGGCGACCGGTGTTTTTGACATGAGAGCAAGTTTGCCTTTCGAATAGAAAAGGTTCGATCCGACAGTTCGGACACCGGTGTTAGACCACAAAAATCGGTACTTTCAAAGTGGTCGGCCGACCACATCCGACAGGATGCGGCTCGGGCGACCGGTGTTTTTGACATGAGAGCAAGTTTGTCTTTCGAATAGAAAAGGTTCGATCCGACAGTTCGGACACCGGTGCTAGACCACAAAAATTAGTACTTTCAAAGTGGTCGGCCGAGCACTTCCGACAGGATGCGGCTCGGCCGACCGGCATTTTTGACATGAGAGCAAGTTTGTCTTTCGAATAGAAAAGGTTCGATCCGACAGTTCGGACACCGGTGCTAGACCACAAAAATCGGTACTTTCAAAGTGGTCGGCCGAGCACTTCCGACAGGATGCGGCTCGGCCGACCGGGGTTTTTGACATGAGAACAAGTTTGTCTTTCGAATAGAAAAGGTTTGATCCGACAGTTCGGACACCGGTGTTAGACCACAAAAATCGGTACTTTCAAAGTGGTCGGCCGAGCACTTCCGACAGGATGCGGCTCGGCCGACCGGGGTTTTTGACATGAGAGCAAGTTTGTCTTTCGAATAGAAAAGGTTCGATCCGACAGTTCGGACACCGGTGCTAGACCACAAAAATTAGTACTTTCAAAGTGGTCGGCCGAGCACTTCCGACAGGATGCGGCTCGGGCGACCGGTGTTTTTGACATGAGAGCAAGTTTGTCTTTCGAATAGAAAAGGTTCGATCCGACAGTTCGGACACCGGTGCTAGACCACAAAAATCGGTACTTTCAAAGTGGTCGGCCGAGCACTTCCGACAGGATGCGGCTCGGCCGACCGGCATTTTTGACATGAGAGCAAGTTTGTCTTTCGAATAGAAAAGGTTCGATCCGACAGTTCGGACACCGGTGCTAGACCACAAAAATTAGTACTTTCAAAGTGGTCGGCCGAGCACTTCCGACAGGATGCGGCTCGGGCGACCGGTGTTTTTGACATGAGAGCAAGTTTGTCTTTCGAATAGAAAAGGTTCGATCCGACAGTTCGGACACCGGTGCTAGACCACAAAAATCGGTACTTTCAAAGTGGTCGGCCGAGCACTTCCGACAGGATGCGGCTCGGCCGACCGGCATTTTTGACATGAGAGCAAGTTTATCTTTCGAATAGAAAAGGTTCGATCCGACAGTGGGGACACCGGTGCTAGACCACAAAAATCGGTACTTTCAAAGTGGTCGGCCGAGCACTTCCGACAGGACGCGGCTCGGCCGACCGGGGTTTTTGACATGAGAGCAAGTTTGTCTTTCGAATAGAAAAGGTTCGATCCGACAGTTCGGACACCGGTGCTAGACCACAAAAATCGGTACTTTCAAAGTGGTCGGCCGAGCACTTCCGACAGGATGCGGCTCGGCCGACCGGCATTTTTGACATGAGAGCAAGTTTGTCTTTCGAATAGAAAAGGTTCGATCCGACAGTTCGGACACCGGTGCTAGACCACAAAAATTAGTACTTTCAAAGTGGTCGGCCGAGCACTTCCGACAGGATGCGGCTCGGGCGACCGGTGTTTTTGACATGAGAGCAAGTTTGTCTTTCGAATAGAAAAGGTTCGATCCGACAGTTCGGACACCGGTGCTAGACCACAAAAATCGGTACTTTCAAAGTGGTCGGCCGAGCACTTCCGACAGGATGCGGCTCGGCCGACCGGCATTTTTGACATGAGAGCAAGTTTGTCTTTCGAATAGAAAAGGTTCGATCCGACAGTTCGGACACCGGTGCTAGACCACAAAAATCGGTACTTTCAAAGTGGTCGGCCGAGCACTTCCGACAGGATGCGGCTCGGCCGACCGGCATTTTTGACATGAGAGCAAGTTTGTCTTTCGAATAGAAAAGGTTCGATCCGACAGTTCGGACACCGGTGCTAGACCACAAAAATCGGTACTTTCAAAGTGGTCGGCCGAGCACTTCCGACAGGATGCGGCTCGGCCGACCGGCATTTTTGACATGAGAGCAAGTTTATCTTTCGAATAGAAAAGGTTCGATCCGACAGTGGGGACACCGGTGCTAGACCACAAAAATCGGTACTTTCAAAGTGGTCGGCCGAGCACTTCCGACAGGACGCGGCTCGGCCGACCGGGGTTTTTGACATGAGAGCAAGTTTGTCTTTCGAATAGAAAAGGTTCGATCCGACAGTTCGGACACCGGTGCTAGACCACAAAAATCGGTACTTTCAAAGTGGTCGGCCGAGCACTTCCGACAGGATGCGGCTCGGCCGACCGGCATTTTTGACATGAGAGCAAGTTTGTCTTTCGAATAGAAAAGGTTCGATCCGACAGTTCGGACACCGGTGCTAGACCACAAAAATTAGTACTTTCAAAGTGGTCGGCCGAGCACTTCCGACAGGATGCGGCTCGGGCGACCGGTGTTTTTGACATGAGAGCAAGTTTGTCTTTCGAATAGAAAAGGTTCGATCCGACAGTTCGGACACCGGTGCTAGACCACAAAAATCGGTACTTTCAAAGTGGTCGGCCGAGCACTTCCGACAGGATGCGGCTCGGCCGACCGGCATTTTTGACATGAGAGCAAGTTTGTCTTTCGAATAGAAAAGGTTCGATCCGACAGTTCGGACACCGGTGCTAGACCACAAAAATTAGTACTTTCAAAGTGGTCGGCCGAGCACTTCCGACAGGATGCGGCTCGGCCGACCGGTGTTTTTGACATGAGAGCAAGTTTGTCTTTCGAATAGAAAAGGTTCGATCCGACAGTTCGGACACCGGTGCTAGACCACAAAAATCGGTACTTTCAAAGTGGTCGGCCGAGCACTTCCGACAGGATGCGGCTCGGCCGACCGGCATTTTTGACATGAGAGCAAGTTTATCTTTCGAATAGAAAAGGTTCGATCCGACAGTGGGGACACCGGTGCTAGACCACAAAAATCGGTACTTTCAAAGTGGTCGGCCGAGCACTTCCGACAGGACGCGGCTCGGCCGACCGGGGTTTTTGACATGAGAGCAAGTTTGTCTTTCGAATAGAAAAGGTTCGATCCGACAGTTCGGACACCGGTGCTAGACCACAAAAATTAGTACTTTCAAAGTGGTCGGCCGAGCACTTCCGACAGGATGCGGCTCGGGCGACCGGTGTTTTTGACATGAGAGCAAGTTTGTCTTTCGAATAGAAAAGGTTCGATCCGACAGTTCGGACACCGGTGCTAGACCACAAAAATCGGTACTTTCAAAGTGGTCGGCCGAGCACTTCCGACAGGATGCGGCTCGGCCGACCGGCATTTTTGACATGAGAGCAAGTTTGTCTTTCGAATAGAAAAGGTTCGATCCGACAGTTCGGACACCGGTGCTAGACCACAAAAATTAGTACTTTCAAAGTGGTCGGCCGAGCACTTCCGACAGGATGCGGCTCGGGCGACCGGTGTTTTTGACATGAGAGCAAGTTTGTCTTTCGAATAGAAAAGGTTCGATCCGACAGTTCGGACACCGGTGCTAGACCACAAAAATCGGTACTTTCAAAGTGGTCGGCCGAGCACTTCCGACAGGATGCGGCTCGGCCGACCGGCATTTTTGACATGAGAGCAAGTTTGTCTTTCGAATAGAAAAGGTTCGATCCGACAGTTCGGACACCGGTGCTAGACCACAAAAATTAGTACTTTCAAAGTGGTCGGCCGAGCACTTCCGACAGGATGCGGCTCGGGCGACCGGTGTTTTTGACATGAGAGCAAGTTTGTCTTTCGAATAGAAAAGGTTCGATCCGACAGTTCGGACACCGGTGCTAGACCACAAAAATCGGTACTTTCAAAGTGGTCGGCCGAGCACTTCCGACAGGATGCGGCTCGGCCGACCGGCATTTTTGACATGAGAGCAAGTTTGTCTTTCGAATAGAAAAGGTTCGATCCGACAGTTCGGACACCGGTGCTAGACCACAAAAATCGGTACTTTCAAAGTGGTCGGCCGAGCACTTCCGACAGGATGCGGCTCGGCCGACCGGCATTTTTGACATGAGAGCAAGTTTGTCTTTCGAATAGAAAAGGTTCGATCCGACAGTTCGGACACCGGTGCTAGACCACAAAAATTAGTACTTTCAAAGTGGTCGGCCGAGCACTTCCGACAGGATGCGGCTCGGGCGACCGGTGTTTTTGACATGAGAGCAAGTTTGTCTTTCGAATAGAAAAGGTTCGATCCGACAGTTCGGACACCGGTGCTAGACCACAAAAATCGGTACTTTCAAAGTGGTCGGCCGAGCACTTCCGACAGGATGCGGCTCGGCCGACCGGCATTTTTGACATGAGAGCAAGTTTGTCTTTCGAATAGAAAAGGTTCGATCCGACAGTTCGGACACCGGTGCTAGACCACAAAAATTAGTACTTTCAAAGTGGTCGGCCGAGCACTTCCGACAGGATGCGGCTCGGGCGACCGGTGTTTTTGACATGAGAGCAAGTTTGTCTTTCGAATAGAAAAGGTTCGATCCGACAGTTCGGACACCGGTGCTAGACCACAAAAATCGGTACTATCAAAGTGGTCGGCCGAGCACTTCCGACAGGATGCGGCTCGGCCGACCGGCATTTTTGACATGAGAGCAAGTTTATCTTTCGAATAGAAAAGGTTCGATCCGACAGTGGGGACACCGGTGCTAGACCACAAAAATCGGTACTTTCAAAGTGGTCGGCCGAGCACTTCCGACAGGACGCGGCTCGGCCGACCGGGGTTTTTGACATGAGAGCAAGTTTGTCTTTCGAATAGAAAAGGTTCGATCCGACAGTTCGGACACCGGTGCTAGACCACAAAAATCGGTACTTTCAAAGTGGTCGGCCGAGCACTTCCGACAGGATGCGGCTCGGCCGACCGGCATTTTTGACATGAGAGCAAGTTTGTCTTTCGAATAGAAAAGGTTCGATCCGACAGTTCGGACACCGGTGCTAGACCACAAAAATTAGTACTTTCAAAGTGGTCGGCCGAGCACTTCCGACAGGATGCGGCTCGGGCGACCGGTGTTTTTGACATGAGAGCAAGTTTGTCTTTCGAATAGAAAAGGTTCGATCCGACAGTTCGGACACCGGTGCTAGACCACAAAAATCGGTACTTTCAAAGTGGTCGGCCGAGCACTTCCGACAGGATGCGGCTCGGCCGACCGGCATTTTTGACATGAGAGCAAGTTTGTCTTTCGAATAGAAAAGGTTCGATCCGACAGTTCGGACACCGGTGCTAGACCACAAAAATTAGTACTTTCAAAGTGGTCGGCCGAGCACTTCCGACAGGATGCGGCTCGGGCGACCGGTGTTTTTGACATGAGAGCAAGTTTGTCTTTCGAATAGAAAAGGTTCGATCCGACAGTTCGGACACCGGTGCTAGACCACAAAAATCGGTACTTTCAAAGTGGTCGGCCGAGCACTTCCGACAGGATGCGGCTCGGCCGACCGGCATTTTTGACATGAGAGCAAGTTTATCTTTCGAATAGAAAAGGTTCGATCCGACAGTGGGGACACCGGTGCTAGACCACAAAAATCGGTACTTTCAAAGTGGTCGGCCGAGCACTTCCGACAGGACGCGGCTCGGCCGACCGGGGTTTTTGACATGAGAGCAAGTTTGTCTTTCGAATAGAAAAGGTTCGATCCGACAGTTCGGACACCGGTGCTAGACCACAAAAATCGGTACTTTCAAAGTGGTCGGCCGAGCACTTCCGACAGGATGCGGCTCGGCCGACCGGCATTTTTGACATGAGAGCAAGTTTGTCTTTCGAATAGAAAAGGTTCGATCCGACAGTTCGGACACCGGTGCTAGACCACAAAAATTAGTACTTTCAAAGTGGTCGGCCGAGCACTTCCGACAGGATGCGGCTCGGGCGACCGGTGTTTTTGACATGAGAGCAAGTTTGTCTTTCGAATAGAAAAGGTTCGATCCGACAGTTCGGACACCGGTGCTAGACCACAAAAATCGGTACTTTCAAAGTGGTCGGCCGAGCACTTCCGACAGGATGCGGCTCGGCCGACCGGCATTTTTGACATGAGAGCAAGTTTGTCTTTCGAATAGAAAAGGTTCGATCCGACAGTTCGGACACCGGTGCTAGACCACAAAAATTAGTACTTTCAAAGTGGTCGGCCGAGCACTTCCGACAGGATGCGGCTCGGGCGACGGGTGTTTTTGACATGAGAGCAAGTTTGTCTTTCGAATAGAAAAGGTTCGATCCGACAGTTCGGACACCGGTGCTAGACCACAAAAATCGGTACTTTCAAAGTGGTCGGCCGAGCACTTCCGACAGGATGCGGCTCGGCCGACCGGCATTTTTGACATGAGAGCAAGTTTATCTTTCGAATAGAAAAGGTTCGATCCGACAGTGGGGACACCGGTGCTAGACCACAAAAATCGGTACTTTCAAAGTGGTCGGCCGAGCACTTCCGACAGGACGCGGCTCGGCCGACCGGGGTTTTTGACATGAGAGCAAGTTTGTCTTTCGAATAGAAAAGGTTCGATCCGACAGTTCGGACACCGGTGCTAGACCACAAAAATCGGTACTTTCAAAGTGGTCGGCCGAGCACTTCCGACAGGATGCGGCTCGGCCGACCGGCATTTTTGACATGAGAGCAAGTTTGTCTTTCGAATAGAAAAGGTTCGATCCGACAGTTCGGACACCGGTGCTAGACCACAAAAATTAGTACTTTCAAAGTGGTCGGCCGAGCACTTCCGACAGGATGCGGCTCGGGCGACCGGTGTTTTTGACATGAGAGCAAGTTTGTCTTTCGAATAGAAAAGGTTCGATCCGACAGTTCGGACACCGGTGCTAGACCACAAAAATCGGTACTTTCAAAGTGGTCGGCCGAGCACTTCCGACAGGATGCGGCTCGGCCGACCGGCATTTTTGACATGAGAGCAAGTTTGTCTTTCGAATAGAAAAGGTTCGATCCGACAGTTCGGACACCGGTGCTAGACCACAAAAATTAGTACTTTCAAAGTGGTCGGCCGAGCACTTCCGACAGGATGCGGCTCGGGCGACCGGTGTTTTTGACATGAGAGCAAGTTTGTCTTTCGAATAGAAAAGGTTCGATCCGACAGTTCGGACACCGGTGCTAGACCACAAAAATCGGTACTTTCAAAGTGGTCGGCCGAGCACTTCCGACAGGATGCGGCTCGGCCGACCGGCATTTTTGACATGAGAGCAAGTTTGTCTTTCGAATAGAAAAGGTTCGATCCGACAGTTCGGACACCGGTGCTAGACCACAAAAATTAGTACTTTCAAAGTGGTCGGCCGAGCACTTCCGACAGGATGCGGCTCGGGCGACCGGTGTTTTTGACATGAGAGCAAGTTTGTCTTTCGAATAGAAAAGGTTCGATCCGACAGTTCGGACACCGGTGCTAGACCACAAAAATCGGTACTTTCAAAGTGGTCGGCCGAGCACTTCCGACAGGATGCGGCTCGGCCGACCGGCATTTTTGACATGAGAGCAAGTTTGTCTTTCGAATAGAAAAGGTTCGATCCGACAGTTCGGACACCGGTGCTAGACCACAAAAATCGGTACTTTCAAAGTGGTCGGCCGAGCACTTCCGACAGGATGCGGCTCGGCCGACCGGCATTTTTGACATGAGAGCAAGTTTGTCTTTCGAATAGAAAAGGTTCGATCCGACAGTTCGGACACCGGTGCTAGACCACAAAAATTAGTACTTTCAAAGTGGTCGGCCGAGCACTTCCGACAGGATGCGGCTCGGGCGACCGGTGTTTTTGACATGAGAGCAAGTTTGTCTTTCGAATAGAAAAGGTTCGATCCGACAGTTCGGACACCGGTGCTAGACCACAAAAATCGGTACTTTCAAAGTGGTCGGCCGAGCACTTCCGACAGGATGCGGCTCGGCCGACCGGCATTTTTGACATGAGAGCAAGTTTATCTTTCGAATAGAAAAGGTTCGATCCGACAGTGGGGACACCGGTGCTAGACCACAAAAATCGGTACTTTCAAAGTGGTCGGCCGAGCACTTCCGACAGGACGCGGCTCGGCCGACCGGGGTTTTTGACATGAGAGCAAGTTTGTCTTTCGAATAGAAAAGGTTCGATCCGACAGTTCGGACACCGGTGCTAGACCACAAAAATCGGTACTTTCAAAGTGGTCGGCCGAGCACTTCCGACAGGATGCGGCTCGGCCGACCGGCATTTTTGACATGAGAGCAAGTTTGTCTTTCGAATAGAAAAGGTTCGATCCGACAGTTCGGACACCGGTGCTAGACCACAAAAATTAGTACTTTCAAAGTGGTCGGCCGAGCACTTCCGACAGGATGCGGCTCGGGCGACCGGTGTTTTTGACATGAGAGCAAGTTTGTCTTTCGAATAGAAAAGGTTCGATCCGACAGTTCGGACACCGGTGCTAGACCACAAAAATCGGTACTTTCAAAGTGGTCGGCCGAGCACTTCCGACAGGATGCGGCTCGGCCGACCGGCATTTTTGACATGAGAGCAAGTTTGTCTTTCGAATAGAAAAGGTTCGATCCGACAGTTCGGACACCGGTGCTAGACCACAAAAATCGGTACTTTCAAAGTGGTCGGCCGAGCACTTCCGACAGGATGCGGCTCGGGCGACCGGTGTTTTTGACATGAGAGCAAGTTTGTCTTTCGAATAGAAAAGGTTCGATCCGACAGTTCGGACACCGGTGCTAGACCACAAAAATTAGTACTTTCAAAGTGGTCGGCCGAGCACTTCCGACAGGATGCGGCTCGGCCGACCGGCATTTTTGACATGAGAGCAAGTTTGTCTTTCGAATAGAAAAGGTTCGATCCGACAGTTCGGACACCGGTGCTAGACCACAAAAATCGGTACTTTCAAAGTGGTCGGCCGAGCACTTCCGACAGGACGCGGCTCGGCCGACCGGGGTTTTTGACATGAGAGCAAGTTTGTCTTTCGAATAGAAAAGGTTCGATCCGACAGTTCGGACACCGGTGCTAGACCACAAAAATCGGTACTTTCAAAGTGGTCGGCCGAGCACTTCCGACAGGATGCGGCTCGGCCGACCGGCATTTTTGACATGAGAGCAAGTTTGTCTTTCGAATAGAAAAGGTTCGATCCGACAGTTCGGACACCGGTGCTAGACCACAAAAATTAGTACTTTCAAAGTGGTCGGCCGAGCACTTCCGACAGGATGCGGCTCGGCCGACCGGCATTTTTGACATGAGAGCAAGTTTGTCTTTCGAATAGAAAAGGTTCGATCCGACAGTTCGGACACCGGTGCTAGACCACAAAAATCGGTACTTTCAAAGTGGTCGGCCGAGCACTTCCGACAGGATGCGGCTCGGCCGACCGGCGTTTTTGACATGAGAGCAACTTTGTCTTTCGAATAGAAAAGGTTTGATCCGACAGTTCGGACACCGCATTTTGGCCCCTTAATTTCCTAGATAATTAGGTTAATTGTGTATTAATGGTCAAGTTTTGCTTCGGCCGACCAACGATTTCTTATTCAACATTATTATGTGCTTCTTTTAATAATATCAAATCCCGACAGTTCGGACACCACACTTTTACGACAGTCGCCTCTTGGTCTATAATTATCTAGGAAATTAAGGGGCCAAAATGCGGTGTCCGAACTCTCGGATCGAACCTTTTTTATTCGAGAGACAAACTTGTTCTCATGTCAAAAAGCCGCATCCTGTCGGAAGTGCTCGGCCGACCACTTTGAAAGTACCAATTTTCGTGGTCTAGCACCGGTGTCCGAACTGTCGGATCGAACCTTTTCCATTCGAAAGATAAACTTGTTCTCATGGCAAAAACCCCGGTCGGCCGTGCCGCATCCTGTCGGAAGTGCTCGGCCGACCACTTTGAAAGTACCGATTTTTGTGGTCTAGCACCGCTGTCCGAACTGTCGGATCGAACCTTTTCCATTCGAAAGATAAACTTGTTCTCATGTCAAAAACCCCGGTCGGCCGAGCCGCATCCTGTCGGAAGTGCTCGGCCGACCAATTTGAAAGTACCGACTTTTGAGGGCTAGCATCGGTGTCCGGCTTATTTACGGAGATATTTTGCACTAAGTTAGTTTCGTACGATAATTCCCCAAAAACTAAACTAATGCAGAGTTTCAGGAAAGTATGTGATATTTATATGTATGTAAAGACGAATGTTTAATTCGATGCAAAATGTTTATTGAATAAAGTAATGATGATAATGATGACAAATGTTAAATTCACGGTAGATACAGAAGATACGACAACTTTACGGCTGAATAGCTGGACGGCTTGACAACTTTACGACTGAACGGCTGGACGGCTGACGATCAACTGCCTCGAGATGACATCCATAACCAGGGATGCCACCTTGTTGAATTTTGTTGGGACTGCTACTTTACACTCGGTCATCCTGCTCGTCATCTGTCTCAGATGACTCCTCGGCATGGTCTTCTTCGCTACTATCAATATACCGCCACAATTTCATATGGTCTGCACTAGTTGATGTTTGGTGTGGCCCCTGAAATTCAGCAGCTTTCTTAACATCATACCTGCCATTTCGCTTAACCTTTGTTACTTCGTACGGGCCAATGTATTTGTTGGCTAGTTTTTTGCCCGTTATAAATTGTGTCACCTTAATCGCAACAAGGTCAGTTAATTTGTAACCATGGTGATCTTTACGCTTCTTATCATGATTACGTTTGTAGATTTCTTGGGCCTTTTGAATCTGCGTTCTAACCTCTGCTCGGATTTGACTGCGTTCCTCTTGTAAATCCAATAATAGCTCTTCTTGTAGGATTTTCACCAGCTCAACATCGGAATTATTTCGCATCTTAACCCCAAACATGACTTCAAAAGGAGTGAACTTCGTTGACGAATGAACATGTGAGTTGATAGCTCGCTGCACTTGCGATGTGTATTTGTACCACTTTGATGGCTCTGCTGCAGAAATCTTCGCTAAAACAGAAAGTATGACTCTGTTCACTCTTTCTATTTGACCATTTCCTCTTGGAGTTCCCGTAGTTGTCTCAATGTGCTCTATACTTTCGTTAGCGCAAAACTCTTTAAATTGATTTGAGGTGAATGCTGCGCCTCTGTCGCTGATTATTCGCTCTGGACTGCCGAATATTGTTACCCAGGAACTAAGATGTTTGATGACCTCATGTGCATCTGTTGACTTCGTCGGAAACAACCAGATGTACTTCGAGAAACCGTCCACCATAGCAAATATGTACTTGTAGTTTTTTGACGTAGAGTCCAACGTTCCCAAATGGTCCACATGAAGTGTAGTAAGCGGCGTATCTCCTTTGTCAATGCAATGGAGAAAGTCTTCCTGCCTCCCCAGCTTTTTATTATGAATTATACACTCTATGCAATTTGTGATGTATTGGCTTACCTTCTTCTCTAGATGTGGTATATAGAAATCTTGGCGTATTTTGTGCATTGTTTTTTGAGTGCCCATGTGGCCAAAGTTGTGAGCGCTCCTTATGATTTCCCTCTCCATGGTTTTGGGTACTGCCAGTAAATCTAAACCACCAACATGCTTGTAGATTAGCCGATTTTTCACCTTAAAGTCAGCATAAGGCTTCTGCTTTAAAATTTCTGCAACTGTTGCCAAGTATTCATCCTTTTGTTGTGCTTTCAGTATTTGTGCATGGACTTCTGATGTAACTGTCATCACTGGAAAACGACTTAGACTGTCAACATGCTTCATTCTGCTGCTTGCGCGATGCTCTATGTTGTACGAAAAATCTTGTAGATACATTAGCCATTGTACGACTTCTCGGGGTACTTCTTTCTTCTTTGTTGTCATCTTAAAAGCTGCGCAGTCGGTCACCAGGTCAAACTCGATCCCCATCAAATAATGACGTAACTTTTTCGTAGCCAAATACGCCGCCTTAACTTCCAGGAAATAGCTATGTAACTTTTCTTCTTGAGGTGACGTTTTCTTGCTCCAATAAAATACGGGGTGCCACTTGTTGTCATGCTGTTGTAAAAGCGTGGCGCCAAAACCATCCTTCGAAGCGTCAGTATGTAACTGTGTTTTTGCGTTTTGTTTGTAAATACGCAGAACTGGTTCCTCAACGAGAGCTGTCTTTAACTTTTCAATTGCCTGAATCTGCATTCCTTGTATTTCGAACTTCGCATCCTTTTTAAGCAACTGCGTCAATGGTCTGGCTATTACGGCATAATCTTGTATGAATTTTCTGAAGTAGCCCGTTAATCCAAGAAAAGCTTGCACACCTCTAATATTTTTGGGCAAAGGAAACTTTTTGACTGCTTCTAATTTTTCTTGACCAGGCCAGACATGTCCGTTTTCGATTTCATGACCAAGAAACGAGATCCTTTCCTTTAAGAACTGACATTTGGACCATTTGATTTCTAAGCCATACTGCTGCGCCTGCTTCATCACCGTCTGCATATTCTCCATACATTCCTCCGCTGTGCTCCCAAAAACTACGATATCATCTATATAGATCTCCATTATACCGTCATTTATTAACTGCTGGAAGATATAGTTGATGAAACGAACAAAAACTGCCGGAGAATTGCAAAAACCAAACGGCGCCTTATTGAATTCAAACAGCCCTTCTTTAGTCACAAAAGCTGTGTACTTGCGGCTTTGTTCTTCTATTTCGACATGAAAAAAACCATTTCTCAGATCCATCACGGTGAAGTATTTGGCACTCTGCATTTTTTCTAGAACTTCTTCGACAACTGGTACCGGAAATCTGTCCTTTAAAACAAGTGAATTTAACTTGCGATAATCTATGCACACTCTGTAGCTGCCATCTTTCTTTTTAGCTAGTACAACTTTGCTCGCCACGTCAGAACATGATTCCCGGACAATACCCTGCTGTAACCACTCCACTACTTGTTTCTGCACAACTTCTCGCTCTGCTGCTGATAACCGGCTGGGACTTTCACGAAATGCAATGTTGGGGCAATTGGGTACAATACTTAGTTTTATTGGGCAGCTTAGCGGGTCTTTTATCGGCTTATACTCGTCAATCATCTGCCGAACTTCTTCAGCATATTTCGAATCGACATCTATTTCATCATTAGAGTTCATCACACTAAAGACATTGTAGTTAGCTTCCTCAGCGTTTGTATCTTCAGGTTGTGAGAATTTGTAACCGCTCGAGTTCAAGGTGATAGTAAACTTCTGCAAAAAATCGTAACCGACAATGACATCCACACTGAGTTTCGCATCCGGAACAACTAAAAATTTGTGTTCTGTCCTTAACCCATCGACCTCAACCTGTGCGACAAATTCACCTAAAACTGATGTAGCGACATTGCCCAAACCAAACAACTTTGCAACGGATTTATGCAGCGTGTGATCCTTAAATTTGTCCTCGTACTTGCTTCTACACATCAAGGAGACATCAGCTCCAGTATCCACCAGGCATTTTGTTTCTGTGTTATTAATGATCATTTCCTTTACACGAGAATCATTGCTTACAATATTGACGCTCCGCTTCGCACGTACACACTGTTTCGCCATATGTCCTACGCCGTTGCATTTAAAGCATTTGGTCTCTTCTTTACACTCCGCCCTCTTATGCTGTGTAGAGCCGCAATTGTAGCAATGCTGTTGTTTACGTTTGCTGTCCTCATCTGCTTCACCTTGTCCGCGAGTACTGGTATTTGCTTGTGCGGCTTGTCGACGTTTATTCGTTGAATTCTTTTTTTCTAATGTTTCCACTAATTCATACCGCTTTCTCAACTCTTTAAACGTTGTCGCGCTGTACAGAGGAAATTTCAAATCATCTCGCACTTCTAATCCATCAACAATATAAGTTATGACGGATTCCTCTTCTATTTCTCCAAGTGCTGCTATTTTTCGCATCTGCAGAACATACTCATGAAAATCTTCTGTTAACCGTTTTTTGCGACTTCGTAACTGTTTATGTACTTCGGCACTGCTTAGCTGCTGATGAAATTCTTCTTTAAGAGCTGCACACAAAGATTCGTAACTGGCAACTGTAGTTGTTTCCAAGAATAGTTTTGCTGTTCCTGTCATTTTATTTCGAGCATTCGTATACTTTTGTTTTTTGTTTAGCTCATATGCTTCTGCATTTTCGTCGAAATTGTTTATCCACTGTAGTATTGGAATCGAAACACCATCATAGTCAGGCACAACTTTTGCAAAACTCTCGATGGAAACACCATTTTTGTTTACATTTACGTTACATTGTTCGAAACTTCCCGTCAATACTCTAATCAGTTCTGTTAATTCGCGGCTATGCACATATGTTTGCGTCTCTTCGCGGTTTTCATGCTGTTGTTCGTAGCCCATATCGTTCACCTCTTCTTTCTCGCCAGAACCGACGGCGGCCATGTCTCCCACAGCAACGCGCGCGCCGATTACTCCTTCGCTGTCGGTGTTTGGCATACTCGTTTCACTCCGCTTTATTTTAAATGTATTGATTAACTCGCTGTCGTTACTTGGCTCCTCGTACCCCGCGTTATCGACCGTTTTCACATCTACAACTTCGAGTTTTTTCTGCACTTGTTTTTTAGGCTTCTTTTTGTTTGAATGCAGCATTATTTCACAACTGTTAATGTTTCAACTGTAAACACTCGGGTGGCCTGTATCTATCCCGGTTGAGCCCCCATGTAAAGACGAATGTTTAATTCGATGCAAAATGTTTATTGAATAAAGTAATGATGATAATGATGACAAATGTTAAATTCACGGTAGATACAGAAGATACGACAACTTTACGGCTGAATAGCTGGACGGCTTGACAACTTTACGACTGAACGGCTGGACGGCTGACGATCAACTGCCTCGAGATGACATCCATAACCAGGGATGCCACCTTGTTGAATTTTGTTGGGACTGCTACTTTACATGTATAACATATAAAATAGAATTATTACCAACAACAACATTAACGAAGACACCAACACCATCTAGTAAAAATTTTTCAGTCTAGTTCTGCATCACTTGAGCTAAAAGCTAGTGCCAGAACTAACTAACTCAATATCTTTACTTCGTCGTGATTTAGATCGATTTAGTTAGATCTCGAAGATAGTCTCGCGATATAAACGCATTTATTACACTATTATTCTAACATCTTATATATAAAAGAAAGTCGTCTACGTATGTACGGAATTGGCGTCGTTATCCTTTATCAGATTTGCTTCAAATTTTTTGCAATCAGTTTCTTTACGCTCCACTTGAAACCAAATATCATCAAAAATTGGAAATTTTCCCGGAAAATTGGGAAATTCGGGAAATTCCATTTTCCCATACATTTTGTATGGAGACATGTAGTCCCTTCTATCTCCCTAGCCCTACATACGATTTGCCTGAAATTTTTTCCCTTTTGATCCTTCACGCTCAACTTACATGTTCACCGAGCCCAAAGTCCAAAAAGAGGACGACCTGCTGACAATAAAGGACATTCTGGTGTCCTTCGAGGAAACATATCCAGTACGTTGCATGTACTTTACACTTGTTCTCAATGCAATAAATTTTGTTTCCCATGGTCTCTCCTAAAAAGGACGACCTCTTGCCTGAAATGAAAATTGCCCCGTGTCCGATTTGACTGAATTTTTTTGCGTTCTGTCTCTTTACCCTCAACTTGGATCCATATCCAGCTCAAACTCTTAAAAAAGGACGACCTGGTCGAAAAAAGGACGACTTTGTATGAAGAAATGTTTTTCCTTCCACTTCAATTATCCTACTTCCGATTTGCTTCAAATTTTGCCAGCTGTGCTCCTTTCCGTTCAACGTGCATTCTTACCGAGCCCAAATTCCCAAAAAAGGATGACCTGTTGCGAAAAAGGACGACCTGGTGTCCTTCGTGCAAATACATGCAATAGTTGCATGTATACTTTATACATTTCCTCAATGCAATTTGTTTTTTGTTGTTTCCACTGGTTTCTCATAAAAAGGACGACCTCTTCCCTGAAATGAAAACAGTCGTTCCTTCGATATGTCTCACATATCACGTTTTCCTTCCGCTTCTTCACGCTGAATGTGCATCCTTATCCACCTCAAATTTAATAAAAGGGACAACCTGCTTTATAAAAGGGACGACTTGTTGCCTGTTGTCCACCACGTCCACCATATTTTCTTCTTCTTCTTCTTAAAATATAAAATGCCTCATATGAAATTTCCATATGACATACAATTTCTATGCATTTCACTCGCCGCCAATATTTACTTTGTTAGAAAAAAAACACGAACGTCTATCTCGGACAAAGTGTATTCAGAGACTAAAAAAAAGGTTTCAACATAAGTTTGTGTTCGTACAAATATATAGAAATATTAAGAGCGCAATTAAGAGTACATGCACGATGGTATTACCAAATTCAATCAACACTCCTCCTCATCGTGAATGTTCCTTTTACAAATTCAAGTTAAGACATATACAATACATTTGACTAACAAATTTTAAATGTTTTATTTTCGACAGATTCTTTGTTAATATATCGGCTGTCATCTCTTGCGTTGGACAATGCTGCAACTCGATTTCGCCTTTCTTCACAACCTCCCGTATATGATGATACCTAACATCAATGTGTTTTGTTCGATTGTGGAATACCCGATTCATTGCTAACTTTTGCGCACCTTGGTTATCTACTTTTAGAATAATTGGGTCATCATTCCAAAAACCAATTTCCTTCAAAAGTCGTCGCAAGTATATTACCTCCTTTGCCGCATTAGAAACCGCCATACATTCGGCATCTGTGCTACTTAGTGCGATTGTGTCTTGTTTCTTCGATTCCCAGCGAATTGCAGAATTCCCATATAGAAATACAGAGCCAGTGTAGGATTTTCTATCGAAAGCATCGCTTGCCCAGTCTGCGTCTATGTAGCCTTTAATTCGGTTACCACCTGCACGATAAAAAAGTTTAAGATTCAAAGTACCAGATAGATACCTTAAAATGTGCTTTGCTGCAGCCATGTGTTCAATATGCAGATCTGTGTTTCTTTGCGCCAATTTAGAAACGGAATGCATAATACATATCAGGTCTCGTTGTTATGCCAAGATGCATAAGTGCACCGATGATGGACTGATATTGCTTGATGTCTGCTTTTCTACACTGTTCCTTACATGCCACTTGAAAGCCAAGTTCTAAAGGAGTCGATACATTTTTGCAGTTATCCATTCCATAATAATTAAGCATATCCTTGATGTACTGCTTCTGACATAGTGTGATGGTACCAACTTCTCCATCTCGTTCGATCTCGATTCCAAGAAAATGTTGTAGTTCGCCTTTATCAACAACATCGAATCGTTTAGCTATACTGTCCTGTCCTGTCCTCTAATTCCGATTTGTCCTTAGATGCGATGAGGATGTCATCAACGTAAACTGCTAACAAAATCAACTTGTCGTCTGACATCATTTTGTACAAGCACGGTTCACTCTTGCATGCCTTAAATCCAATCTGTTTTAGGACCTCATCCAGTTTAAAGTTCCAACTGTCTACCGGACTGTTTCAAACCGTAAATTGCTTTTTGTAGTTTCAGGACTTTCCCCGGATGCTTTTTGTCGACGAAACCCTCAGGCTGCTGCATGAATATGTCATCATCGAGTTCGCTGTTTAGATAAGCCGTACTCACGTCGATTTGATGAAGATGCATTTTTTCCTTAACTGCAATCAAAGCATTCTTAACGTAGCATAACGAATGACAGGTGAATACGTCTCCGTGTAGTCAATACCAAATCGCTGCTGACATCCCTTAGCAACAAGTCTTGTCTTGTATCGTTCTATTTCACCATTCTTACTTCGTTTCAATGGGCTCATTCACAAAACATTGAGCAGCTACGTAGCGACATCTCCCCTCCATGTCACACGGAGCGACTGCTCCCTCTCACAACCGTCACACACCTGTTTTGTGAATACACCGGCTACATATTGAATTTGAGACAATCAGCTGACATGGCAAACGTCTAACAAACGGGTAACGGCTGTCTGTTTAAATTGTTTGGTTTGGCCGGGTTATACAAATATACAATTAATGAAAACACCACTCACCTTTTAATTGTAATTTTGCTGCAAAATTCCCGTAAAATAACACGCAGGACGTTGTGTTGTCAAACACTCAAACACTCAACACTCAATCAAATGACATATGACGCGCGCACCATCTGTGATGCGAATTGTGAAAACAAAAATGTATCACGCTCCAAGCCAAGGGAGCGTGGAAAATTTTCGCTCAAAAGGAGAAGTAGCCGCTCAGCAACGGCTCCATGGAGCGATTGCATTCACCAGACATTGGGACAGTAGCACTCCACAGTAGTGATGGGCATATTGACTCTTTCTACTGTGCCAGCACATACACTCTAACTCTTTCCACTGAGTCGTTCAAAAAGAGTCGAACAAATCCATAGACTTGGGGAACATATTCAATAAAACCCGTAATTATGTGAAATGCATGTACATTACATCAACTTATTTCTAGTTTTTTATAATTAAAGTGTATATGGAAATAACGTTAAATAAAACTTATAGCTAAAGATTGGAATTCAAAAATATAATCTGTCAAACTTTATTTGATGTTATTCTGTTCCTTCTCTCTGAAATAATCTGTCCTGATTTCGAGAAAATCCTTTCACACGGTACCGATGTAGCCATGACACATAATCGTTTCTTCATAATTTTAAAAAGGCGTGGATAAAGCAATTTCCGCTCTTTTCACCACAACAATGGATCGCTGCTTCATTTGACATATGGCTCCTGCAAATATTTGTCTAATTCTGCAATCCCGGCAGTAATGGGGTTAGACACGGATATGATTTTCGACATTCTTTCGTCAAAATCGCCCCCAATTTCCATTGCAGATAACTCCTCACAGAAATTTTCGGATGCGGATGTATGACTGATTTGAGAGGAAATATTTATACAACTAGCTTGTTGTGAAATTCCCAGGTTCAAACAAGGAAGCGTAGGTGACAAATAACCGAAGTTATAGAAATTAATGCTATATATTATTATTAACTTGCTTGTAGAAAATTTCCATACTCATGTAATAAACGATATTGTAGACAATAGTTAAGTTATACCAAGTTCCAGATCAATCGTTTAATATATAACGATATTAAATGTTTTGTAGTTAAATACAAGCATTTCGCCCCTCGCTGCGTCTTAGTTACAGCAAATTGAAAAAAATGCCAGAAGTGGAAAGTATTCATTATCTTTTTTGAAAAGACTCCTTACAAGCCTTATAGTCGAAAAAAAAAAACAAATCAAAATTCATATGTGCGTATGCAGCCACTAACCTTTACTTCATCAATCATGAACTACAACAACATGAACATCTCCAGCGGCTGGGCTAACATTTCTGAACTAGACTGTTGCTTTCTCAAAATTTTTCATAATGTTTTCATTTTCTTAAAGCCTGTGGATATGCACAGAGAAGAGAGAGATAAGGAAGGATAATCACAATCTATGTACACTAAATTCCCTGAAGCAATTCCACCTCATTCCGTCTGCCAAACTCACATTCCCCAATTCCATCTCATTTCCCCGGAACACCCGCCCGATCCATATAGTAGAAGAACCAGGCCAAAATAATGTTGCCAAAAAAAAGCTTCGTTTCTCTCTACCAATTTCATTTCCTTATTTCTCTCTCTTCTCTGGCTGAAAAAGACTCAAATCAAATGAATGTGATGATTGGAATATGCGCTTATGAGTGAAATATCTGGGTCTATACTGAATTACCCAAATAATCAATGTGTTTTTTACTCAAGACACAGCCCAGTATGGCTCAAAGTACAGAGCGAATGAAATACAGAAGTGTTAGCGTGTTACGCCACGTCCTGCTTAAATACGGTGCGTGCGTTGCGGGGCCCGCACGTAACGCATTTATTTGCGGATAATGCGGAGAGTGTCCAACGACAATACGATAAGCGTTAATGCGGGTTGCGTTGACAATTGTCATTCGGTGTAAAATGGCTCCAGTCTCAGCAGAAAATTAAAACATTGACGAATAGAAAAAACAAGAGTGATCAATTTAAAACAAGTGTTAAATACAGAAACAGACATTTTATGGCGAGTTTCATACCGGCAATTGCGAGCGGATGAAAGTAAATTTCGTGAATATATGCGACTGCTTAGGACTTTTTTATACTCCTCTGTTAAAATTAGTTCAATCGGTTGAAAACCAAGGCTACTTTCCACACAAAGTGGTCCTGTTATAATTCATGAAAAATTTTTAAATTGAAGTCGGCCCACTTTTCCCTACAGTTCCGGAACCCTTATCAACAGCGACTTTGAAGCATATATTCAAGGAACTGCCCTCATTAATCATGCAAAATTTCAAAACTACACGATTTTTATAGCGATGTCTACTTTAAAAAACCACATTTTCAGGGAAAACTGGGAAAAAATTTACATTTATCCTACACTTCCGGATCCTCTATCAACGGGGACTTTGGAGCAAATATTAAGGGGATTCTTCACATTGGTTGTGCCAAATTTCAAAACTATACGATTTTTCCTAAATATCCGTCGCCATTCTATTTTTATAACCACGGTGGCTCTTATTCCAAGGCACACTCCGTTTTTGAACTTCCGAAATCAGAGTCTCCATCGTTTTTTCGCACATTAATGCGGGCAAAATCAAACGAGTTTGATTTTCAAACAATGCGTGCGATGTGAGGACGTCGCATCGCACGCATTTCGTGCTTACGTTGTACATGCACATTTGACAACATTGGTTTGATTTTGAAATTTGCCCGTATTCAACGCACGCACCGCATGCCCGTATTTATGCTGGACGTGGTGTTACGCCACGTCCAGCCTAAATACGGGGCGTACGGTGCGTGCGTTGCGGGGCACGCACGCAACGCATTAATTTGCGGAGAACGCGGAGAGTGTCCAACGACTATACGACAATGCGTTAATGCGGGTTGCGTTGACAATTGTTATTCTGTGTAAAAATGTTTCTGCGCGAAAGATTTTCTTGACGGAAAATAAGTCCATTAAAAATAAAAATATTGAGAAATCGAAAAAACAATCGTCTTAAAACAAGTGTTGTATACAGAAACAGGCTTTCTATACCCGCAATTGCGAGCGGATGAAAGTAAATTTCGTGAATATATGCGAACGCTTAGGACTTTTCTATACTCCTCTGATAAAATTAGTTCAATCGGTTGAAAACCAAGGCTACTTTCCACACAAAGTGGTCCTGGTATGTTAATATTCATGAAAAATTTCAAAATCGACTTCGGCCCGCTTTTCCCTACAGTACTGGACCCCCTATCAACGGGGACTTTGGAGCATATATGTAGGGAAATAGTCTATGGAAAGAAACAAGATGATTGTAGCATAAAAGCGATCAGTAACAAGGCTGGGCTGATCTTAAAAGACAGTAACTTAATACCAAATGAAATAAACAATTATTTTATAAATATAGGTGAAGAGCTTTCTAACTCTGTTGTGGGAGATCACTCCCTCACACTAGACGCCGATCCTATCACCAATATTCCAAAGTTAAAATTTGACACAATAACCGAAAATGAGATACTTTTCTATATTTCTAATTTAAAGCTGAAAGCAAGTGGCCCTGATGGAATATCTACTAAAATCCTGCAATGCTTCAACAATTCTGCAATTACTGTGCTTTGCAATATATTCAATTTGTGTATAAGCTGTGGTACCTACCCCAGCAAATTAAAATCCTCTTTTGTGTATCCAATACATAAAAAAGGTAGCAAAGAAATTTTGGAAAATTATAGACCGATTTCTGTCGTGTCCAACATTTCAAAAATTTTCGAAAAGTGTCTAAAATATCGGATAGAAAAACACTTCAACGCCAACGAAATAATTTCCAAAAATCAATATGGTTTTAAAACGTTTTTTAGTACTTCTGATGCTATTGCGAAGGTTACTGAATGTATATGCAATAACTTAGATAAAGGAGACAAGGTATTATCTATATTTTTAGATCTAAAGAAAACGTTCGACACAGTCGACCATTCACTTTTATTAAGTAAGCTCAATAACATTGGAATAACAGGAAAGGAGCTCTCCCTTCTAAAAGCGTATCTTGTAGGAAGAACTCAGCGGGTAATTGCCAATGGCGTATCTAGCGAAGAAAAAATTGTTCAACATGGTATTCCACAAGGAACAGTATTGGGTCCAATATTTTTCCAACTATATATTAATGGTCTCTGCAACTTATTTGCAAATGATGATAATTGCAAAATTGTATCATTTGCTGATGATACAGTGCTATTATGCAATGAAGAAAACTGGAATAAGGTATACTCATTAGCTAATCACAGACTCGGTAAAGTAAACAAATGGCTATGTTCACACAAGTTGATCTTAAATCTTGATAAAACATTCTGTATTAAATATGGTTCTGCTCTGAATAATCTTGATTCCAGCTGCATTTTACTCCTACAAAATCAGCTCGTGGAAGAAGTTACTGAAATCAAATATCTTGGTGTAATAATCGACAGTAAACTTAAGTGGTCATCTCATATTTCTTTGCTAGTTAATAGGTTACGCAAAATGATACATCGTATGTTATTATTAAGAAGATTTTTTAACGTCAATTTCCTCAGAACTTTATATTTTGCTTTATTCCAGTCGATATTTCAATACGCTATTATTATTTGGGGTAGCACTTTTACAAATGTTTTAAGTCCTTTAGCTACCATCCAATCAACAGTTGTTAAAGTGTGCTTAAAAAGATCTAAATATTCATCCACAACACAAGCCCTTGCTGATTTTAATGTTATGTCCATAAGACAATTATACAATTTTAATTTATTGAAATACATATACAGGAATCTTGATCAATTCCAAACGATGTCATCTAACTACGGAACTCGATCTAATATTGCGCGCGAACTCGTAATTAAAAGGTATAAAAAGGAATCAACTAGTCGTCATTTAAGCATAGCTGGCCCTAAATTATATAATATGCTCCCGAATGGCTTAAGAAATGAATTAAATATCTTTAATGTTAAAATCAAACTTAAAAAGTACATACTAGAAAATAGGCAAACTTTCAACCAATTATATATTTGAATTAAGTAAAACAAATGGTTAATAATGAGCATCAATTAATTAATCTAAAAATTAATAACTTAATCTATGGTGAATTGTTAAATTAAATATAAGCAGTATATAAGTATATATTTTAGATAATATTAGGAGGAACAACAGTTGCAGCTCTCACACACGAGCCTAGGCTTATGTGAGTTGCTGAACTAATTTAATTTGTCAATCTACGATATTTTCTATAATAAAGCAATTTAAAAAAAAAAAAAAAAAAAAAATTTATTCAGCGGATTCTTCACATACATACATAAGTTGTGCCAAATTTCAAAATAATACGATTTTTCTTCAATATCCTCTAAAGGACTTTGGAGACACCCGAAGGTGTCAACGGGGACGGAGCCATTTTTGACCGTTAAGGTCCGGTAGTGACAGCTGCCAAAGTTGACAGCTGCCAAACTTGGCCCATCAACGAGCTAAGCGGCGGCCTGTGCTTGCTGCAGCTCAGTTCGGGAGATGTGGGCGGGGTTTTCGCCGCTCGCTGCCCCTGTCCAAACATATTAAAAGAAGGGATTCACAGGCCTGGGGAAGACATCACAAACAAGGGGGTTGAAATGTGGGGATGTTCGATGGAGGAAATGTGGCGTCAGCCAGCGCAGGTGCCATCTTTTTGAGCTCCAGGGCCCAGATGGCGATGGGCCCCGGCCTTCTTAACCCGCTGAAAAATAATAAGAGAAAAAACCCGACCTTGAGGCCCCCTTGGCCGAAAACGAAGAAGATATAGGGGCCTCCCATTGCGAAACCTGAGATGAGGCCTTTTACCTCATCTCATCACCAACCTGAAAGGGGGTGGTGGGGGAAGTTTCAGAAAGAAAAGCCTATGTTCTCTTCAATTAGCGGTGTTTAACATTTTTATTCGTTAATGAAGATGAAGATAGATAATCTAACAGAAATACCAAAAAAACTAGTTGCCAAAATGCAAATATATGTACAACAAAAAAAAGAAACATCAAAACTTACCCAAGCATCCTCGATGGCCACCGGAGAAACTGGATCGAAGAAGATTAATTTACGAAAAAAAAATTACAAAAGGAAATGACTACAAAAATTAACAACGGTCAAAAACTATTAATCCAAAAAACATTTTAACAAAAGTGGTGCATGGAAACTGTAGACACGTTTAACATAATCGTCTCAGACACGTTAATCTCAAGAAGCTGCTGTTGTTGTTGATGATGTTGTTGTTGTTGTTGTTTCTTTTCTTTCTTTCTTTTTGCACACACTGTAGGGGCGATCACTCTTCCTCGGCGAAAGACTTTATTCTGGCACAGACTGTGCTGCCCAACAAACACCACACGCAATTCCCAGTGGCTTAGACGGCGGCGACACAAGAAGTATGCTCGAAGCAATAATATAGCGGTAGTTCAACAAAAAATGGAAAGGGGCGCACTACGCAGACATTCCGGAACCATAGAATTGGCGGCACGAAAGTAACGCAAATGAGTCGACTGCGACTCCACCAAAAAAAATGGAAAGGGGCGCACACACAATGCGGGCGTCACGAACCATACCCGACTATATCGGGAAGACCCAGAAATCGGCGGCAACTAAAGTGACGGCACAAAGAAAAGCTGATTCGATTCCGTGGCCAAAATCGTACTCCTTGGTTTTCCTATCACGACGGCTGCGATACTCTTCCAGGCTACGACACGATTTTCGCACTCTCGAATACTCGTCGTCGGAATTCTGTCCTCACTTTTTCCTTTTCGTCCTCGTCGCCCGAATGGCGGGTGTTTACGGAAGAAAAAAAACGGCAGGAACAATACTCTCGTTACCGATTTTTTTATGGCGAACATAAAAGCGAAGGAAATGAGAAAGAGTTAAACGCATTGGGATCTGGGTTGTGCCAGTTTCCAGCGAGAAAAGAAAATTCCGCACGAAATTTACAAAAGGGCAAGCACACTCGCCTCTTCGAAACTCCCAACCAAGCCAAACTCCTTTTCTTTTAATAATTTCGTTTTTTTTCCTTTTTCTTTTTACGAGGTCCACCCGTACTCGGCCGCGTTTAAAGTCCGACTCCCACGTTCCACCCGTTCCATTCTTTCGCCGTCCCCCCACCATTCCTACAAACTTTTCCCGCCAAAAAGATGCTTCACCAATCAGGTGATTTACTCACCCCTGGAATTTGGTTGCAGCGGTTTATTCTGACACATAAATGCCTACTTTTGAATTTGTAGCGACCTTTCACAAATGTAAATGATTTGAAGTAAATCCAAATTAAGTACATTTGTGAAAAATACACAAATTCAAAAATAGACACTTATGTGTCCGACTTGGTCCGTTACAGGTCAGCTTCTGCTTCGCGGCCCGCCAAGAAGGAGAAACTGAGGAACTTTAACGCCGTATGTCCTTGGCGTGATAGACACCAACTGTTTTGCCTTGCAGGTCCGACAACAGGTAGCGGCTATTACCCACTTTCTTAACAACGCGACTCTTGATGAACTTGAAGTCCAGCTTGGAGTTGTAGTGAGCTGCCGCATCGCTTTGCGCAAAGCTTCGACGGAACACTTCATCTCCAGGCTGGAATTCAACTACACGAGAGCGCGTGTTGTAGTGGGCCGAGTTCTTTGCGTGAGCCGCTCGCAGATTTTCTTGCACCTGTTGCCGGAGGACTACAAGTCTATCACTAGCGATGGCAGTGTCAGTTAGGTCTCCCAGCAAGCTCAGCCTCCGCAGCAGTTCATAGGTTTTGCCATGTGTGATCATCGACTGGCCAAAGGTGACAAGATATGGTGACGAATTAATGGCGGCATGATGTGCAGATCTCAGTGCGCAATTGATAGCTGACAGTCTCTCGTCCCAATTCCGCTGATCTGGATCGATATATGTTCCGACGCATTCGCTTGGGGCGAATAAAGAGCGGTGTACAGATGATTAACGCCATATCGATCCAGCAGGGAATTGAAGACGTTGGACTTAAACTGCACGCCATTATCCGTCACCATTGTCTCAGGAACCCCGAAAACATGGAAAATCCGAGTCTCGAGCCAACTGGTCAGAATCCCAGCTTTGAACTTTTTGATAGGCTCTACGAAAGAGAACTTGGATAAATGGTCCACTAAGACTATCGTGCCCACATTACCTGATTTAGACCTGGGGAAAGGACCTAACAGATCCATGTACAATCGTTGGAATACACGATCGGACGTGAATTGGCCTTCCATAGGAGGGCGAAGACATTGGTTCGGAGCTTTGGTGGACTTACAAATATCACAAGACAACACGTATTCTTTGACCTGTTTGACCATCTTCGGCCAAAAGAATAGTGCACGAAGGCGTTTCAGTGTCTTACTGATACCGCCATGAGCGCTCAAAATGGTCATGCGCTCTTGCAAGCAAGTCCAGCCGTAGCTCCTCTGGAATCCAAAGCTTCCAGGATAATTGCTCCTGCAATTCATCTTTTGTCGCGTACTCAGTACGTTTGTACACGAATCCGTTAGATTCGTAAGATTCTGAACAGTGAACTCGAGACAAGGTATCAGGAACCACATTTTGGCTTCCTTTCCGGTGAACGATGGCAAACTTAAACCCTTGGAGTTTAAGCGCCCATCGAGCCAGTCGACCATTTAGATCCGACTGACTCATTAGCCACTTCAGCGAAGCGTGATCAGTCACTATCGTGAATTCTTGACCCTCCACATATGCGCGGAATTTCTTAATTGCATGGACCGCCGCTAAACATTCCTGCTCCGTGACAGTATAATTTCGCAGGGCAGAATTAAGCTTCTTCGACATATACGCTATAGGCACTTCAGCGTCATCGTCGGTGGTTTGTGTAAGCACACCCCCAATGCCGTCCTGGCTTGCGTCGCAATGTATTGCGAATGGACGCGAAAAGTCTGGGCTGTGCAACACGGGTGCCTTAGTCAAGCTGTCTTTGAGCGTATTGAGTGCCGAAGAACCTTCCTCTGTCCAGACAAAACCACGGTTCTTGCGGAGCATGTCTGTTAGCGGGGCCGAAATGCCTGCGTAATTATATACGAATCGCCGATACCATCCGCACATACCCAGGAATCGACGCAGTTGTCTTACAGTCTTTGGTTTGGGAAAGTCAGTTATTGCGCGAATTTTGTCGGAGTCAGTCCCGATGGTTCCGTGACCGATAACATGACCCAGATAAGAGACTTCCTTCATAACAAACTTACTCTTCTCTATATTCAAGGTCAGCCCTGCCTTTCTCATGCAGAAGGCTACTTCCTCCAGCAGCTTGAGGTGTTCTTCAAAAGATGACGTAATCACCAACAGATCATCCAAGTAGACAAACACTTGGTGTCGAAAGTGCGCTGGGATGACGTGGTCCATTAGCCGTTGCATCGTTTGCGGGGCGTTACAAAGTCCAAAAGGCATTGTAACGAATTGATACAACGGTCTACCGGGGACGGTGAAGGCAGTCTTATCCTTTGACGCCGCATCAAGTGGAATCTGCCAAAACGCATCTTTCAAGTCCAAACTCGAAATGAATTTGGCCTTTGGGAGGCGGCTCAGAATTCCATCAATGAGTGGCAAAGGATAAGCGTCCTTCAACGTCACCTCGTTGACCCTACGTGCATCCAGGCACAAGCGAACCTTATTAGGTTTGACTACAAGGGTGACTGGTGATGACCAAGCGCTTTGGGATTCCTCAATGACACCCATTGCAAGCATCCGATCTATTTCTGCATGGAGAAGCTTTTCGACGGCGGGAGAGATCGCATAGTATCTCTGCTTAATAGGCTTGCTGCCTCCGACGTCGATGGCGTGTGATATTAGGTTCGTACGCCCTAAGCCCTCCGCAGAAAAGGACGGAAATCTTGCAATGACTGTATTGAGGCTAGCTTGTTCAGACGCGGTCAATGGATGTTGGTTGACTCCGCGTTTAAGAGGTTCTAGAGACAAAGCTGCCGAATATAGAGAGTCATTGAAAAGTGCAGGAGCAAGCTCAAATCTGCGCACGAAATCGATTCCGAGGTAGAGATTCTGGCTGAGGGTGGGCATAATAAGAAACTCGATGGTTTCTGTGCGCCCTCTAAAGGTGACAGAGGTGGAAATTTTTCCCACTGCAGAATGACGAGTGCCATCAGCAGTTGTTACCTCCATCCGGAATCTCTCCCAAGGTTGATTGGGTGCCGCCAGGAATTTCTTCGCAAAATCCGACGCAATTACACTGCATAACGCTCCCGTATCAACTAGGCCACTTACTGAGGTATCAAGCATGAAAACCTCAGCGTATGGTCTAATATCATTACGAGGGCGGTCTAAAAGAATACCAGAGCAACGTCGACGATTGGCCAAAACGTTACGCCAGAACTTACGTAAGCGTAAAGTTGAACGTTTTGGACGACATGGTTTCAATTCGTCGGCACTGAAAATTCGACGACGAGCTGACTGATATTCTTTCACACGTTCATGCAGTGGCTTATGACTGTAATGGATTGGAACTGCGTTCGATTCAGGAGCAGATGGTAAGACATGGATGGAAGGTGAAGAATTCACGGTAGTTCCTGCGATCGACTGAGTTGACAATGAATCATTCGGATCTAAATGATTTTGCTTGCGAGGTAAAATCCGCAAGTTCGGGGTTTCAGTCGAAGCATCAGGTTGAGACAAATCAGGTGAAGACGTAGCAGGTATATTGGACAAATCAGATGTTGAAAAACCGGATTGCTTAGAAGAAACCAGGATATTCTATTCCTGGTAAGAGTTTCCGGCGTCTACAACTGCAGGGTTTATTTGTTGGTATTGGTCGAAGGCGGGTTGCTCTGCACTTCCTTGGGAGATCTCTGGTGTTGTTGAGATCTCCGGCGATCCTGGTTTTTTGCACAGCGGGGACAACATGGTTTGTAGACCCCGGAAGCTTCGCAACCGAAACAGAATACCCTGGGTTCTGCTTTGCAATCGGCATATGTGTGTCCGGGTTTCAAACAATTCCAGCAAGTGGCATTGGGTTTCAATTCCTCCACTCCCGAACTCGGTTCCCCTTCCTGTTCCGAAGGATCATCAGGCTCTAATTCCTCAACTCTCCGACGAGGAGGTTGACCCACATCCCGCGAAGAACCCCACTGCTTTACGCGTCTCTCTCTACCTTTTCTTGCTTCCTAACGCTCAATCTGAGGTCACGAAGCGAATGTATTGTTGCGAACCACTGGTATAGGTGAATCATCATGCAGCATTCGCTTTACATACGCATAAAGTATGCTGCATGGTGATTCAGCTGAACTGACCTACGCCAACATCTATCGTCCACAATGTACAGCTGACCGGCTATGCATATCAGGGCAATAGTGACTGCAACAGCATAGATCAAGCGGTGAGAGTGCATCATGCAAACTCTATGTCGATGTCGTCACTGTTGTCGTGATATTGGCCGGTACATCCATTGCATTGTTGATGACAACGATGGGTGGCTGGATGATCGTCGTCGTCGTCCTCCTATTCGAAGCGGCGGCAATTTGTTTTATGCAGCGAGTGGTGGCGATGACCGGCGACTATGGGGATTGGGATGCAGAAGACCGTTGATGGCGGTAAATTTGAGGGTACTGACCCTGGGTTTGATTTTGGGTGGATGAGGACGGGTTTTTATGGGGAGATGGAGTTTGGATTTTGGACAGGACGGTAGATTGTCGGATAGTTGGCGAAGTTTTCTTTTTAAAGAAAGGATTTTTTTTTGAAAAGTGAATTGTGAATAAGGCTGAGAAAGACGTTAGAGTTTGTTTTTCTGTTGCAATTGGAACAAGAACGAAAGGAAGTTTATTTGTGATTCTGGAACGTGTGTTTTAAAAACATCAGTTTTCGCTATGTGCTAAGTTGGTTACTGTTTGCCGGTGTCAAAGAAATTGGACGCAAAAAAAACTTATCAAGAAAATAGCAGTGCGAGAAGAAACCTTGTAAATAAAAAAAGGAAGAAGAAAAAAAACAAACTTAATTAAAAGTAAAAATTTATGTATAAAAACTCAAACGTGAAGAGACGTTAGTTAACCAATTCGTATCATTCAAATAAACTGAAGATTGAAAAGTTGAATTTACGAAAGCGTACGACGGAAAAATTTTGATGGAATCAAGAAAGTACTTGGATTTATGCATGGGAATGGATGATAATCTGTTGCTGCAAAGTGTCTCTGGAGAACCTGTTAACTAGTTGAATGAAATTCGGTTTGCGATCTCTAATTCTCACTCGGATATATTTTTATTTTTGTTGATTTGGATTTTCATTGATTTAGTGGTGTTGTACAAGTTTATTTTTGAATTTAAATTTTTCTTTAATTTGGAAATTTGTAGTAATTAATCGTGCTGAATTCAAGCTGAAAGGCGATCGATCGTCATCGAGGGAATTCGCAGTGAGTTTAAATTTTTTCTTATTCATTTTCATTGTAATATTTTTCTTGTGCATATACACTGAATTAGATTTTTTTCAATTTTTTTTTGTTTTTCGATTTCTTTTTTTTTCTTTGTTTTAATCTATCCAGAATTCTAAGACTTTCTTTTGCTCCTAACAATTTTTATCGTTGATTTGTTTTAATTTTTATTTGTTCAGTAATATATTTTATAATGATTAATTAATCTTTTCCTCAAATTGGGTTCTTCCGTGTCCCGAAGGATGGGCACATTCCTTCCCTCCTCCTAATCCTTCCCTCGTCTCTCTTTAATGTTTTAGGTGGCTGAGCTAGGACTAGGATGCTTTGGCTCCAAACCTACGACCTCCGCTGGTCTAGCCGGGACCTGAGCCACCGAGCCACAAGCATCCTGGTCATCAACAAATTTTTGTTGCAGTGACGGCGGCTCGACAAAGCCGTGGTTCGCAACAGTATATTCGCTTGAGCGAGATGTTCCGCTAAGTAGGGGCGCAGGTTTCTTCGCACGATGCGAGTCAGCTCCCCGTCCGAAAGCTTAAAGGACATCCTGTCATGAATACGTAGGATGCTTTCCACAAAAGCATCGTACGCTTCACCGGACTTCTGGCGACGATTCCTCATTTCGTCGAGAAGGTCATCGTCATCGTACATGTCCCCATACTGCTCTTTGAGAGCTTCTTTCAGGGAATCCCACGTATACTGATTACTACAGCCGCCAGCAAATCGGCGGAACCAGGTTACCGCGTCCTTCTCGAATAGGAGGTGTGCACAAAGGCACAACTGATCGTAATCACCGCCTAATGTGCGGTCAGTGAAGAGTTCAACCTGACGGATGAACTCATCCACTGCCTCTCCATTGAACCAGAGACCCCAGTCAGAAATAATCCGGAATACTCTTCCGACTGGCGCTGCGGACACCTGATTCCGCTGATTCGCAGACTCAGCAGGAGAAACTGACATATGTGGACCCGAATTCAAGGCAGGTAATGAGGCCGGTGCAGGCATCTGCTGACGGATTGCCTGGTCGATGTATGCCTTCAATGAGTCGAGAAGACCCTGATGAAGGTCCGGAAGAGGCTGAGGAACCGGGATTTCAAGAGGAAAATGGAAACCTCCAACCCCTTGCAATGGCGCTAATGGTTGGTGGGCTGGAGTGCGGAATGTTGCCGGTCGTTGAGTCTCAGGCACAGGGTCTACAATGGGATTTTGTTCGTCAGTAGGAGAATTTGGTGGAGTCGGCGAAGAATCAGGTCGTACCTGACTCCTTGTTTGAATCCCCTGTTTCGGCACGGCACCTCGCCCGCGAGGCCCGAGTGAATACGGGGTATGTCTCAACGGCATTTTTAAACAGTATGAATATGTATTGAAAACCTATACCACGAAACCCTAAATGGATGACAAAAAAAGTTAACTATAACAATAATAATAAATTTCAGTAATAACTAAATAAATACAAGTGCAACTAATCTAGCATCATTCGAATCCTAATATAATTTAACTAATGAATTGAACTAAATTTAATATAAGCTAATTACCTAAAAGTAGCTAACAATAATAAATAACAATAGCTAAATAAGCTGAACTACTAATAAATATATGTATATAAAATAGTTAAATAGACCACCTATAAATTTTACTAATTGGATGCAATTCAATAAATAACTAACCTAAGAAACCCACAACAAAATCATTTACCCTATAATAATACTATGCTACTATGTAAATGCTTTCGTTTCACTGCCTTCACGCAAAAAAAAAACGAAGTAAGATAAACCAAATCATAAACTCTTTCCATAGAACACCGTAAAAGGAATTTCTCCACTATCGCACGAGCATCAAGTTGTCGCTCTTACTTTAGAAGGACAATCCCTCAAAACAAATAATGCAAAATATAAACAATGCTCATCAACGTTATATTCTTATGCAATTGTTATCAGGAACGTTACCCACTGATAAGCTCTGTTACAAAACAAACAACGAAAAACCAAAACAATTCTTAACAGCAGGTAGAGCGTCGGGACTCTAGAATGTATCCCAAATTTGCAATGATCACAATGAGTGCGTTCAGAAGGTGGCAAAAGAGCAGAAACCGCTCGCGAGCAGCTCCGGAGCTGCTCGGTTTGGAGTCTGCACCTGCTGAACGCTACTTCACCAGCTGAAAAATCGACCAGTTGAAAGCTGACGATGACAATTTTAGACGGCAAGTGCCGAAAAGTGGAAAATACATGAATCCCACGCTGTCCATTACAAAAATCACGAACAACGAGAAAACAAAATTAAAAGCACCCGAAAACCAAAGAACTAGAAACCGAAAGCGGCGAAAACACAACAACCAACTTGATAACTGTCAAAATTCGAAAGTCGCAACTTGAGCGTGAGGTTGAAAAAGAAGAAGAAGAACCTGAGCACTGAGCACTGATCAGTGAGCAGAAATATTTCTTGCTCGATGAAATTTGATCATGCTCACCCGAGCAGAAGTTGCTCGGTCACTTCTGAACCCGCTCGTTCTGAACATGTTCGCTGAGCGGAAGTTGCTCAGTTCCTTCTGAACGCACAAAATGATTGCAAAGAAAATTCAATTGCAAGTATCCAAACAATATAAACAATCGAATCCGCAAAAAAAAACACAACGCTATGACCACAATAATAGAATAATATGGAATGTAACGCAGCATCAACAGCAACAACAGCAATATAGACTGCACCGAGAACCGCAAGTAAATAAATGACGTTGACGATAACTGCAGCGACTACAGTATGTGCAGCAAAAATGGACAATATATTTTTTTTATTTCTCGACTAAGAAAACGAAAGAGACGATAATCAAACATATGGCTTTTCCTTCTCAGAATTCCCCTTTCCCATTTCAGGTTGGTGTCCGCTATTATTTTTGGAGCATATAAGTTGCCGGAAGAGAGAAAAAAAAAATAGAGGCACCTGAGCTAGCCGGCAACCGGGGAAAAAAATGAGAAAACAAATAAGAAAAATTAGCAAAATGTATTTACCGTTTTCGTCGATGAGACCCAGCTGTTTCCAACGAATCATGATTGGTCGCGTAATTGCACAAGTTGCATATTCTATCGTATTTCCAATCATGATCCATTGGTAACTGCTAATGTATCTTAGGGATGAAAACGGAAATATTGAAATTGAATTAAATATTCGATTGAAAGGTCGGTCCGTTCAAACAGAAAGGTACCAAGGACACTTCAAAGAAACTGGGATAGATTTCCAGAGAACCTCAGGGAGTCAGTAATTCTCCAGGTTCTTTGAAGGCCTTTGGTACGTAGCAAAAGCCACCAGACAAAATACAAAGAACGGACCGCCTTGTAAAAACTGAAGCTAAAAAGAAACGCTACGTTACGGATAGGAATGCTACAGAAGGATAGGAGTTGCACAGCTACCAGAAGGGAATGTACGTGAAGTACCGAGGCTAAGTCCAAAGTCTTAGAACTGGTAGCCTTAAGGTGCTTTGGGAGCGCCACTTGGTATAAGGACTAAAAATAAATTTTTAGCCCTTTACCGGACCAAAGTGGGCCCCTTATGTTGGGCGCCAAATATGTAAAGGACTTTGGAGACACCCGAAGGTGTCAACGGGGACGGAGCCATTTTTGACCGTTAAGGTCCGGTAGTGACAGCTGCCAAAGTTGACAGCTGCCAAACTTGGCCCCTCAACGAGCTAAGCGGCGGCCTGTGCTTGCTGCAGCTCAGTTCGGGAGATGTGGGCGGGGTTTTCGCCGCTCGCTGCCCCTGTCCAAACATATTAAAAGAAGGGATTCACAGGCCTGGGGAAGACATCACAAACAAGGGGGTTGAAATGTGGGGATTTTCGATGGAGGAAATGTGGCGTCAGCCAGCGCAGGTGCCATCTTTTTGAGCTCCAGGGCCCAGATGGCGATGGGCCCCGGCCTTCTTAACCCGCTGAAAAATAATAAGAGAAAAAACCCGACCTTGAGGCCACCGGAGAAACTGGATCGAAGAAGATTAATTTACGAAAAAAAAATTACAAAAGGAACTGACTACAAAAATTAACAACGGTCAAAAACTATTAATCCAAAAAACATTTTAACAAAAGTGGTGCATGGAAACTGTAGACACGTTTAACATAATCGTCTCAGACACGTTAATCTCAAGAAGCTGCTGTTGTTGTTGTTGATGATGTTGTTGTTGTTGTTGTTTCTTTTCTTTCTTTCTTTTTGCACACACTGTAGGGGCGATCACTCTTCCTCGGCGAAAGACTTTATTCTGGCACAGACTGTGCTGCCCAACAAACACCACACGCAATTCCCAGTGGCTTAGACGGCGGCGACACAAGAAGTATGCTCGAAGCAATAATATAGCGGTAGTTCAACAAAAAATAGAAAGGGGCGCACTACGCAGACATTCCGGAACCATAGAATTGGCGGCACGAAAGTAACGCAAATGAGTCGACTGCGACTCCACCAAAAAAAATGGAAAGGGGCGCACACACAATGCGGGCGTCACGAACCATACCCGACTATATCGGGAAGACCCAGAAATCGGCGGCAACTAAAGTGACGGCACAAAGAAAAGCTGATTCGATTCCGTGGCCAAAATCGTACTCCTTGGTTTTCCTATCACGACGGCTGCGATACTCTTCCAGGCTACGACACGATTTTCGCACTCTCGAATACTCGTCGTCGGAATTCTGTCCTCACTTTTTCCTTTTCGTCCTCGTCGCCCGAATGGCGGGTGTTTACGGAAGAAAAAAAACGGCAGGAACAATACTCTCGTTACCGATTTTTTTATGGCGAACATAAAAGCGAACGAAATGAGAAAGAGTTAAACGCATTTGGATCTGGGTTGTGCCAGTTTCCAGCGAGAAAAGAAAATTCCGCACGAAATTTACAAAAGGGCAAGCACACTCGCCTCTTAGAAACTCCCAACCAAGCCAAACTCCTTTTCTTTTAATAATTTCGTTTTTTTTTTTCCTTTTTCTTTTTACGAGGTCCACCCGTACTCGGCCGCGTTTAAAGTCCGACTCCCACGTTCCACCTCTTCCACCCATTCCATTCTTTCGCCGTCCCCCCACCATTCCTACAAACTTTTCCCGCCAAAAAGATGCTTCACCAATCAGGTGATTTACTCACCCCTGGAATTTGGTTGCAGCGGTTTATTCTGACACATAAATGCCTACTTTTGAATTTGTAGCGACCTTTCACAAATGTAAATGATTTGAAGTAAATCCAAATTAAGTACATTTGTGAAAAATACACAAATTCAAAAATAGACACTTATGTGTCCGACTTGGTCCGTTACAATCCGCCGCTATTCTATCTTTACAACCACGGTGGCTCTTATTCCAAAGCACACTTCGCTTATGAACTTCCGAAATTCGAATGTTCATCGTCGTTTTTCCGCACGATAAAGGTCGATTCACACACATCCGTCACGTCACGTCACAGTTCCGTCAGCACCGTCTGGTATCAGTCACAAAAAATATCGTTTCTTGAAAGTCAAGTGGCGCTGTCCACATTGAACCGGCGCAGTCACGAATCAGAACCGTTAGTCGCGCTTCCGTCACCGAACAGTCAAATTCACATTTCTTCCCAACCATATTTTTTGTGTTTGACGGACGTCAGTCTAGAAAGTGAACATGGGCGATGACGAAAAATTAATCGAGTTGGTTCGAAATTACCTCGTTCTGTACGATTTATCGCATAATAAATATATGGATATACCATATAAAAATAGGATATGGAAACAAATTGGAAATGAAATAAAAATAGATGGTAAATCTAGGTACACTCGAGAGCATACACAAAAAATGACTGACTACGGTCTGAATACTCTGACGGCTATATGTGAATACAGCCGCTATTTTGACTGTGACTTGACGGCGACGGTTATGACTCGGAAGCTTGACTGAACTGTGACGTGACTGATGTGTCTGCATCGACCTTTAAGGTCGGTAATTTCGAACCAACTCGATTAATTTTTCGTCGTCTCCCATGTTCACTTTCTAAACTGACGTCCGTCAAACACAAAAAATATCGTTGGGAAGAAATGTGAATTTGACTCTTCGGTGACGGAAGCGCGACTGACGGTTCGGATTCCTGACTGCGCCGGTTCAGTGTAGACAGCGCTACTTGACTTTCAAGAAACGATATTTTTTGTGACTGATAACGGACGGTTCTGACGGAACTGTGACGTGACGTGACTGATGTGTGTGAATCGACCTTAATGCGGGCAAAATCAAACGAGTTTCGTGGTTACGTTGGACATGCACATTTGACAACATAGGTTTGATTTTGAAATTTGCCCGTATTCAACGCACGCACCGCATGCCCGTATTTACGCTGGACGTGGTGTTAGTGTGCTGAGTGTGCTGTTTTAAAACAGCACAAATTTGTGCTAAAAACCCAAACTCACATTTAAGAAACTTCTCATTGCGTTCACAGTATACAGAGGAAATTGTCTGGTTGTTTGTTGGTTTGGTATCGTTTTCATCTCAAGTTGAACTTGAGGTGATGATATGATACAAGACGACTACTTTGTTTTAGAATGTTGGGTTTGTTTTCTGTATGTATTTGGGGAAAATTGGATGTGCGGTGCGACGTAAGCATATGATTTTTGATTTGCTTGCAGTCAGCATGGGTTGTTGTTTGTATATTTATAAGTGTATACACAATGCGTGCATTGCATACTGCATAGAGACGATTATGAATGGATGGGATTATTTAGATGGGTGGGATTGGTTTGGTAGATAGATAATGATGGTTTTAGTTTCAGATAGATATTAGGATGGGGTGTGAATGAATATGAATGTAATACATACATACATATATGTTATCAGAAATCATTCATTCTGTTGAGGCGATCAAAAAGAGCGACTCGTTACTGTGTTACCCATCACTACTCCACAGCGCTCAAGAGGGGAAGTGCCCCAAAAAGTGAATTCAAAGTGGTTGTCAAATGACAATATTACAGGTGATTTCCGGCCTTTTCATCGGAATTCATAGGGTAAGTATACATTTTTTGTTGTGCTGAAATTTTAGTGGATTGATGCGCCCCAAAATGCGAATTTTGACGACGATGTTGACGAACCGGACGAAAGTTTCACCGCCAGGCATCTAGTCCTGTCAGCTGCAGTGAAACTTTCGTCTGGCTCGTCAACAACGCGTGCAAGACCCGTATTTTGGGGCCCATCAATCCACTAAAATTTTAGCACAACAAAAAATGTATACTTACCCTATGAATTCCGATGAAAAGGCCGGAAATCACCTGTAATGTTGTCATTTGACACTTTTTGGAGCACTTCCGGGAGTTTCCGCTGAACTCACCGGCCCAAGGATTCGTCTCATGGTAGTGCTGCACCATTCACACTAGCCAAATTGACGGAAAATTAACGAAAAATCCAAAATTTTCCGTGTCGCACTTTCATAGCCACACTCATGTCTCGCGCACTTTCGAGCAGTTCATTTTGGTCGGAAGTTCGCGGCACCTTGCTTTTTTTCACTTTTAAATATCAGTGATAAGCACTACTTTCAATTGCACTTAAAATCGCGACACTAAAATCACTTTTACGCACGAAAATCGCCAGATTTCAAAACGTCGACGGCACGTGTTCTTCACTTTGTTTACATATGGTTCACTGCTTGTCATGACGTCATTGCTTTGACACTCCGGCCTGAGAGTAAAAATGGCGGTGCTTAAGTTCGGGCGAAAATAACATTTTCAAGTCGGATATCTCCGTATTCCGCGTGCAATAAAACTTCGCCTTTGCCTTTTGCATTCATCGATGAATCGGAAGCGAGCCATATTTTCTCCTGGCACTCCTCGAACTTTACAAACATACGCTTCTCGTTACACATGTGTGAAGTTGCTCCACTATCCATGTACCAGCACGATCTGTTGATAGTGCTTGCGTCCGTCATAGCTAATATGCTCATCGCCGACTCTTTGGATTTTGGTTTCTCTTTGCATTTACTCGCGTAATGCCCTTTCTTCCCACATACGTAGCATTTACCGCTGAACTTTTTCCGGTCGTTTTTGTTTTGTTGTTTGTGCGTTGATCGAGCGCTGAATGCTTGCTGAGTCCTGTCGTCTGACGATGACTGCTGTTTCCTGCGCCTCTCTCCCTCTTCGAGAAGTTTCACCTTCAATGCAGTAAATGCCGGTAATTCATCACGTGTCTCCGTTGCGATGACGAAATTCTCATACGATATAGGCATGCTCGATAGGAGAATTATGCTGATTAAATCCTCTTGCATTGCAATTCCAATTTCCGACAATTTGTCACACAGGCTTGCAAATGCATTGATATACTCCGCCATATTGTCGTCGTCAAGCATACGCATGTTGAGTAACTTTTTGTACAGAGACACTCTTTGCACGGGTCCTTTCGGCTTATATATTTCCTGGAGCTTTTGCCATGCCTCTGCGGATGTTTTACAATTTTTGATATGAGTGAGTTGCGTGGGTTTCACACTTAATATCAATGTCGATAAAGCTTTTTCGTCATTGGCCGTCCATGCAGCGATCTCCTCTTGAGATCCCGTAGGCTTCTTCTTGTCTGTCACGACTTTCCACACTCCACTGTGGACTAAAACGCTGCACATCTACACCGACCACGTTTTGTAATTCGTCTCGTCCAGTTTGTCAATAGTATACAATGACGCCATTACAACTTCCCGAAAAAAAAACTCACGTTGCACTATTTTTCGCAAAGTTTACAGACTAGCGGTGTCTGGGCCCATAACCTGTTAGAATGAAAAAACACGAACGTCTATCTCGGACAAAGTGTATTCAGAGACTAAAAAAAAGGTTTCAACATAAGTTTGTGTTCGTACAAGAATGCATATAGAAATATTAAGAGCGCAATTAAGAGTACATGCACGATGGTATTACCAAATTCAATCAACATACTTTGCTCTAAACTGGCTCTTCATATAAAACGCCAAATTGCTCCCTCTCGCACTCGCGCAATATTACAATCTTCCGTCCCATTCATCTGAGTGTGCAAGGCATCGTCTGGAAAATGTTTCGTGTGATTACACACAAGTTGTGCTGGTAAGCAGGGGGGTGGTGGTGTACGTTGGTAATTATGTGCTGCATGCACAAGCGTACAAATGGATAGCCATGACCAAGGTTTATGTGGTTAGGGTCGTCAGGAGCGAGTTTCATGTGATCAAGGAAAAAAAAAATTGCATGCGCTACTGACCAAATCCATAAGTTTCATGTCATCAAGGAGTACAGTACAAATGGACCACAAGGACCAAGTTTCCGGTGTTCAAGGATAACAATAAAAAATTGCTCCTTATAAAATACCAATTTACCTGGCTCATAGTCTAAGTATTAATTGATACAATCATACATCTCGCCTTCTGTTGACATATAAAACCCATTTTCGTTCTTCACAAAGGCAACAACGCGAGCGAAGCGAGCACTAGATGTGGAGGCGAGCGAAGCGAGCCGACGCAGGTAGTAATTGAATAAACCAGTGATCTACTTCAACTTATCAGTAGTGTATAAAGTCAAAGATAATAAAATTCTCAAAACTCATTTCTGATTACTTTCTCCAAGCAATGAATATTTTTTCCACATTAGCAAAAACCACTAAAACGAACATTTTATATGTCAGTTCATGATATTGACAAAATGAAACCGGAATATAGAGGGCTACGCCCGCAATCCGAGGGTTTTGTAGCAAACGCTTATTTTGGTAAATAAATATCGGCTCCTTGCTCTTCTTAACACCACTCAGATGGATAAAAAAAATAATTAAAATGTCTTACTCGCTTACATTTTACATGCCAATTCATGTTACGTGATTGTAACGAAACTTAGAACATATTATTGCTTAAGGTATTGGTTATCGTTGGCCATCAGTACTTTTGACCTCAAACGGCATTCAGGGCTGTGCTAACTGTAACTATAGAAATAAACTATCATCGACCTATTCTGAGAAGATATGCAGATTCCATTATTTTCCATTTTTTTTCGGAACCCACCTTCCTGTAAGTTTTCATAATTCTAAATATAACAGTCTCGAACTGCAAGGGGAAGGGGATTACGAACTAATATCCCCCCCCCCCCCCCCCACTGTTCCCCTTTCTTCAAATTTCAAGAAAATGCGAAAAAACATTACCTTTTTCACGACACGTCACATGCCTATACCAGTCGATAAAAAATTGACCCTAATTTCGCCTCTATGTGGATACCGCTCGCCCACCCACCCGCTAAAGTTGTTATTCCCCCCCCCCCTCACAAATCTTTACCCTTGCAAAAATGATAATTTAAATAACTGCAATTCGCACTACGAAAAACAACATGAAAGTAGTACTCACACCTATGGGGCCGGTAGGTGTATTTTTTTGTGTGGAGAGTGTCAAAACGCCTAACTTTAAATGAATGTACTATTATTAAATATAACGTGATTGTAATGAAACTTTGAGACATTATTGCCTATAGTGTTGGTTATCATTGGCTATCAATATTTTTGCCCTGTGATGCGTTTAAGGGGTGCAGGAGAGTGCTAACTGCAACTATAGAAATGTACTATTATTAACCTTTTTTGATGAGATATCAAAATTCTACGATATTTGGTTTTCTATGCTAGTGAACTGCCGCATTTCTGCAAATTTTCATATTTCTAAGTGTAACGGTCTCGAAATGCAAGGGGGGGGGGGGGGGACAAACTCGGATCACATATTTTCCCCTCTACTTCTTTTCCCCTTTTTTTCAAATCTAATGAGAATACCAAAAATGATACCCCACTTGCCTATACCAGACAACAACAAAAAATTTACCTTCATTTTCCCTCTATGGGGACCTCCCCTTAAAGTCAGCATATTACAACGAGTCGCTTTCTCCGGCGAATTATAATAATTCTACATATTCCCACAAAATTTCATGTATGTAGCTTCAGCGGTTCATGAGATATTTTATGGACAGGCGGACGGACAGACGGACGCATGACCGATTTCATAAGGGTATTGTTTTTACTACAAAACCCTAAAAAGGGTTCCTTTGCCGGAATTTTCGTTGGCAAAGCTCATTATCGTAACAGTGAAACTAGTTACCTTAAAATAACCGCCCAAAGTTAGCAAAAAGAAGTGAATAATTATAAGTTTCCCAGCCAAACTTGTTTTTAACAAACCGCGCGGTTTGTCAAAAAAAAAAACTCGGTAAAAACTCAGCACCCCAAAACAAATGTAAGTTCACAAAAAAACAAAAGAACTGGAAAGCTTTCACCTTGGCCGCTTATATGAACCAGCAATTTTGGCCTATTTTCGTTTTCCTATATTGATCGCAGCTAACCATATACCATTGACAATACATTGAAAGGTGTGTTTTGCTAGGCACACGATCGCCGCATATTGTATGCGAATAGCAATCAACCCATAGAGCACGGAGCAATATTTGTGTGTAGAGTTTACATCGTCCGGTGCCTAGCAAAACTCACATTTATGATATTTGCACAATTTTCGTGTTGTTGATTTAATGCCAGCCTCGAACACGACTTTTTTTCAGCGCGTTCATCTTGATGGCCGAAACGGAAAAAGGTATCCCTATCTTCCACAACAATGTCAACTGCGAAAAGTCGGATGGCCCAAACTCAAAGCAATGCTACAGGAACAGAAAGCACGGGACTAATGTATTTATCAGTATTTCCCGCGCTTTCTTTGCTTATAGCATTGCTTTGCACCAGAATCACATATTTTGAGTTGAGGACTTTTCGACATTGCTGTGAAAACCAATTCTGAGTACGTAGGCCAGTCAAATTAACCAATTTTGGGGCTTTTTAATAATAATGAGGGAAATATCTGGAAATAATTTTAATCCCTTCTATAGATACTGAATACATGGAAACTGAGTTTGCACGGTCCTAGAAGCTGAGCTTAACTTTTGGAAGGCGAAAATCCGAAAAATTTGAGCCCTTTTTTTAATGTTATCATTATAAATCCTAAACGGTGCCTCGGATCGAAAAACCATGCAGGAGTAAATTAAAGACCGTTAAATTCTGCGTTCAATGCAATGCTCAAAGTTGAAATTCGGTCCAGTAGCGTAGTCAAAATCGATAGTCAAAAAATGACAATTTTCGAGGCTCCCGAGAAAAATCACACTTTTTCACTTTTCAAGCTCACAGATCTTTGCAACGGATCCTCCAAATGGAAAAGCTTGTCTGTAAAAGTTGGGGACAATTTGATTATGAGCCTAACATGGCCAATATTTTTCAATTCGGGCCATTTTTAGAGAAGCTTTGAGCAAAAATTCAAAAATGAATGCTCATCGATTTATGCCTTAAAAGCTCTATCTCGGTAAGTATAACAGCTAGAAGTTTTATTTTAGTCTCAAACTGTAGATAAATTACTCCAGTTAAATAAAGTTTTACAAGATTTCTTGCGAGACCAGTTTAGGAGATACTGAAAAGAAACAGGACAAGCCAAACAATTAGGCATATTTTCAACATGGTGGCGGGGTCCGTGGTGTTAGGGGGGAAATAGAAAACTCGAATTTTTAAACAATGTACCAACTCAAACAATATATCAAAAATCGAAACTACCCTAATTAAAGCAACCAGTGTTATAACATTTTGACTGACCAAAGTATTTTAACCTTTGAAGAATCACCGACTTTTTTTTAATAAAAACGCAATTACTCAAAAACTATACCCGCTAGCATATTCTAGTAAAGAGTGAATCGCAGGTAATATCTTACCCTAAAAACAGAAAATAGCCTGTAGAAATCATATAGCTGTTATACTTACCGAGATAGAGCTTTTAAGGCATAAATCGATGAGCATTCATTTTTGAATTTTTGCTCATAGCTACTCTAAAAATGGCCCGAATTGGAAAATATTGGCCACGTTAGGCTCACAATCAAATTGTCCCCAACTTTTACAGACAAGCTTTTCCATTTGGAGGATCCGTTGCAAAGATCTGTGAGCTTGAAAAGTGAAAAAGTGTGATTTTTCTCGGGAGCCTCGAAAATTGTCATTTTTTGACTATCGATTTTGACTACGCTACTGGGCCGAATTTCAACTTTGAGCATTGCATTGAACGCAGAGTTTAACGGTCTTTAATTTACTCCTGCATGGTTTTTCGATCCAAGGCACCGTTTAGAATTTATAATGATAATATTAAAAAAAGGGCTCAAATTTCTCGGATTTTCGCCCTCCAAAAGTTAAGCTCACCTTCTACGACCGTGCAAACTCAGTTTTTATGTACTCAGTATTTATAGAAGGGATTAAAATTATTTCCAGATCTTTCCCCTTATTATTATTAATAATATTTAATTTGACTGGCCTAACGGTGTTTTGTAGAAATAAAATCAATCAGGGAACCGAAAGAATAGGTGCGTTCTTTTGCGTATCCATCCAGTCCAGTCCAGGGTAAGGTAACCAACTCGTATAATGCCGGTACCACATTATGCGGGATTCGCCGAATCACGAGCCAGGTGGATAACATAATGTTGTGCACATCTAAGCACATACGAGTGAACGAAATTCATCCAATGCAACGAATACCGAGCAAGCACTCGTGGAGCACTTTGTTCACCCGATGAATCGCTGGCTCGTGACTCGGCGAGTCACGCATAATGTGGTGCCGGCATTACATAAGCAACAAGTCGCTTGTTGCTTGTGTAATGCGTGTTTGCTACTCTACACCAGACCTGATACATAAATACGCAAAAGAACGCACCTAATGTATCTGTGAGAAGATACCTTTTTGCGTTTCGGCCAAATGAGCATTTTGAGGATGATATTGGCCAAAAAGGGATCTGTTGGCGGATTGCATCGTATATGGGGGCTATTACATTTCCCTCATAGGGTTAGTATTCTACTCGTTATTTGATGAAATACATCACAAAAGCAGTGATTTTACCACCTCACAAACGAGCAATTCACAAAAGATGTTTTCAAATGAGATTGTCTTGAAAGCTCAAGGGAAAAAATGGTATCCTTTTTTATGTATTTTTCTGTGATCTTCAACTTTGTTCTAGAAAGTTTTGTGCGAGGGCTAACAGTTATGGAGATAAAAGTAAAAGGCTAAAAAGTAGTCTTTTTAGGGCGAAAGGGGCGGGGGCGTTCATCTGGGAGGGGGGAGGGACTTTTCTGTTTCTTACTATTACTACACATCTATTAACGTTTCTCCAAAGTTTCGAAACTTTATAAATTATTTCCCTCATTTGCTGTTTTTCGTGCCTATTTTTCCTTGGGAAGATCCAGAAAATGCAATTGTGAAAAATTAAAAGCAACAGCATAGTGGCCGCAAGTATTATCTTCAACATGCTCATTTGGCCGAAACGCAAAAACGTATCTTCTCATAATACATTAGGCGCGTTCTTTTGGTTATTTTTCAGGTCTAGTGTAGAGTAGCAAACACGCATTACACAAGCATCAAGCGACTTATTGCTTATGTAATACGAGTTGGTTACCTTACCCTGGACTGGACTGGATGGATACGCAAAAAAACGCGCCTATTCTTTCGGTTCCCTGATTGATTTTATTTCTACAAAACACCGTACTCAGAATTGGTTTTCACAGTAATGTCGAAAAGTCCTCAACTCAAAATATGTGATTCTGGTGCAAGGCAATGCTATAAGCAAAGAAAGCGCGGGAAATACTGATAAATACTGTTGCGCGTACGGGGTGGGTATCTTTTACGACCCACACTGTACTAATCTCGAATGATCGATGACCAGTACAAATTGAATGGACACTAGGCTATTCTCGAGCCATCTATAGTCTAGAACCTTCTCCAAACAGAAACATTGAAGCGGATTCTCGAACCTTCGTTGAGTAAGCACCCGAGACTGGAACATCTCGAAAAATCTAGAGTCTTCGCTAAATTGACGAATGCATGGATCTCCACCTATAAAAGGCAAATGTCACCGAACGAAGGAGTAGTCGTGAAGTAGTAGTCAGACTCGACACTCAGTGGCGGTTGGATCGCTACAAAGCGGATCGTTACACAGTATCCGTCCGGGAAGTAGTGCCGTCGTATTGCTAGTTTTAACGTTTGTTGTTAGTACGCGTGTATATAGTTAGTTCGTTTTATAAATAAAGTGTGTGTGTTTTTCAATCGAAGTGTTTCATTATTCAGCACAAGAATATCTAACGAACCTGGTTTCGTTTTTGTTTCGCTCAACAGAGGAAACATTACAATACATTAGTCCCGTGCTTTCTGTTCCTGTGGCATTGCTTTGAGTTTGGGCCGTCCGACTTTTCGCAGTTGACATTGTTGTGGAAGATAGGGATACCTTTTTCCGTTTCGGCCATCAAGATGAACGCGCTGAAAAAAAGTCGTGTTCGAGGCTGGCATTAAATCAACAACACGAAAATTGTGCAAATATCATAAATGTGAGTTTTGCTAGGCACCGGACGATGTAAACTCTACACACAAATATTGCTCCGTGCTCTATGGGTTGATTGCTATTCGCATACAATATGCGGCGATCGTGTGCCTAGCAAAACACACCTTTCAATGTATGTATGTATTATCAATGATAAAATGTCCCAAGCGGCGTTCGAGCAGCGAAAGAGCTTTCATATTAACGACCATTCTCCAGCGGCTATTCAAGCTTTCGCCGCTTTATTTTGTAGCCAACTGTGTCGATGCAGAGCTTTACGTTCTTTATTGATAGAATTACTGGTGTGAGTAATATCGTGTGAAAAAAGAAAACGAGAGAACCTTGTGATTTTTTTTATTCCATGACCGGGTCTATTTTTGTTGTTGTTTGTGGACATATGATGCGATTGAGTTTTTTGCCATTCTGATCGTTCCGACCAAAATCCGGGTCGGTGTACAATTGTACAAGGAAGGGTATTTAACTGATTCATCCGAATATGTTGTTTATATCCGGGATGCGACACGTATAGATTTTTCAGAATATCTTCGTTATGAGTGAAAATGAAAATTTTTGTTAATGTTTATTTAGCCTAAAGGTATTTTACAGTGATTTCAGGGCGCGGATCACCGGTGAAAATGAGAAAAATAGCATTTTAAAAATGTTGTTGTTGTTGTAAGAATGCCATTTTTCCCATTTTCTCTGTGATAATTCAATCGAAAAAGACACATTTCGGGAACAAAAAACCACGAGAAACGAGCCCTGCGGGGCTGTCATAAAACAACCCTCTCTTTCGCAACTAAGTACGGCTACGCATAGAATTCCTTCCTTATATGGACGTTCACCAGTTACGAATTATCCGATGGATTTCGGTGATTTAATTCGAATTTACGGTACATGATAACTAATTTAGCAATTATTTAGAGATGCATTGGAGATGCATAGAAAATGGCATCAAAATCAAACTACAAGGAAAAAACCATAGGGATCTACAAACTAAAAGAAAACAAAAAAGATATGTTAGCTAAGAAAAAAATCAGGAACTGGGAATCTTAAAATTATTGAGTTCTTATCACTAGAAGTTGGGGCGATCGGTAGCGCAGTGTGTTGAGGCATTAGTCTCATGTTTGACTACCGGCGTTTCGGGTTTGAATCCCGTCCACGACGACGTTCGTGGCCATGGATATGCAGGAGGTGTATGCTGGCAACTGCATTCTTCGAAACCAGATTATGCCAACGAAACGTCAACTGGGCCACATGGAACAGTTGACGCGCTATGCCCCACAAGGGGTTAGGGCAATTGAGTATCACTAGAAGTTCCACATGGCATAATAAAATAATAATAATAATAGATAGAATAATAAATTATTCATAGCGAAATTAAAGATTTGTGTTTGTTATTATTTTCGAAATTTTAGCTTAAATTTTTCCAGGACATGTTAAGAAGTTAAGAAGTTCGACACTCATCACTCACAATCAGAGCAACTCTTCAGAAAGAAATACTTATTCATTCTGTGATTCGAAATTTTAGCTTCAATTTTTTCAGGATATGTTAACAGTTTTCGTTCGTTCGTTTCCACATCACCCATGGAGTAGAACTGCCAATGCGTTTTTTTAACGAGGTCTCCCCAGTAGGCATACTCCTCTAAGATTTGAAAGGACATCTGTAAAAGGCTCCTCGCACCATACCACGAGAGGCACCTGGACCATACAATAATTATAATATTACATGATTTCAATTTCAATTTCGGTTTAATATACTTGGCACCGTATCTTGCACACAGGACCACATCGCGATAGGCACACAGGACCACATCATGATAGGCACGCAGGACCACATCATGATAGGCACACAAGACCACATCATGATAGGCACACAAGACCAATCATGATAGGCACGCAAGACCACATAATGATAGGCGCCAAGACCAAATCGCGATAGGCGCCAGTGACGTGCAGTGGAAATTTTTCATAGTCAAGCAGTTGGGCGCCCTAAAGCCAATTTAGCATAAACAAAAATGGACTGTATAATAGAATATGGACAGTCACAAAAACATTTATACCAAGCGGCTTTAAGCCTTAAAGAAGAAATCAGGAAAGATATAAATAAAATATTGGCACATATATTCGGAATACAAAAAAAAATAAATAAAGAAAATATTACTAATAAAAAAAAATGATAAATAAATATTATGTTAATTAAGACTAAGAAAAATTCAGGGGTATTTGAAATAAATAAATATTCTTTCGCCATTGCCATTTATTTGTATTCCAAATCTATGCGCCGTTCTTTAAGTAAAAACTCTTGAATCACATTATCAAAAAAATCGTTTTCTCTTCGCATTTTTATAAGAAGATCCTTTTCAACCGCAATTAAAGCAAGATCCGAAAGTCGTTCTTGGGATTGGCGATTTCTCAAAAATGTGTGAACGCGCTTTAGTATTGAAAATGACCTTTCCGCAGTTGCCACTGTGACTGGAATTGACGTTAATAATTTTGCTAAAATATGAACTTGCTTAAAACCGTTTGCGACATAAGGCCGTTTTTGAAAATAATCGAGAATTTTACTAGGATTCGCGTTTTTAAACTCATCTGAAGAATAAATAACTTTTAGCTCATTTTTCAACTTTATTCTGTCGAAAAATTGACCGTGATATTCAATAAGTGAGTCAAAATTTTTATCGGGAAAATTTGACTTGAATTTAGAAAAATAATTCGGTTCAAGCAACTCTAAAAATGAAAGATCTTTAAACGAATGGAATCGATCTCGAATTTGCCCGAGAATAACATCTATAATCTCCCGAAATATCCGCCGTAAATTTTGTAAAGGATCTATCGCATTTCTACATTTCTTACGTGGTGGCTGATATTCTGCTGTAACTGTCGAATAGAAATTATCAAACTTTTTAGAAAAGTCATTTTCAAGCCAATTTTCAAATTCAATAATTTTTTGGCTTCCATGTGAAATGTTTACCACTTTGCTCTGAATAATATTAAATAATATATCAGTTTTCGAAAAAATTTCAGAAAAAATTAACAGATTTAATTGAAAATCTGACTCTGCGAATTTTAGTAAGTATATATCGGAAAAAGTCAAGGAATCGCCATCCCAGTGTTGAGAACCATTCGAAATTGTCTCAAAAACTGTACAAATTTCATGCTTATGTTCAAATATAACGTTAATAATACGCGAATGATAATGCCAACGCGTTTTGGAAACCGATGGTAAACGACGATTTACTATATTTGCAAAAAGGTCCGACCTTTTAGTGGATGTATTAAAAAATGATGCGATTTTATTGATGTGCGCGAAAAATAATTTAATTTCCGGAATAAACTCAACTGCTTTAGACAATACTAGATTTAGTGAATGAGCGTAACATGGAACGAAAATTGCCGATTTATGTTTTTCCCGAATTAAAGTCTGAACTCCACGAATTTGAGAACTCATTACTGCTGCGCCATCGTAACATTGTGCAATTAATTTCTTATCGATATTAAAATTTTGCAATTGTTTTAAAATGTGAGAGCTTATTGCTGTAGCTGTACGATTAGCGCTTACATCCAAAAATCCGATAAATCTTTCTTCAATCTCATTTGATATTGTATATCTAAAAATCATCGTTAATTGTTCCCGACCGCTAACATCTGGCGTTTCGTCGACCATTACAGCTACAAATGGAGCCTCCTTTATTTCCAAATTGATTTTATTTCGAACCACATTAGCTATAGCGGAAACAAGATCGTTTTGGATTCTATTAGACAAACCCGAAAACGCTGCATTTGCTTTTATAGAATCTATGTGGGACTCAATTATCGGATCGTACAAACTCAAGAAATTTACGGTTTCGATAAAATTACCACGATTATTTGAAGAAGAGTCTTCATTATTTCCGCGAAAAGGAAGCTCCTGTTTTGCCAAAAAAATTACAGTATCGATTAAACGTTTCAAAATATTACGATTACGCTCAACTTTTTCATTATGCAAACTAACAGATATTGCCACCTGGTTACTAAGCATAAACTCTATACGCTGAGAACCAAAATTATCTAATTTAATTAACGACTGAAGATGTTTTTCGGAACTTGAATGCTTTGCTGCTGAGCCCGTAAAATTATTCAAATCACTAAATCCAGCTTTATTCCAAACAGATTTTTCATTCGTGAACAAAAGACACGGCCAGCAAAATAACTTATTTAATTTACAGCTTCCCGTTAACCAAATGTACTTTTCATACGTTTCGATATGGAATTTTCGCGTAATATTTTTTAATTTAAACTCTAAACTAAGATCTGGCTTCGGTCTATCCGATTCTATAATTTCTCTTTTCTTGGCAAAGGAAAGAGTTGAAAATCCCGCTTTTAGTACGAAATCCGTCGCGCAGCAATACTCCGATATAATGCGAAAAGAAAACTTACCACTTTTATCACAAATCAAATCAATTAAATCACTACAAACGGTCAAAAAAACTTCAAATCACAATTTAATCAAAATCACCCGATTGCACTGATTTCCTCTTTTAAATTGCAACGGAAAATCCATTACATAACAAAAACAAAAGCTCTACTGGAAAAATCAAATTCCCATAAACATTCCCTGCATTGGCAACATTTCATTAACAAGCATCATTGGGCTTTATCCCACACACAAAAGCAGTCGCGCCAGTGCTTGACTTGTCTCATATAAATTTGCGAACAAAACAAAAAAAAATCGTTGCCCAATGTACTACCGAAATCCAAGATTCCCATTTTCTGGAATCAACATGTCTCTAGTATTTGGATGCACACATGGTACATGCATCTAAAGATCTAGGCACATTTTCCTATTCTAAGTTTGGTGTCTATGGTGTGCAAAATGTGGGAGGTTTGAATATTATCTAAAGTAATTGAACGAATGTTTTTTAACCAAAAGAAGGCGCGGATCAGAATTTGAATGTGTAAAGGAATATTTGAATGATAATATGTATTCTTCAGCTTAAAGAAAAACATTGACTGAAATGATGATATGTGTATTGGTGTAAGCAAAGTTTATTATTGAATTGCTTATTTCGGTAAGTCAAGCAGTTTGGAATTGCTTACTACGAGTGCACGTCACTGCCAATTATAGAGGGTTTTTCCTTCGAAAAATCGTACGTGCGATGAAAAGGTGGTCCCATTCCGCAGGTGCCCCGATTAAACAGTGTCCCAATTAGCAGGTTTTACTGTATAACCGAGAAAGAGTGTCCAGCACCACATGCAGCCTTCCCTTTCGGCGTTGAATCTTGAATTTAAAGCATTGCAATGTTAACGCCCACCTTGCTAGTTTTCCGTTAAGATCGGATTGGGACATCAGCCATTTAAGGGATGCATGATCGGTCCCCACTGTGAACTCATGCCCCTCAACATATGCCCTGAATTTTTTTATGGCCAGCATCGCTGCCAGACATTCCTGCTCCGAGACCAAGTAGTTTCATTGGGCGGAATTGAGGAATTTGCTCTTCTCTACATTCAAGGTCAAACCGGCCTGCGGAAACAAAGAGCCAATTCCTGGAGAAGTCTAATATGCTCCTCGAATGTCTCTGTAACAATCAGTAGGTTATCCAAGTAACCATTTAGCACAATTTGATTTTCTCAATATCTGTTTAGCGCTATTAATTGGATAAACGCTAACCGTCCCCTTGCCTTTGATTAATCTCTTATCCAAAACAAAGCCCAGCTCCCGGTTTCCGGTTAAAAATTTATCCTAAACAAAAACCCAACACCTGATACCGGATGTTGAGATTTTGACAGCTAGAACTGTTCACTTTTGCAAATTCAAATGAAAACAATGAAAGTGGCCATAAAGGACAGAGTTCCTGGAAATTCATTCGTTAGAAGAGAATTTGCTACAAACTAAGCTGCAAATGAATATGTTGAGAGACCGTACTAATACAAAATAGATTCGTGGACGGTAGAATTCCGCCAAGAAAATCAGCTAATTTTGCCATAATTGTGGTCTGAGATAAGTTCCACACTTTATGGCGTGGTAATTTGTATGAGACGTATGAGAAAACGAAAATGCTTATCGGGCTGTTTATAATTTCGTTTAATTTGTGTCTCTGTTAGTTAACAAAGAGTTTAATCAGACATTGAGAAAACGGGCCTTACTCTGCTAATTGGCGAAGTCGTTCCGGTAGAAATCATTCGATTGTTTTTAGTAAAATCGTTAGATGCATTTCTTTTGGTACGATGATAGTCTTTAGGTTAGGTAGATAATGTAATTATTAGCATATTAGTTAATTGTTGAATTCATTATTAATTTATTTATGATTAGGCTTAGGTTGGATTTATTATGTTTAGGTGAATTAATTGTAGTGTATTATCTTATAATATATAATGCCCAAGAGTTTTCAGATTTGTTACTGAAAATTGGTGACGGTACGTATCCGGAAGAAGAAGGGAAGATTATTCTCCAAAATAATTGATGTTGTGTATTTCAAAAACGACCAGGCATCTGAGATAAACGCAGAAATATTAAAATGCGTTCCTGGGAAATGTGTTGAATATACAATAGCTCAATCAACCGAGTAATGGATCAAGAAGATACTATCCATTATCCGGTTGAAATTTCAAATTCCCTAAGCCCACCTGGGCTTCCAAATTAATTTCCAAATCTCACAAATTAATATAAAAAGTCGGCGTTCCTGTAATTCTGCTTAGAAATTTGAGCCGCCGAAACTAAGTAAAGGTACCTGACTGAAAGTGAAGTTACTTTTAATTTAGCTTAAGTTTAGCCTTATCGTCGTGATGTTGAGCAAGCGGAGAACAAATTAATTATGTATGAAAAAACAGTCAAGGTTAGTGTCAAGTTGTGAGCGAAGCGAGCTCTCGCAGCTAGTAGTTTAGATAGTTGATGTTTAAAAATTAACTAGGTTATTTAGTCAATATGTTGAGTAGTTCGTAGGTTATCTATTGTATTTATTTATTCGAACTTTGTTTTGTTGTTTAATTAGTTTAATTTAGTGCAATATTTTTGCAGCTGTTTTTTTTTTAGACTATTTTTATTGCTGTCCGGTATATAGTTGTTTCTTCTTTCGCCAGTTTAGCTCACTATGTCCTCAGCGTCTTCTTCTTGGCAGGCCGCGAAAAAAAAGATGCCCTCTAATGAATCAAATTTTGTGGCGTGACGGGTACATTTGATTCGAAGTATTTTTCGCAAAAATATTTATTTTTGGTTTTTCCAAAATAAATATATTTGTGAAAAATGGTTTCAAATTTTAAGGACGGTACTCAGATCGCGTGGAATGAAAAGTGCCGTGAAATCCCATACAAAATTGCAAAATTTTTCCCCGATGAAAAGAGACGTGAAATTGTGTGGAAGTTAAAATTTCATTTCACGCGATCTTGTGTACTGCCTTGAGTGTCTTCATTGGATAGTTTGATCTGTGGAAATCGATAAAGTGACGAATAATGGCGAATGCAAAAAGGCATTATAAAGTGAAAAAGCTGTGGTCTTCCCAAGAAGAACAGTTCCTAGTGGAACTGTGGGAAGAGAAGATAGAAGAAATACGCGGCTATCGGAAAAACAGCCACGTATTCGAAGAGATGGCCAAACAAATGACCAATGTGGATTGTTTCGTATCGGCAACGGAGGTGAAAAATAACAACCTGACAACGAAGTATCGGTGAGTACGCACCAATCTAAGCACACAAATCTTTCCGAGCGTAGTTTCTATAAATATGTATCTACTTACAGAAAAGAAAAGGCTTTGATTGGCCCGTCAGGTGGATCGCCATCAGACTGGCCGCTATACCAACGTGTCAATGGCATCATTGGCGGCCATAAAATCAATAATGTCGAGGTGCTAACACGAGAAAGCATAATCGGTAAGGAAACAATAGAATTTACTTTAAGCATTAACTGATCAACATTTATTTTATAGAAGTGCAATCTACATCTCAAGTGGGGACAATTTCGTCGGATGCATCGGCATCGCGATCACCACCGTCGCCAATTGTGCCACTGCAAGATCCTGCCTCACCGCATTCATCATTATTAGGCGACCCAACATCACCATTTTCGTCGTCGGACTCAAATTCCTCGCCCAATGAATTAGTGAACGGCCCCGTCTCACCACCTTCGTCCCTTGCATCATCGTCACGGGCCAGCGGGTCGAAAACTAAAAAAAAGACGACTATATAAAAAATTTACTTTCTAAGTTTGACTTAATTGAGGATGCTATTGCAGTGCAAACTGCAAAAATGGAGGATGCTGACAAAAAGCAATACGAGTTGGACATTCGTCGCACTGAGACACTCGAAAAGTTCGTACACGACACATCGGAGCTGAAAAATGCTTTCATAAAGTTTTTGGAAACCAAATAAAGTATACGAGTATATAAGGTAACGAAATGAAACTTTCGAATTTGTCATAATCTATGAACTAATAACATTTATTTTACAGATATCGAATATTTAATATGTATTTCAACATTGTTGGATATCTGTTGACATCATCTATTATCTTTTATGCGATGGGGTCGACCGTATCATCTTCATCCAAATGCGATTCATTTTGATGGCGTGAACCTATGAATTAGATTAGAATTAGTAAAAAAAAAGTTAAGACAGTTATTAGTGTTAGTTTGAACTTAAGTTCCCAATGTTATTTTTGCCATGAATATGTATATACATAGTAATAAAAGAACTCACTTATAAATGAAGCAAGCGCCCGTCTTATTTGCTCAGCATTTGCGTCTATATTGTTTATTACACCGACACACACATTAATATAATAATTGAATGCAATTCTAAACTCTTCATCCATTTTTGAAACGATTTTCACACAATTACTACAAAGAAGACACTCCAAAAATGACTCTTCACAGGTTATGTGATTGTCGAAAACGAAACGTCAAACAAAAACACGTACACTGCACCATGAACAGTCTTCGGTGATTTTCGGAATCACTTGGCGAAATCATCTCGTTTTCGCCACTGTGAACGAGGCATTAAGAAGAAAAACGGAGATGATAGGCTTTACATTGATTATAGGATGCTAAATAAAAAAATGAAACACGACAGATTTCCGCTGCCTCGCATCGACGACCAATTAGACCAGTTGAATGGACATAGTTTCTTTTCTGTTTTGGATATGACTTCAGGAGATTACCAAATTCCAAAAGAAGAGGAGTCGAAGTCAAAAACTGCATTCGTAACTTGCGATGGGCACTACGAATTCAATCGTTGTTGGGATAACAACAGCTCCGAGTGTGTTTCAGAGGATAGTCAATAAAATTCTCGGACCTCTTCGTGGCACTATAGCGTTGTCATATCTTGATGACATTTTGATTCCATCTAAGGATTTTGATGAAGGAATGCAACGATTGGAGCAAATTTTGGAAGTCATAGCAAAGGAGAATTTGACACTGAATCCAAAGAAATGCCATTTCTTCCAAACAAAAATTAATTATCTTGGATTAGAAATAAGTAAGGATGGTATGCGACCGGGTATGGATAAAACAAAAAGCATAACTAACTTCCCGAAACCCAGGAACATTTCTTACAAATCTTACTAAGAAGGACAGTGCATGGAATTGGACGGAAAGTGAAGATAGCGCATTTGAGAAAATGAAGGAGTTATTATCTGAACAACCATTGTTGACCATTTATGATCCAAATGCTGAAACCGAAGTTCATACTGATGCAAATCAGGCAGGAATGGCTGGGATTCTCTTACAAAAGTATGGTAATAGATTTATGCCAGTCTCTTATTATAGTAGACATACAACGCCTGCGGAATCTAATTATCATTCATATGAATTGGAGACTTTAGCTGTGGTAGAGACTTTGAAGAAGTTCCAGATATATTTACTTGACATTAAATTTAAAGTTGTTACGGATTGCAGTGCTGTAACGGCAGCTGCAGGTAAAAAAGATCTTATACCAAGGATTGCAAGCTCCTCTTACAAGAATTTTCATTTGAAGTGGAGCACAGATCTGCGGAGAACGCATGCAACACGTTGATGCATTATATTACGTTTACACTATCGCCAGATTACTTCATCTGCTGCTTAATCTGGGTGTGGTGAGTTTAAAATTGTATGTATTTGACAGTTCCAGATTAATATTACGTTTACACTATCCCCAGATTACTTAATCTGCGCCGGCTGATTTAATCTGCAACTGTCAAATACATACAATTTTAAACTCACCACACCCAGATTACGCCGCTGATGAAGTAATCTGGGGATAGACTCAATGGCGTAGCTAGGGGGGGCGAAGGGGGCCGTTGCCCCGGGCGCAACGGCTGGGGGCGCCAAAACGATATCCTCGGACTAAATTTTTTCTTCCCTCTGTTTGAATATTAAAAAGATTTTCTTTTTTTGGACACAGCAGGATAAATCCACAGAGTCACACTAACAACTTCAGTGGTTGTTAGTGTAACTAAATGCTTACTTGAGCATGATTTGGAAACTATTCTATACTAAAGGACTTCATTGGACATTCTTTTTCACTTTTCCGTAAGAAAAGTGGTATCTAATAGATTAGCAGTACGAGGGCGGTTCAAATATGATCGAGACAAACGCTGTAGATGGCGCGCCTGTATGTTTTGAAGGCCGCGGCTGTATGTGATAGCTGGGTCCATTACGAATAGTGTGGCATAGTTTTCGTCGCGAACGCTAGTTTCACGCGCGTGGTACGACCATGAGTGAACATCAAGTGACGACCGCCGTGGCGCAACGTATTGTCATTCGTTTTTTGGCGTTGGAAGGCGTTAAAACACGGTAATTCTTCGGCGTTTGCGAAATCAGTTCGGTAGTGAGTGCCTGATTAGGTCTGTTGTGTTTAAATGGGCCAAATCGTTCAAAGATGGCCGCGAACCCGTCGAGAATGAGCCGCAGGTCGTCGACCGCGAACCAGCATCACACCAAACAACAGCCGCCGCGTAGAACAACTCATTTTGGAGGACCGTAGAATGAATGTTCGAAACATTTCGGCTGAAGTCGGCATTAGTATAGGTAGTGTAGAGTCTATCATCCACGAACACCTTCAATATCGCAAAATAGCGCCGGGTTCCCAAACTGTTGAGCTTCGAGCAAAAATTCATGCGGTTGGAAGTTTGTCGCCGCTTGCTGACGTGATACGAGGGGGAGGCGGACGGTTTTTTTTACGCGAATCTTCACTACAAGGTGTCGTCTAAAGAGTGGAGGAAGGAAGAAGGAGGAAAGGGCACTAGTCAAAGCGAAGACAACCAGGTCCGCGGGTAAGGTTATGTGTATTGTATTCTGGGACCGACGGGGAGTGCTGCACGTTGACTTCCTGCGCAAACAACGTTCCATCAATGCTGTATACTACTCTAACCTTCTGAAAACACACGTGAAACCCGGTTATCGCTCGAAACGGAGGAGCATTCCAGCGCGAAGTGCTATTCTTCTCCAGGATAACGCGCGCCCTCGTAATGCGCGTCTCACGCTCGATACAATATCAGAATTGGGTTGGGAGGTACTAGAACACCCCCCCCCCCCCCTACAGTCCGGATTTATCACCCTGCGACTACCACATGTTTGGACCACTGAAAGAAGTCCTCGGAGGTCAAAGATTCAACACCGATGACGAGGTAGAGGAGTTCGTGCGCACATGGCTGTCCAAGTTGCCCAAGGAATTCTTCGATACCGGCATCAAAAAACTTCCGGAGAGGTGGCAAAAATGTGTAACTAGTGAGGGGAATTATCTAAAAAAACTGTGGGGAGGGAGGGGAGGGGGGGCGTCACACTGGAGTTTTGCCCCGGGCGCTAAACACTTTACCTACGCCACTGGGGATAGTGTAATATTACGTTTACACTATCCTCAGATTACTTCATCTGCGCCCGCTGATTTAATCTGCAACTGTCAAATACATACAATTTTAAACTCACCACACCCAGATTACGCCGCTGGTGAAGTAATCTGGGTATAGTGTAAACGTATTATAAACGTAATATAAATCAGCCGGCGCAGATGAAGTAATCTGCGGATAGTGTAAACGTAATATTAAGCAGAAATCCTCATGAAATACTGAAACATAAGCCACAAACCGACTACGAACGATCTGTACATCAAAGTTTTGTTCTTGAAAATGAGCGGATCTACCAAGTAAATGAAACTGGAAATCAATGGGTAATTCCAAAGTCAATGAGATCACAAGTTGTGAAGGCAGCGCATGACGATTTCGGACACTTTTCAGTAGACAAAACTTTAGATAAAACTAGAGACTCGTATTGGTTTCCACAAATGAGACAGTATGTGACGAAATATATCAAAAGCTGCATACCGTGTCTTAAGGTACCATTAGACGATTCGTAGGACCTACAAATTTTCGTAGATTTCTGCGATTTTTCTGCTACAAATTGTCTACGAATCGTGTAATGTGAAAATTTCTTAGCTACAAATGTTTGGAGAAAGAGTTTGTAGACGATTTGTAGATGACCGTCTACAAACGTTTGAAGGTGATAAATGCGGCTCGTGTGATGGCAAATGTATTTTATATTTGTAGGTTGATTGACATCCGTAGATAGATTTGGAGTTTGTAGATGTATGAAATTTTACATATACGAACTACAACCGTTTGTAGATGTGTCAATTCTGATATTTGATGTTATGGTCGCCGTCGCACTTGTCTTTTCGTGAAAATAAAATTATACGCGTTTTACATTGATATTATATTTATGTGTTGTTTATAAAATGGATCCGAATGAAGCAATCGCGATGGTTTTGGGGATGAATTTGTTGAATAGCACCGACAGTGATAGTGATAGTAAAGTGGAATTGCCACCGAAGCGTCAACGACGTGTTTGGTCAAAGAATTGGGTTCTTCGACGAAAACAAGAAGGATTTAGTCAGAAGTTGCTCACTGAATTGCGGAATGAAGAGCTGGAATTGTATCATAATTTTGTACGCATGACTTCGGAACAATTCGACCATCTTCTGGCTTTATTGACTCCACTTATTAAAAAGAGGACACGAATATGCGCGAAAGCATTTCACCAAAGGAGCGACTATGCACCACGATAACACACGATTGCATGTGATTGTGACTTGAAATCAACAAACTGCCTGCAAACTAAATAATTATCCTACAAACCGTCTAATGGTTGAATATATTTCCTACAAACGGTTGTAGGCGAAATATGCACAATATGGTTTGTAGAAGTGTTTGTAGGTCTACAAACTACTACAAATCTACGAATCGTGTAATAATAAAATTTCACGCCTGCAAACGTGCTACAAGCATTTGCAGTTCGGAGGCAGTTTGAAGGGTTTGTAGATCTACAAACGTTTGTAGATCCTACGAATCGTCTAATGCTACCTTTAAACATAAAAAGCCGAAAGGAAAACCACAAGGATTCTTAAATCCAATAGTGAAAGAAGGTACTCCATTCCATACAATCCATATGGACCATCTAGGATCGTTTGTTCGAAGTACGCGTGGCAATCAATACCTGATTGCGGGTTTCGAAAGTTTCACAAAGTACACATGTTTGCGTGCTGTTAAAAATATGAAGACTCAGCCAGTCATCAATTTCTTGGAGACAATAATAAGTACTTTTGGCAAACCAAATCGGATAATAACGGATAAAGGTACTTGTTATACGAGTACAGCAAAATCTTTTGTGAAATTTTGCAAAGAGAAGGGAATCAAACACGTACAGACAGCGGTAGCGACGCTTAAAGCGAATGGAGACATTTAATTCCACTATATTATCATCTTTAAACGTGCCATACACACACCGATCGATCGGCCGATCCGTCGCCCGATATCGATATCGGTCGATGGATCGGCCTGTGTATGTGCTTATTGTTTACGATTTTTTTTTAAAGTTCCGTATAATTTTTGTCAACTGACATTTTATAGCGATTCATCGGCCGATCGATCGGGCGACGGATCGGATAATGTATGGCGGCTATTAGCCTCTGACGGAAGATACATGGGACAAATCTTTGATTCAAATTCAATTGGCGATCAATAATAGTATTCACAGCACAACCAAAACCACACCGTGTGAGTTACTCTTTGGTTATAGGCCAAGGGCCCCATCAGATTCTGTACTCTCTTCAGAAGTTCAGGAACATAGGCCTGTAGTCGAAAGTATTGAAGAGTTACGGAAAGAGGTTTTGGAACGGTTAAAACGTGATAAATTGACAAACGACGCAAGGCTGAACAACACTTTTAAGTTTAAATTCCTTTATTGCCTACAAAAGTCAGCAAAATAAAATAAAAAATAACAAAATTATTATAATTTATTTTTTTTTGTAAGAATGCATTTCGAGCAGACTTGCTGCTCATCTTCAGCAAACACGCAAACTAAATAATTTAACAATAATGCAAAAATAACTGTAAACATTTACAAAAGTATTGAGAACAAATTCCGTTTTTTGTGTATCAGTGAGAACAAGTACATACAAATAGGTATATAAATAGATGGACGTTAATAAACATATAAACATATTTTATTACAGGTGGAAACATTATATAAACTATCGTACAAAAGAAAACAAAGGTGAAATTATGTTGCCATTGTCGCTATTCATTGTATTTTTGGTTTTTTTGATATAAAGAGCTTCATACGCATCTAGTTTTCGCTCGTTATGTACGGCTTTCACTAAACGTACACTTTCCTCGAAAGAACCGATTCTGTGTGGTGGCGTATCGATATTACATGTTGAGTGTACATGAGCTGCGACTGAGGAGCGATTTATTTGCATGTTTTTTATGCAAGTTTTGTGTCCTTTGAAGCGGGTCTCTACGTTTCGCCTTGTTTGGCCAATATATTTGGCATCGCAATCCTTACAGCTAATTTCATATATTCAGCTTTGTTCAGCTAATGTTGGTTTGTCCTTCGTTGAGCCAAGAATATTTTTCAATTTGTTGCTGTTGGTGTAAACAATCTTCATATTTTCATTTTCGAACGCATTTTGTAGATGATTTGTGACCGAAGGAACATAAGAAAAGGGTACTCTTACGAAGTTTTTGGTTCTAATTTCTTGGTTTTGGTTGAAAAGTGTAGACATATTATTTTTCTTGCGAGCGTCTGAATGTTTTTTAACAATTTTGTCTACTAAGGATCTATCGAATCCATTAATTTCGGCTATTTGAACAATTTTTTCATATTCCTTCCGATAATTTTCAAGGGAAAGCGGGAGGTTTATCAAGCGATAGACCATTGAATGAAAAGATGCAATTTTTTGTTGGAAGGAACAGAATGAATCTTTTGTGATGAAGCGATCTGTTGAAGTCTGTTTACGAAAGACGGCAAATTCGATGTGTTTGTCTACTATAGTGCACTTTAAGTCCAAAAAGGATATCGAACGTTGATTGTTTTCTCTTTTAATAGTGAACTTAATGCTGTCATATCTATTATTGATAGTGTGTAATGTTTTGTCAACTTCTGTCTCCTTTATGATACAAAAAACATCATCCACATACCTATACCAGATCCTCGGTAACAATCCTTCTGATAATAAATCTCCTTCAAATTTGGTCATGAAAGCCTCAGCAATTAGTGGGGACAAAGGATTGCCCATACTTGTTCCGAAATCACTAGAATAAAACTGGCTTCTAAACACAAAACAATTGTGTGACATACATATTTTTGCAGCATTAACTAGGACAGTAAGTTCGTCTGCTTTAACTTGTTTGTTTTCAAGGTGTTTTTGAAGTGATTGTATCGCTACATCGACTGGAACACTCGGGAAAAGCGCAGACGCAAGGCTGCTCATGCTTTTAAAGTTGGAGATGTTGTGCTGGTGGAGAAAGCTGCTTTTGGAGATGACAGAAGTCGAAAATTGTTGCCAAAATTTAAAGGACCGTTCGTTGTGAAGCGGAAGTTGCCTAACGATCGGTATGTTGTTACAGAGCTCCCAGGATCCACTCGTAGTAGGAGAAAGCCGTATGAAAATGTGGAGTCTGTGGAACATATGAGGACATGGAACATGCGAGAAGTCGAATCAGACTCGGAAGATAACAACTTGGAAGACAATCCAGCGACCGAGGACGGTCACTAATGCAGGATGGCCGAGTTGTTAGCTACAAACAAATAGGTAAGCTTGGCAATACTAAGTGTAATGCCACCAAAAAATGAACAACCCCAAGTTCTTATCCGTTGAGTGTCATTCGTAAGTCGGACTCTGTTGAGATAAGGTGGATATTGTTTAGATCTAAGTTGTGTGTTCGTCTTGAGTGCGATCCCGTAGACCCCATGTTTGTTGTGGTCTTGTGTGTGCGAGTTTGTCTCGACACTGGATTTCCGCATCCGTTGCGTGAAGGGTAAAGAGATTCGCTGGACGATGAGTGGGAATTCACATGAGTGAGTGTGAGTGTGTGTGATTTTAAATGCCCCACTGAGTTTCCGTAACTCACATTTCCCTTTTTTTTAAATTACAGACGGTTAAACGCTCTACCGAAAGTATTCAGTGTCTTGATATTTTATTATAAGTTTAAATCATTTGAATTGTGAAAGTTATTGAATTCAAAAACGTTATTTTGAATCTTTTGTTTAATAATTGTAATTAGTACTTTTCAGATAGGAAATGTTTTAATCATCATCATCGTGGCGCGACAGCCCGACGTCGTTCCTACGGCAGCCAGTTCTACGCACCGGAGCGACCCGTTTCACAACGGCCAAGAGCTGCCAAAACCCTTCAATGCAAGAAGGAAAGTGTGTTTGTGTGTTACATGCCCGTATCGTCTTTTTTTATGTTCACTGGGAGCAAAACATCTCGGCGCAAGTGCTCTCAGTGTTACTTCTCCGCGCCGGCATTGAAAGAAACCCAGGACCATGGATATGCTGCGTATGTGATAGAGTGCTGCACCCAAACGCGACGACGGTGAGATACAATTGCTGCAATCAATGGTGCCACCGAAGACATTGTTCAGGACTCAACCATCATAGGCACTGGAATCCCTCTTTTACTGCCAGTTAGTGTAGGAACAGACAACAGCAATTAGCAACCACGTCCAACACGTCTCAACAATCAACACCTTCGAGCGTCCAGACAAGTTCACAGTCATCCCCAATGACTCCTGCTAACAGTTCCCACAGGATTTCCCAACACAATCTTACGCCTGCACCACCGATTGCCATCTTCAATACGCTCTCACTCGTCCAACTCAACTGCAATGGGTTGCAGAACAAGATCGCTGAACTTGCACTTTACCTCCTATACCAACGCCAAATTCCTCCCACTGCCAACGACAACCGACGTTCACACAGCCGAATCAAATATAAGGAAAGTCCTGAACAAAGCTGCTGCGAAGTTCATTCTTGCAGGACGGATTCCGAAAATTCGGCCTAACTTCCCAACCACCGCCGCTAGATTGACAGACGAAAGAGACGGCATAAGGAGCGTAAACCCGGACGACCCCAGAATTCACGAGATGAACTGCGAGATCCAGAGACAGGTAGCCGAACACAGAAGGTCTAAATGGAGCACCCATCTGAATAACTGCAACCTTACCACAGGGTTGAGTAAGTTATGGTCGACAGTCCGTGCCCTCTCCAATCTATCAAACAAGAAAGGGAACGTCGCCATACAGTTCGGTGAATATTCAACAAGTGACCCTACCCACTGCGCAAGTCGTTTCAATAAACAATTTATTGAACACCCCGCACCAGACAGACTTAAGCGCAAAATCCGTAGACAGATTCACAACCGAACCACAGATAGCATACCCGTTTTCACCACGGACGAAGTAGTTGCAGCTATAAGGAGGGCAAACAACTCAAAAGCATTGGGACCAGATGGCATTTCAATGACTATGCTCAAACACCTCGATCTGCCAGCCATCAACTATCTCACGGCTACGTACAATCTATCCATCTCCTCGTTGATCGTTCCGGAATCCTGGAAAAAAGAGAGAGTCATCCCAATACTAAAACCTGGGAAGAAAGCGACACTCGGCGAATCCTATCGTCCAATAACTTTACTGTCACCAGTTGCCAAGACGCTTGAAGCACTAATCCACCCTGTTCTTACAGCCCACATCCTGCTCGCTGATCACCAACATGGCTTCCGAAGCATTCACAATACGACCACGGCCTTGGATGCCATTACAACCCGCATCCATAATGGTCTCAACCAGGCTCGTCCTTGTGAAAGAACAATATTGGTGGCGCTTGACCTGTCGAAGGTCTTCGACACTGTCAGCCATTCAGCGCACCTGTCTGACATCAACTGTTCACCGCTTCCGACGCAAATTGTGAAATGGATTGCCAATTATCTCGCTGGCAGGCAATCCTACACAGAATTCAGGAACAGCAAATCTAAGCTTAGGAAGATTAAACAAGGGGTACCTCAAGGAGGAGTTCTATCTCCTACCTTGTTCAATCTATACCTCTCAGGACTCCCAGCACCACCTGAAGGGATCGATATTATCTCCTACGCTGACGACTGTTCCATTCTAGCAACAGGGAATGACATAGCGGTTATATGCAGAAACATCAACGGTTATCTTGAACGACTAAACTCGTTCTTCATAAACAAGAACCTGACCATCTCAGCGCCCAAATCCTCGGCAACCCTATTCACCACCTGGACGAAGGAGGTCAAGATGCAGCTTGATATCTCGATCGGGAATCATTCTATTCCTACTATTGTAACGTATCGCTTGCTTGAGCAAGGCTCAACCCGAGGACGGAGATCAAGGCTGGTCGTTCAGACCTGCCGTGACACCTAAGTGCCAATATCTCCTCAGAGATGACCAGAGGTGACGCGTGCTTGATAGCTAGCTCAGCTATCGGTAGTATGGGCTGGGTTTTGGTTTGGTCACTCTGCCTCGTGATCGCTACAAAAAAAAAAGAATTTCACGCGACTGCCCGAAGACCTAAGTCAACAGATGTCCCTCAAAGGATATATGTAATTCGAAAAATTAAAATTGAACCGCAAAATCCCCTAACGTCCCTGCCAATACCACGGGAACCCCCAGATGGCGATGGGGATCCGCGCTCCCTCCCTGACCTTGGGCTGAGCCGCGCAATATTGATCAACCCCCATAGCGAAAACCGATGAGAACGACGCGGTCAGAGGGAGTGGAGAAGGGCCCTTGAGGGCTCAGGAAGCAAAAGAAATGTTTAAAGGGACTTCATTTTTATTCTCTTCGTTCTATGTTTACTTACTTAATTTACAAATATTTCAACTTCGTACTTTTTCTTCTTGCCGTGCGTTATCTTCTTTCTGCATTTTTCGATTGAGTGGCATCGGTTTTTATTTAATTTTTTTTTGTTTGTAATTTGAAAATAAGATGTTATTTTTCTACTATATATATAATATAATATAATATAAAGGACTTAAAATATTTTTAAAATTTATCAAAATCTAAAAGCAACAATTTATTGTAACATATTTTTTTTTTCTTCGCGTCTTCTTTTCTTAAAATATTACAAAATCAAAACTAATTTACAGAAAAAAATAGAAAAACCAATCGATTACGCAATAATTAGTTTGTTTTGTTTACATTTCTTTTTCTCCTAATAATAATTTTTCATCATAATAATCTTCTTTCCCTTTTTTTTTCTCAAAAAGAATAGAATGTTATGTAGTTATTAATTTGTATAAACAAGATGAATGAATCGATCGAAATGCCATGTTGCACTCTACGCAAAGTCACTGAACACAATCAGCAAAAAGGTAAACAATATAAAAAAAAGAAATCCAACATAAGCTATCACAAATACTGTTGTATAAATCATCTACATAAGTTGCTTTTTACCTTAATTATGACTGTACAGGTTTATCTACTACTACTATTATTATCTGCATAATTTCAACCATCTAGAACACATTCCTGTGTCGCCTGTTAATTTACCAACGAAGCTCCAATGATAGTCTTAAATACTTTTACACGAACAGAAATTAAAACTGTGTGAGGGTTATTTTTCAGAACGGAAGAAGGGTTTCATTTTTGTTTTGCCGGGGTCGACAACAACATATGCATAATTTTTGTTGTTTTTTTTTTTTTTCTTTTTTTTTCAAGGGTTTTTTGTACGTCCCTGGAACGGTGTCAACTCGTTACATTCTCCTTATTTTGGTCGAATATTCCTTATGTCCATAATGCTACATAATTTATCCACCTATCACGTGCTATCGAAAGATAAGACTACTCCGCCGGGGCTATGTGTGTGTTCATTCCCCTCCCAGTCTTTGCAATTAACCTTATTGATCGATACGGCGAATAATAAAAAAAAAATAAGTACCTCATTCCCGGTCACGCTAGCAACGTACACGAGGCGACTTCTGGCGAGCGAACGGACTTTCTCCGTCCACGACGGGCACCCCCCAACTCTCCTCTTTCCAAGCGGAAGGTTCGGCACTTTCTTCTTACTCGCCACTAGATTGATCCTCCTGTTCAGGTGTTTTCACATAGATCTGACGCACGTAGTTCACTGCGACACTCATTTTAGTAATTGGTAAAGGGGCAAGGCCGTTTATCATCAAATTAAGACACCAATTCCGTATTATTATCGTCATTTAAATATTTTTCTTTTACTTTTCTTTCGATCTTATACAACGCGTCAACACGTTTTCCCTTATCTCGAATCCACGCTCCACCGGTAGATCTTCCTTTTCTTCTCGTAACTTGCCACTCTTTCTATAAGTATATTTATTCGACTCAATCAAATTTGCAGGCAGAAAAGAATCAATTTCACAGAAATCTTGAAAGCACTTCTCCTAGGGCCTCCCGATTTTTTTCTTTTTCGGACAAGCGGCTCTGCACGCTACCAGGAGACGACCGCTCGCCTCCAACGCTCTCGAAAAACTCCTCCATCTGTCTCTTTGAAACGTTGGCCCATACGCATGGAAAGTTTTTGAGCAACAGCCTTACATAGACTCGTTTTACCCGTTCCCGGGCCTTGAAGAAGTACAATACGATTGCATGCTATTATGTTCGGATTGACCTTGTGTTGAGAGAACAGTAGCGTTGATTCGACATATTTTAAAGTGCTGTCTTTACGCCCTTCCTCATAGATTAGACTCTCCCAAAGTCCAACAAATTCGCGTGCCGGCAATAGCCAATGATTTTATGAAGCAGCCCCCTCGCTGCTTTCATTTGAGTTGGACTCCAGCATCTCAGTTTCGGCGCCTCTTTCGTTGATTTTATAGAAATGATACTGTAAGGCCGTGTCGTCATTTTCTCGAGGCCTTACAATGTTCATAAAACTATATACATATGTATCCGTATGTAAACTCCACACAACTCTGAGATTCTCGGGATTTTCCAGTGTACTGTTGAACTCAAGATTTGCGTGGGACAACAAATATTCCCGTACTTTGTTTTGAACATCTCGCAAATCATTTGGTCTTCGCATCAATGCCACTTCGACGTGACTTTTGCTTCGCTTTTCCCCAATCATTCTTCCTTAAATTCGGCACGGCTTTCAAACGACTCCCTTGTTGGGCGACCGGTGGCGCAGTGGGTTGCGGCATCAGCGTCATGTCGGACTACCGAGTTTCGGTTCGAATCCCGTCCACAGCTCGTTACACAATAAACCATCCTAAAATCCTAGGAGTTACGTTAGATAGCATGGCCACATCATCACCCCATGCCTTAAATGTATGCAATAGGATGCGCAGTAGGAATAAGATCCTCAAAGCCCTGGCCGGTAGCACCTGGGGCAAAGACAAAGAAACTCTACTGGTCACGTACAAAGAAGTCGGAAGATCAGTGGCCAACTATGCGGCTCCTGTGTGGTCGCAGAATCTCTGTGACACGCAATGGAAGAAGATTCAAACGTGCCAAAACGACGCTCGCTCTCCGTACTGTTACAGGCTGTCTCCTGATGTCACACCAGGACCATCTACATCAGGAAACCAGGATGATGCCTTTAAGAGATCACAACCAGCTTCTTGCCAAGCAATACCTTGTGGGCTGCTATCGCAGTGATCACCCTAATTTCAATCTCATGGACAAGACCCCGCCGCCCAGATATGTCAGGCGCGACCTGAGGGACCTTGAAAGAGACGTCCAGAGATACAAAAGGGAACCATTTGATAGTAACGCACATAGGTCGGCCATCGCAGCAATACATCGTGAAGAGGTCAACAAGTCAATAGCAAGCTTAGGTGCGAATCCAGTGCTCTCGTCCATACCACTAACAATAACAAGAATAACAACAATAACGAGAACAACACTCGCCCAACTTCGGTCAGGCTGGTGTTCGCGACTGAACTCCTACCTATCTCGCATAGACCAGGACGTCTCAAACATCTGTCCTACTTGTAACGGAACCCCTCACGACGTAAACCATATCTTTCAATGCCCAGCTGCGCCCACTCACTTGACTCCAAGAGCGCTGTGGGAGAACCCGATAGAGGCAGCTAACTTTCTATCCCTTGACACCAGGGATGAAGACGAAACTGTTGGCATGTAACAGACAAACACATCGAATTCTGACCATTGCTTCAACAACAACGACAACAACATCCCGATGTCGGGCCTTGGCCGCCTGGATAATTGTCCTCCAATTATCTCGGTCACGTGACCGCGTCCTCCAATTTTGGGAGCCCAGCAGCTGCGCGGCGTCCACACCTACTGAGCTCTCCCAACGAGATCTCGGTCGTCCTCGCAGTCTCGCTCCGTCGACTCGTTCTGCATTCATTACTCTCTTAGGCATGCGATCATCGTCCATTCTTTGTACATGCCCTGCCCATTGAAGTTGTTGTAGTTTGACGATTTTCGAGACTTGCAGCTCATCGTACATTTCATACAACTCATGGTTGTACCGGATGCGCCATCCATCCCCGAAAATTCGCCGTAGAACCTTACGTTCAAAAGTGTCTAGCATGTTTTCGGAGGCTTGAGTTAGGGTCCATGCTTCGCAGCCATAGCATAGCACTGGTCGTATAATGGTTTTGTACACGCGGAGCTTCGTGTTTCTGTGCACATGCTTCGATTTCATTATGGGGAGAACCGAGAAAAAAGCCTTATTAGGTAACTGTATCCGTCTCTTGATTTCGTCAGTTTCGTTGGCGTCCCTTGACAAGTTGCAACCCAGGTAAATGAAGTTGTTCACGAACTCGATGCTGAGGTCCCCCACATTGATGCTTGGTTGTGCAGGTGTCCTTGTCACCGATTGCATCATTATTTTAGTTTTATCCTCGATAATACGTAATCCAACTTCTTTTGCAGCGGTATCGAGCGTATGCAGAAGTTCTTCTGCGTCAGTCAATCTTCGGGATATGATGTTGATGTCGTCGGCGTACGCTGCTAATTGTGTCGACTTGATGAATAGCGTCTTGCTGTTGTCCATATTCATAGCCGGAATAACGTATTCCAGTGCTAGGTTGAAGAGCGTCGGTGCCAGTCCATCGCCCTGTTTCAAACCAGTGCGTGCTTCAAATAGATCAGTAAGTCTATTATGAATCCTCACCTGTGAGACGGAGTTGGTCATCGTCATCTTAGTCAGTCGCACTAATTTGACCGGTATACCAAATTGCAGCATGATGTTGTACAGTACTCCACGATCGATACTGTCGTATGCCTGCTTGAAGTCGACAAAGATTTGGTATACGTTTACGTTGTATTCCCAGTACCTCTGGAGTATCAGTTTGACTGAGAAGAGCTGATCGGTTGTGGGGCGACCAGGTCTGAAACCGCCTTGATATTCGCCAATGACTCGCTCTGCGTACGGTTTTATTCTATTTTCCAGAATTTTCGTCAAAATTTTATAGGACGTACAAACTAGTGAGATGCCCCTGTAATTCTCACACCGTAATTTATCTCCCTTTTTATTAGGATTTTGTAGTAAAACAAAACCCTTATGAAATCGGTCAAATGTCTGTCTGTCCGTCTGTCCATGGAATATCTCACGAACGGCTGAAGCTACATACATGAAATTTTGTAGAAATGTGTACAATTACTATAATTCACCGGAGAAAGCGAATCGTTGTAATAGGTCAACTTTAAGGGGAGGTCCCCATAGAGGGGAAATGAAGGTCGAAATTTTTTTTCGTTTAGTACAGGCAAGTGGGGTATCATAAGAAAGGTACCGTCGAGTACATTCCATTTTTGGAATTTTTTTCAAATTTGAAGAAACGGGAAGAGAGGGAGAGGGAGGAGGGGTCATCCGAGTTTGTCCCCCCCCCCCCCTTGCATTTCGAGACCGTTATACTTAGAAATATGCAAATTTACAGAAAAGCGCCATTTTACTAGTGTAGAAAACCTAGATTTCTAGAATTTTGAAATTTCATCAGAAAAGGTTAATAATAGTACATTTCTATAGTTTCAGATAGCACAACCCTGCACCCCTTACGCGTACCCGAGGTCAAAAATATTGATGGCCAATGATAACCAACATCATAGGCAATAATATTTCTAAGTTTCATTATAATCACATAATATTTAATAATAGTACATTCATTTAAATTTCGGCATTTTGACACTATCCATACAAAAAATACACCTACCGGCCTCATAGGTGTGAGTACTACTTTCATGTTGTTTTTCGTATTGCGAATTGCAGTTATTTAATTAATCATTTTTGAAAGGGTAAAGATTGGTTGGGGGCGCTGTGTCTTAATTGGCCAACTTTACCGGGTGGAAGGGGGGTCCACATAGAGGCGAAATTAAGGTCAAATTTTTTTATCGACTGGTACGAGTATAAGCAAATGAGGTGTCGTGAGAAAGGTAATGATGAGTACATTCCATTTTTTGGCATTTTCTCGAAATTTATAGAAAGGGGAACTGTGGGGGAGGAGAAAATATTAGTTCGTAATTTGACCCCCCCTTGCCTGCATTTTGAGACCGTTATACTTAGAATTATGAAAACTTACAGGAAGTGGGTTTCGAAAAACATATAAAATGGAAAATAGTGGAATTTGTATATCTTCTCGACGTCGGGCCTTAGATGCAGGTGGTGGTGCATTTGTACTAAATGCATAGAATTTTCATTGCAATAAAATTTCAGTCAATATCTTCAAAACATTTTGTATGTAAATCATTTGGGTTATATTATTATACGTTCACACTACACCTACATTATTTCATCTGTGCCAGCTGAAATGAATCTGAAACTGTCAAATCCATACGATTTTCTATTCACAACACCCAGATTAAGCCGCAGGTGAAGCAATCTGGCTATAGTGTAGACGTAATATAATTTCTTCTCGTCAGGTGCTTTGGAAGCTCAGAATATGATCGAGTTGACTGAAGTTCTAAGTATTCAATTTTTCGCATTAGTCCTCAATCTACCCTTTTTATGACAGCGGGGACCGGACTAAATTTAATACTTAGTTTGAAAGGTCAATCCATATTAAATCAAGCCCAAAACTATCAATTTTGCATTGGTAAGAATGCGGTATTTTGCACGACATAAAGTCGTCTCACCATGCGTTCATTTGGACGCGGACCCGAACGTAATCTGTCATGGACTTTTGTTAAAATCCATAAAAAAGAAAATACTAGTCAATGTAGCCACGATGAAAATACTCCAAATATACAAGGGGGATTCACACTCCCTGTCGTATATGTCGTATTTGTCGTATACTTCTGTCATCTCCATAGTAAAATGACAGAAGTTTACAACTTTACGACAAATACGACGTGAGCATGAATCCCCCTACTATAAATACTCGTATACCTTTGTCACAGGTATGATTTATGGTTGCTTTCATCATCATCATTGTAGCGCGGCAGCCCGACGTCGGGCTGCATTTTGGATAAATACATTTTTGCCGGAATTTTTTGTGACACTTGGTTTCATTTTGCACACCAACTTAGTATGCTACAGCTTAGCTCGGTAACGCACCGGGCATTTGTAACGGACCAATTCTGACACATAACTGTCAGTTTTTGAATTTGTGGGTTTTCGCAAATATATTTGAATTCGATTCATTTCAAATCCTTTATATTTGTGAAAAGTTGTCACAGATTCAAAAAGGGGCAGTTATGGGTTAGAATTGGCCGCTGTAAACAAACCGGCTGTCAGCCATGTCTTTTTTCCGATTCAGGGATGGGAAAAATTCCCGAGGTTGGCAGCCATGCAATTTGTGGTGAAAAAGTTTTGGCGCGATGTTACATGGGGGCGGCCATGTTTTTTCGGAGGTGCGCGCCAAAAACGAATGTCATCGGGGAGAGTTGGAATTGAACCGCCAAGGCGAGTGGTCGTTTCTTTTGGAAGTTGCGTGGGGAGAGATCCGGCAAAAAGACCGGTGGCGTTTGGAATTGGATTTTCGGTGTGAATAAGATTGAAACGCGGAGTTTCTTTTTCGACCGGATTTGTGTAGCCCGTGGATTTTGTTCCGGCCGTCGCGATCGGCCGTATTTTTTTGGTCTCAAAGTTGGAAGCCACCCGCTTTGAGGAAAATTCGTGATTTTTGTCGGCGATGACTTGGAAGTTGGATTTGCCGTGCTGACGCGACCGTGCCGAGAGGAGGGAAAGTGGCTCATTACTCAGCATCTGCCATCGGCGATATTTTTTGGATGATTTGATTTGAGAGGAGGTGGCGAGTGACCCGCTAAAGTGACCGGCAGTATTTTTGGAACGGTGGAGAATCGGCGGGAAATTGCAATGAAAAGGAAAGAACCCGCCGTCATCATCGGGTGAACGCTTCCACTTGGACCAGCGACATTGTGATGAATCTCATTTTTCGCTGGTGTGAGCCGCCATTATGGACGTATTGATTGGGTCAGATGGAGTCCGCAAGTCCCTGAGTGTTTGAATTGCCGCGCTGCTTTTCCTTCCGCGGCAAGGTGCTCGAGTTTTAAGAGCCCCGACGGGTGTTCATTGCCTGAAAAGTGCAGTGGACCAAGCAATTCCTTTTTTTTTGGGTCTCATCGTAGTACCTCGTGGCCGTTGGAGTGACCATAGTGTGCCCCCTTTTGTGCCTCTTGTTCGTGCTATCTCTCGAAAAATCGAGTACTCCAACTAGGCGACGGATCATGTGACAGCATAGTGCTATGCAGTTGGTGCCGCTACCGAGGGACCGCTGAACAAGGATGTGAAATGCGAAGTGGTTGCTGTAGTATCCGGCGCGACCAAGAGATGCCAGTGGCGCGCCGGTCAGCTGTCACATAGAACATTGAATAAAGAGAGAGTTGTTAACTGGCAGCCAAGCTATACAGATCGTTTTATTTGCATCGCGGATTAACTGGATTGGTCTGAACCCCACACGCATATAAAGGATTTTACATTGGCGACGAGGATTGGATCAAGTTTCGATGGAGCAAATTGGTAAGTAAATAAATAAATACAATGAAAGAGAACTGGAAAAAAAGAAGAAGTGAAATCGATGTACGAAATTGTGAATCGGAAAAAAAAAAGAAAAGAGAAAAGAACACAATCGATGAATTTCGTCATAGTGTGTAATCCAAATGGACAAGGAATTCGATAGTGTTTGGTTGTGTAAAATATTTGGTTTATAAGCCAAAAGTATGTGAATCGATGAAAATGTTGCTCGATTACAAGTGAAAAGGAATTTGGTTTAGAACCCAAACGAAATGAAAAGCCAGAAAAGTAGTTGCCTGGTATGGAAATGAAATCGATGAAAATGTTGCTCGATCACAATTGAAAATATGAATTTGGTTTAGAACCCAAATGAAATGAAAATCCAGTAAAGTAGTTGCCTGGTATGGAAATGAAATCGATGAAAAAGTTGCTCGATGAAACCTAAACTGGAAATTCGAAAATGGGCATGATGTTTAGAAACATGGAGTGAAAAAATTAGTGGGAAAACATGAAAAAATGAAACCGGAATATAGAGGGCTACGCCCGCAATCCGAGGGTTTTGTAGCAAGTACTTATTTTGGTATGTAAGTATCGGCTCCTTGCTCTTCTCGGTACCACTTAGATGGATAAAAAAATAAAATGTCTGACCCATAATATAGTATCTTATATGCCCAATCATATTACGTGATTGTAACGAAACTTAGAACATACGGATATTATTGCCTATGGTGTTGGCTATCCTTGGCCATCGGTACTTTTGATCTCGGACGTGTTTAAGGGATGCAGGGATGCACTAACTGTAACTATGGAAACAAACTATTATTAACCTATTTTGAGGAGATATACAAATTCCATTATTTCCCATTTTATATACTGTTCGGAACCCACCTTCCTGGAAGTTTTCATTTTTCTAAGTGTAACGGTCTGGAAATGCAAGGGGTGGGGGGGGGGGGGGCAAATTACGATCTAATAGTTTATCCTCCCTCATTGTTCCCCTTTTTTCAAATATAAGTAAAGTAAACTCAACATTACCTTTTTCACAACACCCCACTTGCCTATACCAGTCGATAAACAAAATTTGACCTTAATTTTAATCCTTACCCTCGCCTCCACCGCCCGTTACAGTTGGCCAATTATCACACATCGCCCCCTACCAATCTTTACCCTTTCATAAATGTGATTAACCATAATATGTAATAATAACTGCGATTCGCACTACGAAAAACAACATGCAAGTAGTACTCGCACCTTTGAAGCCGGTAGGTGTATTTTTTGTATAAATAGTGTAAAAATGCCTAACTTTAAGTGAATGTACTATTGTTAAATATTACATGGTTGTAATGAAACGTAGAGGCATTATTGCCTATGGTGTTGGTTATCATTGGCCATCAATATTTTTGGCCTCGGGTGTACTTAAGGGGTGCAGGGGTGTGCTAACTGAAAAAATAGAAATGTACTATTATTAACCTTTTTTGATGAGATTTTGGAATTCTATTATTTATAGTTTTCTATGTTAGTAAAATGCCGCTTTTCTGTAAATTTTCACATCTCTAAGTATAACGGTTTCGAAATGCAAGGGGGGGGGGACAAACTCGGATCACATATTTTCCCCTCTCGCTCTTTTCCCGTTTGTTCAAATTTGAAGAAAATTCCAGAAATGAAATGTACTCGACGGTACCTTTCTTACGATACCCCACTTGCCTATACCAAATGAAAAAAAAAATTCGTCCTTCATTTCCCCTCTATGGGGACCCCCCCTCAAAGTTGACCTATAACGATGCATCACTTTCTCCAGAGAATTATAGTACTTCTACATATTTTCACTAAATTTCATACATGTAGCCTCAGCGGTTCGTGAGATATTCCATGGACAGACAGACAGACAGACAGACAGACAGACAGACGGACGCATGACCGATTTCATAAGGGTTTTGTTTTACTACAAAACCCTAAAAAGAAGAAATCCGTCAAGTAAAGTGAAATGTTGTTGTCATTGGATTTTCATTGTGACTTTGAGTGTGCTACCAGCATAGCGGTACATGCGACACACCACATACACACTCAATGAACAACCGAGCAAAACAGCAACAACAATAACATGCAATACACTGACTTGTACGTCAATAATAGTTTATTTGTATAGTTACAGTTAGCACACCCTTGCACGCCTCAAACACGTTCGAGGTCAAAAGTGCTGATGGCCAACGATAACCAACACCTTAAGCAATAATATGTTCTAAGTTTCGTTACAATCACGTAATATGAATTAGCATGTAAAATGTAAGTGGGTAAGACATTTTTATTGCGTTTTTTCTATCCATCTGAGTGATATCAAGAAGAGCAAGGAGGCGATATTTATAAACCAAAATAAGCACTTGCTACAAAACCCTCGGATTGCGGGCGTAGCCCTCTATATTCCGGTTTCATTATGAATTGGACAGATGTTTCTGCGCCAATCGTATGGGATCTCCTCGTCCTCCCATACTCGCAGGAGTAATTGATGTATGGCATTAGCTAGACTCGTTCCACCTACAATAGTTTTAGCAGTTCAGCTGGAATCTCGTCAGCGCCCGGCGCTTTATTTCGTTTTAGTGACCGCAAGGCAAGATCAACTTCCTCTACTGTCGGGGGTTGAATGGGTGGGCCTAGATCAACAATATCGTCGAGAGCTTCCTGTGTGGGGATGTTAGATGGTCGGTTTAGAGGCTCTTCAAAATAAGAGGCCCATCGTTTGTTAATGCCATCGGTGTCGCTGATGATGTTTCCATCCTTGTCCTCACAAAGGCTAGTCCTGGGTTGGTAGCCGTTCTTAATTGTATTTACTAGTTTGTACGCTTGTCTGGTGTTCCTATTAGCTAAGTTTTCGTTTATGTTTAGCAACTGCTCGTCAAAGTATTTACGTTTCTTACGTCTAGTTATTCTATTCGATATTCTCCGTAGCTCGTCATATTTTTCTCCTTTGGCTCTGGTTCCTCGTTGAATCCATTGTCTGTAGGCCTCGTTTTTCGGGTCAAGTGATTTTTTGCATTCTTCGTCGAACCAGTCATTTCGCGCTCGTTGTGTAGCATAGGTGATAGTCTTTCCTCAAGGGCGGTCGTATACGCCACCGCTGTAGCATCACTCAGAAGATTATCAACCGGAAAAAATTTTGGGAGGGCTGATTCTCGATTGGTGCACTGAGGAAATTCTACATCTGTAGGTCGTCTTCACCAAGTGATGATCTGAGTCGCAGTTTGCTCCTCGATGGGAGCGGACGTCTATCACACTAGACGCCCATCTCCTGCAAATGAGGACGTGGTCAATTTGGTTAACGGTATGTGCGTCTGGAGACTTCCAGGTCTGCTTGTGAATGCGTCGATGCGGGAAACACGTAAAGCTTACGACTAGATTCCTGCTGCAGGCGAAGTCGATAAGTCGCTGGCCGTTGTCGTTACATTCTTCATGGAGACTGTGGCCTCCAGTGGTGCCCCGGTGCCAACTTTCATTTCCGACTTTCGCGTTAAAGTCTCCCAGCAGCAATTTGACGTCGTTTGTTGGAAGTGAGTGGAAGAGAGTCACCGAGGGACCACTGGAGGCTACAGTCTCCATGAAGAATGTAATGACAACGGCCAGCGTCTTATCGACTTCGCCTGCAGCAGGAATCTAGTCGTAAGCTCTACGTGTTTCCCGCATCGACGCATTCACAAGCAGACCTGGAAATCTCCAGACGCACACACCGTCAACCAAATTGATCACGTCCTCATTTGCAGGAGATGGGCGTCTAGTGTGATGGATGTCCGCTCCTATCGAGGAGCAAACTGCGACTCAGATCATCACTTGGTGAAGACGACCTACAGATGTAGAATTTCCTCAGTGCACCAATCGAGAATCAGCCCTCCCAAAATTTTTGCGGACTATCGCCTATGCTACACAACATTAGCAACACAGGTGTCCATGGGTTCTGGGAAGAACTCAAGGGTACCATCAGATATCTCGCAGAGAAGGTCGTGGGATATAAAGCCCCGCGAGCGCGAAATGACTTGTTCGACGAAGAATGAAAAAATTCACTTGACGCGAAGAACGAGGCCTACAGACAATGCATTCAACGAGGAACCAGAGCTAGAAGAGAAAAATATGACGAGCTACGGCGAACATCGAATAGAATAATTAGACGTAAGAAACGTAAATACTTTGACGACCAGTTGCTGAATATAAACGAAAACTTAGCTAATAGGAACACCAGACAAGTGTACAAACAAGTAAACACAATTAAGAAGGGCTATCAACCCAGGATTAGCCTTTGTAAGGACAACGATGGAAACATCATCAGCGACGCCGATGTCATTAACAAACGATGGGCCTCTTATTTTGAAGAGCTTCTGAACCTACAAGAAGCTCTCAACGATATTGTTGATCCAGGCCCACCCATACAACCCCCGACAGTAGAGGAAGTTGATCTCGCGTTGCGGTCACTAAAACGAAATAAAGCGCCGGTGGAACGGGTCTAGCTAATGCCATACATCAATTACTCCTGCGAGTATGGGAGGACGAGGAGATTCCAGACGATTGGCGCAGAAACATCATCTGTCAATTCACAAAAAGGGAGATAAACTGCGGTGTGAGAATTTCAGGGTGGACTGGCACCGACGCTCTTCAACCTAGCACTGGAATACGTTATTCGGGCTATGAATATGGACAACAGCAAGATGCTACTCATCAAGTCGACACAATTGGCAGCGTACGCCGACGACATCAACATCATGTCCCGAAGATTGGCCGACCCTAACTCAAGCCTCCGGAAACATGCTAAATACATTTGAACGTAAGGTTCTACAGCGAATTTTCAGGGCTGTTTGCGATCGAGATGGATGGCGCATCCGGTACAACCATGAGTATGAACTGTACGATGAGCTGGAAGTCTCGAAAATCGTCAAACTACAACGACTTCAATGGGCAGGGCATGTACAAAGAATGGACGATAATCGCATGCCAAAGAGAGTAATAAATGCAGAACGAGACTGCGAGGACGACCGAGATCTCGTTGGGAGAGCTCAGTAGGTGTGGACGCCGCGCAGCTACTGGGCTTCCAAAATTGGAGGACGCGGTCACGTGACCGAGATAATTGGAGGACAATGATCCACGCGGCCAAGGCTCGATGTCGGACTGTCACGCCACGATGATCATCATCATAGTGGCGCGACAGCCCGACGTCGATGATGATGATAGTGATATCATATGCGGTCATTTGCCGTTCGACTTCAGTGAGCCTTACACTACTACAGTCGCCCTACATCGCTCGAACGTTCCAAAAACCGACCGTAGTCCGCTGTTTGTAGCCAAAAGTCATTACTGGTGCATCAGTCCATAGTATTCGAGGCTCGTTTAATGTTTCGAGTGTAAATTTATTTCAGGTTCGCAGATTACAAGCCTACATATCCAATCTTAGGGGAAGAGTTGCTACCTTAGGTGTCCTAAGAATCCCTGGAAGCTATTTATTTATTTAGCGCAAAAGTAGCTCCTGATGGTGTTATCGATCGCGCATACTTTATGGGTTTTCCATATCATACCATATGGCAGGTTTTTAGTAGAGCTGCTTCTAACCTGAAGTACAGACGCTCACCTTCATGCTGTCTGGTAGCCAGTTCAGGATGAACGATTTTCGCTGTTGTTTGGTCCGCGGGTGGTATTTTATTTCCCACCTACCTGATATATCTATCGGGTATTCCTCTTAGTTGGGACGCTAAGCGATTTCACCTTGCAAAATATGATAGAGAAATGCCGTTTGGTATGTTTGTTCGTGGTCCCTATACATTCATTTTAAGAGATGGAGCCATTTTGGACCCCGCGGCAGAGCGGCTGTGCGGACGAAAAACCGCGAAATTTGAGCCCTTTTTTTAATATTCTCCTAATAATTTGTAAACGGTGCCTCGGATCAAAAAACTTGATATGATATAAATTAAGAGCATCAAATTCTACATCCAATGCATTGCTCAAAGTTGAAATTTGGTTTAGTAGTATAATCAAAATCGATAGTCGAAAAACGTCACTTTTTGAGGCTTTGGAGAAAAATCACACTATATCGCTTTTCAAGCTCACATATCTCTGTAATGGATACTCCAAATGAAAAACCGTACAAATAAAAGTTGAAGATATTTTGATTTCCGGTTAAACGTGCCCAATACTTTTCAAATCGGCCCGTTTTTAGTGTAGTTGTGAGCGAAAATACAAAAATGTTTTTTTTTAACGATTCCAGCCTTAATAGCTCTATCTCGATAAATATAATAGCTAAAAGTTTACCTTATTTATAAAAGTTTTGCTAAGTTTTTTATCAGACTAAGGCCCGTTTTCTCAATGTCCGGTTAAACTGCCAGTTAGCTATCCGGGACACTAAATTTAACCTTAGCGCATGCAACGCTCAAAATATGATAATGCAGTCCACAGCGCAGCTAATGCAATAGAAAGTCAGCTGATTTTCTTGACGGAATTCTGCCACCTGTTCAATTTTATTCTACGCCTGTGCCACCTCTCAGCATTATTTGGCGGCTGAGTTGGTTTCAGATCCGTTTCCTTCGAATTAGTATCCAGAACTCTGTTCCTTGTGACCAGTTTAATTGTCTCATTTGAATGTGTGAACGTAAACAGTTCTAGCTGTCAAAATCTCAGCAGTACGTATCAGCTGTTTGTAATTTTTGTCCGAGAAATTCTTAACCGGAAGATGAGGGCCGGTTAGTGTTTATCTACAGGATAAGATTTGACCAGACATTGAGAAAACGGCCCTTATTATTTTAATTAAATAATTAGTTAATTAAATTATTAAATTTCTTCCATAATTTCAAAGTTCAAGCAACTTATATGACAGTTTAGGTTAGTTCCTATCGTATTGGGTCATTCTGAGTCAAATAAAATCAACCGCTTTTCCATACGGCTATTAGTTCAAAAGATATTCACTTTTTTCCAGATTTTCTTATTAATTAAATAAGCTTTTTTATTAAATACGTTGAAAAGAAAAAGGTTTTGTGCCAGTTTTAGGATAGTCCCTAATGTATTTGGTCATTCTGAGTCGAATGAAACCAACCACAATTCCTTGCGACCATTAGTTCAAAAGATATTCACATTTTTCCAGATTGTTTTATTAGTTAAATGAGCTTTTTCGTTAAGTTGAAAATAAAAGATTTTTATGCCAGTTTTAGGTTGGTTCTTAATGTATTTAGTCACTCTGAGTAGAATAAAATTAACCGTGGTTCCATACGACCATTAATTCAAAAGATATTCACATTTTTCCACATTTTTGGATTAGCTAAGGAAGCTTTTTTATTAAATAAGTTGAAAATAAAAAGCTTTGATGCCAATTTTAGGCTGTTTCCTAATGTATCTGATCATTTTGAATCGAGTGAAACTAAAGGCAATTCCATACAACAGTTAGTTTAAAAATTATTCACATTTTTTCAGATTTTTTTTTTGTTGAATATTTTTGTTATTAAATAAGTTGAAAATAAAAGGCTTTTATTCCACTTTTAGGTTGATTCCTAATGTATTTGGTCATTCTGAGTCGAATGAAACTAACCGCAATTCCATACGACCATTAAATCAAAAGATATTCACATTTTTCCAGATTTGGTGATTAATTAAATAAGCTTTCGTATTAAATAAGTTAAAAATAAAAAGCTTTTATGCCACTTTTATCTTAGCTCTTAATGTATTTGATCAATTTGAGTAGAATGAAACTAACCGCAATTCCATCCGACCATTAGTTCAAAAGGTATTCAGATTTCTTCCAGATTATTTTTTTTATTAATTAAGCTTTTTTATCAAATAATTTGAAAATAAAAAGCTTTTATGCCACTTTTAAGTTGATTCCTAATGTATTTGGTCATTCTGAGTTGAATAAAGGCAACCGCGATTCCATGCGGTCATAAGTTTCAATAATATTTGCATTTTTTCTGGATTTTTTTAAAACTTAAACTTAAAAGAAAAAAATATTTACTTCATTGAGAAAACATCAAAGATGAAGCGTTGTTAATACACAATAAGTATGTTATGCGACCCTACAGCGGCTGACTCACAACTGCAGGTGCACGTCTTTGTGCAGGACAGTTACTCCTGCAGGGTGTCTTGCACCTGCAACGCTGAAGAGTGGCACATGCCCTTGCAGCAACCGGTGCTGTTATCCATAATGGGAGTCAACGTTCTCCTTCTAGTTTCCACCCCCAATCTCCAGGAGATGGAATATGTTGCTGCGTTTCCACAGCCTGCCAGAATTTCATGGCTTGAAGGGATGCCTCTTTCAGGTGTCCCTCAAACTCACCAAAAAACAATCAGCATCTATCATACGCACTATCACTTTTGATAACTGTAACACATTACCATTTGTCACGAAACACAAAAAAAAAACAGTTTCAAATCTATCCGCTTCTGACTCGACGGTGCACAATGTGGCAATAACGGACAAAAAAAAATTTTATTGTTTTTTATTCTTCACTAGTTGATGAATTATGACTATGTACATGCAAATTGTATCTATAACAAGATACCTGCACCCTTTGCTAACAGATTGACATTATTACTTCTCTCTTAAGGTCACTTACGGGATATGCAGAGAGTAGTAAATCAAATTATCGAAATATACTATTATTTAAGTTTTTCCTAAGGATATCAACATCCTGAATATTTAACTTCGCTATCCTAATTCAGCTGCTTTCGAGATATTCTTTAAACAGGCTGACATCTGACTGATTTCATAAGGGTTTTGTTTTTTCTACAAAACCTTAAAACCTTAGCTATCAAGCCAAGCTATCAAGCAAAAACTTTTTGAACAAGATTTAATTATCTGTAAATTGAGACTAAAACAAAAGTTCAGCTAATGTGCTTACCGAAATAGAGCTATTAAAGCTGGAATCGCTAAGAAAACATTCCAGCATTTTCACTCACTACACTAAAAATGAACCGATTTGAAAAGTATTGGTCACGTTAAACCGGAAATCGGTAGTAGTAGTAATTTTGATTATACTACTAAACCAAATTTCAACTTTGAGCAATGCATTGGATGTAGAATTTGATGCTCTTTAATTTACATCCTATCAAGTTTTTCGATACGAGGCTCCGTTTAGAAGTTACGAGGAGAATATTAAAAAAAGGGCTCAGATTTCGCGGTTTTTCGCCCGCACAGCCGCTCTGCCGCGGGGTCCAAGGTGGCTCCATCTCTTAAATTGAAAGTATGGGCCCCACCAACTTTCGTACCAAACGGCATTTCTCTATCATATTTTGCAAGGTGGCGTCGATTTATGTCGCTTAGCGTCCCAACTATCTATCCACCACCTGAGGAGGCGCGCTCTAGGTTAAAATTGCTACAAAGTTCATTGTATTCTGAGTATGCATTTGAGTCCATTTAAAATTGTTACCGCAAATTCCCCATTTAGTTCGTAAATAATCTTAAATACAAATCTCCAACAGTAGGCCAACCGTTGTGAGTCATGAACTTAGCCATGATACGATTTCGTATACATTGACGGAAAACATAATAGCCAATTACGGTACGTCTGCTACGTTCTCGGATCGCATAATACGAAATCAATATGTTTAAGTGACTTATAATCGGTTCACCGAACTCATGATTCGGCCCCAGATTAGATCGTTAATGTTAGTACTACAAATAAGTATATACATTTTTTAAAACCATAGAGTCAGTAAATATTACTTGCTCTATCGTCTCTTATTTTTCAAGGCTGACCCAAGTTCACTGTCCTTTTCGATTGCACAAAAAAAACAGCTTTCATATCTTACGACTTTTTCCAAAATGAACAGCAAAAGATAAGAAGAAACATTTCTGAAAAAATTAAAACAAATCACAACAAAATTTCTAAAATTTTAAAAAGTCCTACAGTCTTTGAAAATATCGGCACTATCTTACGGACAACAAGCTATTAGTATAAGAGTTGATATTTAGCAGCTAGTCGAAAGGTGTCTTTCGGTCGCAATAAACAGAAAGCAAGGAAACCTCTCATAGATTCGCCAACAAATTTAATTTTCATCAACTTACATTTTCGCCTTAATTCTTTTTGACCAATTAAGTTAAGCATTTTTAAATAATTATGTATTTAAGTTAATGTCTAGCACTTACATATTCTCATATAATACAATCATATAGTTAAAGGACAATTATAGTATAAATGTGAAATAAACGGATGTATAATATGGATACAAACAATATTGATTTAGCCACATACATAATAAGAAACCCTGAATTTTAAAACGCATTCGCACTAAATCAACTAACTTAATGTGGTCCCGATTTAGTATGTGTATGACGTTACAAATTATGTAGAATAAGATGTCAAATTCCATTTGGGACTATCGAATTTTCGGATGATTTTTCATATAATACAATCATATAGTTAAAGGACAATTATAGTATAAATGTGAAATAAACGAATGTATAATATGGATACAAACAATATTGATTTAGCCACATACATAATAAGAAACCCTGAATTTTAAAACGCATTCGCACTAAATCAACTAACTTAATGTGGTCCCGATTTAGTATGTGTATGACGTTACAAATTATGTAGAATAAGATGTCAAATTCCATTTGGGACTATCGAATTTTCGGATGATTTTTCATATAATACAATCATATAGTTAAAGGACAATTATAGTATAAATGTGAAATAAACGAATGTACTATAATATGGATACAAACAATATTGATTTAGCCACATACATAATAAGAAACCCTGAATTTTAAAGCGCATTCGCACTAAATCAACTAACTTAATGTGGTCCCGATTTAGTATGTGTATGACGTTACAAATTATGTAGAATAAGATGTCAAATTCCATTTGGGACTATCGAATTTTCGGATGATTTTTCACTGTCGTTTTCGATTGGCACCGAGATTGGCCATATCCTCACTTGTTCAACATTCGTTTCAACATCATTTCAGCCTTCATTTTCAACTTTCCACCTTGAATTCAATAGTGAATTCAAATGAAACCGGAATATAGAGGGCTACGCCCGCAATTCGAGGGTTTTGTAGCAAGCGCTTATTTTGGCATGTAAATACTGGCTCCCTGTTCTTCTTGGTACCCCTCAGCTGAATAAAAACACCATAATTAAATGTTTTACCCATGATATAGTATCTTACATGCCAATTTACAAAAAGACTGCATCTGTCACCTCTCAAAGTAATAGTTTTAATACGAGAAGCTGTAGATAGATATGTATGTATACGAGATAAACTGTCCCACTCTTCGAGATGCTTAACCATTCATATTAAGACGACATTGCAAATTGCAAACTTGTGTAACGGCTTCGAAATTCAGGGCGGCTGGGACAAATTACGTTCTAATATTTTTTCCTCCTCCACTGTTCCCCTTTCTACAAATCTCAAGAAAATGCCAAAAATGGAATGTACTCAACATTACCTTTCTCACGACACCCCACTTGGCTATACCAGTGGATAAAAAAAATTTACCTTAATTTCGCCTCTTAAAGTTGGCCAATTACAACACAACGCTATCTCCAGCAAATTATAGCATTTCTACACATTCTCGCCGAATTACGTGTGCAGCTTCAGCCGTTCGTAAGATATTCTATGAACAGACGGACAGACAGGTATTTGACCGATTTTGTAAGATTTAAGACACAAAACCCTAAAAAAATTAACTGTGTGAATAGTTATTGTTAGGATCACCAATCACCAATCTTCACCCTTCCAAAGTTGGTTCATTAAATAACTGCAATTCGCACTACGAAAAACAACATGTAAGTAGTACACGCATATCTATGCGTGAGGCCGGTAGGTGTATTTTTTGTATGGATAGTGTCAAAATGCATAATTTTAAGTCAATGTACTATTATTAAATATCATGTCGTTGTAATGAAACTTAGAGGTATTATTGCCTATGATGTTGGTTATCATTGGCCATCAATATTTTTGACCTAGGGTGTGCTTGAGGGGTGCAGGGGTGTGCTAACTGCAACTATAGAAATGTACTATTATTAACCTTTTTGGATGAGATTTAAAAATTCTATTATTTTCGGTTTCCTATGCTAGTGAAATGCCGCTTTTCTGTAAATTTTCATATGTCTAGCTATAACGGTCTCGAAATGCAAGGGGGGGGGGGACAAACTCGGACCACATATTTTCCCCTCTCCCTCTTTTCCCCTTTCTTCAAATTTGAAAAAAAAAATCCAGAAATGGAATGTACTCAACGGTACCTTTCTTACGATACCCCACTTGCCTATACCAAACGAAAAAAAAATTTCGACCTTCATTTCCCCTCTATAGCAACCCCCCCTTAAAGTTGACCTATTACAACGCATCGCTTTCTCCAGAGAATTATAGTATTTCTACATATTTCCACCAAATTTCATGCATGTAGCTTCAGCGGTTCGTGAGACATTTCATGGACAGACGGACAGACGGACGCATGACCGATTTCATAAGGGTTTTGTTTTTATACAAAACCCTAAAAAGCACCGAGTCGTCAGTTTGCTTTCAACATTCCTCGCGAATTTCTTCAAGACGAGTTTATAACATTTTATTTCGTTGAGATATCGAGTTTATTTGTACGTAACGAATAAATCTGATGCTATCAAGCTAGGCGGTATAGAGCAATTCTAGTGTTGAGCAGAGCACGGAACAGAAGGGAAAAGTTCGGAAGATCCGTATGGACAGTCTTATTTTAAGACTCGAAATTTTGAGTTACTAAGAGAGATCGAAATTCGTTTCTCTGAAATCACAAGGATTATAAACAAAAATGAGGACCAATCGTTCTTAGAACGTTAACATACGTATTTCTTCGTATTTACAGGAACATATTCCGGAACATTAAGCAAGAAAGAAACAAATATTAAAACCAATATAATAAAACGATTAATATTGTAATCTTCTGCTATAATTCGCTAACAACATTTACGACGTCGTAAATGCGCATACCATGTTTCCTGTTATTATATTCTCCTAAATGTTTCCGAATATGACCATGTGTGTATACGAAGCTTCACAGCAAAATATGTATACATACTATTAGAATCACAAACAAAAACAAGAATCAATCATTCTTACGTTAACATACGTAACGGCAAAATTTGAACGAATATACTATCAGAACATATATACAAAGCTGAAAGTGAATACGAAAGCAACCCGAATTGGGTAGGTTCTTTCATCCCCACGTTCATCTTCGATTTTGAGGCATTCGTCATGGATTTTCACGATCAATATTGAATTCCTCTTTTCAATAAGGCATTCAACCATACTTTCAACAGATGAATTCCTCTTGACGACCGAAAGTTGAATAAGTGTGAACATGCCTATTACCCTTTTTTCGAGCAGGTGTCCCAAAAAAATACTCTGCAAAAGATTTACTAAAATCTCATTTTTAAATCAGAGCTGCTCTGAAAATTTATTTATTGTGGAACAAACTGACAGCAGAAACTTACTCCGTCGAGCACCAACACACATAAGCAAATTAAAAATATCATAGAATGTTCGATTGACATTGGGACAGATTTGGAGCAATTTCACTCGAAATGAAAGCAGTTTGTGTGCCAATTTAAAACGACATAAATCAAAAATAGTCGTTATTAGATGTTATTGAACAGCATATTTATTATTTAATTAAATTGGTATAAATTACCTTAATGAAAAAAAAAGTCTTTTTCTCCTTATACTGCATACCTTTTATGTCATTTTTACCAGCATACAAATGTTACATTCTTTAGTGCTAATAAAAGATTGCAGTAAAAGTAAAAACCAATTCATTATTTTACTTCAGCTCCAAGAATGAAGATGGACAATAACTTGAATATGTACTAGTATATTAGCAGCATGAAAGCATCCATATAGAAATATACGAAATTAAACGTTTTCAACCCTGTGCAATATAGTGTTTGATAATTTACTTAATGGATTAAATAATATATTTTGAACAATTGCATAATCTGAATATAATATAAAAGACTTTATTGATATCACGTTAACTTTTCATGCCAAATAATCTGAGAGTATAAAAATTACAATATACAGTCAAAGATCAAAATATTCCCATTTATACTCAAAATGTATAATAAAAAATCACTTACTGCATGTGTTTTACCTGATTATTTTAATGTAACATTCTGTATCACATAATAACAAGATTTCACCAATAAAAGTCTTTGACTAATACTTATAATCGAATAAATAATCTTGGCTCTTTTGAATAAATAATCTGGACAAATAATAATTATAATAAACAAGTGATCATCTGTGTAAAATGGATAACATTTTTAGCGGCACAATACAAAACGGGTACATAATATTGCGAATGTTTTAATCGATTATCTTTATTACGTGTTGTATGTATAAATAACCAATCATAATAACAAATATTAACAAAAAATGCCTTAAACATTTTCATATGGCTTTCCTTTAAAATACTTTTTCCGTACGATCACTTAGTATGTAATATCATTAACATTCAATTATAAAACTCAAGCAATTAGTACATTCTTGTCATCTTTCTTCTTACCATCCCCAGAACCATTTTGATTTGTTGTGACCGAAGGTAAGTTTTCTGCAGCAGCGGCTCGTTCTGCCAAAAATTTATCAAATTCTGTACTCGTTAAAGTTTCTTCCGTGCCATCGTCTTTCTGAAAGTATACAAAAATTAAAGAATAAAATAAATGTACACTTTCATTGAATGAATGAACAATGATGAACAGGCTGGTTTTCGCGAGGGCTTTTCATGTAGCAACCACATCAACACCCTCCGAATTATTATTGAACAATCTGCGGAATAGAGTTCCCCATTACATCTCATGTTCATCGATTTCGTAAAGGCGTTTGACAGCGTTGACCGGGAATACATCTGGATGGCTTTACATAGGAGAGGTATACGGTATACCAGATAAAATCATATCCATCATCAAGGAGTCCTATAGCGGAGCCCAATGTCACGTCTTACACAAGGATAAGCTTTCAGATCCCTAGATTACGCTGACGATATTTGTCTTCTCTCAAATATATCGGATCATTTAGTTCAAATGACGGATGCCCTGCACCGCGAAAGTGGCAATGCGGGGCTTAAAATCAATGCTGCTAAAACTAAGTACTTGAACTTGGATCCAGGAAGACAGAGCGAAACTTGTGTTTCGGGGCAGTCGGTGGAAAAAGTGGACAATTTTTGCGAAGCGTAGTTGCAGCAGATGGTGGAGCGGATGCTGATGTACTGTCTCGCATCAATAAGGCTCGGGCAGCTTTTTTCAGTTTGACTCCTTTTTGGCAAAACAACAACTTCTCCAGAAGTACCAAGCTCAGGATCTTTGAAACTAATGTAAAATCTGTGCTTCTTTATGGCTGTTCAACTTGGAATGTGGGGGGGCAAAAACTCCTCTTCCATAGTCCTCCGCGTGGGCGCCCCCTGGAACGGCAGTGGTCACAGACCATTGCCAACCAACGTCAAGCCGCCAGTGATGTCGGTGCGATGATTTGGTTGAGGTACCCCTGTGGTGTGGGGTGTGAAAAAAAAATACCACGGCCTTTCCCTTTGAGGGCCTGTCGTTAAAACCGACAATCAAAGGACAGGATGTGTATGCCAGCAACTTGCACTATCCGAAATCTTTATATGCTAACGAAACGTCAACTATGCCTCGGATAAGGACTGACTCAACGGTTACGACTTTTAGCTATCGTACAATGACAAAGATTGGATTCTGGAATGTGCGTACTCTCCTGGACAATGGATCAGAAGGTCCCCAGAACGCACGATTTCTTCAATTAGAGAGTGAATTTCTGAGGTACAAATTAAATATATTAGGAGTTAGTGAGATAAGATGGTGGAACAGCGGAGAATTCATCTCTCCAACGGGCAGCACTGTAATGTTGTACTCCGGTAAAGCTACCGGTAGTCGTTGTGAGTCAGGTGTGGGGCTCCTTTTAACCAGAGCCGCGCGAAACTGTCTCTTATCCTGGGAACCGGTCTCTGACAGGGTCTTGACCGCCAGGTTCCGGACCAAAATGAGGAACATCTCAATAATACAATGTTATGCCCCTACTGAACCCGACAATGTCTTGGCAAAAGACTCCTTCTACGAAGAACTAAACGCCGTTCAGAGCAGAACACCTAAAGGTGACATTATAATGGTTATGGGTGATTTGAATGCGAAAGTTGGCGCTGATAACTATGGGCTCAGACATGTGATGGGGAGACACGGTCTTGGTGATCGTAATGACAACGGTGAAAGATTGGTAGAGTTCTACAACTTTCACAGTCTTTTCATCGGTGGTACTATGTTTGAGCATAAGGACCACCACAAAATCAGTTGGTCCTCTGTTGATCGGCGCAGAACACAAAATCAGATCGACCATTTTGCCATTAGTAAAAGATTCAAGAGTTGCCTCCTGGACGTGCGAAACAAGAAGGGTGCCGATATTGGGATGGGAAGAGACCATTATCTTATGATCGCTAATGTTCGATTGCGTATTGCAGCCGTGCGCCGCCCCAGCGACGAAAGATCCAGGCCCCGCAAATTCAACACCGCTCGACTAAAAAATCCAGCTGTCTTACAACAATATAATGACCATCTTGCGCAAAAAGCGGCTGAGATAACTAGTCACCCAGATAGTGACATAAACGAAAACTGGGATGCCATAAAAAATGCGTACAATGATAGCGCAAATACCATCCTTGGTCCAAACCCGGATTCCCGGAATAAGCCCTGGATGTCCGACGCTTCATGGCAGCGGATTGTTGAAAGAAAGGAGCTGAAAGTTCGTTTGGCTGCAGCATCAGACGACAATCGAAGCAGCATCGAACTCCTTTACCGTCAGAAAGCTCGAGAAGTTCAGCGTAGTGTGCGACGCGATAAAAGAGTTTATGCCAATTCTCTTTTAGCGTCAGCAGAAGAAGCCTCTAGAAGTAACAACTTAAACGCCGTATACGGTGTGATCAAGGAGTTTACAGGTGGTCGTCACTCCTGCCAACATCCGGTGAAAGATAGTGATGGAAAGCTACTTATCTTGGAAGAAGATCAAATGAGGCGGTGGAAAGAACACTTCGCCGCGGTCTTGAACCGTGTAACCTCTGGTGAAGTTCCCCCTCATATAGATAATTTAGCTAACCATAAAAATGTGCGTATACGGTCCACTGCCCCGACTAAAGAGGAAATAGTCACTGCAATTAATGCACTAAAACGAGGAAAGGCCGCCGGACTTGATGGCATCCCTGCCGAACTTTATCAAGCAGCGCCAAGCGTAACTGCCGATTTGCTGCACCCACTTGTTCATAAAGCGTGGAATACAGAGACCTTTCCCACTGAGTGGAAGGAAGGTTTGATCATCAAACTTCCAAAGAAGGGTAGCCTCACAGACTGTAATAATTGGAGAGGCATTTGTGTGCTTCCTGCCGTTGCCAAGATAATAGCTAAAATCGTCCTGGAAAGACTAAAGGCCCACTTAGAAAGCACAATTGATGAAGAGCAGGCTGGCTTTCGATCCGGATTCTCCTGTGCCGATCACATTAACACCTTGCGAATCATCATCGAGCAATGCGCTGAATGCGATTCTCCGCTTCACTTGCTTTTCATCGATTTCGAAAAGGCTTTCGATAGTGTGAACCGGGATTCTATATGGGCGGCCTTGCGCAGGAGAGGCATCCCTGAGAAGCTTGTGGCTATTATTAAGGCAACCTATGACGGCGCGAAATGTCGCGTTCTGCATAAAGGTAAGGTGTCGGGGGACTTTGAGATTCGCAGTGGAGTTCGGCAGGGGTGCATCCTCTCACCGATCCTATTCCTCATTGTGATCGGCGATGTGTTGCATGCAGCCCTATCCGGACTCGACAGAGGAATTCAATGGACTTTGACATCTTATCTACAACATCTTGACTACGCTGACGACATATGCCTACTCTCCCACAAAATCATGGATCTGTCCGCAATGGCGTTAGATCTCGAGAGGGAGGCAAGCAAGGTTGGGCTAAAGATTAATACCAACAAGACCAAGGTTCTTAGCCCGCCGTTGCGAAAACGAAATCCGACACCTATTGCCATCAATATTAATGGGCAGCCTGTGGAGAAGGTGGACAACTTCGTCTACCTGGGTAGCATTGTTGCCGAAAATGGTGATACGGAGCAGGACATCGCTCGTCGTATCAACCAGGCTAAACGCGCATACAGCATGCTGTCCAAAATCTGGCAGGGCAGTTATCTCAGCATTAAGACCAAGCTGGGCCTGTTTCGCTCCCTGGTACTGTCAGTGCTTTTGTATGGGAGCAGTACATGGAAAGTTTCCGTAGGAGTTACCAGAAAGCTGCAAGTTTTCGTCAACTCATGTCTTCGTCGAATTTTAAGAATTTTCTGGCCCGAAACAATATCAAATGAAGAGCTAAGTCGGCGTACGGGTCAGATGCCAATCGACGAATTGATACGCAGGCGAAAATGGCAGTGGATAGGTCACACATTGCGGAAGAGTGATAACTGCATTGCTATGCATGCCATGAAATGGAACCCCATTTCCAACCAAGGCCGACCAAGAGGGGGTCCTCGAATCACATGGCGTCGATCTGTGGCAAAGGAGTGTCAGGTACTGGGTAAGTCTTTTGGGGAGTTGCGCCCCATTGCCCAGAACAGAGTACGATGGCGCGCAGGAGTAGTTGACGCGCTATGCCCCGCTAGGGGTTAAGGCAAAATATTTTAGTAGTAGTAGTATCTTAACATACGCTGGCCGGAGGTCATTTCTAACGACGACCTCCTGTTCATTACTGGCCAGGTCAGGATAGAAACCTCCATAGAAAGGCGAAAGTGGCAATAGATAGGTCGCACAGGGAACCGATGCAAGCCGCCACGTTGGACGACCTAAACGGCAGAATCAAAGTTGTACACCTCCAATCTTGATTAAATTTTGCACATTTGAAGTTCAAAACAAAAACAAACACTCTGTACATGAAATTCGACACCGCACCCCACCCTATCCCTTATAGCAAATATACAATTGTTTTAATCCGATGTTGATAAAATTGCGTGCATTTGATATTGCAAATAAAAGGAAGGTCACTGTTTCTATGAGATTTAAAAAAACGACACCTTTCGCATCCTTATATCAAATATACAACAGTTTTATTCCGATTTTGAAAAACTTTTCTACATTTTTCAAAATAAAGAGAAGATAGTCTACATGAAATTCAGAAAAAACCCTATTCTAATTTCTTAAGACAAATCTTCCGTTTTCTACCGAACTGGATAAAATTGGGCACACCTGGCAGTATTGGCCAGGACTGTTTAGAGAGTGGTTTGAATCAAATCTAATAGGTGGCACCACCGCGTACCCAAAAGGGGGGTGCACTCCGGATTTAAATTGGGTCTCCATCCGCATAGGATTGCAAGTGATGAAAAGATAATATAATAATAATGAAACCGGAAAATAGAGGGCTACGCCTGCAATCCGAGGGTTTTGTAGTGTCCCATGCCAATAGGAGATGAACTGTCCTACTTTTGGAGATGCTTAACCATTCATGTTAAGACGATATTGCAAATTGCAAGCTTGTGTAAAAAATATTTGAAATAAATTGTTTGAATAATTATATTATAGAAAGTAGAGTCAGCGACCAGCACACTTAGAACATAGAGGCATGGAATGAGCTTGTCCTGTATGTCTCCATAGAAACAGTGGCTCCAAAACCTGGGTACTAAGTCGACATGTGGTCGACAGTCAGCTAACTCAGTAGACCGTTTAGCAATTATGAAATTTAAATATTGACAAGAATTGACATTTGTTTGTGCACAATTCGACAGTGCGGTCAACATTATGTCAATACCGAAACGCCAACTGAGTAGGCTGGCTGTCGATATACTGACAAGAGTTGACCTTTATTCATGCACAATTCGACAGAACCGTCAACATATGTCAATATCAAACAACAACCGAGTAGGCTGGCTGTCGACTTATTCGCCAAATGTTGGAGCCAGAGACATACAGGACAAGCTCATTCCATGCCTCTATGTTCTAAGCCAGCACACCTCCCCCACCCCTTTCTCTCCTCCTTCCTCTCCCACCAATCATTACTCCTATTCGCTCTACGAAAAACAATATGCAAGTATGTTGTACTCGTAGTACTAGTATGTAGTACAAGAGACCTGTTATGTGCACTTTTTGTATTGATGATATCAAAATGACCAAATTTAAATGAATGTACTACTATTAAATATTATGTGATTATTACGAAACTTGGAGATATTATTGCCCATGGTGTTGATTATCGTTGGCCATCAATATTTTCGACCTCGGATGAGTTTGAGAAATGCAGGGGTGTGCTAACTGTAACTATAGAAATATACTATTATTAACCTATTTTGAGAAGATATCAAAATTCCATAATTTTTTTTTGTGCTAGTTGAAAGCCACTTTCTTGTATGTTTTCATATTTCTGAGTGTAACGGTTTCGGAATGGTAAGGGGGGTGGGACAAACTATGATCTCATATTTTCCCCTCTACCTCTTTTCCCCTTTCTTCAAATTTGATGAAAACGCCAAAACTGGAATGTACTCGGTAGTACCTTTCTTATGATACCCCACATGCCTATACCAGATGAAAAACAAATGTTGACCTTCATTTCCTCCCTATGGGGACCTCCCCTTAAAACAGCAACCAGCCTACTTCTCCCCTTCCACTTCTCTCCCCTCCCACTCCTATCCCACCAATCTCTACCCATTCAGAAACGGCTAACTCCAATTCACTTTACGAAAAACAATAAACAATATTCAAGTATGCAGTACTCGTAGTACTAGTACGTAGCAGAGGCCGGTTATGTGTATTTTTTATATGGATGGTGTCAAAATTTAAATGAATGTACTATTATTAAATATTATGTGATTGTGATGAAACTTAGAGATATTATTGCCTATGATGTTGGTTATCATTGGCCATCAATATTTTTGACCTCGGGTGTGCTTAAGGGGTGCAGGGGTGTGCTAACTGCAACTAACTATAGGAATGTACTAATATTATCCTTTTTTGATGAGATTTTCTACGCTAGTAAAATGCCGCTTTTCTGTAAATTTTTTTATTTCTAGGTATAACGGCCTCAAAATGCAGGGGGGGGGGGCAAACTCGGATCACATATTTTCCCCTCTCCCTCTTTTCTCCTTTCTTCAAATTTGAAGAAAATTCCAAAAATGGAATGTACTCGACCGTACCTTCCTTACGATATCCCATTTGACTATACCAAACGAAAAAAAAATTTCGGCCTTCATTTCCCCCTCTAAGGGGACCCCCCTTAAAGTTGACCTATTACGACGCATCGCTTTCTCCGGCGAATTATAGTAATTCTACACATTCCTACAAAATTTTATGTATGTAGCTTCAGCCGTTCGTGAGATATTCTATGGACAGACGGACAGACATTTGACCGATTTCATAAGGGTTTTGTTTTTACTACAAAACCATAAAAATGAATGATATTAGTGCTTAATTCCCAATTGTCTGTCAGTTCCCTGCCGTCGTCTTGACAAGGGGTGCAAAACAAAATGTATAAAATGATCTACAGAAAAGTGTTTGTACTGATGAATTATTTTTGTGGCCGTGACGCTGTACAAATTATACATATTTTTGCTCAAAAAATAATTTCATTAATAAATAATATTGAATAATAACATGGACCCTTAACACAGCCGATGATTTTTATGCAATACTAGCCGAAGTCCAATGTGTGGGTAGATAAAATACCCAGCTACGCGGAGGACTTCATCTGTCCAACAAGTCTATTATTAATATTGTAACGTTTCCTATGATCGAAGCTGGGTTCGTTAGATATTCTTGTGCTAAATAATGAAAACACTTCGATTGAAAAGCACACAAACTTTATTTACAAAACGAACTACACACGCGTAACTAACAATCAACGACAAACTAGCTGTAACCATCTGGTAACGGCGGATAACGATTATCCTCCTTTCCGCTTCCGAGCGGATACTGTCACGGATCAACTCTCGATTACGACTACTTGTCGCTCCCGGTGACATCTGCCTTTTATAGCTGAAACTGTTTCGAGAAATTTCTAGACTCTAGATGGCTCGAGAATCACTTGGTACTTGTCATGGATGGTTCGAGACTATGTTGTTGTAGCAATGGTCAGAATTCGATGTGTTTGTCTGTTACATGTCTATAGTATCGTCTTCATCCCCGGTGTTGAGGGAAAGAAAATTAGCTGCCTCTATTGGGTTCTTCCACAACGATCTTGGGGTCAGGTGAGTGGGTGCAGCTGGGCAGAGAAAGATATGGTTTACGTCGTGAGGAGTTTCATTACATGCAGGACAGGTGTTTGAGACGTCCTGGTCAATGCGAGATAGGTAGGAGTTCAGTGGCGAACACCAGCCTGACCGAAGTTGGGCGAGTGTTGTTCTCGTGGCTCTCGGAAGTCTTTCCTCTTCCTGAGATATCGTTGGTGGTATGGACGAGAGCACTGGATTCGGACCTAAGCTTGCTATTGACTTGTTGACCTCTTCTCGATGTATTACTGCGATGGCCGACCTATGTGCGTTACTATCAAATGGTTCCCTTTTGTATCTCTGGACGTCTCTTTCAAGGTCCCTCAGGTCGCGCCTGACTTGTCTGGGCGGCGGCGTCTTGTCCATGAGATTGACGTTAGGGTGATCACTACGATAGCAACCCACCAGGCACGATTGGAGAATTGTGTCATTAACAAGGAATCCCTGGGACCTCTGAGCGAGTTGAATTCAGAGCTGTTGTTCGGCTTCTCTACCATCAGACTACGTGTCTATACAAGAGATGAAAGAGAATGGCGGAAAGTCTCCCAGAAGTGCAATCCGACGGAGGATGACAGGGAGAGCTTAGTGGTTATCCAACCACATGTTACTCCTACGGATATAGAGGAGGTGCACGACAGTATGTCGCTATCGTCCGATCAAACCATTATTGAGGATGTCACGACTCCGTCATTATTAGGTGACTTGTCGGATTCGATTTTGGGGGACTCAGATTTTGACGAAGATATCGACGCGACCGTAGTCGAGGCGAAAAGCCCTCCTCAGTAATGTTGAATCTTCTCCAAATCAATTTACATCACTCTAAAGCGGCCTCAGCCGCTCTCTTACTCCGCTTGTCCAGTAGAGCGGAGGACATAGTCATAATTCAGGAACCATGGATCGTGGATAATCGCGTTAGGGGTCTTAGGGCTCCTAACTATACCGTCTTTTATATCAAGGATCAGGGCAAACCGAGATCTTGCATAATGGTTAAAAACACGTATAACGCCTTCCTTGTTAATGCCTATAGCGACAACGACACGGTCGTCGTTAGTTTGGAAGGTGCGGGTAAGCCGTACTGGATAGCCTCAGCTTACTTGCCCTATGATCAAGTTGGAATTTTCCCGACCGAATGCTTACGGGGTGCAATCGTAATGGCTAAAATGGAAGGTACATGTCTAATCCTTGGATGCGATGCAAATGCCCACCATATTGTGTGGGGGAGTTCCGACACGAATACTCGTGGGGAAGCACTCTTCGAGTATTTTATCGGCACACACCTATTACTTTGTAACGTGGGGCGCGAACCGACCTTTATCACAAAAAACAGACAGGAGGTTCTTGACATCTCTGGTCTCAGAAGACTTTATACATCTGGTGAGAAACTGGAGAGTGTCGTCGGAACACTCCTTCTCTGACCATCGCTATATCGAGTTTAGCATTGAGAGTCTCCCTGTGGCAAAACCTGTCTTTATGAACAGACGAAGGACAAACTGGGATAAACACCGTAAGATCCTTGAACAAAGTCGTCCATCACTTCCTGATCAGCCTTGTAATAAGCAAGAGTTGGATAATATGGTGCTTACCCTTACGGATGCGTTTTCCCATGCCACACTCAAGTCGTGTCCGGTCAGTAGACCGAACGGAAATAAAAAACCGGTGTGGTGGCATAGGGACCTTACTACACTTAAAACTGCTTGTAGGAAGCAATTTAACAAAACAAAATCATCAAGAGAGGAGACGGAATGGGCCTCTTACAAGGAGCTTCTTGGTGTTTACAAAAAACAGATACGAAAAGCTAAACGTAGCTCATGGAATCCTTTCTGTGAGCAAATAGAGGGATCTAGCGAAGCCTCCAGACTTCGGAAAACCCTTTCGACTAATCCTTCTATGCCCAGTTATTTGCGGAAGCAGGACGGGTCCTGGACAGCCTCCAGTGAAGAGACTTTGGAGATTCTTTTAGACACTCATTTCCCCGATAGTTCTCCGAAAGCGACTCATAGTCAGCACGTACAGGAGTGGATGGGGAACACTGGCGTCTCAGGAGCTATCATCTCTACGGAGAGGGTTCTATGGGCTATCTCAAGCTTTGAACCCTTTAAGTCAGCCGGACCGGATGGCATTATACCTGCGGACTTGCAACATACGGTAGATATTGTTGCCCCGTGGGTTGAGAAAATCTTTAAGGCATGCTTGGACCTTGTTTACATTCCACGAATATGGCTTGACGTCAACGTGGTATTTATTCCCAAGGCAGGGAAGAGCTCTCATGTGGGACGCAAAGACCTACGACCCATTAGTCTTTCATCGACACTCTTGAAATTGCTCGAGAGGCTCATTGATATCTACCTACGGAGCACGATACCAGAAAATCTGCTCGCGGCATCACAACATGCCTATACCAAGGGCAGATCTGTAGATACAGCTCTACATTCCATTGTGAGTTATATAGAGAAATCGCTCAGCTACGGCGAATTTACTCTAGTTACCTTTTTGGATATAGAAGGTGCCTTTAACTATGTCATCGGCGCTCTCATAGGCCTTGAGGTTGAGAGTTCCTTGGTCCAACTCATTAACCTGATGTTAACATCCAGAGTGATCACATCAAAACTGGGGACTTCGTCAGTCTGCCGTAGTGTTTGCAGGGGTACTCCTCAAGGCGGTGTGCTTTCACCGCTTCTTTGGAACGTTACGGTCAACAGACTGCTCTTAGACCTGGAGGAATTGGGTTGTTAGGTGACCGCATATGCCGATGATATCTCCATTGCTGTCTCTGGTAAGTTCCCAGGAACTCTTAGCGAAGTAACGCAGCATGCGCTATCTCTTTTGATTAATTGGACTAATAGATGTGGCCTGGGTGTTAACCCCAGTAAGACCAACTTAGTCCTTTTCACCAGGAAACGCAGCATTCCACCAGTGATGCCTCCTGTTCTGGAGGGGGTGAGACTTGCTTTCGCGGAGAGTGCTAACTTCCTTGGCCTCATTTTGGATAGTAAGCTAAATTGGAGACTGAATATCCAGAAGCGCACGGACAAGGCTACTGCTGCTCTTTATTGCTGTAGGCGGGCTATAGGCAAAACATGGGGTTTGAAACCCAAAGTTCTGCACTGGCTCTATGTGGCAGTACTTCGCCCCATACTGCTATGGAGTCGTAGTCTGGTGGAATGCCCTTCAAAAGGCAGCTAACTTTAAATTATTAGCTAAGGTGCAGAGAACAGCTTGTCTGGCGATCAGTGGTGCTCTACGATCAACCCCATCTGCTGCTTTGGATATGATGCTCAACCTGTCGCCGTTGGATATTCAGGGGAAGCTCATGGCGGCGAACTCAGCCATTAGAATTAGAGAGACCTACCAGTGGATAACCTTGGGAACCGGTCACTCAACGATCTTGAACGACGCAGAGATTCCTGAGTCGATTGATTACATCTCACCAAAGCGATGGTTCATGAAGAATCACATAAACCTGATTCCATCGCGGAGTCTGTGGGAAAGTGGTGGTCCATCTATACCGCACTCGCTGGAAATTTACACGGACGGGTCGAAAACTGCCGAAGGTGTGGGTGCTGGAGTATTCTCTGAGGAGCTGAACCTTCACCTATCCTTCCGGCTACCGGAATACTGCAGTGCTTTCCAGGCGGAAATTTTTGCGATTAAGGAAGCGGTGACTTGGCTGAGTCTACACGCGATCTCCACGACGAAAATCACTATCTTTACGGATTGTCAAGCCGCAATAAAATCCCTCGAATCAGGGTTCTGCACTTCGAAAAGCCTATCGGAGTGCAGGGGGAGGGTGATTTCTTCGATATTATCCTGTGCTGGATACCTGGCCATCATGGCTTTTCTGGTAATTTCAGGGCTGATGAGCTCGCCTGGAGGGGTGCCACCGATGTGGCTCTGCAGCTTAGCAGCGATATCGCTACACCGATTGCCCTGGTAAAATCCAGAATGAAATCAGCTGCGATCAGGGAAGCCCACCTCAGGTGGACTGATGGCGCTTCCTGCTATAATGCCAAGCTAATCTGACCGAGGCAGAATATCAACCGCACTACTAAACTACTGTCGTTGACTAAATACCAGATCAGCCTGGTGGTCGGCTCCGTTACTGGACACTGCTGTTGCTGTTTGGTTCTCCTAGGGTATCACAATGGACCTATGTTTTCTGGTCTAAGTGTGCTGTTTTCAGCAACCCTGTTACCTAACCTAACCTAACCCACCAGGTATTGCTTGGCAAGAAGCTGGTTGTGATCTCTTAAAGGCATCATCCTGGTTTCCTGATGTAGATGGTCCTGGGGTGACATCGGGAGACAGCCTGTAACAGTGCGGAGAGCGGCGTTTTGGCACGTTTGCATCTTTTTCCATTGCGTGTCACAGCAGGAGGCGATGTTGACCAGTGAGGAGATGGTTGATATTTACGTAATATCCAGGGGGACAGCTGGATACCGGTGGAATGTATATATTGTAGATTTCAATATCAACATTACCCGATTTTAAGGCGATGGCTTGCACTTCCATGGTGTTGTCACTGCTGGTGATATCAATTACCCGGTATTGCACGGAATGGTGAATAATGAAGGCAAGCCCTCCTCCCGCGTTGGTCAACCTGTCTTTCCTGACAATAGCGAACTTGCCATAATAGTTTAGGGACGAGTTGGAGTGCAGTTTCGTCTCCTGTATGGCTCCAACTGTCCATAAATGATGCAAGTTCAGCGATCTTGTTTTGCAACCCATTGCAGTTGAGTTGGACGAGTGAGAGCGTATTGAAAATGGCAATCGGTGGTGCTGGCGTAAGATTGTGTTGGGAAATCCTGTGAGAACTGTTAGTAGGAGTCATAGGAGATGACTGTGAACTTGTCTGGACGCTCGAAGGTGTTGATTTTCGAGGCGTGTTAGACGTGGTTGCTACTCGTTGTCCTCTGTATCTACACTGATTGGCAGTAAAGGAAGGATTCCAGTGCCTATGATGGTTGAGTCCTGAACAGTGTCTTAGGTGGCACCATTGATTGCAGCAATTGCATCTCACCGTCGTCGCGTTTGGGTGCAGCACTCTATCACATACGCAGCATATCCATGGTCCTGGATTACTTTCAATGCCGGCGCGGAGAAGTAACACTGAGAGCAGTTGCGCCGAGATATTTTGCTCCCAGTGAACATAAAAAAAGACGATACGAGCATGTAACACACAAACACACTTTCCTTCTTGCATTGAAGGGTTTTGGCAGCTCTTGGCCGTTGTGAAACGGGTCGCTCCGGTGCGTAGAACCGGCTGCCGCAGGAACGGTTCGAGACTATGATGGAGCTTAGTATAGTGTGTGTCGTAAGAGAGACGTACTTCGTACATATAACAATATTTAACACTTTTGTATAGACTAAGCATTAAGAAAAGTGTTTTTGTATGGTTTTTTTCATACAGACTAAAAATCGTATGTTGGTTTCATTAAAACTTCCCGCGGAGATCTGTGAATGTGGTAGCAGTATCCTTCTAGTTTGTCCCCTGTTTTTCAAGTCAGTATCTAATCAATTCCAGTCCCAGGACATAACATGATCAATATTTGAGTTGGCATGCAAAAGACTTAGCTATTGTGTCTGTGCTACTTTCGATTCGGAAATATCCCCTTACTTGTACATCAGCATGTACACTCCTAAAATAAGGGTAACCCTATAGCCAGATTACTTCATCTGCGCCAGATCATTAAATCTGAAACTATCAAATGCATACAATTTTAAACTTACCACACCCAGATTTAGTGAAGATGAAATAATCTGGCTGTAGAGTCCCATCTAAGATCAATGCATACGTTCAACTATGCATTCTGATCAATACATTGTAATGATATTCTGGTCTGGTTGTGCTGCTTCCACCGGCAGATCTATGGCAGCACCTGATGAGAAAGGATCTGTCGGTGGTATGAAACCAAAGGCCGAGGGTCCCATTACGGCTGGACCCCGATGCGAGCGCGAGGGAATCTGCGCTGTCATCCTTACCACCTCATTATACCCTTCACGGATGTGATAGGGTATATTAACTTGGTCATGAAGTTTGCAATGCACAGAAGGAAGCATCTCCGACCATATAAACTATATATGTACAATATATTCTTGGTCAGTATGACGAGACGAGTCGATTAAGCTTTGTAAGTCTGGTTCTATGCAAACTAGTCGCTCAGTTTTAAAGCTATCGAGCTGAAATTTTCTACGAAGCCTTCTTTTTATTGCACGCTGTAAACATGTCGGAACGGAATCGGACCACTACGTCATATAGCTGCCATAGGAGCGACAGGTCCAAAAATTCGTCTTTGTGGGAAATTTTTTTTTTATTTCTAAAGACATCTTTCTCACACTAGTCAATAGTATCTTTAATCAAATCACATTCCTGAATTTGGTTGAAATTGGACTTCTCTATCGTATAGCTGTCATAGGAACGACCGTTCCAAAAGCAAGTTTTTGTTAGAAAAACTTTTCTATTTCTGAAGATATCTTTATTATCTCATATTATTCAATCATATTGACTACCAAACCACGTTCTTAAATTTGGTTGAAATCGGCCCACTATTTCATATACCTCTCATAGGAACAGTGAAATCGGAACAAGTTTTACTACTAATTTCAAAGTGACCATAAATCACAAGCTTGTTTTTTACCTCCCCTGTTTGTGTTGTCTTCCCCAAGCCTATGAATTTTTGTTAATATGTAAAGGACAGGGGCAACGAGCGGCGAAAACCCCGCCCACGTCTCCCGAACTGAGCTACAGCAAGCATAGGCTGCTGCTTAGCTCGTTGAGGAGCCTTTTTCTCCGCTAAATGACACGGTCAACTATGCTACCTTTGGCTCCGTCCCTACGCGCATCTCCGGATGCCCACCAAACCATCCGCTACAACATGGGGCCCATTCATGGTACTGAACAGGATTAAAAGGACCCCATCGGTTTCTTTTTAGTCCTTCCATCGATTTGCACCCACAAGTACATTAAGGCTACTTGCTTTAAGTCTTAGGACTTAGCCACTCTACTTCACGTATTTTCCCTTCAAGTAGCTGTGCTTTCCTCTGTAGCACTCCCATCCTTCCTATAGAGTAGATTCCTTTTAGAGTCAGTTCAACAAGGCAATGCTGGAGTTGTGTTCGTTTTTTGTGGTTTAGCCACGTACCTATGTAAGACCTCCATGAATGCTTTAAACTGCCGGCATTTGGAGCTTCTTCGGTGTCCGGACAAAGCGCGAAGGACCCTGGGTACCTTTCTGTTTACCAGAATTGTCCTTTCACGTCAGTTTAAAATTTTTAATTGCCTAGTATTGCATTTTTGTATTATTCATGTGCTGAGCAGCTTACAGAGTTTATGAGTGAATTACGGCAAGGAATGCAGTGTTGCGCCTCTGCCAGCCTCAGGATTCTCGCGCAAATTTTCTCTTATCTTACCAAAGAGTAGAATTTATCACTTCACACCATTTCTTAATGGAAATTAACGTAAAGTGACACGCGGCTTAAATAATCCACATTATTATTACCTTTCGAGGGATCGAAAACTTCAATTTCAGGACTTTCGAAAGCAAATAGACCTAACGTATTTGATCAAATCTAAACTTTAGGATTCGGCATTGCAGCTATTCCCCTAAACTCCTGCGTAAAAAAACGTGAACCATAGACGTTTCCTTTCACATTGGCGACGTGACACTAAAGCCCTTTTTTGAGTGGTGTTAAGGGAACATTATACCAAAAGTGGGGGGCAAAAGACCTTTTTCATAGTCCTCCACGTGGGCGCCCCCTGGGAACGGCAGTGAGTCAAACCGCTGACGGCTAAGTTTTAGCGATAAGACAGTTTGGAAAAAGGCAAAACAGCTGTAGCCTGAATGGCTGACCAACACCACGAGCAGACCTCGAAATCTCCAGACGCACATACCGTCAACCAAATTAATCATGTCCTTATTTGCAAGAGATGGACGTCTAGTGTAATGGATGTCCGCTCCTATCGAAAAGCAAACTGCGACTCAGATCATCACTTGGTGAAAACGATCCACAGATGTAGAATTTTTTTCAGTGCACCAATCGAGAATCAGCCCTCCTAAAATCTTTGCGGTTGATAAACCTCTGAGAGATGCTACGGCGGTGGCGTATATTACCGCCCTTGAGGAAAGACTATCACCTATGCTTCACAACATCAGTAACACAGGCGTCTATGGGTTCTGGGAAGAATTCAAGGGTACCATCAAAGAGGTCGCAGAGAAGGTCGCGAAAAACGAGGCCTATAGACAATGGATTCAACGAGGAACCAGAGCCAAAAGAAAAAAATATGACGAGCTACGGCGAATATCGAATAGAATTTTCTTTGTGATAGTTGTTGTTTCGCCTCCACTTCGATCCACGAAAATTGAAAGTCTCAAGGTTTCTTTTTGGACCTATATATTTCGGGCTACGTGCCCATCATCAGGGTCAATGTTCTACAAAAATCACGATTGAGGCTTTAGTAATAATTATACATAAATAATTTAGAAAACAATAGTAATTCTGTTTACCTAAAATTGAAGAGCAATTAACAAAGACTTCGTGCTTTACAAAACGATCAGTCAAAACAAAAACAAAAATATCACAGGTGTCAAATGGTCCTAAATGTAAACATAGAATATAAGTAATGTCAGATATTAAACATATAAGCACAGAATTATTGCTACAGTATTATTAGAAAAAATTATTTAAAATTCATCTTAATTAGATTAAAATAGGTATTAGTATATAGGTAGTCTTTTTTGTCGGTTTTATCGTTACAAACTATGTTTTCATGTCGAATAATTTGATTTACTTCGTGGACTTTTAGTTTAGTTTTATTTTGTTGGTTAACTAATATTTCCGTATCGTCAAAGTTAAATGTATGTTTATTTATAATTGAATGCTTTGCTAAGGCTGATAGGTTATTATTTAATGATTTTTTCGTGTCGACTGACGTGCCGACAAATTGATCGAAAGAATGATTGGACAAGTTAGATATACTAGAAACACACCGGATAGGACTAGTTACGCGTACCTATCTACTGATGGTAGTTCAAGAGAAACGCCAAACACGCAGGCTTCCCGTCATTTCTCATCATTAGCATATGTACCTCGATTAAGCGAAGCAATTTCTCGTTCTTGTAAATATTTTGTCCCTGAGTTAAATGTACCCATGCGTCCCCACAACAAAAATGTGAATATGTTTACAAAACTTAAAAATCCAATACCAAAAGAAGAAAGATCGGGTGTCGTCTATAAAATCGACTGCTCAGATTGCGACCGTACATATATTGGAGAAATAGTACAAAAATTGGGCACGCGTATTGTGCAACATAAAAACGACACGAAAAAATCATTAAATAATAACCTATCAGCCTTAGCAAAGCATTCAATTATAAATAAACATACATTTAACTTTGACGATACGGAAATATTAGTTAACCAACAAAATAAAACTAAACTACAAGTCCACGAAGTAAATCAAATTATTCGACATGAAAACATAGTTTGTAACGATAAAACCGAAAAAAAAGACTATACTTATACCTATTTTAATCTAATTAAGATGAATTTTAAATAATTTTTTCTAATAATACTGTAGCAATAATTCTGTGCTTATATGTTTAATATCTGACATTACTTATATTCTATGTTTACATTTAGGACCATTTGACACCTGTGATATTTTTGTTTTTGTTTTGACTGATCGTTTTGTTAAGCACGAAGTCTTTGTTAATTGCTCTTCAATTTTAGGTAAACAGAATTACTATTGTTTTCTAAATTATTTATGTATAATTATTACTAAAGCCTCAATCGTGATTTTTGTAGAACATTGACCCTGATGATGGGCACGTAGCCCGAAATATATAGGTCCAAAAAGAAACCTTGAGACTTTCAATTTTCGTGGATCGAAGTGGATGCGAAACAACAACTATCACAAAGAAAATTCATCGACCCCGGCAACAACAAAAAACTGGTTGTATATTTTTTATCAACCTTAATCATATAATCGAATAGAATAATTGGACGTAAGAAATGTAAATACTTTGACGAGCAGTTGCTGAATATTAACGAAAACTTAGCTAATAGAAGCACCAGACAAGCATACAAACTATTAAATAAATTAAGAATGGCTATCAACCCAGGACTAGCCTCCGTAAGAACAAAGATGGAAACATCATCAGCGACACCGATGGCATCAAATTTTGAAGAGCTTCTAAACCTACCATCTAACATCCCCACACAAGAAGCTCCCGACGATATTGTTGATCTAGGCCCACCCATACAACCCCCGACAGTAGAGGAAGTTGATCTCGCGTTGCGATCACTAAAACGAAATAAAGCGCCGGGCGCTGACGAGATTCCAATCAGTTAATGCCAGTTAATGCCAGAGTATGGGAGGACGAGGTGATCCCAGACGATTGGCGCAGAAGCATCATCTGTCCAATTCACAAAAAGCGATATAAACTGCGGTGTGAGAATTACAGGGGCATATCACTAGTCTGCACGTCCTATAAAATATTGACGAAAATTCTGGAAAATAGAATAAAACCGTACGCAGAACGAATCATTGGCGAATATCAAGGCGGTTTCAGACCTGCTCGCTCCACAACCGATCTGTTTACGGTCAAACTTATACTTCAGAAGTGCTGGGAATACAACATAGACGTATACCAAGTCCTTGTCTTTGTTAAGCAGGCATACGACAGTATCGATCATGGTGTACTGTACAACATCATGCTGCAATTTGGTGTACCAGCAAAATTAGTGCAACTGGGAAATATGACGATGACGAACTCAGTCTCACAGGTCAGGATCCATAATAGACTTACTGATCTGTTTGAAACACGCACTGGTCTGAAACAAGGCGATGGACTGGCACCGACGCTCTTCAACCTAGCACTGGAATACGTTATTCGGGCTATGAATATGGACAACAGCAATATGCTACTCATCAAGTCGACACAACTAGCAGCGCCGACGACATCAACATCCTGTCCCGAAGATTGGCGGACGCAGAAGAACTTCTGCATACGCTCGATACCGCTGCAAAATAAGTTCGACTACGTATCAACGAGGATAAAACTGAAATAATGATGCAGTCGACGACAAGGACACCTGCACAACCGAGCATCAATGTGGGGGACCTCAACATCGAGTTCGTGAACAACTTCATATACCTGAGTTGCAACTTGTCAAGAGACGCCCAACGAAACTGACGAAATCAAGCGACGGATACAGTTAGCTAATAAGACTTTTTTCTGGTTCTCCCTATAATGAAATCGAAGCATGTGCACAGAAACATGAAGCTCCGCGTGTACAAAACCATTATACGACCAGTGCTATGCTACGGCTGCGAAGCATGGACCCTAACTCAAGCCTCCGGAAACATACTAGACACATTTGAACGTAACGTTATACGGCGAATTTTCGGGGCTGTTTGCGATCGAGATGGATTGCACATCCGGTACAATCATGAGTCGTATGAACTGTACGATGAGCTGGAAGTTTCGAAAATCGTCAAACTACAACGACTTCAATGAGCAGGGCATGTCCAACGAATGGACGATGATCGCATGCCAAAGAGAGTGATGAATGCAAAACGAGTTGACGCAGCCAGACTGTCTAGACGACCGAGATCTCGTTAGGAGAGCTCAGTATACATATATGGACGCCGAACAGATACTGGGCTTCCAAGATTGGAGGACGCGGTCACGTGACCGAGATAATTGGAGGACAACGATCCAGGCGGCCAAGGCCCGATGTCGGGTGAACCGAGAAAAAAGTCTTATTAGGTAACTGTATCCGTCGCTTGATTTCGTCTGTTTCGTTGGCGTCCCTTGACAAGTTGCAACCCAGGTAAATGAAGTTGTTCACGAACTCGATGTTGAGGTCCCCCACATTGATGCTCGGTTGTGCAGGTGTCCTTGTCACCGATTGTATCATTATTTTAGTTTTACCCTCGTTAATACGTAACCCAACTTCCTTTGCAGCGGTATCGAGCGTATCCAGAAGTTCTTCTGCGTCAGCCAGTCTTCGGGACATGATGTTGATGTCGTCGGCGTACGCTGCTAATTGTGTCGACTTGATGATGATGATACCAAAAGTCCTCAAAAATACGAGCTGAGCTTTGCCCAGAATGTCGTAAACGCCACAAAGTGAAAGAGCTGTTGGCCACTGTCATTTAAGAAATCAGTAGAAAGATCCAGTTCGCCAAATCCTGATTGTTAAGGTACGATGAGCTTTCGGCAGAATATCGGAAACGCCACAAAAAAATACAACGTTCTTTGTTCTACGAAAATATTTTTAAAACAAAAACTTAATACAAAATGAAAGATTGTGAAATTTTTATCATAATGTTCAATTTTGTCTTTTTCGTATCTTAAATAAGTAATTTCTTTTTCACTCTTGTCGAAAAATGGAATATAACCGCTATTTTGCCCAATATCGGAAAAAGTACTTCGGCTAGCTTGCCGATGGTATGATACTATTCACGCTTCGCGTGAAGGGTATCATACCTTCGTTTGATTTGTGGTGCATTTCCTACTTTGAAATTAGTAGTTAAACTTGTTCCGATTTCACTGTTCCTATGAGAGTTATATGAAATAGTGGGCCGATTTCAACCAAATTTAATAGTGTGACTTAGCAGTAAATATGAATAATATGAAATTCGGTAAAGATTTCTTCAGAAATAAAAAAGTTTTTCTAACAATTTTGGAACGGTCGTTCCTATGGCAGCCATATGATAAGAGTAGTCCAATTTCAACCAGATTCGGCAAGGTGATTTGGCAAAGGATATTGTTCTATTGTTGGACCAGTCGTTCCTATGGCCGATTCCATTAGTTCCGACATATTTACAGCGTGCGATAGAAAGAAGGCTTTGTGCAAAATTTGCGAAAGATATCTTTAGAAATAAAAAAGTTTGTCTCACAAAGACGGACTTTTGGGCCAGTCGTTTCTTTGACAGCTATATGACGCAGTGATCTGATTCCATTAAATAAATAACTGGCATAACAGTCCAATTTAAACTATGGCCTCAAGATGAGTTAGCATCATCTCATTTTCTAGATCGTGACGGTATGTCTTGTGCAGAGGTGTGTGATCAGCAACACGCTCAACCGAGTTATTTACCCCATAAATGGGTACTCATTTAACAGCTGAGTGGGCTCATAGTCCGACACGTAAATCCCCTTTTTCATCGAAAACTACCGCATTCAGTAGGAATCGAACACGGGCCCAGTGCGTAGAAGGCGAACGTGTAACCGTTGCGCTATCCGGACTACTGATTCCATTGGTTCCGACATATTTACAGCGAGTAAGAGAAAGAAGGCTTTGTGCAAAATTTCAGCTCGATAGCTTTAAAACTGAGGGACTAGTTTACATAGAACCAGACAGACGGACGGACAAAGCTTAATCGACTCTCATCATACTGACCAAGAATATACTCGTAGTTTATATGGTCGGAGATGCTTCCTTCTGTGCACTGCAAACTTCATGACAAAGTTAATACGAGGGTTGCCTTTTATATTTCGGGATTAGAGAACAAAAACAAATATTAATCATTGAAAATCGCTTTATTGTTTTTCAAAATATTCCCCATGAAGATCTATACACTTTTACATGCGTTTGAACCAATTGCCAAAGCAATTTTGCCACTCTGATTGAGGTGTCTCCAAAACATGCATTCTGAACGCAGCAACCGCTTCTTCAGGTGTTGAAAAACGTTGACCTCTCAGTTTGTTTTTTACGTACGGGAATAAAAAGAATTCATTCGGTGCCAAGTCAGGACTATACGGCGGATGACCCATCAAATCTATGTTTTGAGTGCTCAAAAATGCAGTTGTTTGAGCTGATGTGCGAGAGCTCGCATTGTCGTGGTGAAGAGTGATCCGTCTTCGGCGGTTGGTTTTCCAGATTTCTTGGAAGACAACTGGCAAACAAATGGTTGTGTACCACTCAGAATTGACTGTTCTGCGTTGTTCTAGTGGTACGGTTGCGACATGTCCAGTTTTTCCGAAAAAACAGGCAACCATTTGCTTGGAAGTGCTTCGTGCGCGAACAACTTCTGTTGGGTTTGGCTCATCTTGAAACACCCATACAGTCGACTGCTGTTTACTTTCGGGCTCATACGCGTAAATCCACGATTCATCACCTGTCACGATGTCATAGACGTGTTTCGAAGCACCGCGATCGTATTTTTTGAGAATTTCTTTCGACCAATCGACACGAGCCTTTTTCTGGGCGATTGAAAAATTGTGTGGGATCCAACGCGAACAAATTTTTTTGACAGTCAAATGTTCATGCAATATTGAATGTATGCTGGTCCCACTAATGCCTAAGGTTGTCTCAATCTCACGATAGGTCACATGACGATCTTGCAATATCAGTTCGCGCACAGCATCAACGGTTTCCGGAAAAACAACTGATTTTGGACGACCTTCACGGAATTCGTCTTGGAGTGAACTACGACCTCGATTGAATTCACCATACCATCGATAAACACTGGTCCTTGATGGAGCTTCATCGCCAAAAATTGAATTCAGTTCATCCATGCACTGTTGCTGAGTTAATCCACGTCGAAAGTTGTAAAAAATAATCGCACGAAAATGTTCACGATTGAATTCCATTATTTGGCCGAGATTAATCTTTTAAGTTACTGTAAAAAACACAAATAGCGCTCGTATGTCAAAACGTTCTGAGTACGTATAACCTCAAAAATGTCAAACTTTACGATAGAGCTGTCAGTTGCCAGATTGCAACACTAGGGTTGTCCAATCCCGAAATATAAAAGGCAACCTCCGTATACCCTATTACATCCGTGAAGGGTATAAAAACTGGACATAGCTTTGATACAGGACCCCTGGATTTTACATACAAAATTAGGGGTTTGTCACAACAAACCGCAAATTTGTACCATTCACAGGTGGACGGTAAAATAAGGACCCACATCCCGGGGCGTCATGGAATACGTGCAGTACAAATTATGCATCTCTGCTCGCCTGATCTTACGGTAGTAAAGATCGGCAGTGGTGCAGGATCAGTCTTAATTGCATCAGCATATCTCCCTTATGATGCACCAGAACCACCTCCATCACAGGAAGTAGAAAATCTGGTAAGATATTATAAAGAAAGAGATATGGCCCTGGACATAAGCTGTGACGCCAATGCACACAACACTGTGTGGGGCAGCCCAGACGACAATCCCAGAAGACAGCAACTGCTAGAATTTGTGGAAAGGTACAATCTGCTGGTAGCAAACAAGGGGGTGGCTCCTACCTTCGTGGATGCACGAAGGGCTGAGGTGATCGACATTACCCTAAGCTCTGTTAATATGCTTGACAGAGTTCAGAATTGGAGAATAGTGGCCAGACTAACCAGGTCTGATCACAGGGCTATCCAGTTTGAAATTCTGTATGGCAGAAAACGGAGTAGCGAACGCAAACGTATAAGAGTGCCAAAAAATTCCGATCGTATTAGGTACAAGATATATATATTGGAACAAGTGGAGGATATTCAAGACAGAATACCTCGGAATACGATCGAGATAGAGCGAACAGTGGAACAACTGAACTCCGCTATCAATCGCGTTTTCGAACACGCTTGTCTCTCCACAATAGTGGACAAAGTGGACCCAACACCATGGTGGAGAAGGGAACTGGAGTCTATGGAAAGAGACAAGGAAAGCCATTAATCGTTACATGAGGGAGATAGACTCTTACTCTTGGGAACTATACAAGGATAAAAAGAGAGAGCTGAAAATAACTTTATGTCTTCGAAAACGAAATACGCGGAGGGAATTCAAATGGTGTCAAAAGTGCTACAAACTCTTTTGCACGATTTAAAACGGCTGGAATGGACGGAATATTCCTGGTACTATTACAGTGGGGCATGAGCGCTCTACTAGATAGGATTCGGAACATATCCGTCATCTGTCTTTCAACAGGCTACATCCCGAAGGCATGGAGGGAGGCTAAGGTGGTCTTCCTGCCTAAAGCGGGAAAAAAGGACTATACAGAGGCAAAATCCCTCAGGCCGGTTAGCCTTACATCATTCCTGTTGAAAACAATGGGGAGGGTGTTGGTGGACTACCTGGAGGACACCACGCTAATGTATAGTCCCCTGAGTAGGTGCCAACAACTTATAGAGCAGGCAGATCTACGGAAACCGCTCTGCACGAACTTGTTAGAGTTGCAGAGAGACAGATTAGTACTGGTGGAATCGCTATGTCTACTTTTATGGACATAGAGGGTGCTTTTGATAAAACCTCATTTACCAAACTAAGAAACGCCCTGACTGATTGATTCTATTATAATTAAGTGGATCGACTCAATGCTTAAGCAGAGGGCGATAAATCTTAGCAGTGGATGTGCACGGGGTAAGATAGTCCGAGGACATGTAATGGTTGCCTTTTTTTTTTTTTCTTTTTTTTTGCTTCATATTTCGTGTAGCAGGTGTCAACACGCACTATGGAAACGTTACAGTTTTTTTGAAGAAAATATAAAACCACATTGTGTCTATTGAAGTGTACAACTGGTAACCCGAAGCTGACATTCATAAAAAAAAATATATATATATTTCCATCATATTTGCATTTTTGCCCATAAACACTGAATTCCGAATATGCATTGCTTCTGGCACACACTGTACAGAAAGTACTCTCCAAATGATAACAGGTGGAAAAATTGACCGGCGAGATGACATTCTTATGAGTATACTTTATGAAACTCATGCATCTCACTAACAGAAAAAAAAAACACCTTGACGACAAGACTATGAATGTTGGGCCTAGAAATACGAGTTAAGAACGAGTTCGAGGAGTCGATTGGGAGCAGAGCCGACAAGCGGAAGGTTGTCTCCATGGCAGTTGACTGAAATTGAAGTTCTATCTTGAGAAGAAAAGAAAACCGATTTTCAAAAGTTAAATTTTAGTTCGACTGATAATAAATAAATAATAATAATAAAAGAGGAAACCGTGGATTTACTATAGAAACAAAGAAAATTAATTGAAATATTATATTTTTACTTGGAGGTTCTGTCGACTGAATGTACGTGGAACCCATGAAGTGCTTGTGAAATCCTTGAATATGGTGGAAATCAGAAACCGCATTTGATAGTTGCAATATTCGTGCTAGTCACAATAAAAAGCAGTCTTCATTAAGAAATATATTTATTTCCGCCATCCGTTCTTTTGGAATACTGTGAAGAAATGCATGTGAAACAGTGTAGCGAATGTCAACTGCTATAAATGTGACTAACTGAATGCATTATTAGTTAAATCGATATAACCTCAAGTGGAGAAATTTGGTGGAATTTTCGATGCCTAGAGTTTGGCCGTGCGATACTCGCTATTCGGAAGAAAGGAAAGGAAGCGACATATTAATTATATGGGATACTCATATTCATATTGCTCAAAGATCAACCACTACGACGACCAACCGAGCCGCAACCGTAGCGGATTTGCCAACGGAGAGACCGCATGTAGAACGAACCGTTAAATCAAAGCTAATTCATATACAGTCTTCATAACAAATTTTTAAAATTAACGTAATCCTAACCATTTGCTTTTATGTAGCTATGTTAATAATATAGGATACATCAGCGTACGCAACGGCCGTTTCGGACGATAGTGGTGGGTGAGTCCATATTTAAATTTTGTTCGATGTGTTTTTTTTTCCTTTTTTTGACATACCCAGCAAATTTACTCAATATCGTTGCAAGACATGTATACAGATACATTCACGTTCCTTAAGAACTTTTTGACGAGAAATTTAAATTAGTTGCCATTTTCTTGCCTCTTACACAAATGGAATTGTTTTGTTGTGTAAAACAAATGAGTTAGCTCAAAGTAAATACAACTAAAAAATATGGAATAGAATTCAACATCATGTCTTTTCCTTAGTGGAAATCCCTAACTCCTTTTCAGCATGGATTCCTAGCGTCGATAAAAGTGCGTAATTAATCTGGTAGGGGAGATCCCATAAATGTTGACTCGGGGATTTCTGAAGGGTCGGGGAGCCGAGAGCAGGAATCATTGACAGCTGATTCCCATAAAAAATCATGAGTCGTCCTGGTCGGTTAGTCCGGTCCGACAATGTATTGTAGAATTTCTTCTATACATTTTTTGTTGTTGCCCTAGGCACGTGAATAAATTCAAATGTAATGGCTAGGGATCAGCAGGCAGACCAAACCCCGCCCATCACTCACGAACAGAGCAGCCTCTAGCACGTGCCGCCTGTCTGCTTGTTGAGGAAGTTTTTTTTTTCGTTTTGTCGTTATGGCTTGTTCACACCTCCACGGTGTCTTTTCATTTGATTTTTCTCCGGAACTTCGTTATCCCGCCTTCGCCTCATTCTTATGCAGGAAAGGCCATTACAAATATGGCGCCCAACGTGGGGCCCGAGTTTCTCGGGTTCTCTTCGTGGTATCTACTCTGGTCAAATTCTAGACTTAGAAATTTTCTGGTCTGACACCAAGTAGATACTCACTCAGCACACTATCTCCATTTGAGGCAACTGTATAACGTAATGTACTTATTTTTGTATACGAGTAGTTGTGCTTAGCTTTCTTTTCACCTATAACGTAATTTTTCATTAGTAGTGTCAATAGCGACAGGCCAGCTTTCTCGTTGTGTTGTCTGGTGAATTTCAGTATTCACGTACCGAACGCTTCTACGAATAGCTAGAAATACATGCCTTTGGAACTATTCAAAGAACTGTCAGCTTCTTAGAAGTTCTCTTCGATACCTTTTTGTTAGAGAAAACTGTCCTTGATCACAGCAAGTTCAACTTGCAATACAATCTTACAGGTTCCAGCCTTGAGTGGAATTGTTGATACCGATAAACCATTTCTGAGAATTACGTCTAATTAGTGTCTAGAGTTATATCTAGTTATTGCGCTTTTAGCGTCCAGAATGTTTTACTGTGATCAACTCCTGCACTCATCGATGAAAGTTGTAATAATTTTAGCTCTTTTGATTTGTTTTGTTTTTACCTCAGACCAATCACCGAGTGACTCATGATTTTTTTTTGTTATTTGCTTTGCTTGAATTATCTGATATCTTGTATTGTATCTGTAACACCGTACGTACGCTTAAAAAAAAAAAAAAAAAATCCTACAATAACTTACATGCTGAATGGGGGAAAAGGGAATTCCAGGACAGGAGAAGACTGACAATATTATAGTAAAATATAATAGTAAATTTTGAAAAGTTATCAAAAAGGTTGATCATCTAGTGTTTCGAATCTTCTAAATCAAATAATTTTTAGAAATAATAATAGTAAAAAAAAAGGGGTTATTAAGTCCCAAATCGGTTTGCTTCGATTATTCCTTCACTGTGTGTTTTTTTTTAGCACGGTATTTACTCTCTCTAAAAGAAAATAATAATAATAATATTAATATAGATCTATAAATAAATCACCATGTCAGTACGTCATAGTATGGAGGACCTAGTGACAATTGGAGATGATACGAGATCGTCTTCGTCCATATGCTCGATTTGCAAGAATGAGCTATTTGAATCTTTAGATCAGGTGGTCGTAACTTCATGTTCTCACAAATTCCATAGTCGATGTCTATTAACGTGGCTAGAATGTCACCGGACCTGTCCCATATGTAGGCGTCCGTGCAGCCCTTCGTCTTTACAGCCATCAAATGCTTCGGCAACTATGGAAACTGCTGGCCCTTCAAACGTTAATACAATGCATATGCAACAAGAACAAGGTGCAATCGCTAAATCTGGACCTGTTACTCGTTCTAAATCGAGGTCCAACAATGCTAATTCGACAGACGAGAATACTCGTTATCAACAGTACACTAGTGATAAGCAAGAAAATGGAGCCCAACTGGATGCTTCAACAGTGTCAAGTCAAACAAATGAAATGTCTCTAGGTAGTACAGATCTAAGATTTCAACTTCGAACAGTTGTAAGTGAAGTGCTCCGGGAGCAGCTTCAAGCGCTTAACATAGGTAATCAACCAGGTCCGTTACTCGAATCAAATGAAAGAAGAGTTGTTCAACGGGTTGATTTTGATAGTGCGGCTAACTCGCATTTTACAGTACCGCCAGAGAGTGAATCTGCAGTTCACACTCCACGTCACACCAATAATAATAGTCGTCGTGTTAATGATACTATTAGGGAACAAAATCAGTTGGAAACTGAATTACCCAATTCAGTCCGACGTAATGTAAATACAGAAAGAAGACTTTCTAGTCGTACTGGTCCAAGAATAAATGACCAATACGGAAGGGAAGGTGATGCACCATCCCAAGCTCGTCACAATATTAATACAGCCTCTCGGCATTCTAATCGAAATTATCGTGGTGGTTCAAGGTTTAATGAGGATTTAAACACGTCATATGTATTAGAAGCTGAGGTTCCTGTTTCAGCCCCACAATACAATAATTCGAATCGCCATTCCCACCAGAATTATCGTGGTGTTCCACATGTTAATCCGGCTCATGTGAGTTTTCCATCAGAACGTATAAGCAAAGTAATTAGCGGTTGGAATCTTCATTTTAGTGGAGAAAATCCCCGCCTTCCGGTGGAACAATTTTTGTACCAGGTAAGAACGTTAACCGCGCACACTCTGGACGGGAATTTTAGTCTGGTTGCCAACCATTTACACTTACTATTGGTCGGCAAGGCGGCAAGCTGGTTCTGGAGGTATCACAGAACGGTTAGACATATTGAGTGGGAATCTTTTTGCGAGGAGTTACGATATCAATTTCAGGAAAGTCTCTCGGATTACGACCTAATGGAATTGATCCGTAACAAAAAGCAGGGACCAACAGAGTCGTTTGATACTTTCTACGATGGAGTTTTAGAAATAGCTAACCGCCTTGCTCGACCTATAGCGGAGTGGGAATTAGTGGAGATTCTGCGCAGGAATGTAAGATTTGAGATTCGTAAGGAGTTTTTAAACTTCTCCTTTGAAAATGTCCGTCAACTAAAAACTTGTGTATATAGAAGGGAGAACTTAGAATCTGAAATGCTAGCCATGTCATCCAACTTCCGCAACAATAACATAAGACGTCATATTTCGGAACTTTCCGAAGACACAATTCACGAAGTGGACGATGAACAGACAATTGCGGCTATATCGACAGTTAACATCTGCTGGAATTGTCGAGAACCAGGACACAGGTTCGATGTTTGTGAAGCCGATAGAAGGGTGTTTTGTTACGGTTGTGGTGCAATTAATACATACAAAACTCGTTGTCCAAAGTGCACACGCACTTCAAAAAATGTAATAGTACCGGGGGCACCACAACATCCGGAGCCCTCAACACGCAACTAAACTCTCCTCCTATCGAAACAAGTTCTTCCTCTTCTCTAAACTTGCCCCATTCATCATATAATTCTCCACCCTTACCACACGTTAATATTTCCTTAGCTAATACACCATCACCGCGTTGTGTATCAGAAACCCCCGCTTCGTCGCCTAATGAGGTCTCTCCGCCACGTTCAAACTGCGTCCAAACTCCCTCTGGGTTCGAAGACACTGAACGGCGGATCCATCATAGTTTTAGACCTCTCCATGTCCGAGTCCGGAAATACGAGACAGCACGCCGTCGTATTCTAGGTGTGGACGAACTAAGACCACGTCCACCCAAGCGGTCAACTGTCAGACTGAGGCAGTTTTGGAAGACGGTCGTCCAAAACCGCCGGCGTTACTGTGCCGCTATTCTCGCGACTCCACCTACTGACGACATGAGACCGTACGCCAACGTCACACTTTTTGGCGAACAAGTAAGTGGCCTCGTAGACACAGGAGCCAGCGTCAGCTGTATAGCTGCAGATTTGGCAAGGAAATTTTTGAAGGAAAATAAACATCCCTGGGAAAAATTTAAACTCTGCGTTCATACGGCAGATGGATCTCCCCATTCGACTATCGGAAAGGTGTCAGCTGATATCACTTTCCGTGGTCGAACCCTCCAACTGACCTTGTTAATTATGCCATCGCTTAGCCAAAACCTGTACCTAGGTGTAGATTTTGTTCGTCTATTTGGACTTGCCTCTGATTTATTTATTTCTTCTCTGTGTCCATTGAACTTGTCTTTGGAACAGATAGCCACTGACCCCCTTAAACACCATCTAACTCCCATAGAGGAGACAAAACTCAAGACAACTATCGCAATGTTTCCGTCTTTTTCTTCGGAGGGCTTAGGGCGTACGAAACTAGCCAAACACGCCATCGATGTCGGCGGCAGCAAGCCGATTAAGCAGAGACATTTTGCAGTCTCTCCTGCCATCGAGAAGCTCCTCTTCGCTGAAATTGATCGGATGCTTGCGTTAGGTGTCATCGAGGAGTCTCAAAGTCCCTGGTCTTCGCCAGTCACCCTAGTGGTGAAGCCTGGTAAAGTGAGACTGTGCTTGGATGCTCGGAAAGTGAATAGCGTGACGGTCAAGGATGCCTATCCTTTGCCTCTAATCGACGGTATACTAAGTCGACTGCCGAAAGCTAAATTTATTACCAGTCTTGACTTAAAAGACGCCTTTTGGCAAATACCGCTCGATGAAGAGTCAAAGGAAAAGACTGCCTTTACCGTGCCAGGACGCCCGCTATATCATTTTGTAACCATGCCGTTTGGGCTCTGTAACGCGCCTCAAACAATGCAGAGGCTCATGGACCGAGTAATCCCGGCGCATCTTCGCCACCAGGTCTTCGTCTACTTGGATGATTTGCTGTTGATCACGGAGACATTTGAAGAGCATTTACTGCTACTTCAAGAAGTGGCTCTCTGTTTCCGCAAGGCCGGTTTGACATTGAATATCGAGAAGAGTAAGTTTCTCATGAAAGAAGTTAAATACTTGGGTCACGTTATTGGTAACGGCACAATCTGCACTGATCCTGATAAGGTCCAGGTGATTGCAGACTTTCCTTTGCCAAAGTCAGTTAGACAGCTGCGCAGGTTCCTAGGAGTTTGTGGCTGGTATCGCCGCTTCGTCAACAACTTTGCGTCAGTGTCTGCACCACTGACAGACATGCTGCGCAAGAGCCGCGGTTTCTCCTGGACTGATGAGGGCAAAAGGGCTTTTGATGCTCTTAAGGAGTGTTTAACTTCAGCCCCTGTGCTCCATAGCCCGGACTTTTCGCGACCATTCGCAATCCACTGTGACGCTAGCCAATATGGCCTGGGTGCTGTCCTGGTGCAAACCTTGGACGACGGAACGGAAGCACCAATAGCGTACATGTCGCAAAAGTTCAATCATGCCCAGCGAAACTATTCTGTTTCTGAGCAGGAATGTCTGGCAGCGGTGACGGCCATTAAGAAGTTTCGAGCCTACGTTGAAGGGCACGAATTTACGGTAGTGACGGATCACGCGTCTCTGAAGTGGTTAATGTCCCAGTCAGACTTAAACGGGCGATTAGCTAGATGGGCTCTGAAATTACAAGGCTTCAGGTTCGCCATCCAACACCGCAAGGGAAGCCAACACATTGTTCCGGATGCTCTTTCTCGAATATATTCACCAGAAGGCTTAGACTCAATCGAAGAAATCGAGACAACGTTGGAGATCGATTTAGAATCTCCCCATTTCAAATCCCCCTCCTATATTGCCTTATTACAACGCATTGAGGACAAACAACATCTTCTCCCTGATCTTAAGATCCTAGATTGTTATGTATACCGACGCTCTGAGTATGCTACCGGGGATGAGACCCAGGAAGAGAGCTCTTGGAAACTCTGGATTCCGGAGGAGCTAACGTCGGATTTGATTGCACGCACCCATGAACACCCGCTGTGCGCACATGGAGGAATCGGCAAGACCTTAAAACGTCTTAAAAGTTTCTTCTATTGGCCGAAAATGACCAGACAGGTCAAAGATTTCGTCGCCTCCTGTGTTATGTGCAAAAAGACTAAAGCTCCCAACCAGGTTCTAAGACCTCCAATGGGCAAACTCATTCTTCCCGATAGGATATTTCAGCGTCTGTATACAGACTTTCTTGGACCTTACCCCAGATCAAAGTCAGGCAATGTGGGAGTCATCGTTGTGCTTGATCATTTTTCAAAGTTTCCATTTGTTGAACCTGTAAGAAAACTCTCAGCAGAACTTCTGGTTGAATTTGTAGAGAAGAGAATCTTTAATGTGTTTGGTGTCCCGGAAACCATTACAACGGACAATGGGGTACAGTTCAAGTCCGTTGCGTTTAAGCAACTAATGGAATCCTACGGTGTTAAACATAATTTCACTGCCCTTTACTCTCCTCAAAGCAACGCCGCAGAACGTGTGAATCGGTCACTGGTGGCGGCTATTAGAGCCTACGTCCACCCTGACCAACGGGATTGGGACGTCAAGTTGTCTTCCATAAATTGTGCTTTTAGATCCGCCTATCATTCGTCTATTGGTTTTACTCCTTACTTCGTCGTGTTTGGGCAAAATATGATCAACCATGGTGAAAGCTACGCCCTGTTACGCAGCCTAAATATGCTTGAAGATCCCCAGGCTGAGGTGACACGCGACGAAAAAACGGATTTGATTCGAAAGGAAGCTCAAAAGAAAATTAGGCGGATGTATGAAACCAATGTAAGGACGTACAATTTGAGGTCCCGTCCGGTAGAATTTGTGCCTGGCGACGTAGTCTTTCGTAGAAACTTCGGCCAAAGCAAGGCATCGGCGCACTACAACGCGAAACTTGATCACAAATTCCTTGAGGCCAAAGTCGTGAAGAAGTTGGGGTCATCCTGCTATTTGTTGTCAGATATGACAGGGAAGGTGATTGGCAAATTTCACGCTGATGATATACAGCGTTCATAGTCTTCAGCCTCTTACGCTCGATAACACCTCTCGTAATTGGCTGTGGTGTAATGGTTGCCTTTTTTTTTTTTTCTTTTTTTTGCTTCATATTTCGTGTAGCAGGTGTCAACACGCACTATGGAAACGTTACAGTTTTTTTGAAGAAAATATAAAACCACATTGTGTCTATTGAAGTGTACAACTGGTAACCCGAAGCTGACATTCATAAAAAAAAAATATATATATATTTCCATCATATTTGCATTTTTGCCCATAAACACTGAATTCCGAATATGCATTGCTTCTGGCACACACTGTACAGAAAGTACTCTCCAAATGATAACAGGTGGAAAAATTGACCGGCGAGATGACATTCTTATGAGTATACTTTATGAAACTCATGCATCTCACTAACAGAAAAAAAAACACCTTGACGACAAGACTATGAATGTTGGGCCTAGAAATACGAGTTAAGAACGAGTTCGAGGAGTCGATTGGGAGCAGAGCCGACAAGCGGAAGGTTGTCTCCATGGCAGTTGACTGAAATTGAAGTTCTATCTTGAGAAGAAAAGAAACCCGATTTTCAAAAGTTAAATTTTAGTTCGACTGATAATAAATAAATAATAATAATAAAAGAGGAAACCGTGGATTTACTATAGAAACAAAGAAAATTAATTGAAATATTATATTTTTACTTGGAGGTTCTGTCGACTGAATGTACGTGGAACCCATGAAGTGCTTGTGAAATCCTTGAATATGGTGGAAATCAGAAACCGCATTTGATAGTTGCAATATTCGTGCTAGTCACAATAAAAAGCAGTCTTCATTAAGAAATATATTTATTTCCGCCATCCGTTCTTTTGGAATACTGTGAAGAAATGCATGTGAAACAGTGTAGCGAATGTCAACTGCTATAAATGTGACTAACTGAATGCATTATTAGTTAAATCGATATAACCTCAAGTGGAGAAATTTGGTGGAATTTTCGATGCCTAGAGTTTGGCCGTGCGATACTCGCTATTCGGAAGAAAGGAAAGGAAGCGACATATTAATTATATGGGATACTCATATTCATATTGCTCAAAGATCAACCACTACGACGACCAACCGAGCCGCAACCGTAGCGGATTTGCCAACGGAGAGACCGCATGTAGAACGAACCGTTAAATCAAAGCTAATTCATATACAGTCTTCATAACAAATTTTTAAAATTAACGTAATCCTAACCATTTGCTTTTATGTAGCTATGTTAATAATATAGGATACATCAGCGTACGCAACGGCCGTTTCGGACGATAGTGGTGGGTGAGTCCATATTTAAATTTTGTTCGATGTGTTTTTTTTCCTTTTTTTGACATACCCAGCAAATTTACTCAATATCGTTGCAAGACATGTATACAGATACATTCACGTTCCTTAAGAACTTTTTGACGAGAAATTTAAATTAGTTGCCATTTTCTTGCCTCTTACACAAATGGAATTGTTTTGTTGTGTAAAACAAATGAGTTAGCTCAAAGTAAATACAACTAAAAAATATGGAATAGAATTCAACATCATGTCTTTTCCTTAGTGGAAATCCCTAACTCCTTTTCAGCATGGATTCCTAGCGTCGATAAAAGTGCGTAATTAATCTGGTAGGGGAGATCCCATAAATGTTGACTCGGGGATTTCTGAAGGGTCCGGGAGCCGAGAGCAGGAATCATTGACAGCTGATTCCCATAAAAAATCATGAGTCGTCCTGGTCGGTTAGTCCGGTCCGACAATGTATTGTAGAATTTCTTCTATACATTTTTTGTTGTTGCCCTAGGCACGTGAATAAATTCAAATGTAATGGCTAGGGATCAGCAGGCAGACCAAACCCCGCCCATCACTCACGAACAGAGCAGCCTCTAGCACGTGCCGCCTGTCTGCTTGTTGAGGAAGTTTTTTTTTTCGTTTTGTCGTTATGGCTTGTTCACACCTTCACGGTGTCTTTTCATTTGATTTTTCTCCGGAACTTCGTTATCCCGCCTTCGCCTCATTCTTATGCAGGAAAGGCCATTACAGACATCCAAAAGGAGGTGTTCTTTTGCTCTTAGGAACATCACCGTAGACAGTCTTCTCTGGAAGCTGGATTCGATGGGCGTAGACACTGTAGGATACGCCGATGACTTGGCTCTTACGGTTAGTGGAAAGTTCATGGACACAATTCTAGGTTGCATGGGACAGGCTGTCAAAGTAACCGAAGAATGGTGTAATGAGCAAGAGTTAACCATAAACGCTAGTAAATCAAACACTATAATTTTTACTCGTAAGAGGAAAGATATAGAGATAACTCCCTTACGGCTTTTTGGTTCGGAAATTAAGGTGTCCAAGGAAGTAAAGCATCTAGGGGTTAACTTAGATGCGAAATGCGAAACTAACTTGGAATGTTCACGTTGATGGGAAGATCCAAAAAGCAAAAAGGATTTTGCATCATTGTAAGAGAGTGTGTGCTTGTAGGTGGGGAATTTCACCTAAAGCGACACACTGGATTTACATAATGATGGTAAGATCTATTCTAGCCTACGCATCAGTGGTATGGTGGCCAAAAGCCTTGCAGAAAACCACAAAGCAGAAGCTAGATGGGATACAGAGGATAGGTTGCGTAAGCATATGTGGTGCAATGCTCGAGCAATGGAGGCATTGCTGGGACTAACGCCGTTGGACTTATTTATAAAGAAAACGACGGCGCTTTCGGCAATACGATGCCATGTGGCATCACTTTGGAACTAGCAGCGGTCATAAGAGCATCCTAGACATTATACATGATAAGGTCAGGGAGACTCTAATGCCGGTAGAAGGCATGAGTAGACGTAAAGCGGGGGCGGGGGTTTACTCTGAAGAGTTAAACCTAGCCTGTGCGCTTAGCCTAGGCAAAGAGGATTGATAATTCTACAAGAGCGATCACTCCATCGAACTTTTCCCTTTGCCAGGAGATTTGTATGTATTGACAAATTGTTTAAAACATAATATAAACTACACAGTATAGATACACAAGATACATACAAATTCACCGCCATGAGGCTAAAGTTGTATGGAGGGAGCTTTCTTGTGAAGTCTATACAATTTGTCAATACATACAAATCTCCTGGCACAGGGGAAAGTTCTATGGAGTGATCGCTCTTGTAGAATTATCAATCCTCTTTGGCCTAGGAGAGTATGTGTCTGTATACCATGCAGAGGTGCTTGGTTTGTTGCCTGCGTTGGACCACCTGCTGGAAGGTCAGGTGCGGGGGAAGAAAATCCTTATTGCACTGGACAACCAATCGGTGATCAGACGCATGCAGCAGACGAACATAAACTCTATACTGGTACTAGAGTACTAGAGACACATAGGTACAACAGGAAATCAGGCGGCGGATGCTCTAGCAAAACAGGGATCTGCGGCGCCTTTCATTGGACCAGAACCCAGAGTTGCTTTAAGGAACGGCATGATTGGAGCCGAGGTTGGGAAGTGGATGGCCTCCATGCATCAACGAAGATGGCAGGAGTTAGTCACTTGCAAACAAGCTCGGAAGATAATGACCAGCCCTTTAGGCAGGGAAGCGAAAAAGGTATTCTGTTATAAACGGAGTACCCTAAGCTGGATAACTGCCTTGGTCACAGGGCATGGTAATTTTAAGGCTCATCTGGCCAAAATGAAAATCGAGTAAGATGACGTTTGCAGGCTATGTCTGGAGGAGGTTGAGGCGGCAGCACACATTGTGTGCGAATGTCCAGCACTGGCTAGCACGTGGTTGAGACTCACAGGCAAGCACACGATAAGTGTGGAAGCCATGAATGAACTCAGCCTTAAAGAAATGCTAGCAATAACACGGGACTCAGTGATGAAGAGAGAGTTCGACAATTATCAGTCGACATCTGGAAATCACTGATGACAGTCGAATCAGCTGTGAATGGGTACATTGATTCGATAAAAATTCATGGAGTAATGTCGGGACGTGCGTGACACTGACCTTGTGACCTTCAGGTTACCATCTTCCCGTAAAAACGATCTCGGAAATGAAGTGATCTACTGCTGATTCGGAACAAAAAGAGGAATACTTTACTTTTACTCATCGCACTAGAGAAGCGGCTTGAAAATATTTAAAAAGAAACGTGTTTTAATGTTTATTTTATAGATTCTGTCAAAAGCTCACTTCGCATTTTTGAAGACTCTTGGTAAAATGTTCCCCTAAAGGAAAAAAAAAATAAAAACTTTGCGTTTGAAAGCTAACTGAAGAGACACCCTAAACTAAGAAAACACTCAATTGAATTTTGACACCAAGCATTACTCAACCATTGACCTGTGTATTAGCCGCTTAACAAAGTTAATCAATTTACGAAATTTACAAAACATACGTATGCTACATTATTTACAAAAAAAAAAAAAAAGAAATTTATAATAATTTACTTACAGAATGGTCTAACCAGGCAGCCATCTCGTCAAATTCAGTTTCATTCGCTGAACGCTTTGCCCATGAACATATAAAATAACGGAAAACAATAAAAGAAAAGAAGTTGAACCAACATTCGCAATACAAACAATAAAAATAATAAAACGCAATACAGGCAATTGTGTGACACATTTCGGGTTTATAACAAATCATGACTTACAATATCTTGCGATTTCGTTGGTCCTTGTGTAGTTACGGCTGCCCTGATAATACAAAAATATACTTGAATTTTTTTCTAATTTAAGCATTTTACAGAGTAACCTACGGGATCGCCGATTGTCCTGTCTCCGAACTGTTATTACGGGACTTTGCTAATATATCAAATTCATCAAAATCATTTCCTTTTGACGTTGCCCCTGATAGAGCCGTAACTGTATCCATCTTAGAAAGTTGAGAGGATGCTGTACCTATATCTGTAGATTTTACAAGTAACTCAATACTTATTTGGAGAACATGAGCGAAAAAATTACCTAATCCTGAAAATTGTGTTGGCAAATCATCGGATCCGCCCGCGGCCACATCGCTAAGGTCGATCAATGAATCCGATTCACGATTGCTACCTGAAAGAAGCTTTTTAATATCATTAACCTAAAACAATCTATGTTAAGCGTACTTGCCGCACCTGCCGATGGGATTCCCATTGCGGCTCCTAATACAGCGGACGGTGCATTGTAATTTTTCAAATCGCGATTTTTTTCATATCGTAAATGACGTAGGAATAAATTATTTAATTCATCATTGATACGCAGCATGTCTGCAGTAATTTCATCATTACGCACCAAACCTATTAGTTCCATGATTCTTTCTTGCATTTCCCTGATGAAGAGAAGTAAATATTTTGCTATTTCTAACGTCGAATTTTATCTTACTTGCATGTTGCAACTAAATCATTCAGTAATTTATAATCCTTGGTATCTTCTTCCCCAGGCTTTAGTTCGGTTAACATCTCGCTTAAAATGGACATATTCATTGTTACGATTTCTAAATCTGCTCTTATTTTTGCCATTTGTTTCGGTGTCGAGGAGAATGTTCTCGGAGACTGTTAAAATAAACAACAGTTATTTTTTACTGATTGGAATATTTAATATTTTGGATATTACATACATCTGGAGAATCGGTAGCAGTGTCTTGGGGCAATGGTGTTGTTTCGGGGACACTCTTAATAGAAAAAAACAACGATTTATAAAGGACTATTCTACGATTTTTATTAATCAATTTCGTTTACCCTTTGTGGAGTATAAATCGGGGCAATAGAATCCAAATCTGTTACGGGAAATTCTATGCCTTTGTTTCTGAGTTCCTGATAAACAAGAACAACGCCATTCAAGTCTGTTTGATTTTTGAATGTATCCGCCCACACTTGAATAAGACTGAGCACTTTTTCCTGCACTCCAGTGGGAGGGTCATTTTTCGGTCCAATTAGTTTTACAAGCTCCTGAATAAACTCCTTGTTAGCTACCAGCACGTGGAAAGCTTTCCCACAGTTCTTAACACATGTCTCCAGAACAGTGAGTGTATACATGACAACTGTATGGTTTTTCCCCGCATTTTGAGAAAGTCTTTTACGTATTGCTTTCATCGCATCCCTGGCGGCATCTGATGATTCATTTATCATATCGCAAATTTCCATATTTAATGCCCAATTCTCTGATGCCAAACTAGCATCTGTTGCTTGTTCTGGAAAGAGAAAATATGAACATATTACGTATCAGATTGCTGCCTGACATATCCATAATTTTCTTTTATGTTTATGCTAAAACTTAGGGGATACCCTTTGATGCGAGACCACAGCTTTGGCGGGAAGGAATTTAAGGTAGTGGGGCTAGGATGGGCTGAGTTTGGATGAGATATCGGTGTACGTTTTGTTTAAATTTTTGCAAGATAATAATTGCAAGGGAAAACAAAAGATGGTAGGGGGTTCTACATTTGTGTTGTTCTGGATACGACTGAATCGTAGAATTTACGGTACGACTACTACTGAGTAACTCCGCCGAAGCCTGTCCCAAGCCAGTGTTGTGAAAGGAGGAGGGAATGATAGCTGTAGCCTGACTGGCTGAGTGACACCTAAGCGTCTCAGGTCATTAGGGTGGCATGAATCACGTAGTCAGTAGTCAGACAGACGGACGAACGGACATTTAAGCGATTTCAAAAGGGTTTCGTTTTTACTACAAAACCCTAAAAAGGTAGTTATTAAAATAAAATAAATAACTGGCGCAACAGTCCAATTTTGGACGTGACGGTGTATTTTTTGTGTAGAGGTGTGTGATCAGCAGCACGCCCAACCGAGTTATTTACCCCAAATGGATACTCATTTAACAGCTGAGTGGGATCATAGCCCGACACGTAAATCCTCCTTATCAAAGACAACCGGATTGAGTAAGAATCGAACCAGGGCTCAGTGCATAGAAGGCGAACGTGCTAACCGTTGCGCCATCCGGTAAAGTCTCCAGCAGCAGTTTGACGTAGTTTGTTGGAAGTGAGTCTTTTACTGTGTCTTCAGTGGGGGCATGTACCTTGATGAGCCAGAGTTTGGAGAATCGAGTCTTAATGCGAATCGCACACAGCCGTTCATTTATGGGTTTGAAGTCAGTAATGTGCGGTGATTGCCTACTGTAAATGCTACTCCAAACTCCTTGTGGCCGAATGGTTTGCCACTTCTAAAAATTGTGTGCTGCCAATTTTCGACCTGTTGAAGGAGGGCCTTCTTGGCCCCCGTTTTTTTTTTTCAGGAAGCGTACATTCCAGGATCCGAAAAAATAATCCGTTAGTTGTTTGCGTGGTCGTCGTTGTTGATCCGTCCAATCCGAGGCTTTTGTTCCAGATTTATTGACGTGGAGTGGTTTTCACAAGGACGAGTTGTCAGCACATCGCTTACCCCATTCAGGGGATGGCCTCGGAGATAGCTACTTCAGATGGTTTAATAAACGTGCTGGAGTTCACACATCTATGTTGCAGGTCCAACTACACAAATCATTCCAACCTACTATACCTGAGACGCTTCGGTGTTGGTCAGCCATTCAGGCTACAGCTATCTGCCTTTCTCCAAACTGTCTGATGGCTAAGACTTGGCTGTCAGCGGTTGACACACTACCGTTACCATGACTTTTCGATTAAGTTCTATTTCAACTCGATAACACATGGCGGTAATCTGTCGGATTTGCGGTCTGCAAAAAGTTGCAGTGGACTTGCGACAGGCTAAGTTATAGAACACGTACCGATTTTAAGTCTATTACCCACAAGCTACAAGATGGTACAACTCCACCCGGCTAACAAATGGGTCAATTTTGCCCAAATTTCCATAAGAAAGGTACCACCGAGTACATGCCATTTTTGGCATTTTCTTCACATTTTAAGAAAGGGGAAAAGAGGGAGAGGGGAAAATATGAGATCATAATGTGTCCCCCCCTTCATTTGGAGACCGTTACACTTAGGTAAGGTTAGGTTGTGGAGCTATATTGTGTTACCCAAGTTGTGTCCAGTATCTATGTTATATCGAACCATCCAGAGCTAACCGCAAACCGGAGAAGTCGACCGACATCCACATCTTTTGGTTCACCAAAATGATCGTAGAAAGGTTTCCCAATGGTTGACCTCCTTCTATATGCAACTGCCGGATAGCTACAGAGCAGATGATGGGTGCTCTCCAGAGTATTGAAATTATTTAATTACGTTTATTACTAATCAAATTCTTTCTAAAAAATAATTAAATACTATTTATTACTTTTTTCAATAAGAGTAATTGTAATTGAAAAGTAATAATTACTTTTTAAGAAAAAGTAATTGTAATTCGAAAGTAATAATTACTATTTAATTCTTTTTAATTACTTTTTATAAATAATGTAAAGTAATTAATATTTATTAAATCAAAAATTTTTTGTTTTTGTGCCGCGGCATTTACCGAATATCATGCCAAGACTGTGAAAAAAACATATACAAACAAAACGCCTAGTCACCAGCCGATCGAAGGAGCATTTTAGGGAGGCGGAGGTAGCGAAACGCAAAAACAAAAACAAAAACCAAATAAGATCCTTGGTAGCACGACACATCATCGAAGAAGGGCACCAAATGGGACAAGCAAAAGCAATCAAAGAGGTTAAGGCCAGCAAACTAGATCCATATGAAAGCTATTTCATTACAAAAGAAAACCCCGAAATAAGACTGAACACCGATTTGGGTAACGCACACTCACATCTCATCACTTCACGCTAATATCCGGAAGGGGTGGTTTTGTTTAATTCATGGGTTATTAAACTGAATTGCCTCTTCTTGGTACTGGCGTGAAGAGGTGTTACATGTTGTTACATGTTTTTGCTGCCGTTTTTTATGTCGATCTTGTTTTTAGGGTTTTGTAGTAAAACAAAACCCTTATGAAATCGGTCATGCGTCCGTCTGTCTGTCTGTCTGTCTGTCTGTCTGTCCATGAAATATCTCACGAACCGCTGAAGCTACATGCATGAAATTCGGTGAAAATATGTAGAAGCGCTATAATTTTCTGGAGAAAGTGATGCGTCGTAATAGGTCAACTTTAAGGGGGGGGGGGGTCCCCATAGAGGGGAAATGAAGGTCAAAATTTTTTTTTCGTCTGGTATAGGCAAGTGGGGTATCGTAAGAAAGGTATTGTCGAGTACATTCCATTTCTGGATTTTTTTTCAAATTTGAAGAAACGGGAAAAGAGGGAGAGGGGAAAATATGTGATCCGAGTTTGTCCCCCCCCCCCCCTTGCATTTCGAGACCGTTACACTTAGAAATATGAAAGTTTACAGAAAAGCGGCATTTTACTAGTATAGAAAACTATAAATCGTAAAATTTTGATATCTCATCAAAAAAGGTTAATAATAGTACATTTCTATTGTTGCAGTTAGCACACCCCTGCACCCCTTAGGCACACCCGGGGTCAAAAATATTGATGGCCAATGATAACCAACACCATAGGCAATAATGTCTCGAGGTTTCATTACAATCATGTAATATTTAATAATGGTACATTCACTTAAAGTTTGGCATTTTTACACTATTCAAACAAAAAATACACCTACCGGCTTCGAAGGTGCGAGTACGGATACTACTTGCATGTTGTTTTTCGTAGTGCAAATTGCAATTATTGCTACATATTATGGTTATACATTTATGAAAGGGTAAAGATTGGTAGGGGGCGATGTGTTGTAATTGACCAACTATAACGAGCGGGGGAGGGGGTGGGGCGAAATTAAGGTCAAATTTTGTTTATCGACTGATATAGGCAAGTCGGGTGTTGTGAGAAAGGTAATGTTGAGTACATTTTATTTTTGGCATTTACTTTAAATTTGAAGAAAGGGGAACAGTGAGGGAGGAGAAAATATTAGATCGTAATTTGTCCCCCTTGCATTTCGAGACCGTTACACTTAGAAAAATGAAAACTTTCAGGAAGGTGGGTTCCGAATGGCATATAAAACGGGACATAATGGAATGTGTATATCTCCTCAAAATAGGTTAATAATAGTTAATTTCCATAGTTACAGTTAGTGCACCCCTGCATCCCTTAAATACGTCCGAGATAAAAAGTACTGATGACCAAGGATAACCAACATCATAGGCAATAATATGTTCTAAGCTTCATTACGATCACTTAATATGAATGGGCATGTGATACTATAGGAGTATGATGGGTTGGACATTTTTGTTATGTTTTTTTTATTACCAAGAAAAGCAAGGAGCCGATACTCGCGTACAAATATAAGTGCTTGCTACAAAACCCTCGGATTGCGGGCGTAGCCCTCTATATTCCGGTTTCATTTTTTTTTGGAAATGTAAATTATTGATTAGCCATAAAAGTAAGAGTTTGGGAATTGCACTAATAAACAATCATGTAAAAAAGTCTAAATTAAAGATCCCAAAGAAATTATATTCATTCTACTGAAGAAGGCAGCAAGTAGCTGCCGAAATACGTATATAGGAAAATAAATATAAACATCATCGACTATAAGGAAAATTATTTTTCTTCAAAATGGAACATAATAATATTTATTAAATCAAAATTCTGGATTGAAATCAAAATATTTAATTACTTTTCGTAAATAACGCAAAGTAATTAATTAGTATTTATTAAAATCGATTTGCAACGGTAATTAAATTTTAAATAATTATTACTTTTCGGAAAGTAATTTAACAATACTCTGGTGCTCTCCTCCTCATCCACATCACCGCAACTTCTACATAGGTCGTTGTATGGAAGTTCAAGCCTTCTAGCGTCCTCACCGATGACGCAATGACCTGTAACAACACCAATCACCACCCTGATCTGGAGTTTTGTCAGTGATAGCAATTTAGCAGAACGACTGAAATTCAGCTCAGGCCAAATCAGCTTTTGCTTTCGGACATGTAACACCATTCATCCATGTCGAGTTGGCTTTCCTGACAGCAGCCCACTTCAATTAAAATTTACGATTAGAGAGGGGCTTAGCAATGTAGCCACTGATCTACCGAGCTCCGCCGGCTACACCCCTGCGAGCCAGCTCGTCAGCTCTGCAATTCCCGGCAAAGCCACTGTGGGCCGGGTATCCAGGACAATGTTATACATATTGCAATAGCTGCTAACTTCCATAAGGCATGCTCGACATTCAGTAACAATTTTGGACGCCATCAGCGTAAATTGAAGTGTTCTAACTGCAACTTGGTTGTCCGTGAAAATGGTGATGTCCCTTTTGGTTGTTGTTGCGAGACCTAACGACATCGCAGCCTCTTTATTGCATAAATCTCCGCCTAGATAACGCAGCAGTAGCTTGGAAGTCGAAACGACTAGTTGAGATTGAGCACCTCGGAGTATACTCAGGCGCTTACACCTGCATCGATCTTGGAGCCATCTGTGAAAATCCACAGAGAGGTTAGTCGTGCTGGCGGAATCCCTAAATCCCATTGACCACGGGATGGGATTAAGCTTGCATAGTTACTCCCGTACAGTAGGTTGGTAGAGTGTAGTCTACCGATGTCGGGATATCTGTATTATTGAGAATTGTGGAGTGCCCGATACTCAAGGTGAACCATGTACTAGTCTCCCGAATACGTATGGCTGAGTTTGCTCCCCTAAAATATCTAGAGGAAGTAAACCGAGCATTATATCTAGCGCTGCAAATGGAGTCGATGGAAGAGCTCCGCAGATTGCCAAAAAAGCGGCTCTTTATACCTTGCCCAACAATTTACGGCTTCGGTGCCCAGAAAATTCGCCCCCTCCCCCCGGTAGGAGGGTCTACTGGAGGGGGGGGGGGGTGGTATTTTTCCGCGTAAATAGTACTTGCTTTTCTCAGGATTAATACGAAGGCCGCATTTCCTGGCCCACTTAGTAAGTAAAGAGAGTAAATATTGTGTAACCTCGCTGAGGGTCTCAGGGAACTTAGCGGAGATGGCAATATAAACGACATCCGCATAGGCAATCACTTTACAACCCACATCCTCCAGGTCTAAAAGCAGTCTGTTGACCCCGATGTTCCATAAGACGGATGAGAATTCACCACCTGTACAGACACTCCTCCGTACGGTCGAGTCCCTCAATTTCGACGACATGACCCTGGATATTAAAATTAGGTTAATAATTTGAATTAGAGAGCAATTTATATCGAGTCTCCTTAGTAGTGTTGCACAGAACCGTGGAACCGGAACCGCGGAACCGGTTCCTAACAGGAACCGACCCGACCGGTCCAATCGGTCGGTTCTAGAAGAATCGAAAATCGAAACCGACAATTGATTTCACTATAGCCGAAAACCCTTGTAAACCGACTAAATCGGACCGGATCGGAAAATTGACCATTCTTTGGACACGCTAGCACATGCAAGGCATCGCTTTAACTCGGACCGGAAGACTATATTTATATTTATTCTGGTTATCTAATAACATATCTGTGTTACTGAAATCATTATCAGCGATTAGAAATCGATCTCATTTTTTACTTTTTTTTTATTAAACAACATGAAATAAATAATTAATTTTATTTATATTGTTATGTGTAGTTTTTTTCTCGAACACTTTGCTAAATTGCATTATGTTTCAATTTTTATTATCAACATTTCGCAATCTATTAAACAGTTCTTTTCTAAATTCTCTTAATGTTTGCACCAGCGCAAAGGTATTGCAAAATGAAAATAATAACGCACACATACCGACTTTGTGCGAAGAATTGACAATAAATACATAGTTCTTTAAAAAAATGCGATTATAAAGTTCTACTGCTTTCCAAAAACGATAAGACAAAATATGGGCGCATTTTTTTGCTTTTCTTAACCTGTATAGGTTAGTGAAATAACACGCAAGAAAACAAAAATGCTACCCCATATAGGTTAACGCTTAACCTGGTAATTTATCGAGGGCCGATCCTGACCTGGATAGCGCACAAGTAAAGCTTTTATTTAGGGCGCATCTACCGGTTGCTAGAAGAAGTTCGTTCGTTCGACGATGTTCCATTGTGTTTTCACCTCATTCACCTCAATTAAATTCACACTTTTCCCAATTGGAAAAGAGATTTTTGTCTAAATATTAGGACTACTCGGATTCAATTAGTTTCTTTTATCACAGTTGCAGTTGATAGGTCCAATGCTTGCTCTTGATGTAATAGAATGATGTTTATTTTTAATATTTTTCAAAGAGTGGAATTATAGGTATGCCACTACTTAAAATCCACACTTTATCTGAGACAAAATCCATTTCATGCCAAATACATGCTTTTACCCTGTATGGGTAAGATACATCGTTTTTTGCACAAAAGCTCGGGGTAACTATCCTTGACCTGGATAGCTGCAAAAGCACGCGCCTTATTTTATAGGATAATGAATAAGAAATAAAAAAACGTATTATTCAACGGCCATGTTGGCAACCGGAACCGGTCCAAATACCCGGTTCTTCTGAGAACCGGGCTCGGTAGAACCGATTCTTCAAAAACCCGGAATCGCACATCACTACTCCTTAGTGCATCAGTATTTGCTTCAGGTTTGACATTGTTGAAGGTATCCTCAAAATACAGCAAGTTGACCAAGGTAAACTCCCTGTAATGCAGAGATCTTTCTCACTCACAAGTGAGTGCAACCGTTAGACTTAGAAATATGAAAACTTGCAGGAAGGTGGTTTCCAACTAGCATAGAAAATTGAAAATAATGAAATTTTGATATCTTCTCAAAATATTTAGGTTAATAATAGTATATTTCTATAGTTACAGTTAGCCCACCCCTGCATCCCTCAAGCACATCCGACGTCAAAAATATTGATGGCCAACAATAATCAACACCATATGCAATAATATCTCTAAGTTTCGTAACAATCAGGTAATATTTAATCTCCCAAAAACAACCCTGTTGTAAAATCCCCGCCAAGAAAAATACCGCCAAAGTACTCGTAGCTTCGCGCCTCGCTCTAGGGTATGCATGTTGAACGCTGATTGCATTAGTTAATTTCATTCAAAGCTGATTGGCGGGGAGCTTCGTAGCTTAAAGACTCATCGCCGAACGGATTTAATGACAAAATGACAGTAATAATGACAACGATGTCGCTCTGACAAAATTATGGATAAGTAGTTGCGTACGGATCATGCTGTAAGCTCTTATGCCAAGTATTATTGGCTTCTCGCCTGGATCTCGTTATAAGGCCCCCGCCTTACAAAAGACTAAAAATACACTTCAGGCCAGAAGTGATTAATAGACTATTTTCTACTGCGTTCTTCTTCAGATTGTTCAACTTATTTTGTTTAATGGAAGCTCCCCGCCAAACCGCGTTGAAAGAAATTAACTAATGCAATCAGCGTTCAATATGCATACCTTAGAGCGAGGCGCGAAGCTACGAGTACTTTGGCGGTATTGTGTTCATATCAATCCTTTTTACGGCTGAGGAGTTTTTCTTGGCGGGGATTTTTTTTCACAACAGGGTTGTTTTTGGGAGATATCACATCTTTTTGCATAGTAGTAGTAGTAACGGTAAGCACGTTCGCCTTCTATACATTGGGCTCCGGTTTGATTCCTACTGAATGCGGTAGTCTTTGATAAAAAAAAAGGGGATTTACGTGCCGGACTATGAGTCCACTCAGGTTGCCCATTTGGGGTAAATAGTTTTCTTGCCAAGAATATCATTTTTCTAGTTCAAAGGACTCAAAGTGCCTTTAACAGTAGTTTACTGCATTCGCCTCATCACCCCCGATAATATAATACTTATCTTGCCTAGATATCGCTTCCTTGCCAAGAACATCACTTTTCATTCACGCACTTGCCATAAGCCACGCCCACAACCATGAACTCGTATGGTTCTCCTCACCCAACGAGCGCACGGACTTTTGCATCCGTCGTCGTCACTACTCACATAATCAAGTGTTTGCGTCTCTCCCCGTCGGCATGCGATCTCCGCGAGTGATTTGCTGTGTCGCATTCAAATTATCAAAAAGACTTAAGTGAGAAACTCTACTATAAAATTTCACATTTTTGGATGTATCTTTTTATCTACTGCGCGGATCAGAGCAAATGATAGCCTATGCACACCCTTGGGACACAGTCAATCCGTGAGAAAAGAAAGCAGACCTCGATATGCTCCCTACGAGGCTGTAGCCCTGTCAAAGTACAACGAGAACAACAAGAACAAGAAAAATTTTAAAAATAGCCATTTTCAAATTATCATATCTCAGGTGTTCTTCCTTGTTTCGGAATCAAATTTGCAGCACTTCGTAAGATAACCAGAGGCAATGACCATACTAAATTTGAGCCCGAACAAGCATCCGGGGCTGGAGCTACAGAGGTCCGAAAACCCGTACTTGTTGTGTCGCGTAAACATAGTCTTGGTCACTTTTCCATTTTTTTTTTTCGATTTTTTTGTTTTTCTTTGGCGGGGCGGGACGCTCCCGCGTCCCTAGATAATAGTGCATTCATTTAAAGTTGGACATTTTGATATCATCTATACAAAAAATGCACATAACCGTCCTCATGTACTACATACTAGTACTACGAGTACTACATACTTGAATATTATTTGTTTTTCATAGAGCGAATTGGAGTTAACCATTTCTAAAAGCGTAAAGATTGGTGGGAGAAGAGTGGGGAGGAGGGATGTAGTCTGGTCGCTGACTCTACCACTCTTTCTATAATTATCCAAACAATTTATTTTTAATATTTTTTTATACTACTTTGCCTTAACCCCTAGCGGGGCATAGCGCGTCAACTACTCCTGCGCGCCATCGTACTCTGTTCTGGGCAATGGGGCGCAACTCCCCAAAAGACTTACCCAGTACCTGACACTCCTTTGCCACAGATCGACGCCATGTGATTCGAGGACCCCCTCTTGGTCGGCCTTGGTTGGAAATGGGGTTCCACTTCATGGCATGCAAAGCAATGCAGTTATCACTCTTCCGCAATGTGTGACCTATCCACTGCCATTTTCGCCTGCGTATCAATTCGTCGATTGCAGTTTTCTGGTAACTCCTACGGAAACTATCCATGTACTGCTCCCATACAAAAGCACTGATAGTACCAGGGAGCGAAACAGGCCCAGCTTGGTCTTAATGCTGAGATAACTGCCCTGCCAGATTTTGGCCAGCATGCCGTATGCGCGTTTAGCCTGGTTGATACGACAAGCGATGTCCTGCTCCGTACCACCATTTTCGACAACAATGCTACCTAGGTAGACGAAGTTGTCCACCTTCTCCACAGGCTGCCCATTAATATTGATGGCAATAGGTGTCGGATTTCTTTTTCGCAACGGCGAGCTAAGAACCTTGGTCTTGTTGGTATTAATCTTTAGCCCAACCTTGCTTGCCTCCCTCTCGAGATCTAACGCCATTGCGGACAGATCCATGATTTTGTGGGAGAGTAGGCATATGTCGTCAGCGTAGTCAAGATGTTGTAGATAAGATGTCAAAGTCCACTGAATTCCTCTGTCGAGTCCGGATAGGGCTGCATGCAACACATCGCCGATCACAATGAGGAATAGGATCGGTGAGAGGATGCACCCCTGCCGAACTCCACTGCGAATCTCAAAGTCCCCCGACACCTTACCTTTATGCAGAACGCGACATTTCGCGCCGTCATAGGTTGCCTTAATAATAGCCACAAGCTTCTCAGGGATGCCTCTCCTGCGCAAGGCCGCCCATATAGAATCCCGGTTCACACTATCGAAAGCCTTTTCGAAATCGATGAAAAGCAAGTGAAGCGGAGAATCGTATTCAGCGCATTGCTCGATGATGATTCGCAAGGTGTTAATGTGATCGACACAGGAGAATCCGGATCGAAAGCCAGCCTGCTCTTCATCAATTGTGCTTTCTAAGTGGGCCTTTAGTCTTTCCAGGACGATTTTAGCTATTATCTTGGCAACGGCAGGAAGCACACAAATGCCTCTCCAATTATTACAGTCTGTGAGGCTACCCTTCTTTGGAAGTTTGATGATCAAACCTTCCTTCCACTCAGTGGGAAAGGTCTCTGTATTCCACGCTTTATGAACAAGTGGGTGCAGCAAATCGGCAGTTACGCTTGGCGCTGCTTGATAAAGTTCGGCAGGGATGCCGTCAAGTCCGGCGGCCTTTCCTCGTTTTAGTGCAATAATTGCAGTGACTATTTCCTCTTTAGTCGGGGCAGTGGACCGTATACGCACATTTTGATGGTTAGCTAAATTATCTATATGAGGGGGAACTTCACCAGAGGTTACACGGTTCAAGACCGCGGCGAAGTGTTCTTTCCACCGCCTCATTTGATCTTCTTCCAAGATAAGTAGCTTTCCATCACTATCTTTCACCGGATGTTGGCAGGAGTTACGACCACCTGTAAACTCCTTGATGACACCGTATACGGCGTTTAAGTTGTTACTTCTAGCGGATTCTTCTGCTGACGCTAAAAGAGAATTCGCATAAACTCTTTTATCGCGTCGCACACTACGCTAAACTTCTCGAGCTTTCTGACGGTAAAGGAGTTCGATGCTGCTTCGATTGTCGTCTGATGCTGCAGCCAAACGAACTTTCAAATCCTTTCTTTCAACAATCCGCCGCCATGAAGCGTCGGACATCCAGGGCTTATTCCGGAAATCCGTGTTTGGGCCAAGGATGTTATTTGCGCTATCAATGTACGCATTTTTTATGGCATCCCAGTTTTCGTTTATGTCACTATCTGGGTGACTAGTTATCTCAGCTGCTTTTTGCGCAAGATGGTCATTATATTGTTGCAAGACAGCTGGATTTTTTAATCGGGCGGTGTTGAATTTGCGGCGCCTGGATCTTTCGTCGCTGGGGCGGCGCACGGCTGCAATACGCAATCGAACATTAGCGATCATAAGATAATGGTCTCTTCCCATCCCAATATCGGCACCCTTCTTGTTTCGCACGTCCAGGAGGCAACTCTTGAATCTTTTACTAATGGCAAAATGGTCGATCTGATTTTGTGTTCTGCGCCAATCAACAGAGGACCAACTGATTTTGTGGTGGTCCTTATGCTCAAACATAGTACCACCGATGAAAAGACTGTGAAAGTTGCACAACTCTACAAATCTTTCACCGTTGTCATTACGATCACCAAGACCGTGTCTCCCCATCACATGTCTGACCCCATAGTTATCAGCGCCAACTTTCGCATTCAAATCACCAATAACCATTATAATGTCACCTTTAGGTGTTCTGCTCTGAACGGCGTTTAGTTCTTCGTAGAAGGAGTCTTTTGCCAAGACATTGTCGGGTTCAGTAGGGGCATAACATTGTATAATTGAGATGTTCCTCATTTTGGTCCGGAACCTGGCGGTCAAGACCCTGTCAGAGACTGGCTCCCAGGATAAGAGACAGTTTCGCGCGGCTCTGGTTAAAAGGAGCCCCACGCCTGACTCACGACGACTACCGGTAGCTTTACCGGAGTACAACATTACAGTGCTGCCCGTTGGAGAGATGAATTCTCCGCTGTTCCACCATCTTATCTCACTAACTTCTAAGATATTTAATTTGTACCTCAGAAATTCACTCTCTTATTGAAGAAATCGTGCGTTCTGGGGACCTTCTGATCCATTGTCCAGGAGAGTACGCACATTCCAGAATCCAATCTTTGTCATTGTACGATAGCCAAAAGTCGTAACCGTTGAGTCAGTCCTTATCCGAGGCATAGTTGACGTTTCGTTAGCATATAAAGATTTCGGATAGTGGAAGTTGCTGGCATACACATCCTGTCCTTTGATTGTCGGTTTTAACGGCCCTCAAAGGGAAAGGCCGTGGAATTTTTTTTTACACCCCACACCACAGGAGTACCTCAACCAAATCATCGCACCGCCATCACTGGCGGCTTGACGTTGGTTGGCAATGGTCAGTGACCACTGCCGTTCCAGGTGGCGCCCACGCGGAGGACTATGGAAGAGGAGTTTTTGCCCCCCTCAATTTGCAATGTCGTCTTAACGTGAATGGTTAAACATCTCCAAGAGTAGGGCAGTGAGTCTCCTATTGGTATGGGACACTACAAAACCCTCAGATTGCGGACGAAGTCCTCTGCTTTCCGGTACATGCTACTAAATTTAGATGTTACAAAGACCCTTTAACATCAGAGGAGATGTAATAATCCTAAAACGATTGTTTTTACAATTTTCGAAAGTAATGATTATCTTATCAAAATAAATAAATACAAAAAATAAAAGAATCATTACTTTCAACCAGAGCATGGTTAAATTACTTTCCGAAAAGAATAATTATTTAAAATTTAATTACTGTTGTAAATCGAAGTTAATAAATACTAATTAATTGCTTTTCGTTATTTATGAAATGTAATTAAATGGTAATTAATTAAAATTAAAAAGTAATTGTTACTTTTGGATTACAGTTACTTTTTCTGAAAAAAATAATAATTTATTTTGAATTACAATTACTCGGATTGGAAAAGGTATTTAATTTCAATGCTCTGCTTTCAACCATGCCCTTTTAACCGGTTAAAACTATTGCAAACAACTTCAGCCTAATATTTCAAACCGGTAGCTGCCTGAAATTCTTGTAAAGCGGGTCACTCGGCCACTTTGTTATAATCCAGGTGGCTGAACGGACACCCGCCGTCGCAAAGGCAACACACAACTTGTTTGGTAAGTTGTTCCCTCCGTGCTGAATTCTTGCAGCCACGAACTTCTCTTTTGTTAATTCGTCGTTACGATTTCTACCTTTTTAGCTGGTTTAATTTGATGATTAAACCGAGAAAAAACAAAACAACTTACAAGGCGGGAATCGCTAACCTATATTTTCTACTAGTAGCATCGGCCATCACGTGGATATCTAAGCACGGCAGTTAAAATGACAAAAATATAACACTAAAGGAAATTATAGTGAGTACAAACAAAAAGAAAAAAAAACTGCTGCTCGTCCGAGTTTAGGGGGGATCGACTTTGATCACATCTTAACCGGACGCATTTGTTTTTTTATTTCAGATTTTTTTGAGCAATCCAATGTACGATTGTTGCATAAAAATTAGTAAATTGAAGCCGAGGTACAAATCCCAGCAGGAAAAACTTCCACCGTCAGACCGGACACCTGTACCTCGGCTATATTTTTTTTTGCTTTGGTGAATATTACCAATAGTCGTCGTCATACGTCATTCATTTTACGCTACGATATATCGCTGTTCCCTAATTAAGCTGGAACTGGAATGGAATTCGTAATCTAAGTATGTACTTGTAGTTTCGGGCGTAATTACACAACGAGTATTAAGTTGGATTCTGGATAATATTGCATAACAACGCCTATAACCGAAGCAGCTGCTTATTAGTGACGATAGACGTATGAAAGCATAGCCGCGAACACTCGGGTAGCTCGGATGGACATCAAGCATAAGATACCGGCGTACAAGTAATCACTATTGATATCTTAAGATGTCAACCATTACATATTTTTATAGTTACAACACTGTGCAATGCACATATATACATTATTGATTATAGTAATATTCCATTATTTGATTTGCAATTTTCACATTTCGCTCGAGTCAAACTATTAGAAAGTAGATCGAAATTATTATTAGTAAGATATATTTAAACGGTGATGAATCTGGTATGACGTTTAGGGTTCCTTGTGCACAAGAAATTCCTGGGTGTTAAAATCGTTGAGTTAGTAGTGCTTAATCCTTGGCTCCTAGTGAGAAGAGTTTTCACCACTTCCTGATAGTTGCCTCGGGCATAAAATAACATTTTGAATTTGAAAGATTGAATTTAAATATGTAGATAGTTATTCCTAAATTCAAAATAGTAATAAATATGATTGAATAGAGAAAAACAGCTAAGGTTTTCAGCCTCCTGATAATTCCCCGTCCTGTAGCAAACGGAATGTGAAGTAATGGGTAGGTAATCGTTTTCCGAACTGGGAATCTGGATCAATAAATAAGTGCATTCTCCAGATAGGTAATGGATGGGTTGGGTTACATAATGCACTCGAGTCAACCAACATCAGTGACTCATATTTTTAATAATGGTGGAATTTTGGACAACTTCTATAGTGCACATGATGTTATCTCCATTCGTACCTTTGAAGGATTTAATCTTCTGGGCTGACGTGTGAAAAATTAATGTACGACGCAGTACAGATGTGCTAGGTAAAAAAAAACCCCTCCCAAATCTCGCCGTAGCTGACTAGTCTCAAGCACACGTCTCCTAGCGACACATCTGTTGGGTGCACACTGACACCGGTGCTGGGTGGACTTGAACGATCCCTTCCGCCACCCGAACTGCAAATTCCGTTACAAAGAGCGGGATCTACCAAATCACATGCAAGGATTGCGATAAGCGTTACATCGGTCAAACAAAGCGCCTCATAACAACACGGTACAAAGAGCATATGAGCAAGGTATCTGCCGCGCGACGGGGAAAAAACGTAATAAGGTCGTCGGTAGCAACACATGTCATCGAAGAAAACCATACAGTGGACAAGACTTGGAACTGCTGCAACATGTGATAAAAACCAACACTCTCGATGCATGGGAAAGTCTGGCAATGTTACGTGAAGACCGAAACAAATTACTCAACACCGACGAAGGTAATTGCTCATCGAAGCTAATCCGACTGCTAGCAAATAGAAGACCCTCATAACCATAAAACCCACACCAAGAGTCAACACACAAAACCCTCGAAGAAAACGGCGCCTGGGTACATGTAGAAATAATAAATCTGACCTTGTAAATCCTTTTGGATACATGTAATTTCATATTTAAGGCGGTCGATGTAACATCTAAATTTAGTAGTAAAGTACTGAGGAAGGAAGTGAGTTGCTTCCGAAATACATGTGTATAAATGAATAAAATTTATTGTAGTTAGGAGAGCTACTGTTTTTCATTAATTTGAACAGAACTACAAGTGTCGGAAATCAAACTATTAATTCGATATTGCAAATTGCTAGCTTGCGTAGAAAATATTGAAAATAAATTGTTTGAATTATAGTATTATAGAAAGTAGAGTCAGCGACCAGCATACCGGTCTCGAAATGGTTAACTCCAATTCACTTTACGAAAAACAATAAACAATATTCAAGTATGCAGTACTCGTAGTACTAGTATGTAGCAGAGGCCGGTTATGTGCATTTTTTGTATGGATGGTGTCAAAATGATGTTGGTTATCATTGGCCATTCATATTTTTGACCTCGGGTGTGCTTAAGGGGTGCAGTGGTGTGCAAACTGCAACTATAGAAATGTACTATTATTAACCTTTTCTGATGAGATTTCAAAATTCTATTATTTTTAGTTTTCTACGCTAGTAAAATGCCATCATCATCATCATCGTGGCGCGACAGCCCGACGTCGGGCCTTGGCCGCCTGGATCATTGTCCTCCAATTATCTCGGTCACGTGACCGCGTCCTCCAATTTTGGGAGCCCAGCAGCTGCGCGGCGTCCACACCTACTGAGCTCTCCCAACGAGATCTCCTCGCAGTCTCGCTCTGTCGACTCGTTCTGCATTCATTACTCTCTTAGGCATGCGATCATCGTCCATTCTTTGTACATGCCCTGACCATTGAAGTCGTTGTAGTTTGACGATTTTCGAGACTTGCAGCTCATCGTACATTTCATACAACTCATGGTTGTACCGGATGCGCCATCCATCTCGATCGCAAACAGCCCCGAAAATTCGCCGTAGAACCTTACGTTCAAAAGTGTCTAGCATGTTTTCGGAGGCTTGAGTTAGGGTCCATGCTTCGCAGCCGTAGCATAGCACTGGTCGTATAATGGTTTTGTACACGCGGAGCTTCGTGTTTCTGTGCACATGCTTCGATTTCATTATGGGGAGAACCGAGAAAAAAGTCTTATTAGCTAACTGTATCCGTCGCTTGATTTCGTCAGTTTCGTTGGCGTCCCTTGACAAGTTGCAACCCAGGTAAATGATTGCATCATTATTTTAGTTTTACCCTCGTTAATACGTAATCCAACTTCTTTTGCAGCGGTATCGAGCGTATGCAGAAGTTCTTCTGCGTCAGCCAATCTTCGGGACATGATGTTGATGTCGTCGGCGTACGCTGCTAATTGTGTCGACTTGATGAGTAGCGTCTTGCTGTTGTCCATATTCATGGCCCGAATAACGTATTCCAGTGTTGAAGAGCGTCGGTGCCAGTCTATCGCCCTGTTTCAAAACAGTGCGTGTTTCAAATAGATCAGTAAGTCTATTCTGGATCCTGACTTGTGAGACGGAGTTGGTCATCGTCATCTTGGTCAGTCGCACTAATTTTGCCGGTATACCAAATTGCAGCATGATGTTGTACAGTACTCCACGATCGATACTGTCGTATGCCTGCTTGAAGTCGACAAAGATTTGGTATACGTTTACGTTGTATTCCCAGCACCTCTGGAGTATCAGTTTGACTGAGAAGAGCTGATCGGTTGTGGAGCGACCAGGTCTGAAACCGCTTTGATATTCGCCAATGACTCGTTCTGCGTACGGTTTTATTCTATTTTCCAGAATTTTCGTCAAAATTTTATAGGACGTACAAACTAGTGAGATGCCCCTGTAATTCTCACACCGCAGTTTATCTCCCTTTTTATGAATTGGACAGATGATGCTTCTGCGCCAATCGTCTGGGATCTCCTCGTTCTCCCATACTCGCAGGAGTAATTGATGTATGGCATCAACTAGACTCGTTCCACCGAATTTTAGCAGTTCAGCTCGAATCTCGTCAGCGCCCGGCGCTTTATTTCGTTTTAGTGACCGCAAGGCGAGATCAACTTCCTCTACTGTCGGGGGTTGAATGGGTGGGCCTAGATCAACAATATCATCGAGAGCTTCCTGTGTGGGGATGTTAGATGGTCGGTTTAGCAGCTCTTCAAAATAAGAGGCCCATCGCTTGTTAATACCATCGGTGTCGCTGATGATGTTTCCATCCTTGTCCTTACAAAGGCTAGTCCTGGGTTGGTAGCCGTTCTTAATTGTATTTACTAGTTTGTACGCTTGTCTGGTGTTCCTATTAGCTAAGTTTTCGTTTATGTTCAGCAACTGCTCGTCAAAGTATTTACGTTTCTTACGTCTAATTATTATATTCGATATTCGCCGTAGCTCGTCATATTTTTCTCTTCTGGCTCTGGTTCCTCGTTGAATCCATTGTCTGTAGGCCTCGTTTTTCGGGTCAAGTGATTTTTTGCATTCTTCGTCGAACCAGTCATTTCCCGCTCGCCGGGCTTTATATCCCACGACCTTCTCTGCGACATCCTTGATGGTACCCTTGAGTTCTTCCCAGAACCCATGGACGCCTGTGTTGCTGATGTTGTGTAGCATAGGTGATAGTTTTTCCTCAAGGGCGGTAGTATACACCACCGCTGTAGCATCACTCAAAAGCTTATCAACCGCAAAGATTTTGGGAGGGCTGATTCTTGATTGGTGCACTGAGGAAATTCTACATCTGTAGGTCGTCTTCACCAAGTGATGATCTGAGTCGCAGTTTGCTCCTCGATAGGAGCGGACATCCATGACACTAGACGCCCATCTCCTGCAAATGAGGACGTAGTCAATTTGGTTGACGGTATGTGCGTCTGGAGACTTCCAGGTCTGCTTGTGAATGCGTCGATGCGGGAAACACGTAGAGCTTACGACTAGATTCCTGCTGCAGGCAAAGTCGATAAGTCGCTGGCCGTTAACGTTACATTCTTAATGGAGGCTGTGGCCTCCAGTGGTCCCCCGGTGCCAACTTTCATTTCCGACTCTCGCGTTAAAGTCTCCCAGCAGCAATTTGACGTCGTTTGTTGGAAGTGAGTCGAAGAGAGTTTCAAGGCGGGCGTAGAACTCGTCTTTTACTGCGTCTTCTTTAACTTCAGTGGGGGCGTGCACATTGATGAGCCAGAGATTGAAGAATCTTGAGTCTTGATGCGAATCGCACACAGCCGTTCATTTATGGGTTTGAAGTCAGTAATATGCGGTTTGAGGTGATTGTTCACTATAAATGCTACTCCAAATTCCTTGCGGCCCGATGGTTTGCCACTTGTAAAAATTGTGTGTGATTTCTTGTCATTAATCTCGCTGCCAAGCCAATGATGTAGAATTTCCTCAGTACACCAATCAAGAATCAGCCCTCACAAAATCTTTGCGATTGATAAGTTTCTGAGCGATGCTACGGCGGTGGCGTATACTACCGCCCTTGAGGAAAGACTATCACCTATGTTACACAACATCAGCAACACAGGCGTCCATGGGTTCTGGGAAGAACTCAAGGGTACCATCAAAGATGTCGCAGAGAAGGTCGTGGGATATAAAGCCCGGCGAGCGCGAAATGACTGGTTCAACGAAGAATGCAAAAATGCAATTGACGCGAAGAACGAGACCTATAGACAGTGGATTCAAAGAGGAACCAGAGCCAAAAGAGAGAAATATTACGAGCTACGGCGAATATCGAATAGAATAGACGTAAGAAACGTAAATACTTTGACGAGCAGTTGCTGAATATTAACGAAAACTCAGCTAAGAGGAACACCAGACAAGCGTATAAACTAGTAAATACAATTAAGAACGGCTACCAACCCAGGACTAGCCGTTGTAAGGATAAAGAGGGAAACATCATCAGCGACACCGATGGCATTAACAAACGATGGACCTCTTATTTTGAAGAGCTCCTGAAGCGACCATCCAACATCCCCACACAAGAAGCTCTCGACGATATTGTTGATCTAGGCCCACCCATACAACCTCCGACAGTAGAGGAAGTTAATCTCGCGTTGCGGTCACTAAAACGAAATAAAGCGCCGGGCGCTGACGAGATTCCAGCTAAACTGCTAAAATTCGGTGGAACGGGTCTAGTTAATACCATACATCAATTACTCCTGCGAGTATGGGAGGACGAGATGATCCCAGACGATTGGCGATCTGTCCAATTCACGAAAAGGGAGATAAACTGCGGTGTGAGAATTACAGGGGTATATCACTAGATTGTACGTTCTATAAAATGTTGACGAAAATTCTAGAAAATAGAATAAAACCGTACGCAGAACGAATCACTGGCGAATATCAAAGCGTTTTCAGACATGGTCGCTCCACAACCGATCAGCTCTTTACGTTTAAGCTGATACTCCAGAAGTGCTGGGAATACAACGTAGACGTATACCAAATCTTTCATCAAGCAGGCATACGACAGTATCGATTGTGGAGTACTGTACAACATCATACTGCAATTTCGGATACCGGTAAAATTAGTGCGACTGACAAAGATGACGATGACCAACTCCGTCTCACAGGTGAGGATTCATAATAGACTTACTGATCTATTTGAAGCACGCACTGGTCTGAAACGAGGCGATGGACTGGCACCGACGCTCTTCAACCTAGCACTGGAAAACGCTTTTCGGGCTCTGAATATGGACAACAGCAAGACGCTGCTCATCAAGTCGACACAATTAGCAGCGTACACCGACGACATCAACATCATGTCCCGAAAATTGGCCAACGCAGAAGAACTGCATACGCTCGATATCGCTGCAAAAGAAGTTGGACTACGTATCAACGATGGTAGAACAAAAATAATGATACAATCGACGAAAAGGACACCTGCACACTCGAGCATCAATGTGGGAGACCTCAACATCGATTTCGTGAACGACTTCATACACCTGGGTTGCAACTTGTCAAGGGACGCCAACGAAACTGACGAAATCAAGCGACGGATACAGTTAGCTAATAAGACTTTTTTCTCGGTTCTCCCCATAATGAAATCAAAGCCTGTGCACAGAAAAACGAAGCTCCGCGTGTACAAAACCATTATACGACCAGTGTTATGCTATGGCTGCGCAGCATTAACCCTAACTCAAGCCTCCGGAAACATCTTCTTCTTCCTTGCCCTTTCACACCACTCTGCGGCTTCGCGTTGCACTGCCTGTGGTGTTGGCACTTCGCCCATTTTGGCGATATAATCTCAGCTTCAGGCTGCTCGGTCTTAGATTGTATCATCGCCGAGATTAATGCGTTGTTGTTGCTTGTTCATCTGATGGATCCATGTGTGTTTCCGTCTGCCTCGGGGTTTGGGTTGAGCAAATGGAACATTTATTGATAGTGCCTTCACGACTGGATTCTCAGGTGGACGCCTTAGAACATGGCAATACCAATCCATACGACGATCTTCGAGCTTTTCAGTGATCGGTTGCTCAATAAACAAGCTGCCTCGGATATAGGTACTTTTGATGCGATCCTTTTTGGTCACACCGGCTGACATCCGTAGCATTTTTTTTTTCATCTCGGTCGTAGTCATTTTACTTTCGTATGTCTTATACATAGTCCAGCATTCAGACGCATACATGAGTGCGGGACGTACGACCGTTTTGTAGAACTTGCCCTTAAGCTTTCGTGGCATCTTCTAGTCGCAGAAAATTCCAGAGTTTTCTCGCCACTTCATCCAACCGACACTGATGTGATGTTGATGTCGTCATCGCAGGTAGCTTCCTTGTTGACCATCGAGTCCAGGTATTTGATTTGAACCTTGTACAGGACTTCAGCTGCTCTCCTTTAATGTAGATATCTGGCATCGCTCTCTCTGGAGCTGAGAAAGGACAGCAAAGATACTCAGTCTTTGGTATGCTAATGCTCAATCCATGATCCTCCAGTATCTGACACCACTTGGTCAGTGCAGCCTGCTAAGGCATCGTTGCTTAGCAGGCTGCTACCCAGGATAACGTCATCGGCGAAGACTCAGACTCACCAGCGGTACATCTAACTTTAGTAGTTGCTCCATCACACATGTCTTGTATCATCTTAACATATGCCTCGGGACCTTATCTGCTCTTAGGGCCACCCATATCAGATCACGGTGAACTCTGTCGAAGGCTTTTCCAAATAGATAAACACAAAGTGCAAGTCCATCCGCGCATCACAATGTTTTTCCATCGTAACACGCAAGCACGGAATAGAATCGACTGTGGATCGACAGTAAGCCGCTTGATTGCCATCCAACCGTACAATCTCTTTCAATCGATTGCAGACAACTGGCTCGTAAGTCCGGAAACATGCTAGACACATTTAAACGTAAGGTTCTGTGGCGAATTTTCGGGGCTGTTTGCGATCGAGATGGATGGCGCATCCGGTACAACCATGTATGAACTGTAAAATGAGCTGGAAGTTTCGAAAATCGTTAAACTACAACGACTTTAATGGGCAAGGCATGTACAACGAATGGACGATGATCGCATGCCAAAGGGAGTAATGAACGCACCACGAGCCGACGGAGCGAGACTGCGAGGACGACCGAGATCTCGTTGGAAGAGCTCAGTTTATGTGGACGCCGCGTAACTACTGGGCTTCCAACATTGGAGGATGCGGTCACGTGACCGAGATAATTGGAGGACAACGATCCAGGCGGCCAAGGCCCGACGTCGGGCTGTCGCGCCACGATGATGATTAAAATAATGAGCGACAAAAAAGTCACATATTTACTAGCCTAGTGCTGCACACATATTATTGGATAAAGTCTTCTTTTAAACTAATAATGTGAAATCTACCCTATGTAGATAATTCTTATCGATAGAACAAAGAGCAGGTTACATGCTATCAGCGGAGCGATATGTTTGATACATTGGATAAGTTCAGATGACGTACACTGTTGCGGAACGGTAGCAGAACCGATCCGTAATTCATTGTGCGCCTTCTGAATGACATGTACCACCAGCTGTGAAATTTTTGTCTAGACTTTTCCAACTTCTATCAGAAGTTCAATCTCCCTCTGCCAAGTGACAGGCGTAAATATCACCCGTGAACTGTCAAAACCATTGCCCCAACATGCTCTGCAAATTGTGCAGAAATATTTGCTGCTAGGTGAAATCGGAACTTGTCCACCTAGACAGGGAAATTAACCCCATCGTTCCGAGTGCGCCTTTTGAAGATAAATAAATTTCAACAATTCAATACAACGCGACTTCTATCGAGTATACTATATGTACTCCATTGTTTTATTTATTGTTTACGGTAACAGAGTCAACGCTTATATAAGCTTTGTAGTAACTCCAGAAACTTAATCGGTGCAAATCAGACCACAAACCACAATTGGACCATGACGATAACAGCCAATTACCGTGGGGATTTGAGATGTTTATTTAATATGAAGTGGCCCTTTTACTGATGTTCAGACCTACAGAACCACCAAATTTTGTAAAAACAATTCGACTGACGAAAATTGAGTCATGTAGCAACGCCATAATGAAATCGATACAATTTTGTACCAACCCCGTGTCGGCGTTGTGATTCTGCTGAAAGCAGTTTTTTTCACAGACCGGTTCCAAAGCAATGCGATGTGTTCAGAAAATCAATGCTAAATCCTAACATATGATTTTTGTAAATAAAATTCGTATATCCACAACCCGCAGCTGAACGAATTCGAACGCCGTCAAGCTAATTAAATTACCAATTCGCTGTCCAACGGGGGTCGAGAACGGATTTCCCCCAAGAGAACCAACGTTGAAAAAAGATGCCATTATTAAAAAATGAATTTACTGACTGAGAAAACACTTTGCAAACCAAATGTGCGTAGAAAACCACCGATTCCAATCACTCGCACTGAAAATGTCAAATCGCCCTCCCGCCCCTCACTATGAATTACTACATAGGCATTCAAGCATAAGCAAATGAAAACGTCATAAATCCATTGCACGCTTGTAGTCGCTGCAGTAGATTATTGAGCAACATCTGAATACTTCACACCTAGATGGCGCTGCTCAACAACCGACAAGAAAAGAAGAGAAACCACAGAAGAGAGAATAAGAGGACACGTAAAAAAGAGCGAGAAAAATTAAATAATACGGCACAGTGAGGAAGTAGGAAGGGAGATAGAAATTTGACATCTCATTTGCTTCTACATGGACCTGACGGGTGTTCCGAGGCAGAGAGACAGAATGCAATGTTTTTGTTCACGTAGGAGAAGTAGGAGAAGGGATGACATCTCATGTGCTTCCTGTGCTTTTATATGGACTGCGCGGGTGTTGCGCAGTGGAGGGCGTGTGCCTCTGTATTTACTTTGTTCTAATTCGTATGTGGTGGAATTACGTCCAGAATTTAGTGTACAGTAAATGGTGGTTTTATCTCCTTCGATATGTCTCTGTGAGAGAAACGAAAAAACTATCCAGATTAGTCCTGAAAGTCCTGAAAGCTGATCTGGATTTGGATCTGGAAAGCATTTTATCGATTTCTCCTCCAAAAGCTCTCCCCTCAAGCAAAATATGTCCCGGCAACCGTCAATTTAGATCAGGGCCGCGGCGAAGAATTGCACAACCATCGTTACTTGCAGGCCGGAGTGTAAAAGCAAAGACGTCATGACAGGCAGTGAACCATATGTAAACAAAGTGAAGAACGCGTGCGGTCGACCCCTTGAAATTTCGCGATTTTCGTGTGTTAAAGTGATTTTAGTGTCGCGATTTTAAGTGCAATTGAAAGTAGTGCTAGTCAGTGTAAAAGTGAAAAAGCGCAAGGTGCCGTGATCTACCGACTAAAATGAACGCGAAAGTGCGCGAGGTATAAGTGTAGTTATGAATGTGCGAAACGTAAAATTTCGCATTTGTCGTTAATTTTCCGGCAATCTGGCTAATGTGAATAGTGCAGCACTACCCTGAGACGAATTCTCGGACCGATGAGCTCAGAGGAAACTCCCGGAAGTGCCCCAAAAAGTGAATGCAAAGTGGTTGTCAAATGGCAACATTTCAAATGATTTCCGGCCTTTTCGTCGGAATTCATAGGGTATGTATGTATACGCTTTTTTGTTGTGCTAATATTTGTAATGAACGTTTGACCAAGTCCAATTCGGGATGAATAAAATTTCATCCTCAGTCTGCGAGGGAGAGAGGCATCTGCTGGTGGGCGTCTCAGTTCAGTAGAGTAACGGGGTGGGTGTCCTCGCTGATGGACCAAACACATTACAACTAAACTTCAGATGCCATCGGGGTAGTGCAATAATAGAAATGACATAAAAGATAGGGGAAAACCAGGGGCGGCAACTCCCAACCGGTCGACATACGGGGGTCCCGGTATATTTCCGTGTTGACGGCGTCGCACTTCCGCTCTTCGTTCACCAACGAATCCATGGAGCCGCTGACCTAAATTGGAGAAGGAAATGGCGGCAGTGTGGAGTTCCCCGAGGCAACCAGGCAAAAATACCCAATGCAACCTAGCGAGCCTAAGCTAAGTAGCTGCTAAGGCGCCATCGCGCCAGACCACCCTCTATAAGCAATTGGTGGAAAGCGAAGGGGAGGGCTAGGGCAGGACATCTTTTCTTCGTATTATTAACACATTTTTCTTTCTTTTCAAATCAACGGTTTAATTTTACATTTTATAATATACGTTGCGTGCCGAATAAGTTTGAACAAGAGCACCACGACACGGGCGAATAACGCGGTTACGTAACTGAATAAATTATTATTATCACTGATACAGATCTCGAATAAATTACTAGATAATACTAAGTGCTCCTGGGAGCATGTTCTCGCATCACACAGTAATGTATAATATAGATAATATATATTTTTTTTTTTATTTACTCACGGTTTTTTTGCCTTTTTTTTTTTTTTTCGTTGTTGCAGGATCCGGTGGCGGCCGCTACGGGATGATGATTCGAAAAATAAACCTAGGCGGATTTTCCCTTTTTTTTTTTTGTTAAATAGAAGAAATTGTGATGCGAGTCGCTCCTTAAAACGAAAACAATAACTTAACTAATTATTTCAATTAATCACAACTACACAAAACACATAATACCCCAATCCAGGGTTTGACCGGGCTCTTGCAGTAGGGCGGAGGCCGACTCGCTCGTCAGATATATGGTGTCGGCTGAGCGGAGCGCCTATGGGGCTCAGTGTGGGTCGTTGGCTTGGCGGAGCACCTATGCGGCTCCCTATGTGGTGCTGGCTTGGCGGAGCACCTATGCGGCTCCCTATGTGGTGCTGGCTTGGCGGAGCGCCTATGCGGCTCCCTATGTGGTTAGCTTAGCGGGGCGCCTATGGGGCTCACTAGGTGGTTAGCTTGGCGGAGCGCCTATGCGGCTCAGTGCGTGGTCGCTTAGCTTAGCGGAGCGCCTATGCGGCTCAGTGCGTGGTCGCTTAGCTTAGCGGAGCGGAGCGCCTATGCGGCTCAGTGCGTGGTCGCTTAGCTTAGCGGAGCGGAGCGCCTATGGGGCTCAGTGCGTGGTCGCTTAGCTTAACGGGATTTTTACTCGGGTTTCGTCCCTCCCGCTAGGACGCAGCCCGCTAGGGAAGGCCTACGGCCTGTTGTCCCGCACAAAAACTATCACACAGCGACCACCGCACTTCCCCGACACTAAAAACCGCGATAACACGCCTAAAAATCAGGATTTTTAGATATAATCTCACTTAAATTTTATTCCTACTTACTCTTTGTTTCTTTCTCTATTACGAATTCCTTTATTTCCCGTTTTATTTCCTTTAATTCTTACTTTCGGCGGTACTATCTGATCTATTCCCCTGCCGGTCGAAACTAACCATGCGGCCGTCCAAAATTCTCCTCTGGCTCCCTTTCCGGAAACGCCTTTTGAATGAGGGAACACAAATTCCCCTTTTTCCTGCAGCTTTTCCCCTGGGTGGTGAAAAGGAACCTAATTCTTTCGGAACACCACCCAGAGGGAATTGCCACATCGCGCGTTCTGCGTTCCACATGCCTTGAAAAATTTCGGTTCAGTGGCGTCAGTGGAATGAACGTCACTGACATTATGACAATTGGTAAATTGTTTACATGCCATCTTGTGTTGGAATGGAGACTAATCTCTTTGATGGAGACCGAGAAGGCTTTCAGCGAGGCAGAACGTCGAGGGAACCACCGAAATTCCGGGAATCTTCCTCCAAAAGGTCCATTGATAAAGCCGGTAAATCCTTTTTTTTTTTCGTTTCAGTGTCCGTGGTTGAGGATGTCCGTTTCATCTGTCAACTAAATCGCAATCTGGAAGCGCTAAGAGACCGCCCTGTTATGCCGCATTTAGAGTCGAACCATACTCACAGTCGCCTCCGGGTCCTCCGATGTCAGGAATGCATAACAGATACCAACTATCAGGGACGGGCTATTGGTCCCTAGCGGAATTGGCGGTGTTGGCGGTCCAATGTCAACCCACACGACGTACCGATCGCTCCTTGAGGATAGAAAGACTCGCGAAGCAATGGATCGATACCTACACGGGCGGAATGAAATGGTTATCGTCATCCCGCCTGCAAAGGTCGTTCAAGCATCCTATGGCGACGAAAAAGTGTCTTCTGCTCGCCACCCTGCATATATCTGTTCGGGCAACGGTTGGCGCGACGTCTAGAGAAGTGCTACGAAAAGGAGCGCCTGCCATTTAGAGTGGCAGGACTACGTCCGACTAACTCGTTAGTGGTGAGGTGGTGTCACCTTGGAACGAGCGTCAGGTAATTCTTCTTTTTCTTTATTTTTTTCTTTTGAACTATATTAGATCGCCAAGTGACAATTCAATTTTGGAGTGTATTCGTCTTCCGACTCGATGGCCTGTGTAAATACTATTCATGTCATCGATTGGAATCCGAAATTGACACTTTAATATTTAAAACATCATACAAGCTGTCATCATCATTAATGATACATTACAGGGCAGGAAATTTTACCTCAACGACTCTCAAGCCTACATCTTCTTCCTTCCATCTTAACTTAGAAATAATATTTCGATATTTGACTATGGTAATACTTTAATACTTTTACGTATGAAAGTTGATAATATTTGATCTGACCGCTTCAAACATATTTAAGCCTAACTTATTTTACAATTAACCTAATACTACTCTAAGGGAGATGCTTCCAGGTATTCCGAGGATGATACCGCATAGCGTCGGCTGAATCCTCCGAATGAACATACTTAATGTAAACTACAGCTAAACTTAACAGAAAGAAAGAAGAGGGACCTATAAAGAGTCGTGGAAGGAAAAGAGCCTGAAGGAGTACTAGCAACGTCTGATGTCTTTCTGATTATATTTGCCTAAGAACTTGCCCGACAGGTCAGACAATAAATAATCCACGGTTCCGACTCTTTTGACGATTTGCGCTGGTAAAAACTTTTTGTCTAATTTTGCATTGTAATTGTGGGCGAAGTTGCTTTGCGAGAAGTTGCGCCTAAGGACGATATCTCCCGGTTTAAAGGTGGAAGGGTTGGACCGGAGATTATAAGTTTTTGCATTTACGTCATAAGCGTGTTTGATAGCTTTCTGTGCATTTGATCGAATCAACTCTGTTTTTAGGTCCGGCGTTACATCAGCAGAAGGTTCCTGAAGCAGATTAAGGTTGCGCAACAAAGAGTACATTTTCCCATGTGTGATCATGTTCTGTCCGAAAACAGCGAAATATGGCGAGAAACCGATGACGGAGTGGTACGCCGAACGAAGCGCCATATTGATGCTGGATAATTTTGCATCCCAGTCCCGTTGCGATGGGTGAATGTAAGACCTAACAGCGGCAATAACCGACCGATTTAACCTTTCGGCTGCGTTTGATTGGGGTGAGTAAACGGCTGTAAAATTGTGTTTCACTCCATATGTTTCAAGCAGTTTAGCCACCAATGCCGACTTGAACTGGACTCCATTATCGGAGATCAATACTTCGGGGACTCCGAAAACGTGAAAAATTTTACGTTCGAGGAACTTAACCAGGTTATCAGCTGTAAGCTTTCGTACTGGTTCCACGAACGAGAACTTTGATAACTGGTCTAAGGCAACTATTGCCCCGATATTTCCCGACTGGGATCTGGGGTATGGTCCAATGAAGTCCACGTACAGACGCTGGAATATGCGCTCCGGAATAACTAGATTCCCCATTGGAGGTCTCAGAATCTGGTTGGGAGCTTTAGTCTCCTTACACTTGATACACGCAGAGATGTAGTCTTTGACCGCCTGAGCCATTTTAGGCCAGAAAAAGAACAGTCTAAGACGTTTCAGGGTTTTCCCAACACCACCGTGAGCACTCAACGGGTGGTCATGTGCGCGTGCTATCAAGGTCGACGTCAGCTCCTCCGGAATCCAGAGTTTCCAAGAACTCTCCTCCTGAGTTTCATCGCCGGTCGCATATTCCGAGCGCCGGTACACAAACCCGTCAACAACTCTCAAATCCGGAAGCAGGTGTTGATTTTGTTTCACCCTTTCGACCAAGGCGGTATATTCATCCGTCGAAAAATGTTCCGATGTTAAATCCACCTCCAATGACGAGTCAGACAGTTCCAACGAGTCGATGCACTCAGTAGCATGCACTCTTGACAAAGCATCCGGAACGACATGTTGCGTGCCTTTTCGGTGCCTGATGCTAAATGAAAAGCCTTGAAGCTTTAATGCCCATCTGGCAAGCCTTCCATGAAGATCAGGTTGTGTCATAAGCCACTTCAACGATGCATGGTCCGTGACTACTTCAAATGTGTGGCCTTCGACGTACGCTCGAAATTTTTTTATTGCCGTCACCGCTGCCAGACACTCTTGTTCCGAAACCGTGTAATTACGCTGGGCTGAGTTGAGCTTTTTAGACATGTAAGCCACTGGAGCTTCCGCACCCTCTTCGGTCATCTGCACCAGAACTGCGCCAATACCACATTGGCTGGCATCGCAATGTATAGAAAACGGTTTTGCAAAATCTGGGCTGTGCAACACCGGTGCGGAAACTAGTGTTTGCTTTAACGTGTTGAAAGCCGTGAGCCCTTCCTCCGTCCAGGTAAACACACGTTTTTTTTTCAACATGTCTGTCAGCGGAGACGACAATGTTGCGAAGTTCTGCACGAAGCGGCGGTACCACCCGCACATGCCTAAAAATCGTCTTAACTGTTTGACCGATTTAGGCAAGGGAAACTCAGCTATACCCTGTACCTTACCCGGATCAGTACGAACAGTACCATTACCAACAATATACCCCAAATAACGCACTTCCTTCATCAGGAATTTGCTCTTCTCTACATTCAGAGTGAGCCCAGCCTTCCGAAGACAAAGAGCGACCTCCTGCAACAGCGACAAATGCTCGTCAAAGGTTTCGGTAATCAAGAGTAAGTCGTCGAGGTAAATAAACACTTGATGACGAAGGTGTGCAGGGATTACCCGATCCATCAATCTTTGCATGGTTTGAGGCGCGTTGCACAGTCCGAACGGCATAGTTACGAACTGGTACAACGGCCTCCCTGGTACAGTGAAGGCGGTTTTATCCCTAGAACACTCATCAAGAGGTATCTGCCAAAAGGCATCCTTTAAGTCCAAGCTTGTTATAAACTTGGCTTTAGGGAGCCTGCTCAGAATACCTTCAATGAGTGGCAAGGGATATGCGTCCTTCACTGTGACTGAGTTCACCTTTCGGGCATCCAAGCACAATCGAACTTTCCCTGGCTTCACTATCAATGTTACCGGGGACGACCAAGAGCTTTGGGACTCTTCGATTACCCCTAGGGCTAGCATTCTGTCGACTTCCTTATAAAGCTGCTCTTCTATGGCCGGTGATACAGCGAAATGCCGCTGTTTAATGGGCTTGTTATCGCCGACATCGATGACATGTTTCGCCAGCTCAGTTCGTCCCAACCCCTCTACAGCGAAGGAAGGGAATAAAGCGATGGCCGCTTTGAGTTTGGCTTGCTCTCGAGAATTGAGGAAGTGACAGTTGTCGCTATTACAAGTGGACGCACTTAGCAGGGACTCCGAATGCAGAGAAGATACAAATAGGTCAGCAGCCAGTGCAAACCTTCGTACAAAATCCACGCCGAGATACAAATTTTGAGACAAAGATGGAATTATTAAAAAGGTAAGCGGATGAGTTTGTCCTCTAAAGGATACATCTGCTGTCACTGCACCCACAGCCGAATGTGTTGTCCCATCAGCCGTATGAACGGATACAGTAAAACGTTTCCAAGGAGATGTATTTGCCTCCAAAAAGTTCTGGGCAAAGCCTGCTGATATGCAACTGACGGTTGCGCCAGTGTCAATCAACCCCGATACATTTTTTCCCAGTAGGGAAACTTCCGCATAAGGGCGAATATCATCTCGCGGAGAACCCGGACCAACCGCCGAACAATATAAGCGCCGAGCTTGCTTCACCTTCCTCCAGAATGCCCTCAATCGCAGGGTACTTCGCTTCGGAGTCCGAGATTGCAGAGTGACTTCTGCAAAGATTCGTCGCTTAGCTTCGGAGTAGGCTCGCAACCGTACATGTAAAGGCAGAAAGCTGTGATGTATTTTGTCATGACTTTGCAGAGCTTCGGGCAAGACATTATTATAGATGGAAGTCATTGTTTTTGATTCGAGGGTCGTGGTGGAGGGTCGACCCTCGACGCGTTCCAGTTTTTTTGGTTTTTGGAACACTTGGCACATTGCGGTTTATAGGTGTCGGGAGCCCCGCAGCCATAACAAAAGATGGCACGAGGTGCCATACAATCTGCAAAACAATGACCGCTTTCACGACAATTCCAGCAAATGTAGGAGCCGGTACGGCTTATAGCCTCTACACAAACTGGAGTGTCAAGTTCAGCTGGTTCAGCGCTACCCAGTTCCGAAATATTCCTCTTTCCACGATCAATGCGAGGATTATGGGATGTTGTTTTTATCTCGTACTGCAAATTTTCCCACTGGTAGGCATAAAAACGAAGCTGTCGAATAGAATTTATCGGCTGATACAAAAGCTCTTGACGCAGTTCCAAATGTAAATTGCGCTTCAAAATCTCGATCAGTTCCCATTCTGGAAGAGGTCTTGTCAAGCGATCCAGCCACTCCATTACGCTATCATGAAATGCGTCAAACGTCTCATGAGGTCCTTGCTTTCGATTGCGGATCAGTTCCAATAGATCATAATTAGATAATCGTTCTTGGAACTGATCGCGCAACGCATCGCAGAAGGTGTTCCACTCTATGTACCCAACCCCTCGATGAAATCGCCAGAACCACTTTGAGGCAGGGCCAATTAGCAAGGTATGAAGATGTCTGGTAACCAAGGATAGGTCTCCGTCAAGCGTAACGGAAGCCAAGGTACGAATTTGATACAAAAATTTCTCAACTGGCATCCCTGGATCTTCGCCACTAAAGCGAATATTCCAGCCAGCAATTATTTTTCCTATTCGTTCATCAGGAAACTGACTCGACCGACGAACGTTACGAGTTGCTGTCTCGGATGGTCCCGCAAAGTCCTGGGGGCCTGGCAGATTATAATTTGAATGTGATGCCCTATAATTATTTCCGTGTACTCCCGAAAGATCGTGATCGTATAAGATACGGTTACTTGCTCGAAAAGGTAGATCCGTTCTGGCTTGCTCTAGGTTAACTCCATTAGATGGACGCAAGGAAGGCGGAGCGGGTTCATTTCTAACAGACTCCAGTTGGCTATCACTAGGCAATGAGGGTAACGAGGAAGGAGCAGGACGGTTATTTAATGATAACACTGCCATTTGTCGGCCTATAGCCTCGGTAACTAACGCGTTAATTTGAGCAATTACATTATCACTAATCCGATCCGAGGATATATTAGCAGCTTGATGAACGGGCAAGCTGGCTTGGTCTTGTGGAGGTGGTCTCAGAGATTGTGAAGTCAACGCTTCCTCTCGGGTTCGGGACCTGGTGACCATCCTGGGTTTTGGGATTGCGCCTTGATTATTTGCCACCCCAGCTTCCTGTGTAATACCACTAGAATCTTTCTTAAAAAGAAAAGACTCTAGATCGTCTTCCCGAACAGACCGTCTGCAAAGCGGACAAGTGGAATGGTGTGTTAACCAATTGGTTAAACAATCCCGGTGAAAAACATGTGCACAAGTGGTCACAACCGCCTTGTCAGATAACAGAAAGTCGTTACTGCATATTGTACATTTGGTCGGACTATCTTCCCACAGACTTGGCAAGTCTTCTGTGCTGTGCCGAACAGCCATTATTACCAACACGCTTAAATAATGTACTCAAAGCAAGAAAACACTTATTTAACAAAACGTACGGAATGGAAATACTAAAACTAAACACCTATTTCGTTTTAGACAGTGTACGCAACATCAAAAAAAAACAGACAATATTCGAAATAAGCAGCAAATTTCTTCAAAAAAAAAATAATCAAAAGATGTCCACGCTCATGCCTTTCCCCAACGAACGAGTGTAGATACTTGACAGTAAAGAAATCTACATCTCTATGGCTATAAAAATTTTGGATGGCTCAAGCTACTCTGGTCTAATATTAACAAAGGGATTCTGCAAGGTAATGAGAAAAGAGAAAAAAAAAATGAAAATTTTTGATCTGTCTTGTAGCAAAAATAAACATAAAAAGTATCGGTCATTAGCTAATGCTCCTTATCTTTTTCCAGAAGAGTCGAAATGGGGCGTAAAATAACACCATCATTCCGCAATTCTCAACCATCAAGCGAAAAAGAGCACGAGAACTAGTTTGCAATACTTCCTATGGATCTAGGACCAAGGAAGGAGAATCACCCATACAAAAAGGCGAGGAAAGACCCAATCCGAAGCATACCAGAGACGAATATTCGATATAAACATCAAACAAATCGTAATTCTCCAGTAGCAGGATGGAATCCACCGCAGAGTTTCAAACTCTAGGACAACACGTGAGTGGTTTCCTGTAGAGATAAAAAAAAAAAAAACGTTAATACAAGACAGACTTCCGCAGTTCTCACGGCCCAAAGAAAATGCGTGCAGCAAAGCTAAAGAGACAAAGCTCTTGAATTGTGAGAACCCGGAAGTGGAGCAAAAAAAACCGATTTAGTCAAAATCTATCCTTTTCCTAATTTTTTTAAAGTTTTATGACTAAAGATGTGATATAATTCGATTTTCGGGCCCCACGTTGGGCGCCATTTATGTAATGAACGTTTGACCAAGTCCAATTCGGGATGAATAAAATTTCATCCTCAGTCTGCGAGGGAGAGAGGCATCTGCTGGTGGGCGTCTCAGTTCAGTAGAGTAACGGGGTGGGTGTCCTCGCTGATGGACCAAACACATTACAACTAAACTTCAGATGCCATCGGGGTAGTGCAATAATAGAAATGACATAAAAGATAGGGGAAAACCAGGGGCGGCAACTCCCAACCGGTCGACATACGGGGGTCCCGGTATATTTCCGTGTTGACGGCGTCGCACTTCCGCTCTTCGTTCACCAACGAATCCATGGAGCCGCTGACCTAAATTGGAGAAGGAAATGGCGGCAGTGTGGAGTTCCCCGAGGCAACCAGGCAAAAATACCCAATGCAACCTAGCGAGCCTAAGCTAAGTAGCTGCTAAGGCGCCATCGCGCCAGACCACCCTCTATAAGCAATTGGTGGAAAGCGAAGGGGAGGGCTAGGGCAGGACATCTTTTCTTCGTATTATTAACACATTTTTCTTTCTTTTCAAATCAACGGTTTAATTTTACATTTTATAATATACGTTGCGTGCCGAATAAGTTTGAACAAGAGCACCACGACACGGGCGAATAACGCGGTTACGTAACTGAATAAATTATTATTATCACTGATACAGATCTCGAATAAATTACTAGATAATACTAAGTGCTCCTGGGAGCATGTTCTCGCATCACACAGTAATGTATAATATAGATAATATATATTTTTTTTTTTATTTACTCACGGTTTTTTTGCCTTTTTTTTTTTTTTTCGTTGTTGCAGGATCCGGTGGCGGCCGCTACGGGATGATGATTCGAAAAATAAACCTAGGCGGATTTTCCCTTTTTTTTTTTTGTTAAATAGAAGAAATTGTGATGCGAGTCGCTCCTTAAAACGAAAACAATAACTTAACTAATTATTTCAATTAATCACAACTACACAAAACACATAATACCCCAATCCAGGGTTTGACCGGGCTCTTGCAGTAGGGCGGAGGCCGACTCGCTCGTCAGATATATGGTGTCGGCTGAGCGGAGCGCCTATGGGGCTCAGTGTGGGTCGTTGGCTTGGCGGAGCACCTATGCGGCTCCCTATGTGGTGCTGGCTTGGCGGAGCACCTATGCGGCTCCCTATGTGGTGCTGGCTTGGCGGAGCGCCTATGCGGCTCCCTATGTGGTTAGCTTAGCGGGGCGCCTATGGGGCTCACTAGGTGGTTAGCTTGGCGGAGCGCCTATGCGGCTCAGTGCGTGGTCGCTTAGCTTAGCGGAGCGCCTATGCGGCTCAGTGCGTGGTCGCTTAGCTTAGCGGAGCGGAGCGCCTATGCGGCTCAGTGCGTGGTCGCTTAGCTTAGCGGAGCGGAGCGCCTATGGGGCTCAGTGCGTGGTCGCTTAGCTTAACGGGATTTTTACTCGGGTTTCGTCCCTCCCGCTAGGACGCAGCCCGCTAGGGAAGGCCTACGGCCTGTTGTCCCGCACAAAAACTATCACACAGCGACCACCGCACTTCCCCGACACTAAAAACCGCGATAACACGCCTAAAAATCAGGATTTTTAGATATAATCTCACTTAAATTTTATTCCTACTTACTCTTTGTTTCTTTCTCTATTACGAATTCCTTTATTTCCCGTTTTATTTCCTTTAATTCTTACTTTCGGCGGTACTATCTGATCTATTCCCCTGCCGGTCGAAACTAACCATGCGGCCGTCCAAAATTCTCCTCTGGCTCCCTTTCCGGAAACGCCTTTTGAATGAGGGAACACAAATTCCCCTTTTTCCTGCAGCTTTTCCCCTGGGTGGTGAAAAGGAACCTAATTCTTTCGGAACACCACCCAGAGGGAATTGCCACATCGCGCGTTCTGCGTTCCACATGCCTTGAAAAATTTCGGTTCAGTGGCGTCAGTGGAATGAACGTCACTGACATTATGACAATTGGTAAATTGTTTACATGCCATCTTGTGTTGGAATGGAGACTAATCTCTTTGATGGAGACCGAGAAGGCTTTCAGCGAGGCAGAACGTCGAGGGAACCACCGAAATTCCGGGAATCTTCCTCCAAAAGGTCCATTGATAAAGCCGGTAAATCCTTTTTTTTTTTCGTTTCAGTGTCCGTGGTTGAGGATGTCCGTTTCATCTGTCAACTAAATCGCAATCTGGAAGCGCTAAGAGACCGCCCTGTTATGCCGCATTTAGAGTCGAACCATACTCACAGTCGCCTCCGGGTCCTCCGATGTCAGGAATGCATAACAGATACCAACTATCAGGGACGGGCTATTGGTCCCTAGCGGAATTGGCGGTGTTGGCGGTCCAATGTCAACCCACACGACGTACCGATCGCTCCTTGAGGATAGAAAGACTCGCGAAGCAATGGATCGATACCTACACGGGCGGAATGAAATGGTTATCGTCATCCCGCCTGCAAAGGTCGTTCAAGCATCCTATGGCGACGAAAAAGTGTCTTCTGCTCGCCACCCTGCATATATCTGTTCGGGCAACGGTTGGCGCGACGTCTAGAGAAGTGCTACGAAAAGGAGCGCCTGCCATTTAGAGTGGCAGGACTACGTCCGACTAACTCGTTAGTGGTGAGGTGGTGTCACCTTGGAACGAGCGTCAGGTAATTCTTCTTTTTCTTTATTTTTTTCTTTTGAACTATATTAGATCGCCAAGTGACAATTCAATTTTGGAGTGTATTCGTCTTCCGACTCGATGGCCTGTGTAAATACTATTCATGTCATCGATTGGAATCCGAAATTGACACTTTAATATTTAAAACATCATACAAGCTGTCATCATCATTAATGATACATTACATATTTTAGTAGAGTGTCGCACTTTCCTAACCTCGCACTTTTCAACATACCATTTTGCTCGATATTTGCCGGCACTTCACGTTTTTTTTTCATTTCCACACGGCACTGATAGCTACTACTTTTATTTACACTTGAAATCGAGACACTAAACTCACTTTAGGAACGAAAATCGCGAAATTTCACCGGGCGACCGCACGCGTTTACATATGGTTGACTGTTTGTCATGTGGTTGGTGCTTTGACAATCAGCTGACACTGCGGTCTATTAGTAAAGATGGCGGTGATAATTGCCATCTAGAGTACCAGGCCGGCAGGTCAGCTGTTTGTCAAAGAACCAACAGAATGACAATCAGTCAAGCATATGTAAACGCGTGCGGTCACCCGGTGAAATTTCGCGTTTTCTTGCGTATGTTAAGTGCAATTAAAAGTAGTGGTTATCAGCGACGTGCAGAAGTGAAGAAATGTGCAAAGTGCCGTGAAATATCGAGTAAAATGGACTGGTAAAAAGTGCGAGGTTATGAAAATGCGAAACTGGAAATTCTGCATTTTTTATCAATTTGCAGGCAATTTGGCTAATGTGAATGATGCAGCACTACCCTGGAACTAATCCTCGGGCCGATGAATCAAGCGGAAACTCCCGGAAGTGCCCCAAAAAATGGCTGCAAAGTTGTTGTCAAATGACAACATTCCAGAAAATCTCCGGCCTTTTCATAGGAATTCATAGGGTGAGTGAAAGCGCAGCACTGCCATCTTTACTAACAGGCCGCACTGTCAAAGCAGTGACATCATGACAAGCAGTGAATCATGTAAACAAAGTGAAGAACGCGTGCGGTCGACTTCGTAAAATTTCGCGATTTTCGTGCGTAAGGCGTTGTACACTTCACCGTGACCTCGGAACTATACTGTGCGCGAATTACGTCCACAAGTCGCAGTCAACGAAAATCAGCTGTTCAGCCTGTTATAGTCAAATCTCTTGTTCGCGTTCTTTTGACACATTTGAGCTGTGAAAAACTGGCTTTCCAACAAACTTGAAACACTTTTTTGAATCAAGAATAGAAACATGCACTTCCAGGCGCATAACAGTAACTTACAACAAAACAAATGTTCACCCACAGTTTTAAAACACATGCATATTGTGAATTGACACTTCGCGGCTCGTTTATTGCGACAAAGTTGAACTCGTCTCAACTTTTGCGACGTGAGCGATGTGTTGTTCGCGCACAGTATACTTATCGCCATCTGCTGAAATACATTGGCTCAACTTTATTTGACAGCAGAAGCCGCGTTGTTCGCGCATACTATAATTCAGCCATCAGTTGTTCGTGCGTTTTGTCGACTCCTAAATGACAGATCTTTTCGTGTATCATTCGAATAACATTCTCTTCCATTTCCTGCGGAACATATAACTGCGGGCGTCCTGCCTTATCTCGTCGGAATACCAGTCCATCCTTGAGTTCAAATCCTTCCACCTTTTTCTCTTCCAACCGTTTGCGCAATGCCACTATGTTTGCATCTCGATTCTGCGTTGCCTGTATCATAAAATTCACCTCCATTTGGTCTGCGGCGATGACTACTTTGCAAGATATTTTCTTGCAATTCTACATGTCTTCACCCTGCTCGGCTCCTTGATTCTCTCCGTTTTCGGTGTTCTCCTCATCATCGGTATATCTATCCCTTCTATCCAATGCACTCACGACGGCCAGGCGGTTGCTGATTTCTGTTTGAAAATCTATCGGTTCTATGTCGTGGTGTTTGTGACATCAGCCAACACCATCTATATAGACAGGCCTGCGCTCAGCTGGTTTTGACGCAATTATTTCCTTTGATGACGCCATCAGTATCCACAATCTAGAGGTCGGCGACTGATGGCGGCGAGTCCCCGGTATTTGTGCGTTCCGTGTTTAGTTTTCGTCTTCCGCGTTCAGTGTTTATTTGTTAGTTAAATTTCATCTAGTGATCCGGGAAAACAAACACGTGCGCGATGAAAGTGTGTCGTGCGGTCAAAAGATGTATTTTGTCAAGTGTGAACTGTTCCACGATGCTCTGCGACTTATCCCCGGGGCTGCGGCTTCGACCGAATTGGTGCAAGTGTCCAGAAAGTGTGTTTTTAGAAGACTAAAATGCCGTCTGGCGCAATTCCATATGTCGTGCCGGGAACATCGTCGTGTGCAGTCACTGCCTTGGCATGGCCTTGGCGAAGAAAATAATGACGTAACGATCAGCTGAGCGCAGGCCTGTCTATCTAGATGGCGTTGCATTGGCTCAGGGCATCCACATGCCCCATCAATACCCCACTGCGGTGTTGTATACGGAACGAAAAATGCTGCAACTCCAAAGCCCATCGAGCAATCTTCGGGCATATATTCTTCTTGTCGAATGTCAGTGACAATGCACTGCAGTCTTTCACCACTTTAAAGATTATTCCATGCAGATAATTACGAAATTTCCTCACGGCATAAACAATGGCAAGCGTCTCGAGCTCATAGCTGTGCATGCGGGATTCTTCGGGTGATGTTGCCTTCGAAAAATACTATATCGGGTGGAATTTCCCATCGTCTTGTCTCTGCATTAGTATCGCACCATATCCTACGCTGCATGCATTGATGTGTAGCTCCGCCTCCCTGTCCGGATTAAAAATATCTAACACAGGGGAGGCTAACATTTTCTCTTTTAATTCTGTGAATGCATTTCTACATTGGTCGTCTATTTCGAATTTGATACCTTCCCTTTAGTAATCTTTGCAGCGGGTGGGCAATCCTTGAGTAGCTTGGAACAAATCGTCAGAAAACTGAAAATAAACCCAAACATGATCGTACTTGCTTGATCGTAGTAGGCATTGGATAATCCCTCATAGAGCGCAGATGAGTGTCACTTGGTCTGATACCTTCGTTACATACAGAATAACCCAGGAAGTCTATGTTCTCATAAGCGATGCGACATTTAGTTAAATTCAATTTTAATCCGCATTTGGCTAGACGACGCATAACCTCGGTGAACTCCCACATGGGACTCTATATCGTCGGTGGCGATTATGATATCGTCCATATATGCAATAATTTTTCCCGTTTCAATCAAATCCTTCAATCGGTGGTGGATGTATCGGAAGAAAACCGCCTGTCCAATCTTCAGTCCAAATGGCATTCGGTTATATTAGTACTGCCCGTGCGGGGTTACGAACGACGTGTATTTCTTCGAGTCCTCAGCTGTCTTTACATGGAAGAATCCATTCTCCAGATCTAAGGCAGTAAAATAACGCTTTCCCCCAAGTAATCCAGGCAATCTTCCATCAGCGGCATAGGATAATTATCGCGGATCATCACTTTGTTTAGCCTGCGGTAGTCTACGCATTTTCGGTACTTTCCATTCTTCTTCTGCACCATCACAATGGATGAGGTGTACAGCGACTCACTTACTCGAATAATATTTTTCTTCAGCAGGTCGTCAACAATCTCTTTTAATGCTTCCCGTTCCTTGAATGATAACTTCTTTGGGTAGTGGTGAATCGGCACATAATTTTCCAAACGGATCTTCATTTCGAAATCACATTCCTCTGGTATGTCGTCGGGGTACAGATATTCTTCGGCGACTATCTGCTTTATACTACACTATCTCCAGATTACTTCATCTGCGGCGTAATCTGGGTGTGGTGAGTTTAAAATTGTATGTATTTGACATTTGCAGATTAAATCAGCCGGCGCAGGTGAAGTAATCTGGGGATAGTGTAAACGTAATATAAGATTGGATTTATATCGATAGAGTCCTGAAATGCATCAAAATCAATCACCATTATTTCTCCGATCTCTTCTGCAGGTGAGTCAACTGTCTCCCAATTCTCTTCGGGTTTTCGGCGGTCACTCGACACAACGGCAGATACTTCTCCTCCTATAGTTTTTAAATTCATCGGTCTGATATATCAGACTATATAGAGACTATAGTATAGAGCAGAGGGTAACACAGCCACATGACTTGACAAGTGACAACAACCGCTTAAATACGAACTCCGAATAAATCAAATTACAATTTAATTAAAGACAAAATGAATTTGCAAAAAACCACCGAAAAGTGACAGTATATCTCCTGGAGTTTTCTGGGTGTTGAAATACACTTCTGCCGCTCAATAAAGTGTGAAATTTGGTAATAATATCACTACGGGCCCACTGACAGCTGGTCACCGCCTCAAGATTTTTTTGATCACCATCGCGAACGCGTACTTTTAACACTAACGTGGGCTCTACAAAGTCATCTGCACCAATCTACAAGATTCTTTACATCATTGGCCACAACCAGACAATAGTGACTCCGACCAGCAACATCAGCAAATCTACATACGAGCAAGTGTGATACGGGTAAGCACCTCTCTTTTAGCCATGAAGTGTACCCATTGCAGCGGCGGAATTGTAGAGAAGGTGGATGCGATCGATTGTTCGAAATGCAAGCAGTCGTACCATTTTTATTGCGCAGGATATTCTGAAACGAGTTTTCGGAAGCTTCCAAAAGAACGTAAAAAAATTTGGACCTGTCAAAATTGCCGTACCGGACAACTAAATGTACTCCTGGCCAAAGCCTAGATGACATCATCGAACTGATGAACGATGTGAAGGCCGGCATTAAAACCGAATTGGCGGAGATAAGACCACATTAAAAACTGAACTAACAAAATATCGTAAATCTTTGGACTACTGTTGTTCCAAAGTGGATGATTTTAATTTGAAAATCCACCAGTACAGCACTAAAATGGACAATTTGTCAAAAATATGTCAAGATCTCTCACAGGAAAACGCTGATTTGAAAGGACAAGTAAAATACTGAGCGCTCGCGTCAACCAAATGGAACAGCAGTTACTCGAAACTGAAATAGAAATAACTGGCATCCCAGAGACAAGAAATGAGGATCTGTCTCAAGTATTCTCACAAGTAACAAAGGCTATGGAAATACCTCACGACCCCATGCCCGTCTCATTCGCACGTCAGCCAAGCAAAGCTCGAGGAGACAGCCCGAGAGCAATAATCGTCAAATTCAGCTCGTCAACGGACCGCAATATTTGTATGGAACAAATTAAACAGAAGAAAGCAACTCTCACAGCTAATAAAATCCACCATAGGTTCTCAAACACGAGAGTTTTCATAAATAACCACCTGACTCATAGATTTAAATAGAACAGATCGGTAATAGTACTATCCCCACTCTGTGCTTCAGGTTATTTTCGAACCAAGCCGCGCATGCGCACTGCTACCCATTTGCACGCGGTCGCCATACGTTCGGTAAATGTCGTTACGCCATCGGCCACTCAGCCACAATTTTGACATTTGCGAAGCAATTGGCCCCTCGCTCCTCGGGCCCCTGGGCCAAATATTAATACGTGTTGTGCGCGTTTCACTGCGCAGGCGCGGATATGTCAACTATAACTCGATATTCAAATTTCTACCCCCACTCTGTGCCTATTTCATATCTGTTTATTATATATCTATGACCTGACTAGAGTTTTCAGAACATTACCAAGGAACATGGAACACATAGAACAGGCACTCAGTACATTAATTTTTGTGAACCGGTTGCAAATAGTCAGCCCCACACATGTTTACCCATTTTTGACAGGAACCTAAACGGGAAAATGCATTGGGTAGATAAGGACAGCCTCACTTCATAATCAGCTGTTCAAATGACGAGCTTCCCATGTTTTTAAATGTATTGGTAGCCTGAGAGAAAACAGCTCTCGTTTATATTTGTATTGGTATCACTTTTACCCGCAATTGCAGTGGTGTGTGTACTATTTTTCATGCATTTCTGGTTCGAGATCCTTTTCAGACTCACAGGATCATATGGAGAGGTGTATATCTGTCTATTTTCCGCAATCCTCTCGCAAAGCGATTGTGGCAACCTTTTAGTTTCCGGGGCCCCGGCTGGGGGAATCACTTTTCACTCGGATTTTTGTCACTTTTCACTCGCGTCACTCTAAAAGTCAAGAATTTTAAAAAAAAAATGTTTTTTTTATTTTTTTTTTTTTTAAGTTTTAATTTTTTTTTATTTTTAATTTTTTTTTCATAATTTATACTAAGTGTTTGGAATATTGGAGGCATAGAAAATTGAAATATTCGCAAAACCCCTTGCGTGGGCTCCGCTCGCTACGCTCGCTCCGCGCTTAAGGGATCGCAACCCTCAGTATGTCACAAACATGAACGCTCGCTTCGCTCGCTCTGCGTGCAACAGCATTTTGATCAGTTTTAAAGACACCAAACACTCAGTATAAATCATTAGAACAAGAAAATAAGGGAAATTAAAAAATTAAGATTAAAAATTAAAAAAAAAATTAAAAATTAAAAAAAAAAAATTTTCTTTTTTTTTTTGCAAATTTGAGAGTCTTAGGCTGCGCGCAAGTTGGCACACGTTCGCGTGTCGCGTTCACGTGTTTTATGTCAAACGGTTTGTGTCTGTGGTTTGCAACCAAAGATGCGAATCTGTCAATTTGATAGATGCTCGGCTGTTGTCGTATCACCAAATTGGATTCATTATTGTGTATTAACGCCAATAGTTTAGTATGAAATGTGTGTTTATGCACATCCTACTAGTCCCCAGTCGTTTGTTTTGCCACTCAATTCTTACCTAATTATTCATTTTAAAGCACAATAATGAACTCAAATTGTTGATACGACAATAGCCGAGCATTTGTCATATTGACAGATTCGCATCTTTGGTTGGAAACCATAGACCCAAACCGTTTGACAGCAAACACATGAACGCGACACGCGAACGTGAGCCAACATGCGCGCAGCCTTAGGGTGACGCGAGTGATAAGTGACAAAAAATCCGAGTGAAAAACAATTTTTCACCCCGGGCCCCGGAAACTAAAAATACCCCACATTTTTAGTATTTATGATCACATCCACAATAGATTTTATAGACATTGATGACGTCAATACCCTTGTGCCGGACTCAATTAATACTTGTTAAACGTTTTTTAGCCAAAATCAGAACAAATTCAAAATAATACACTTGAATATCAGAAGTATAAAGAAATCCTGATGCAATTGTCCTATCCGAAACACAACATAGCAGTTACCAGATAGAATTTGGGAAAACCATTACTAATTTTAATATACCCGGCTACAACACACTGTACACAATAATAAAATAAATAACTGGCGCAATAGTCCAATTTGAACCACGGCCTCGAGATGAGTTAGCATCATCTCATTTTCTAGATCGTGACGGTTTTTGTGCAGAGGTATGTGATTAGCAATACGCTCAACCGAGCTATTTACCCCATAATGGGTACTCATTTAACAGCTGAGTGGGCTCATAGTTCGACACGTAAATCCCCGGAATCGAACCGGGGCCCAGTGCGTTGAAGGCGAACGTGCTAACCGTTGCGCCTTCCGAACTACTACACTATACACAGAATCCAACAAAAACAAAAGTGACGTTGTAATAGTGTACATCAAAGAGACACTGGATTATATGTATCAAGAAATATCGAATGATTCACAAACAGGTATCAAGATAGACATAAAACTAAAGAATGATTCTAATATTACGTTTACACTATCCGCAGATTACTTCATCTGCGCCGGCTGAGATAATCTGCGACTGTCAAATACATACAATTTTGAACTCACCACACCCAGATTACGCAGCAGATGAAGTAATCTGGGGATAGTGTAAACGTAATATAACTTATCACTATTAGGCATATATCGTTCACCATCCCTAGAAATAAACAATTTTATAAGTAATCTCACCAACCTAATACCGGACCACTCTAACAATTCAATAGACATATTAGTAGGAGACATCAATATAAACATTCTTAACAACTCCACAATAACCAATGATTATCTAAACAGCCTAGCGAGGCTAGGACTCACCTCTCTAATCAACAAACCGACACGCACAACCGCAACTTCCTCCTTCTGCATTGACCACATATTTATACGACAGAAACATCATAGACAGTGTATGCCAATTATTCTTAAAAACTGCACAACAGACCACAAACACCCTTCTACTATCAGTACCACTAGATCCAAAGGCACACAAAAATAACAGCTCAAATGTCAAAACAATGATAGACTCAAATTTACTGAAACAAAAACTACATCACATTGACTGGTCTAGCATACTATTCTCTGAAAATAACGCTGAAATCGCCACCAGGTTACTATTCGACAGACTGCAAGACTTGACACTAGAATGTCAATACACAATCACAACTAAACGCAAATTTCGAATCTTAAAACCATGGTTGACTGAAGGCATCATTCGGTCAATAAGAACCAAAGAAAAACTGAAAAAAACATTAAATATCAACCATTTAACACTGAACTGGAAACCTATTACAAATCATATCGAAATAAACTACATTCAATAATGAAATCATCCAAAAGAGACTACATTCAAAGAATTATAACATAACAGTAAAAACTGCACCCAACAGCTGTGGAAAACAGTCAATGACATGACAGGAAGAAATCGTCACGACAACATTGAATGGATGAAGATTATCGATCCAAACACCAACGCTGCATCAAATAATATGGAGTCAGCCGCTAACACACTGAACAAAACCTTTATCAATCTAGGCACCAAGAATGCCAACCCCGAAACGACCACAGATTTGCTAGAACAAACAGTCTTTCCAAACGAATCGAATTTCCATATAAGTAAAATAAGTATTGATGATATAGCCAATCAAATTAATAATTTCCGTAAATCGTCCTCCGGAATCGACAACATAAGCACGGAATTACTTAAAACAACAAAAAATGAGCTGAAAGTGCCTTTGGCAACTATATTTAACAAATGCATCAAAGAAGTAATCTTTCCAACACCTTTTAAAGAAGCTGTTGTAACCCCAATTTATAAAAATGGGGAGAAAAACAATCCACTGAACTACAGGCCAATTTCATTACTACCCGTGATATCTAAATTGTTCGAAAGGTGCCTGAAAACACGTTTGGAAAAATTTATCACTGAAAACAACATTCTATCCCCAAATCAATATGATTTCCGGAGTGGCATGAGTACGGAAAATACTATATTATGGCTCGTTTACATTTGCCAGTGCACCGGCATGCCTGTAGACTTGTCGACAAGTGCCTTGCGTGTAGCTGCTTGCATGACGTGTGCCAGTAGGTGTTTACACACACAATTCGACTTGCAAGTTGGCTGGGATTTTTTCTTGAGTATCAATTTGATTATCGCGTATTTACCATTGCGACCTTCAGTTGCAGGCGACGTTGATCTTTGATCGTTTTTTGGCGTACCAATGACAGCAAACATATGTTCGCAAGTCTACTGGAATGCCTGTGGTAAATCAATTGGCCCGGGAGGCCAGCTACTTGCAAGGTGCCGTGCGGGTTTACTGGCCTGGCAGTTCACAGGCACGGGTGTTTACACATACGCAAGTGACAGCTTGCAAGTTACTTGCAATGCCTGTAAAATGTACGTACTTGCACGCTCTACTGGCAAGTGTAAACGCTACTTTACAAGTAACTGACATGCTACATTCTGAAATAAAAACTGACAACAAACCAGTGGCAATTTTCATGGACCTTGCCAAAGCTTTCGATTCAATACCGCACAATCTTCTGACTTTAAAATTACGCAAAATTGGCATCTGTGGCACTCCACTGAAATTATTATTAAGCTATCTAACAAAACGGAAACAGTGTGTAAAAATAGGGAACACTTACAGCGAATGGGCAAACAATCAGCCGTATGGCCTTCCTCAAGGCACAGTCCTATCACCATTACTTTATTTAATATATGTGAATGACTTATGTAAGATAGCAACAAGGAAAAGCAAAATCATCGCCTTTGCTGACGATACTGTTCTGGTAACTTCAAGCAGAACATGGTCAGAGACATTCTCCAACGCGGAACATGATTTCAAAGTTGTAAAAAGCTGGCTTGAAAGTCACCATCTGAACTTAAACATATCTAAAACCAAGGCAATCACATTCTCGCTTACAAATTCTGGACAACCTCTGCAAAATTGGGTTAAACTGCATAATGATAACTGCAGAGCACAAACTCATCTACCATGCAATGATCCTTGCAATTGCCCCAAATAAACTGCAATGATAGCGTGAAATACCTTGGAATATACATTGATAAATTTCTAAAATGGAACATTCATATTTCGTACCTTGCACAAAAGTTACGAAAGACCTTATATATTGTATATTCAGAACCATTAGATCTACCCTATCAAAAGATCAAATGAGACAAGTGTATTTTGCGCTGGTACAATCGGTCTTACAATACGCTATAGGTGCATTCGATTCGCTCAGATCTAGTACGATCTCCATACAAATTGGCAGACCGGTCTTTGATCCGGTCTGTTTTTGGATCTCGTTGGATCTGTGCTGCTGGGCCGTGCCATTACATCCACAAAGTTGTCGGCCTGATATCTATCTGACAGTTCTCGAACGTTAATTGGCTGTCAAAGGTTATCATGGGATTTAAAGAGATGCGTATGCTGTATACGTACAAGATACGTGCACAGAACACGCATTTCATTCAATTCGATTGGATTTAACCTGCGGCTGTACGCTTCGATCGTTCTGGGTATTTGACAACTGCCATCACTTTGACGTTGTCTTCTTCTTATTTTAGTAAGTACTACCAACTGTTAGATTTTGAGATCCAGGCTGTTTTATTCATTCATGATCCGAATCGAATGCAGCTTATAACAGCATGGAGTGGAGCCTAGGACAACCATTTGAGGATTTTAAAAACTGCACAAAAAATAATTTTAAAAACCGCTTTTCACCTCCCGTAGACTTTTCCTTCCGAAGAACTTTTCGCTTTACTAAATATACTCCATATTAGGAAACTCTGTCAAAAGCACACTATACTACCTGGTAAACAATTTTAATCCTAACTTCATCTCACACCAGGCCAACACGCGTCACAGCATTCTCAGGCTTGTAGTTCCGCGCATGAGAAAGACGTCATCCCAAAAATCCCACACCTAAACCGGTCCTCTTTTTTTCAACATCCTCCCGAACGACATCAGGATAGATATTTATAGGATTCAAAATTTTAAAATAAAAGTTAAATGTTGGCTACTTAACCTATCCTTCAGTGAATTCTATCAAATGTTCACACTATATATGTACCTCTGAACAATAAATACAGTACTGAACACTAATTTTTATTCATTGTATAATAGGTATCTTCCTTTTTATTAAATGATAATAATTATTAACTAATACTTAAAATGTTACTTAGTCTAACTATCCTTAAACTTAAAGTTTCCCCTCACACAAGCTTTGCTTTAGAGGGGAGAAGCAATACCAATAAATTATTGTTAAACGAATTAAGGTCGATACACACACATCAGTCACGTCACAGTTCAGTCAACCTTCCGAATCCTAAGGCTGCGCGCAAGTTGGCACACGTTCGCGTGTCGCGTTCACGTGTTTTATGTCAAACGGTTTGTGTCTATGGTTTGCAACCAAAGATGCGAATCTGTCAATTTGATAGATGCTCGGCTGTTGTCGTATCACCAAATTGGATTCATTATTGTGTATTAACGCCAATAGTTTAGTATGAAATGTGTGTTTATGCACATCCTACTAGTCCCCAGTCGTTTGTTTTGCCACTCAATTCTTACCTAATTATTCATTTTAAAGCACAATAATGAACTCAAATTGTTGATACGACAATAGCCGAGCATTTGTCATATTGACAGATTCGCATCTTTGGTTGGAAACCATAGACCCAAACCGTTTGACAGCAAACACGTGAACGCGACACGCGAACGTGAGCCAACATGCGCGCAGCCTAACCGTCGCCGTCAAGTCACAGTCAAAATAGCGGCTGTGTTCACATATAGCCGTCAGGGTATTCAGACCATAGTCAGTCATTTTTTGTGTATGCTCTCAAGTGTACCTAGATTTACCATCTATTTTTATTTCATTTCCAATTTGTTTCCATATCCTGTTTTTATATGCTATATCCATATATTTATTATGCGATAAATCGTATTGAACGGGGTAATTTCGAACCAACTCGATTAATTTTTCGTCATCGCCCATGTTCACTTTCTAGACTGACGTCCGTCAAACACAAAAAATATCGTTGGGAAGAAATGTGAATTTGACTGTTCGGTGACGGAAGCGCGACTGACGGTTCTGATTCGTGACTGCGCCGGCTCAATGTGGACAGCGCCACTTGACTTTCAAGAAACGATATTTTTTGTGACTGATACCAGACGGTGCTGACGGAACTGTGACGTGACGTGACTGATGTGTGTGTATCGACCTTTAATGTATTATATGAATTGCAAATAAATAAAATGAAATGAAACATTCACTAAAGCTACTCTTTCTAAAACGCTACAATCAAGCGAACAAAAACACAACTTGTCCTTCTGAGATTCCGCAGTTCTCTTTATTTTAGGCGGCTATTACACTATAAAAGTTCTTTTACAAATATCTTTTATGAAAGACATTTTCAAAGGACTTTTATAGTGTAATAGCCGCCTGAGAAAAGATTTGCGACATGAACGATGCTTGTTTCAAGTACCTTTCTTACAAGCTTGCACTCCTTCCCCCTTAGGCGGCTAATGTCATTCATAAAAGTCCTTTTGAAATATCGTACTTCAAAGATATTTGTAAAAGAACTTTTATAGTGTAATAGCCGCCTTAGTATAAGATCTATTCGAAAGGACGTTAACAGTTTTTTCATTAATCATTTTGAGTGCAATCCCGAATTTTGACATAGCGGCTCTCCCCAGAAGCAGTGGCGTCGGCGTCATATCATCTGGAACAACCAGTAAATTTATTTTTCTACAACGATTCCGAATAGTTATGTAACCATCAACCTTACCGAAAGTCTTAATAGGGAATTTTCCCAAGCCATAATGCGGTGTTTCAAATAACTTGTCGTTTGTTTTGAATGGAACTGCGGATCGTCTAACTAAATTAGCGGGGCTACCGGTATCAAAGAGACAGAGGACATTAATGAAGGCAACACTTACCATCGATAACGCGCTAAGGCGGCTATTACACTATAAAAGTTCTTTTACAAATATATTTGACGAACGATATTTCAAAAGAACTTTTATGAATGATATTAGCCGCTAAAGGGGGAAGGTGTGCAAGCATACTAGAAAAGTAGTTGAAACAAGCAACGTCCATGTCGCAAATCTTCTCTTTGAAAATAGCTTTCATAAAAGATATTTGTAAAAGAACTTTTATAGTGTAATAGCCGCCTAAGCGACTTGGCCCCTTCGTCATCTTCTTTGGATTCGGCTTCAACACCATCGTTGGCAACAGCGGTAACATCGGCAACAGTATTCGGCTTTTTTAACTTCTGGAAGTACTTCGCGTTCTTTCATGATCGGCGGTCGTGTCCGGGCTTCCAACAGTTATTATAACACATGTCTTCGGGTCTCTCTTCGTAGGGACAGGTTGGCTTGCGGTTAGAGATGGGTATCGACCAACAAGTAATCGATTAATGAAATCGATTATAATTTTTTACGAATTAATCGATACACCGACTATTTGTGACTTGAAAAATCGATTAATAGACAATTTCAAAAAAGGTTGGGAAAAAATTAAAAACTGGGTACAATGAAAACAACGAACTCCAAGTAAAAATAGTCCTTATTTATTCACATGAAAACAGAAGAAAGATCATCAAACAGAGAAATAATAATTACACCTACTGGAAGCAGTTGCCTGAAACGTTCCCAGTAGCTGCAGAAATAATAGTAATTATTGAGTTGTGAGAAGTATTGAGCTTATTTATTAATCCCAATACTTATCATGAACGTCCTTAAGGAATATAAGTGTATTGGCCATGTCGGCGGTCAGCCGGCTTCTCTGTTCTCTCAGAATTTGACCAGCTTAAGAGAAAAGCCTTTCTGAAGGAACTGAGGTCGCTACCGCTGGCACATATGTTAAGGCGACCTTAGAAACTGCTGGGAACGTCTCAGCCATCTGTTTCCAGAATAAGACCGGATTTTGTTGAATCCTCTCCTGTGGCGTCCTCAGATACAAACTGAATTCGACTTTTGGACCATATCTTCTGAATACTTTCGTTGTGCTTCTTAAACAACAGGATAGCGAGCATGTGCTATGGGCATGCATTAAAGGATCATTAGGAATACAAAACAACACGACTCAGCATCAGGATATGGGCTGAGGGGGGGGGGGGGGGGGGGAGGGGTGTCTTTTATAGCCTATGACTTTACTTATGTGACTGATAATGATAACGAGATTTTTGAGGGTGTTCTTCTTCTATTTTTCTCTGAAACGACCACCACCGTTAATAAAAAAAAATTGTGGTAGATAGGTAAAAGTAGAATGAGAGTGCTTTGTGGTTCATTTGCCTTTTTGAAATTACTAATAAAACTTGTTCCGATTTCACTGTTCCTATAAGAGGTATATGAAACAGTGGGCCAATTTCAACCAAATTTAGAAACGTGGCTTAGCAGTCAATACGATTGAATAATATGCAATTTCGTAAAGATACCTTCACAAATAAAAAAAGTTTTTCTGACAAAAATTTGCTTTTGGGACGGTCGTTCCTATGACAGCTATATGATAGAGTAGTTCGCTTTCAGCCAAATTCGGAAATATGATTTCGCTAAAGATACTATTCATTAGTGTGAAATCTAAAAATGATATCTTCAGAAATAAAAAAGTTTTTCTCACAAAGACGAATTTTTGGACCGGTCGTTCCTATGGCAGCTATATGACGTAGTAGTTCGATTTCAACCAAATTCGTAAATGTGATTAAGCTATAGATATTGTTGATTCCTGTGAAATCTGAAAAATATATCTGTAGAAATAAAAAAGTTTTTCACTCAAAGACGAATTTTTGAATGGGTCGTTCCTATGGCAGCTATATGACGTAGTGGTCCGATTCCGTCGGTTCCAACATATATACTGCCTGAGTGCCTGCAATAGAAAGAAGGCTCTCTACAAAATTTTAGCGCGATAGCTTTTAAACTGAGGGACTAGTTGGCATAGAAACAGACGGACAAAGCTTAATCGACTCGACTCATCATACTGACCAAGAAAATATATAGTTTATATGGTCGGAGATGCTTCCTTCTGTGCGTTGCAAACTTCATGACAAAGTTAATATACCCTATCACATCCGTGAAGGGTATAAAAAGTAGTAGGTAAATACTATACACGACTGTTGTAAGTGATTTTTCGCAATGAAAGAAAAATATATCGCTCTTGAAATCTGAAGTCTCAGCGAAGAAACAAGTTCAATAATCGTTATAAAATAATCGATTAATCGATTAAATCGACCCTAATGCAATCGATTAAATAAAAATCGATTATTCGACAAAATAATCAATTATTTAAATTAATCGATTAATCGATACCCATCCCTACTTGCGGTGTCCAAATCGGGGGCAGTTAAAGCATCGGTCGTTTTCGGCGGCGGGGTTGCTCCTTACAGAGTTCAATCCTTCCAGTATGAAGGTCACTAGTTTCATTTCAGTGACGTCACTGTGGAATGCGATTGATTCCCATCACGTAGCGTCGGACCATAGAGAATACCTATGGAGAAGCAATCCGCATATACTCAACACTAAACTATTTGAAGCAATTCCAGTCGTAAAAAGTAAAGAGAGAGACACACGCCCTCCACTGCGCAACACCTGCGCTGTCTATATAAAAGCACAGGAAGCACGCAAGATGTCACCCCCTCTCCTACTTTTCCAGTTGGAATAATAACATTCCAGTCTGTCTCTTTGCCGCGGAACACCCGCCCGGTCCATATAGAGCAAAAGAGATGTCAAATTTCCATCCCCCTTCCTACTTCCTCACTTGTGCCGAATTGCTTCGTTTCTCTCGCTCTTTTTCACTTCCTCATATACTCTCTCTTCAAAGCGTCGGATACTCTCATTTGTTTTCTTTATGCGGTGGCGGAGAGTCTGGTATACCTCTTACCTACTCACGGATCGGCCGAACTCTTTAACCAAATTCTCTGTCAGTTCCGCGTACGTCAAAGCGCCTCGTGCGAGCAATAGTCGTGCGGAGCCCGTAAGCGAGTTTCGAAGTGTTAAAAATTTTAATAAATCGTCTGCGTTTACCTGCTGGAAGATTTGCTCAAGGTGTCTCAAGAAATCGTGCACATTATATGTACATCCTGTCTTCACCACTGAACTTTATGACGGCGTGTTCAATGTCTTGAAAATGAACTGTCCTTGTGCGAGGCTCTGTCGGGGCGGCGGTGATGATGTTCGTGGCGGGTACACTAACGTCTCCAATCGGCTCTCCTCTCTCCATGCGAGCGATCTCGTTTTTCAGCCTCAAAATTTCATACCGACGGCGCAGATCGGCGAGCTCTCGTTCCAAGTCCTCCGTCCTCTGACTAATGTAAAATGTTCGGCCGGCGGACGGTGACCTGGTTTCACATAGTAGCAAATTGCTTGTCAGCGGCTGTTGCGGGTTATGTGTCGGCGGAAACTCTTGAATCTTCAATATTTAGGAAATAGGAAATCTTGAATCTTCGGCTGCGGTGTCATCTGCGTTTGCTGCGCGCTAGTCGTCGGCGGTTCAATACGGTTAGGATACATCTGACTCGCTTGATTGTGTTACGGCGGCTGACTTGTCGACAACGGCCCGGCCATCGGCGGTGCCACGTCTTTCATCTCTGACTGCGTTAGCGGCGGCTCATTTGACGGTAGCACACCATCTTCTCTGCTTGACGGTTCAGGGCCTCTTGGCGGCGACATAATAATTTACTGATCCTGCTCGTCGGTGTCACTCCCGTCCGTCACGCACTCTTCTGCGACACTATCATCGGATGTCTTATCTTCGGCGGCTTCGTATATTCGATTCTGTTGACTTCTAGTCACGCGGTTCATCATCCTTCGATTTATACTACGGATTTTTGACCAAATATAGCTATTTGTGGACAACGGGTCTACTATCCCACTTCTGAGCTATAGTATAATTTATTAATTCAACTTAAATTTTGCGATTCACAACGATTTTCTTGTCGATGGAGAATTTTTGTCGACCGGCTTCGCGCTTATAAACAACCAAATTGTCAAAAATCCCATCTTCTTCCTCTTTTCTTTTCTCTAAAAAGTCCCTCTTAGCTACATTGCATTCGCATCTACTTGAGAGGTTGAAGCTACAATTACAATTTAAATTCTCGAAAACCATCGGTTTACATTATACTACAAAACATTTAATTATGTCATGTATTAGACACTCTATTATTAAATATGAATCTGGCTTTCTTTTCCAATATAACAGGTCAGGCACTTAAAAATAGTAGTACGAATGACTGGCTTAATCTCGCAAGACTGATTCTTAAATATAAGGCCCTAACCAGATTGAACGCAGAATGCAGCAGCAGCGGCAGAAGCAACAACAACAACACGTAGATCTGTCGCGATGACACAGCGGCGATGACGGAACTACCTGTTGTTGTTGTTGCTTCTGCCGCTGCTGCTGCATTCTGCGTTCAATCAATTATTCGAATAAGCACGGAAAGAAACTTTATTCTATATCATATTGAAGTAATTATATATTTTGGCATTTCACGATTATTCCCATTATTCCCATTATTCCCTTCCCTTCCCTTCCCTTCCCTTCCCTTCCCTTCCCTTCCCTTCCCTTCCCTTCCCTTCCCTTCCCTTCCCTTCCCTTCCCTTCCCTTCCCTTCCCTTCCCTTCCCTTCCCTTCCCTTCCCTTCCCTTCCCTTCCCTTCCCTTCCCTTCCCTTCCCTTCCCTTCCCTTCCCTTCCCTTCCCTTCCCTTCCCTTCCTTCCCTTCCCTTCCCTTCCCTTCCCTTCCCTTCCCTTCCCTTCCCTTCCCTTCCCTTCCCTTCCCTTCCCTTCCCTTCCCTTCCCTTCCCTTCCCTTCCCTTCCCTTCCCTTCCCTTCCCTTCCCTTCCCTTCCCTTCCCTTCCCTTCCCTTCCCTTCCCTTCCCTTCCCTTCCCTTCCTTCCCTTCCCTTCCCTTCCCTTCCCTTCCCTTCCCTTCCCTTCCCTTCCCTTCCCTTCCCTTCCCTTCCCTTCCCTTCCCTTCCCTTCCCTTCCCTTCCCTTCCCTTCCCTTCCCTTCCCTTCCCTTCCCTTCCCTTCCCTTCCCTTCCCTTCCCTTCCCTTCCCTTCCCTTCCCTTCCCTTCCCTTCCCTTCCCTTCCCTTCCCTTCCCTTCCCTTCCCTTCCCTTCCTTCCCTTCCCTTCCCTTCCCTTCCCTTCCCTTCCCTTCCCTTCCCTTCCCTTCCCTTCCCTTCCCTTCCCTTCCCTTCCCTTCCCTTCCCTTCCCTTCCCTTCCCTTCCCTTCCCTTCCCTTCCCTTCCCTTCCCTTCCCTTCCCTTCCCTTCCCTTCCCTTCCCTTCCCTTCCCTTCCCTTCCCTTCCCTTCCCTTCCCTTCCCTTCCCTTCCTTCCCTTCCCTTCCCTTCCCTTCCCTTCCCTTCCCTTCCCTTCCCTTCCCTTCCTTCCCTTCCCTTCCCTTCCCTTCCCTTCCCTTCCCTTCCCTTCCCTTCCCTTCCCTTCCCTTCCCTTCCCTTCCCTTCCCTTCCCTTCCCTTCCCTTCCCTTCCCTTCCCTTCCTTCCCTCCCTTCCCTTCCCTTCCTTCCCTTCCCTTCCCTTCCCTTCCCTTCCCTTCCCTTCCCTTCCCTTCCCTTCCCTTCCCTTCCCTTCCCTTCCCTTCCCTTCCCTTCCCTTCCCTTCCCTTCCCTTCCCTTCCCTTCCCTTCCCTTCCCTTCCCTTCCCTTCCCTTCCCTTCCCTTCCCTTCCCTTCCCTTCCCTTCCCTTCCCTTCCCTTCACACAAAATTGTATTATCGAAAATGGTGGTACGGAGCAAGACATCGCTCGTGGTATCAACCAGGCTAAACGCGCATACGGCATGCTGTCCAAAATCTGGCAGAACAGTTATCTCAGCATCAATACCAAGCTGGGCCTGTTTCGCTCCCTGGTACTATCAGTGCTTTTGTATGGGAGCAGTACTTGGAAAGTTTCCGTAGGAGTTACCAGAAAACTGCAAGTTTTCGTCAACTCATGTCTTCGTCGAATTTTAAGAATTTTCTGGCCCGAAACAATATCAAATGAAGAACTAAGTCGGCGTACGGGTCAGATGCCAATCGACGAATTGATACGCAGGCGAAAATGGCAGTGGATAGGTCACACATTGCGGAAGAGTGATAACTGCATTGCTTTGCATGCCATGAAGTGGAACCCCATTTCCAACAAAGGCCGACCAAGAGGGGGTCCTCGAATTACATTGGGGAGTTGCGTCCCATTGCCCAGAACAGAGTACGATGGCGCGCAGGAGTAGTTGACGCGCTATGCCCCGCTAGGGGTTAAGGCAAAGTAGTATAGTTAGAGCTAGTTTGACGTTTTGACATTGGTTGTTAGTACACGTGTGTAGTTCGTTTTGTAAATAAAGTGTGTGTTTTTCAATCGAAGCGTTTTCATTATTTAGCACAAGAATATCTAACGAACCTGGTTTCCTTTTTGTTTCGCTCAGCAGAGGAAACATTACAATATATTGAAAAGTTCCATGCTAGTAAAATGCCGCTTTCCTGTAAATTCCCATATTTGTAAGTATGTCTCGAAATGCAAGGGGTGGGGGGCAAACTCGGATCACATAATTTCCCCTCTCCCTCTTTTCTCCTTTCTTGAAATTTGAAGAAAATGACAGAAATGGAATATACTCGAAGGTATCTTTCATACGACACCCCACTTGCCCCCCCCCCCCCTCCTAAAGTTTGCATATTACGACGCATCGCTTTCTTCAGAGAATTATAGTACTTCTACATATTTTCACCAAGTTTCATGCATGTAGTTTCAGCCGTTCGTGAGAGATATTTCATGGGCAGACGGACGTTTGACCAATTTCTTAAGGGTTTTTTACTACGAAACCCTAAAATGGATATTATAATAGATAGTATATAATGTAAATTACGGCTTATTACAATGTACCATAGCTACTATTGTGTGAAATTAATTATTACTGTTGTGTAATTGCGGCCTATGCGAAAGGCGCCTATATGTATATATATTTTGAATAATATTCCCGCGCAGTCAGAATTTTTCCAGGGGCGCCAAATACCATGTAATACCTGTGTCACAATTGTCATATGTGATTGCCGTTTCTTCCTATCGGTGCAGTTGGAGCGACTGCTTGTTGCCTTCGCACTCAGAAAAGTGGTGGCTATATTCTTCACAAGGATAATTCAGTGGCGATTATAAGTAACTTCCAAATGGCGTGTAATGCGAGTAAAACTCCGCTTATGCGACTTGTCGCTGTAAGTAGCAATTGAACTATGTCGTCTTTAAGTGGATTTTGTCGTAAAAGGCTTGGTTAGCTGCTGCGGCATGTTACGTAAAATATGTTATGGATACCTTGTCGAGTAAAGTGCAATGTGAAAATCCTCAAATTTTCCTCCTTGTTTGCAGAGTCGTGGATATGCTGCCCAGGCGGCACCAAAGACGAGTGGAAAAGGTGAAATCCAGACAAGCGTTCTGCCAAACAAGCTTGTAGTGGCAACTTCTGAAAGTAATTTGCCCATCTCCCGTGTTTCGGTTCTTTTCAGGTAATGCTGGGAAAGGTAACTTGGATTTCATATTTAACAGATATTGTTTTCATTTTTAAGGGCCGGCTCACGTAATGAATCGTACGAAAACTTGGGAGCTTCACACTTGATGAGAATTGCCGCCGGTTTGAGCACCAAGAAGTCGACCAGCTTCGCTGTATGTCGAAACATTCAACAGATTGGAGGATCCTTGTCCGTAACATCCGACCGCGAGACAATTGCTTACACGGTTGAAACAACTTGTGATAAACTGGAAACTGGATTGCAGTTTTTGCAAGATGTTGCAACTCAGCCTTCATTTAAACCATGGGAACTCTCCGATGCTGTACCAAGATTAAGAGTCGACTTGGCATCTGTACCTGATCAGGTAATTCTTAAACTCCAGTTAGAAATATTGGTTTAAGAGCAATCATCAACAAATTTTAAATATTATTTGACTATGTGCCTTCAAAATTTTCGACTCAATTTAGACAAACCTCGTGGGTAGTTCTAAAAGTTTTCGGCCTAACATAAAATAAAAATATTTACATGGTGTCCCACTGACCATACATCTAGTGTGGATTATAGACTTTATTTCGGGAAAAAGACACCAGAATAATTGCTTTTTTTTTCGAACCTTACGAAGTTATCCCATTTTTTGTTGTTGTCATCACATCGCTTGACTTGTCGATAAAAATCAAAATTGACCATTCTCGGAAGATTTTATCCCAAATGACCCTTGGGTTTTAACGAAGTTAAACAAAAATTCGATTTTTCATTGTAAAATTGAATGCATATTTGATGTCTACGAATTCTAAAAAAGTGTTAGCTTTCCAACAATTTAACGCTTTTAAGAATATTGATTTGACGATTTTCGAATACTAAGTTCATTCCAGCACAATATTAAAATACGAACAAAGCTACTATATGGATGTTAATAGGGCGGATTCCATCGATCTTATTGCGGCTTGGCTATTCGTATAAATTGTCATATATGTAATTAGAGGAGAAGGTGTACCGCCCCAGCCAGGTTAGAGCCATTAAAATTGCGATAACTCCTGAAAACAATACAGTCGTCCGGGAAACGCAAAGACAGAAGTTTGAGTTTTTTACCCTACCTCTCGGTTTGTTGAAACTGCTATAAGCACAATACTACACCCTGTTTAAAAACAGCTGTCAAATGATAAGCCGTATCATAGAGAATATGTGTACCAATTTTTATAATCGGACAATATTTAATAATATTACCCATAAGAAGTTTTTTATACATACTCGTATTGATCCTTTTTCAGGAATGAGGAAACATTGTATTTATTTTGTATTTTTTGTTATATATAAAATAACAATATGTACATCAGTTGAGTAAAAAGTAATTAACTTAACCCTACTAGAAGGTTTTTAATTTCGAGGTGAATTTCATCTTGTATCGTTTCGCTTTGCTAGAACAAGATGCTTAAGGTTACTCTGGTCGACCACCGGATGAAAACAAATTTTCCCTGTTTTCTTCAGAAATTGCGGTATCAGGAATGGTACACATACAATTGAGCCATTCTACATTTGCTTTAAAGAACTTTGTTCTTATCCGACTTGATAATTGTCATATTCCATTAAACCTAGGGACAAACGTTTTAAGAATGTACCTGGAAATGTTATTCAAATGGCTTGATTGTACCTAGACGTGGTTATTTTGAATAGACTCAAACAATCTATCCGGATCCCGTTCGCTATCAAGGAACATTTCCGATAGTTCGCGTAAGAAAACTGTTCCAAGACAGTAAAGTGAATGAGAATTATAAAGCACACGGACTTATTGTCAAAGATCATGCTAACAAAATTCTTTTCAAACACGAATTCGGGGGAAGGCTAACCAGTTGCAGGGATATTCAGGCAATTTACAAATGCTTAGTAATCACTGCCCGACCAGAACTAGTCACCTCTTTCACGAAGGTGAATGGCTGTGCTACTAACAATTTTCTCACCAAGTATATCCAGTGGAAGCAGTTTGAGCAGAATGTCGAAGGAATCAGATGGGGTAGTTCTTAAGATCGCCACACACGACAACCATTTAGGTCGCAAGCATGCATCAAACCACGTCAAACTCAATCGAATAAAATCTTCTCATTTCCACCTTATTTGATGGTTCGATGGAAGTTCGGTCGTGGTTCTGTGCGATCATGTGTGGTTATCTTTATGGCTCCTATGCTAATCTTATTCAGCAAGCTACAGAAAGCCGCATAGTTGGCTACATGCGTAGAAATGTGAAGTTGAAAGGCGATAGGTACGCATGCGAAACTTGGACTCTCGGCTAGTTTTATACATACATCATATCCCTAGAACGTTTGTAGTGGTAGTTGCCAGACACATACGTAGTGTGCAATGAGTTGTATGGGCAATAACTCTTTGTCTGCCTTCATTTCATCGATGTAATCGAAGCAATGTATTCATACGTAGCATTCATATTAACGTCGACTGAAATCTGGCAACAAAGGCGGCGGCTGTTCGATTATATCCCAGCAAACGAATTCGATCAATTCGTAGAATATGTTAGAACCGGGCCTGGTGAAAAGAGTTCAATTCGCAAATATATCGGAAAAACGATAAGTTTCAAATCTTTCCTTCCTCCTTGTAAGATCATGATATCCCTTAGTGTCACCATACACTGTCGAACTCGATCTCGAACTCGAATCTCGAACCTAGTACAAGTGGACCGGTTCTCTTCACATCTATGTGAAGTGTGTGTGTATGTGTGTGTCAGAGGAAATTTGTACCAGGTTCGTGTTCGAGTTCGACAGTGTATGGCGACACTTAGGCGCGTTTTTTTCAACAGCCATACGGAACAGAGCAGGTTAAGACCACAATAGGCGCGTTTTTTTTTTCAAGAGCCATATAGAGCATAGCAGGTTAAGACCACACAATTACACTAACAATTTTATCTGAGCTGCTCTGGATAAAACGTCAGTGCGACAATGTTGTCCCGTTAAGTAGTCTGCGTTTTGAAATGCAGGTGTCGAAGTTTTCGAACAGTTTACAGTTTGGGAAGCACCAAGAAACACTCCCAGCAAAGACATGCTCCGTTTTCGTGTTCGCTACCCTAATTTGCTCTCGATCATTTTTTTGCCGCTTAACCTGCTCCGTTCTATACAAAAAAAAACGTAGCTATTATCTAAAAGTCACAAATGATCTTTTAGGCAAAAAGTTTCCAATAAATATATTGTATCAACCTCATAGTAGCTGCGTTTTTTTCGTACGGAGCAGACTAGAGCAGGTTAAGCGGCAAAAAAACGAGAAATTAGGGTACCAAACACGAAAATGGGGCATGTCTAAGCTGAGAGTGTTTCTTGGTGCTTCCCAAACTGTAAACTCCTATTTTTTACCGACATGCTTGGAACGTTGTGGAGTTCTAATAATATCCACAGGTATTTTTATACCCTTTACGAATGTGATAGGGTATATTAACTTTGTCATGAAGTTGCAACGCACAGAAAGAAGCATCTCCGACCATATAAACTACATATATGTATATTCTTGGTCAATATGACGAGATGAGTCGATTAAGCCTTATTCGCCTGTCTGTCGGTCTGTTTCTATAGTTTCTATAGTCTTTCAGTTTTAAAGATATCGAGCTGAAATTTTGTACAAATCCTTCTTTCTATTGCACGCTGTATATATGTCGGAACCAACGGAATCGGACCACTGCGTGGTTGTTGTAGCGGTGCATAGAGCTCTGATAAATGTGTGTGTCAAAAATTCTGACTATCCATGTTGGTATCCTCTATTTTTGGGTGGAGAAAACAGCTGCCTCGATCGGGTTCTCCCACAACGCAATAGGAGTTAAGCGCGTGGGGACATTTAAAGATGTGCTCAACATCGTGTGGAGCGAGGCCACATGCTGGGCAGGAATTCTGGATGTCGCTGTCGATGCGGGACAGGTATGAATTCAGACGCGAGCACCAACGAGAACAAAGTTGAGCTAACGTAGTTTTGGTTGCTCTTGGGAGCCGGGATTCGTCTGGAGACATGGTGGTTGCGCATTCAATACCTTATTATATTCTTCACGAATATGATAAGGTATATTAATTTTGTTATGAAGTTTGCGACGCACAGAAGGAAGCATCTCCGACCATATAAACTATATATATTCTTGGTCAGTATGATGAGACGAGTCGATTAAGCTTTGTCCGTCAGTTTCTATGCAAACTAGTCTCTCAGTTCTACAAAGCCTTCTTTCTATTGCGCGCTGTATATATGTATGTCGGAACCAACGGAATCGGAACACTGCGTCATATAGCTGCCATAGGGACGACCGGTCCAAAAGTCTGTGTTTGTGAGTTTGTTTAGTTTCTTAAGATATCTTAACCAAATTTCATAAGTATCTATTGCCAAACTATATTCCCGAAATTGGTTGAAATCGGACTACCATATAGCTGTCATAGGAACGGCCGGTCAAAAAGTAAGTTTTTGACTGAAAAACTTTTTTATTTCTAAAGATATCGTCACAGTAATCGATCATATTTACCGCCAAACATTCCTAAATTTGGGTATAATCTGCCCATTATTTCTTATACCTCTCATAGGAACAGTGGAATCGGAATAAATTTTATCGCTAATTTCAAAGTCGTAAATGCAGAATCCATTCTACATTTACCATCTATAGCAGCAAAGACAACACAGACTAGCCGAAGGCTAGCTTGTTTGGTTGTAGTTCCACAATCGAAGAAAGCACTTCTTCATGTGCAGCGTTGTTATGGCTGACCTATAGCTGGCGTTATTGAGGAGAACTCTTTTAAACTTTTAGACTTCCCTTTCGCAGTCTCTCATGTTGCGTCTAACGTGACGCGGCGGGGGATTTTGTTTATCAGGTTTGAGTTAGGATGGTCATTCCGATAACAGCCAACTAGATACTGCTTTGTGAGAAGAGTGTTTTGGCTTTTTAAGGGCATCATTTTGGTATGTTGATGCAGATGGTCCTGCGACATCAGGAGGCAGCCTGTGACAGTTCTAAGAGCAGTATTCTGACAGGTTTGTCTGCTTTTCCACTAAGTGCCGCATAAATTATCTGACCAAATGGGAGCCGCATAATTGGCCACAGATCTCCCGATGGATTTGTATGTCGAGAGTAGGGTCTCCTTATCTTTCCCCTAGTAACTGCCAGCTAAAGCTTTGAGGACTTTGTTCCTGCTTCTCATCCTGTCACAAATGGCTGACGCATGAGCCGAGGAGGTGGCCATGCTGTCAAGGGTGACACCAAGAATCCTTGGGAGGTTAATTGTGGAAATAGTTTGGCCATCTACAGCAATATCCAGTTGTAGCTTCACTTCCTTGGTTCAGGTGGTAAAAAGAGTAGCAGAAGATTTGGCGCTGACAGAGTAAGATTCTTGCTCATGAAGAAGTTGTTGAGTTCTTCAAGATATACTGGATATTGTCCGGTGTTTGTAGTTCTAAAATAATAGACGGCGTAACCTTCAGTACAATGGTAACCATTGTACTGAAGAAGAGAGTAAGTGGCTCTCGAAATACATGTATTTGCATAAAAAATAAAAGTTATATTTTTGGACAGGTTACGCAGTCTATTATTTTCTTCAAGATAATCATTTATCTGCTCGCGCATTTGAGTGATGTCATTGTCGGTTACTAAAATCGAGCAGTCAGCAGCGTAACTGACAATTTCAAGTCCGTCAGGTCGCATCGTGAGTCCTGACGTATATGGATTAAACAAGGTGGGAGACAGGACTCCTCTTTGGGGACACCCTGTTTCATTTTCCTTAGTTTAGATTTCCCGTTTCTAAACTCTGTGTAGGACTGTCTTCCGGCAAGGTAATTGGCGATCCACTTGATTATTCCCGACGGAAGAGATGTACCGCAGATGTCAGACAGGAGAAAGTGGCTGACAGTGTCAAATGCCTTTGACAAGTCTAAAGCCACTAGAATTGTTCGTTGACATGGACATGCTTGATTGAGGCCATTGTCTATTCTTGATCTGATGGCATCTAAAAGCGTAGTTGTGCTGTGCATTCTTCTAAAGCCATTATGATATTCGGCTAATTGAATGTGACCCGCAATTATAGGGTGGAGTAGCGCTTCAAGAGACTTGGCCACAGGAGAGAAAAGTGAATGGGAAGGTATGATTCGCCTTGCATTCCTGTGGCAGCCGGTTCTACGCATCGGAGGGACCCGTTTTACAACGGTCAAGAGCTGCCAAACCCCTTCAATGCAAGAAGGAAAATGTGTCAATGTGTTACATGCTTTTATCGTTTTCTATTTTTATTGGGAGCAGCACATCTCGGTGCAACTGCTCTCGATACTAATTCTCCGTGCCGGCATTGAAAATAACCCAGGTTCATGGATATGTTGCGTATGCAACAGAGAGCTTCAGCCCAATGCAACGTCAGTGAGATGCAACTGTTGCAACGAGCGGTTTCATCTGAGGAACTGCTCCAAATTAAACCATCACCGGAATTCTCCATTTACTGCCAGTCAGTGCAGAAACAGAGGACTACAAACAGTAAGTTCTTCTAACACGCCTTACCTTTCGGCACCAGTGAAGACCCAAACGAGCTTCCAGTCAACCCCAACGACCTCTGCGAATAGTTTCAATAGGATTCCCCAACAAAACAAGCTTACGCCTGCACCACCGATCGTAATTTTTGATACGCTCTGACTCGTCCAACTAATTGCAATGGGCTGCAAAATAAAATCGCCGAAATCGCCGAACTCGCCTCATTCATGGACAGACACCACGTCCAAGTTGGAACCATTCAGGAGACGAAACTACATCCCAATTCGTCCCTCAACGCTCATGGAGATTACGCCATTATCAGGAAAAACAGGTTGACCAACGCTGGAGGAGGGCTTGGCTTCGTGATTCACCATTCCGTGCAATACCAGGAAATAGATGTCCCCAACAATGATATCACCATGGAAGTGCAAGCCATTGCCATAAAATCAGGCAATGTTGATATTGAAATTTACAACATATATTCCACCGGTATTCAGTTGTCCCTCGGGTTACCTTGCAAATATCAACACTTTTCTCACTGGTCAACACCGTCTCCTGCTTGCTGAATTTAACGCTCACCATGAACTCTGGCGCTCACATCTCAACAACGACGCCAGACGTATCTAAATTCCAGAGCAACTTGACGCTTCAGATTTTTGTATATTGAATGACGATACGCCCACTCGTATTGCGGGTACCTGCTCCAGCTCCCCAGACATCACGATTGCCAGTGCTAGCCTCATAAATGAAGCTCAATGGGAGCCGGTCCTTATACTATCTTCGGACCATTTACCAATCGTGACAAGGCTTGACAAAAGACTAATGTTGTACTATATCTGTCGAACATCGCACTTTTCTCAACCACAATAAGGCTGACTAGAATGGCTTAATCGAATATACCAATGCTAAATTCCTCGCCCTGCCAACTCCTACCGACGTACGTAAGGCCGAATCCAACATCAGGAAAATCCTAAATAAAGCTGCTGCGAAATTCATTCCAGCAGGACGCATTCCGGAAATTCGGTCTAACTTTCCTACCTCAGCCGCCAGGTTGGCAGACAAGAGAGACAGCATCAGGAGCCAGACGATCCCAGAATACACGAAATGAACTGTGAAATTCATAGACTAGTAGTCGAACACAGGAGGTTTAAATGGAGTACTCATCTGAATAACTGCAATCTAACCACTGGTGTAAGCAAATTATGGTCGGCAGTTCGTGCCCTCTCTAATCCACCAAAACAGAAAGGGAATGCCGCCATCCAGTTCGGAGAAAATTCAATTAGCGACTCTACCCACTGCGCATGTCGTTTCAATAAACAATTTATTGAACATCCTGCACCAGACGTAGCAGGATCTATAACCGAATTGCAGACAACTTACCTATCTTCACCACGGACGAAGTGGTTGCAGCTGTTAGGAGGGCGAATAACTCGAAAGCCTTGGGACCTGATGGAATCTCAATGGCAATGCTCAAACACCTCGACTTACCAGCTATCGAATATCTCACGGCTACATTCAACCTATCCATCACATCACCCATCATTCTGGAACTCTGAAAGAAAGGGAGAGTGATCCCAATCTTGAAACCAGGGAAAAAGCAACACTTGGCGAGTCCTATCGTCCCATCAGACTTCCATCACCAGTTGCCGAAACGCTCGAAGCACTAATCCATCCTGCTCTTAGGACGCACGTCCAGCTGGCGAACCACCAGCTTCCGAAGAATGCACAGTTCGACGACGGCCCTGGATGCCATTACATCCTCGCATCCACAATGGCCTCAATGAACTTCGTCCATGTCACAGAACAATTCTGGTGGCACTTGATCTGTCGAAAGCCTTCAACACAATCAGTCACTCAGCACTTCTGTCTGACTTAAATTGTACATCGCTTTCAACGCAAATAGATTGCCAATTATCTTGCGAGCAGGCAGTCCTACATCGAATTTAGGAGCAAGAAATCGAAGCAAAGGAAGGTCAAACAAGGTGTGCCACAAGGAGGAGTTCTATTTCCCTCCCTGTTCAACCTTTATTTATCTGGACCCCGACACCACCTGAAGGAATCGAAGTTATCTCTTATGCCGATGACTGCTCCATTCTGGCAACAGGGAAAAATATCACGGAAATATGTGAACGTATAAACAGCTACCTTGGAGAACTTAACGCATTCTTCACAGACAAGAATTTAACCGTTTTAGCGCCTAAATCCTCGGCAACCTTACTTACCATCTGGTCAAAGGAAGTATTCCTGCCGTGAACCATCCTAAAATCCATGGAGTGACTCCGTTTTAGCGCCTAAATCCTCGGCAACCTTACTTACCATCTGGTCAAAGGAAGTATTCCTGCCGTGAACCATCCTAAAATCCATGGAGTGACTCTGGACATCATGGCCACGCCATCCCCCATGCTTCAACTGTGTGCGACAGGATGCAGGGTAGGATTAAAATTCTTAAAACCTTGGCCGGTAGCACCTGGGGCAAAGACAGAGGAACTAAACTAGTCACATATGAAAGAATCGGAAGATCGATGCCGCTCTCTGTACTGTAACTGACTGTCTCCTGATGTCATCCTAGGACCATCTGCATCAGAAAACCAAGATGATGCCTCTAAGAGACCACAACAAGCTTCTTGCCAAACAATATCTGGTGGGTTGTTACCGGAGGGAACACCCCAACACTAGATAGATAGATAGATATAAAGATTCGAGCTACTTTCCCAGCAGGAAGGCACTGCGACCATAAAGATCTATTGTGCCGTAGCTCATTAATCCAAAAGACCGTCCACCCTTCTAATAAAGGGCAGTAAGTCTTTAGCAGGAATCAACCTGAATTCTGCAGTGCTGATAGTAGCTTGCCCGAGGAGTGACATCCTAAAACGCGCGATGGCGGGACATTCGCACAAAATGTGCTTGGTCGTTTCCACGTCCTCCAGACAAAGACGGCATTCAGTCTCGCTTGACAGACCCATCTTGTTCAGGTGATATCTGACCAAGTGATGGCCAGATAAGTACCCCACTAGGAGTCTTAGGTGGGTTCTACTCATTCGAGTAGTACCCTTGTGACTGAAGGGCATTATCAGCTCCTTTGATTGACGAAGCCCTGGAAGGTTATTCCAGTACTGTTGACGCAATCGTGCAAACCAATCAGTGATCCGCAGTTTGGCCGAGGCCAGTCCAAAGCCACAGTAAGGCTCAGGTCCATGAAAACGACTGGATGATCCTTGTCTAGCAAGTTCATCCGCAGCCTCGTTCCCCTCAATGCCCTGGTGGCCAGGCACCCAACACAAGAAGACTTGGTTATTGGTTGCCAACAGTTGAAGGTGATTGTAACACTCCTTCACCAGTTTTGAAGAGACCTTATATGAGGAGAGCGCTTTTATAGCTGCTTGGCTGTCTGAGTAGATAGCAATGTGAGCGCCGCGAAGTCCAGTTTCCAAGATTACCCTGGCGCAGACCTCAATGGCGTGGATCTCAGCTTGAAAAACGCTGGGCGAGATTCCCATTGCGATCGAAATCCTGGTGTTGGGTCCAAAGACACCTGCACCAACACCCTGTTCTGTTTTAGACCCATCGGTGAACCACTTGATACATCTAGGGTCTGGACAGGGTGTGCCATTTACCCATTCAGAGCGGTTAGGGATGAGGGCTGAATATTTTCTGCCGAAGCAAACCTCCGTGATCATGTAATCTGATCTCAAGCAGATCTGCACGTCAGGAATTTGATTCAGAATGCTCATGTGACCGCTTTCTTCACTACGCACGTCGGAAGTTAGACGAAGTCTAAGAGCATTTAGAGCTGCTGATTCTTGAATGAATATATGCAACGGAGTAAGTCCAATAATCGCCTCCAGGGCTGGCGTAGGACAAGTGCGCATAGCTCCAGTGATGCCAAGGCAGGCAAGGCGTTGAAGCTTATTGCACTTCAGTAAGACAGAAGATTGCTGAGTTTTCGGCCACCACACAAGCGCTGCGTAGGTCACCATAGGCCGCACCAGCATGGTGTATAACCACTCAATTATCTTTGGGGTGAGCCCCCATGTCCGTCCAAAGAAACTTCTGCAAGCCCACATTGTGCGTGTGGCTTTTCCAAGTACATTATCTATGTGAGTATTCCAGGTGAGTTTCGAGTCTAGAGTTACCCCGAGGCATTTAACTTCAGTGGAATAATCTAAGGTCGTGCCGCCTAACGAAATTGGATCCAAAGTTATATTTCGTTTTCGTGTGAACGGCACAACGACAGTTTTCTGTGGGTTTACATGTAAGCCCACAGCCACACACCAGCGTAGAACTATGTCAAGGGCCGACGTCATCACCTCAGTGATGGTAGATTCGAATTTGCCCCTGACTATGATAGTTAAATCATCCGCGTATCCGATAGTGAGATAACCGCGCTCATTAAGCATGGAAATCAGTTCGTCTACGACAAGGGACCACAAAAGGGGTGACAGAACGCCACCTTGTGGACAACCCTTTACGGCATTCACGCAAATGGATGTACTGCCTAGAGTTGAGTAAATATCCCGTCCACGGAGCATGGCGTCTATCCATGCAATGGTAGCGGGCGGGATGTCTCTGAGTTCCAGTGCTCTGGAAATGCACTCGTAGCCAGTATTATCGAAAGCCCCCTCAATGTCAAGAAACGCGCACAACGCGATTTCCTTTTCACTGAGGGACTTTTCGATTGTACTGACAAGGCTATGCAAGGCGGTTACTGTTGACTTACCCTTCGTGTACGCGAATTGCATACGATGTAGGGGGATTGACAGTTCCATCTTGTGCCTGATATGCAAATCAAGCAACTTTTCCATGGTTTTAAGGAAGAAGGAAGTAAGGCTAATCGGTCTATAGGATTTGGGCATATGTTCCGGCTTATTGCCCGCTTTGGGTATGAAGACCACATTAACTTTCCTCCAAGGTTGTGGTATGTACCCTAGGGTGTAACTTGCCCTAAAAAGTTCGATTAGCGGAGTTATTATGATCTCCAAGCTGTTTTGTAACAGAGCGGGGAAGATGCCGTCTACACCGGGAGCTTTAAATGGCTCAAAGGATTCTATCGCCCATTTTACTTTGTCCATGTCAAAGATGACCCCCGATAAACTGCGAGCCCGGCTTACGGGAACCCGTTGGGGCCTCGCAGTTGGGCAGGGGTCACCATCAGACAGTACGGACCCAGGGAAATGGGTCTGAAGAAGCAACTTTAATGTTTCTTCTGGACCTTCAGTATACGAACTGTCTGGTCTCAATAGAAGGCCGACGCCGTTAGCTGAGTCTTTGGAAAGGGCTTTGTGAAGGCGCGCCGCTTCCGGTAGCGACTGAATGCTTTCACAATGTCTTTTCCAGCATTCTCGTTTGGAATGCCTAATGAGTTTGTTGTACTCGGTGAGAGCAGTTCTGTACTCATCCCACCTATTGAAGCGCTTGGCTTTGTTGAACATCCTCCTAACTTTAGATCGCTTGCGGGCCAATTCCTCGTTCCACCAGGGTACTTTTCGCCCCGACTCCACCGAACGTGAAACGGTACTATCTCTGTAGGAGGAAGTTAAAATTTCATTGAGCTCCTCAGCTGCAATCTCAATTTCCCCTGTAGTGCTTATGGGGCTGACCAGTAGTTCCGCTTTGGAGCTAACTAGTTCACGGAATTTAATCCAGTTAGTTTTCCTTGGACAAAAAGTATCCGAGCGAATGTCGGATTGTCCTAGGATGTCAAATCTGATGTGTCTATGATCTGAAAGAGACACTTCGTCCGACACGTGCCAGTTCGCAATGAACCTGGAGAAGAAACCGCTAGCAAGGGTGATGTCGAGTACCTCTGCCCTTGCCGCAGTGACAAAGGTAGGTTTGCACCCCCTGTTCAGGACATTCATATGTTTACACATAAGATAGTCAAGAAGGCGCTTACCTCTGTCGTTGATGTCGCTGCTACCCCACACCGTGTGGTGTGCGTTTGCATCGCAACCGATCACATAATGCCGGTTTGTACGTCGACAGAAGTCAACACTAACCTCATGGACAAGACGCCGCCACCAAAACATGTTAGGCGTGATTTAAAGGACCTTAAAAAGATGTCCAGAAGTACAAAAGGGTTCCCTTTAACATCGACGCATACAGATGAGCCATCGCAGCAATACACCATGAATAGGTACAATCATCAATTGCAGGACTAGATCCAAATGTAGTTCTCTCGGCACAACCACCAACCATTTCTCCTGAAGAGAGAATACTTCCGAGAGCAGCGAGAACGACACTTGCCTTGACACGTTCCTGCGGCAGCCGGTTCTACGCACCGGAGCGACCCGTTTTTACGACGGCCAAGAGCTGCCAAACCCCTTCAATGCAAGAAGGACGTGTGTTTGTGTGTTACATGCAGTATCTGTTTTTTGTGTTTATTGGGAGCAACACATCTCGGCGCAATTGCTCTCAATATTACTTCTCCCCGCCGGCATTGGAAACAACCCAGGTCCTTGGATCTCCTGCGTATGAAATAGAGAGCTGTATCCCAATGCGACGTCAGTGAGATGCAACTGTTGCGACGAGTAGTGCCACCTGAGAAACTGTTCCGGTCTAAACCATCACAGGCACTGGAATCCTTCGTTTACTGCTAGTCGGTGTAGAAACCAAGGTCCACAAGCAGCGAGTTCATCAAACACGCCTCACCCCCTACACCAGTGAGCACCCACATGAGCTTTCAGTCAACCCCAACGACTCCTGCGAATTGCGAATAGACTCAGTAGATTCCCCAACAAATCAGCCTTACGCCTGCACCACCGATCGCCATTTTCGATACGCTCTCACTCGTTCAACTAAATTGCAATGGGCTGCAAAACAAAATTGCCGGACCCGCTTCATTAATGGGCAGACACCGCATTCAAGTTGGAGCCATCCAGGAGACGAAACTACATCCCAATTCGTCCCTTAACGCTCATGGAAATTACATCATCATAAGGAAAGATAGGCTGACCAACGCTGGAGGAGGACTTGCCTTCATCATTCACCACTCCGTACAATACCGGGAAATAGATGTCACTAACAACGACATCACCATGGAAGTGCAAGCCATCGCCATAAAATCAGGCAATGTTGATATTGAAATTTACAACATATACATATATTCCACCGGTATCCAGAGTATGGGAGGACGAGGGGATCCCAGACGATTGGCGCAGAAGCATCATCTGTCCAATTCGCAAAAAGGGAGATAAACTGCGATGTGAGAATTACAGGGGCATATCACTAGTTTGTACGTCCTATAAAATTTTTACGAAAATTCTGGAAAATAGAATAAAACCGTACGCAGAACGAATCATTGGCGAATATCAAGGCGGTTTCAGACCTGGTCGCTCCACAATCGATCAGGTCTTTACGGTCAAACTAATACTCCAGAAGTGCTGGGAATACAACGTAAACGTATACTAAATCTTTGTCGACTTCAAGCAGGCATACGACAGTCTAGATCGTGGAGTACAACATCATGCTGCAATTTGGTATACCGGCCAAATTAGTGCGACTGACTAAGATCACGATGACCACGTCTCACAAGTCAGGATCCATAATAGACTTAATGATCTATTTGAAACACACACTGGTCTGAAACAGGGCGATGGATTGACACCGACGCTCTTGAACCTAGCACTGGAATACGTTATTCGGGCTATGAATATGGACCACAGCAAGACGCTACTCATCAAGTCGACACAATTAGCAGCGTACGCTGACGACATCAACATCATGTCCCGAAGATTGGCCGACGCAGAAGAACTTCTGCATACGCTCGATACCGCTGCAAAAGAAGTTGGACTACGTATTAACGAAGGTAAAACTAAAATAATGATGCAATCGACAAGGACACCTGCACAACCGAACATCAATGTGGGGACCTCAGCATCGAGTTCGTGAAAAACTTCATTTACCTGGGTTGCAACTTGTCAAGGGACACCAACGAAACTGACGAATTCAAGCGACGGATAGTTAGCTAATAAGACTTTTTTCTCGGTTCTCCTCATAATGAAATCGAAGCATGTGCACAGAAACACGAAGCTCCGCATGTACAAAACCATTGTACGACCAGTGCTATGCTATGGCTGCGAAGCATGGACCCTAACTCAAGCCTCCGAAAACATGCTAGATACATTTGAACGTAAGGTTCTACGGCGAATTTTCGGGGCTGTTTGCGATCGAGATGGATGGCGCATCCGGTACAACCATGAGTTGTATGAACTGTACGATGAGCTGCAAGTCTCGAAAATCGTCAAACTACAACGACTTCAATGGACAGGGCATGTACAAAGAATGGACGATGATCGCATGCCAAAGAGAGTAATGAATGCAGAACGTGTCGACGGAGCGAGACTGCCTGGACGACCGAGATCTGGTTGGGAGAGCTCAGTAGGTGTGGACGCCGCGCAACTACTGGGCTTCCAAAATTGGAGGACGCGGTCACTTGACCGACATAATTGGAGGACAATGATCCAGGCGGCCAAGGCCCGACGTTGGGCTGTCGCGCCACGATGATGATGATCCAGTTGTCCCTCAGGTTACCATGTAAATATCAACACTTTCCTCACTGGTCAACACCGTCTCCTGCTTGGTGATTTTAACGCTCACCATGAACTCTGGCACTCACATCTTAACAACGACGCCAGAGGCAGTGACGTGCAGTGACTTTTTACTCTGGTCAAGCGCTAGAAAAATTTTAAAAAGTACAAGGCTCTAATAGTGCTATTTTTTTTATAATTTGACATCTTTTGTGAATTTTTGAAAGTAAAACGATAATTTCCCCAAAAAAATCTCCTAAATTAGTCTTCGGCCCAAACTCAGTGCATCTCCTTTCTTAGATGAGTGAAAATACATTTCATCAAACAACTACCGTGTAAAATCAATTTGAAACCAGTTTTTAAACAGAGCACTGCAATTTTATTACTTGCATAAGCAATATTAGCTCTCTATTTTGCAAAATGTTCGTTTTAAGAAAAATGCTAGCAAATACAGGAGATTGGTGAAACACGGGCCAAATTTTACCAATGGATATTTCTCCCGAATCAGAGTTTGAATCCTTGAATTTCGGAAGGGGAATCCAAAGCCGGAAAACTTAAAAAATAATAATATTGGCTTGAGCAATTTCTGAGTTTCCCAAATAATTTTATGTATATTGGGGGCAATTAAATTTAGGGTAAAAAGTACTCTAAAGTAAAAAAAAAACCCAAGCGGTCGAGCACATTCCTACGCACTTTATACTTCCGTACAGTAAAAAAAACGATAATATTCACTTTTTATACATCCTACAAACATCAAAAAACAGTTTTTGGATGTTTTACCATACAATAGAAACCCCTCTTTAACCCTGTTATCAATAAAGATATTACAAGTCTCCATGATAAATAGGAATTTGCGATCGACGTCACAAAAATAGCTCTCGTAAAAGGTTAAAGTTTTACCGTTTTTGGTCCTTTTTTTTATCCCTTCTTCAGTTCTTAGATCCGGATCTAAAAACCTGGACTATTATTTAAATGAAAACTATAAAGTTTAGCCGCCGATAAATTCTTCACCATTACTACCTATTAGCCACCAATTAGCTCCCTTCTGATTAAAAATTATTTTCCTAACATTGATGTACCTAGTCTAGCCATAAATATTGTTACAAGGTTTGGCAACCCTGCAGAAAGGAACCGTTATATTGCATTTCTTAAAAATTGAGCTAATCGCTATAGTACGCTTGTGCTTGATGCATTTGTCATCATTTGAGTTTAATTTTTAGTGTAGTGAACATGGATTGGGGTGACAAAGAAAATAGAATTGCTGTGATTGCACTTCATAAAGTAGGAATGCAACCAAGTGATATTTTTAAAACTCTGCATACCCTTGGTATAAGCCGAATGTTTGTATATCGGGCTATTGAAAGATTTAATGATACGTCTGGAGTAAGTGACCGTGAAAGAAGTGGCCGTCCGCGAACTACTCGAACACCTCAAGCGGTTAAAGCCGTGCGCGAGAGAATTCGCCGTAATCCTCTTCTGAAACAAAAAATTTTATCGCGTGAGATGAAAATACCCCAAAGAACAATTTCACGTATCATCAAAAGTGACTTGGCGTTGGGTGCTTATCGTAGATCTACCGGGCATTTACTAACAGATTCGTTAAAAAAAATAGAGTGGAAAAATCAAAACGATTACTTTGCTGGTACGCAAACCAAGAACACCGTAAAATTTTGTTTACGGACGAAAAAATTTTTACTGTCGAAGAAACATTTAATAGACAAAACGATAGGATTTATGCTCGCAGTGCTAGAGAAGCTTCTCAAGTTGCCCAAAAGGTTCAAAGAGGTCATCATCCAGCCTCAGTAATGGTTTGGTGGGGTGTTAGCTACAACGGGGTGACAAAGTTGCATTTTTGTGAGATGGGCGTCAAAACGTCTGCCAAAATTTATCAAGAAAGTGTCCTTGAAAGTGTAGTGAAACCTCTCAACACGTCATTATTCAAAAATCAGCCTTGGAGTTTCCAGCAAGATTCTGCACCAGGTCATAAGGCGAAGTCAACCCAAAAATGGCTTGAAGAAAATGTTCCAGATTTTATTAAAGCTGAAGATTGGCCTTCCTCTAGCCCAGACCTGAATCCGCTGGATTACGAATTATGGTCTGTCTTAGAGCAAATGACGTGCTCTAAAAGACATTCTAATATCGAATCCTTAAAGAAGTCTCTTACACATGCAGTCGCCAACTTTCCGATTGAAGTCGTGCGTGCTTCCATAGATAAGTGGCCAGCTCGATTAAAGGCTTGTGTAAAGGCAAAAGGCAATCACTTCGAATAACTTGTTGCAATTTCCGTTGTTGACAATGCATTTAATAAATAAACAATGATTTCTTAACATATAACACCTCTTTTATTGAACAGTGCTTCAAAAAGTTTGTAACAGTATTTATGGCTAGACTAGGTACATACGTCGAAATATGAATTACAATAATTATTGGAATATTTCTTATCAGCCAAGAAAAGATATAAACAATTATCATTTTTGTAATCTTTGATCAAAAGAGTTCAATTAAATCTTTATATGATAATTTGCAAAAGGAATAAAGATTCTAGCATCTGTAGTATCCAAAAAAAGGTAACGAAAAATCCACTTTTCCCATATAAATGAGAAGACTTCGCAATATATGTATGTACATAGATACATTTTTTTTCACATGCCTATATCCTCCATCATCTTTCTTCATGTATAAAGAATTAGGCTACATGTTTCAGACAGTTGTTGATTCATCATACAAGCTGAAAATATAGCGCTTGCATATTACCTATTAAATCGAAAATGCATTTTAAACCAAAATAAGAAAATTGTATTGACCGATTCCAGCAGTCTAGACCGATTATGAGAAATTTTGTTTCGCAACAAACAGCTCTGTTCCCCAACCAACTAGTTGGCTTTGATGCGTTGTACCGAGCGAATTCAAATAGCTCATCTCATATACAGATAGTGGAGAATGAGGGTGAATTGAAGTGAAGGGGAACAAAACCGCTCGATACGTTGTAGCTCGCAAGCAGATAGGAGTAAAAATAGATGCGAATTGCATTGAAGAAGAGCAATGCGTTATGTGTTTGCATTGATTGTATTGTTTTGAATGTTTATGTTATGTCTTGTATAAAAAGAGAGTACTGTGTAAATGTATAAATGCATGTATAGTTTGAATGAAATGTTGAGATACATTTTTACAATTGTTAAGTCAAGCGGCGCTTGACTCGCTTGTATGAAGTGCACGTCACTGGCCAGAGGTATCACCATTGCTGATCAACTTGATGCCTCAGACTTCTGTACACTGAATGATGATACGCCCACCCGTATTGCCGGTACCTGTTCTAGCTCTCCAGACATCACGATTGTCAGTGCTAGCCTCATAAACAACACACAATGGGAGCCGGTCCTTACACTATCATCGGACCACCTACCAATCGTGATAAGGCTTGACAAACCGGGAGATGTCATATTTGTCGAACACCGCACCTTTGTCAACCATAACAAGGCTGACTGGAATAGGTTTACCGATTATACTAGTGCTAAATTCCTCGCCCTGTCAACTCCCACCGATGTACGTAAGGCCGAGTCCAATATCAGGAAAGTCCTTAACAAAGCGGCTGCGAAATTTATTCCTGCAGGACGCATTCCTAAAATTCGGCCAAACTTTCCTACCACAGCCGCCAGATTGGCAGACGAGAGAGACAACATCAGTAGCACTAACCCAGACGATCCCAGAATTCACGAACTGAACTGTGAAATCCAAAGACAAGTAGCAGAACATAAGGCCGTATGCAGACGGAGCTACTGAAAAGGAACTGATCAGTAACGCGAATTACTATTTAGTTTACTTTAAGTCACTTCCTGTGTAATCAAATGGGACGCCACACACGGGGCTACTGGTTGAAGACTCGTCTGTGACTCGTTTGTAACCAGTCGCCTGGTGACTCGCATGTCGAGTCGCTTGGGTGATTTCAGTTTTCAGTTTCCCGTGCTCTAATAAGATGTGTGAACAACAGACCAACCTGTTGCTGGTGGAGGAGGTGTAAAAACGTTCAATTTTATATAATTTCCATCTCCCGGGGTATTCAAAGAGGAATGAAACGGAGAAGGCGTGGGAAGAAATCGGGAACAACGTAAAATTGAAAGGTATGTTCTATGTTCAAATAGGCAAGTGGATAAAAGTGATAAGTGACAATTTTCAAATATTGAGAAAAACGAGTTCAAAGTTTTAATGTTGTTAATTTTTCATACAAAATAATGAAGCAATCAACCTTTAGTTTTGAGTTTTGGGAAAAGAAACGACATATTAGCAAATGTGAGAAGAATTTGTGATACAGTAGGACATAACGGCTTTATTCAATATCAAAAGAGGTTTTTCTGAAAATTGTTACATATCACCTTTATCCACTTGCCCCTTTGTATATAGTATAGTATGTATCCGTATATCGGTTTTTGTCCGTCCGTCTATCTCTGTCGGTCCGTCTGTCCAGAGAATATCTCGAGAACAGCTGGACCGATTTTGATGAAATTTGGTGAGAATGTGCAAAATGGTCACAATTCTCTGAAGACCCAGTTTGGCCAATGTAGGCTCTGTATATTCCGACTTGTTTTACACATTACACATTCTGTAGAATGCTAGAAATTTTGCGTCCGAAAGTTCGAACTGTTTAGCAGCGACAAACAACCGGTTCAAATAATTTTTTTCAAGGTACGGGTGTACCCAAAACCTTCTATTCACTATTCTCCTCCTCCTGAGATAGTATTTACAATATGATGGTATCATCCTCGCTCGAAGAACTGTCTTCCGTAGACAACATTTCACGTCCGATATTCATGGCGACACTGAACGAACTGGAGATTTTGATAGCTGACGAGTAGTCTCGTGTGTGGAGTCGAGTCACCAATGAGTTAGTAACTCAAGTTACCAATTGGTTGAGTTTCTTTTCAGTAGCTCCGTGTGCATACGGCCTAAGAGGTCGAAATGGAGTTCGCATCTGAATGAATGCAGCCTAACCACAGGTATTAGCAATCTATGGTCGAAAGTCCGTGCCCTCTCTAATCCACCGAAACAGAAGGAAAATCTCGCCATACAGTTCGGAGAAAACTCATCTCCAACCCTGCCCACTGCAAGTCGCTTCAATAGACAGTTTATTGAACATCCTCCACCAGACAGACAAGCGCACAATCCGAAGGAGGATTCATAACCGAATTGCAGACAACATACCTGTCTTCACCACGGACGAAGTGGCTGCAGCAATCAGGTCGCCCCGAACATGTTCCAGCTCGCCTGATATTTCAATTGCCAGCGCTGGACTTATCAATGATGCACAATGGGAACCAGTCCCGACGCTATCCTTGGATCATCTGCCAATTCTTATAAAATTGTACAAACCATAAAGTACTCAATTTGCTGATCACCGCATGCTCATCAATCACAATAAAGCGGATTGGGATGACTGCAAATCCTACACCAACACGGCCTTCGCTGCCTTACCAACTCCAACCGTCGTGCGCACGGCCGAACGAAATGTAAGGCACATACTACAGGAAGCGATTACAAAGTTCACTCCAGCAGGTCGAATACCCAAAATTCGACCAAATTTCCCTACTTCAGCAGCTAGATTGGCAGATGATAGAGACCGCATACGCACTAATCCGGACGATTCAAGGATCAAAGAGTTAAACCTTGACATCTTTAAACAGGTAGCAGATCACAGGAGAAGGAAATGGAACTCTCACCTCGACAATTGCAACTTGACAGCTGGCGTCAATAAGCTCTGGCCAACGGTTAGAGCCCTTACAAACCCAATCAAACACAAAGACCATGTTGCAATCTGATTCGGTAACATTACGGTTAACGACCCAACAAAATGCGCCAACAAATTTAATAAACAGTTTCTTGAACATCCACCTCCTGATAGATTTAAGTGCATCATTACTAGGAGCATTCGTAACAGTCTAGCTGATCAGGAACTTCATTTTACATCTGAAGAAGTTTCAGCAGCGATAAAAAGAGCGAAGAGTTCCAAAGCCCTTGGATCAGACGGTATATCGATGATCATGCTCAAACATCTTGACACACGAGCAATTGAATACATAACGGCCACGATCAACCTCTCCATCTCGTCATCTATCATTCCCGAATTTTGGAAGAAAGGAAGATTCTAAAACCGAGAAAAAAAACCGACAATAGGCAAATCATACCGTCGCATCACACTTTTGTCTCTTAGAAGCGCTGCTTCACTCTATAATTGCGACTCACATTCAGCTGGCCGACCACCAACATGGCTTTAGAACGATGCACAGCACCACGATGGCATTGGATGTCATTACACCAATAAATAATGGGCTCAACCAAGCACGTCCTTGTCAACGAACGATTCTGGTGGCTTTAGACTTGTCAAAGGTTTTTGACACTGTCAGCCATTCGTTTCTCCTGTCTGACATCTGTACATCGCTTCCGTCGCATATTATATAGTGGATCACCAACTATCTTGCCGGCAGACAGTCCTACACAGAATTTAAATCCGGAAAATCTAAACTAAGACGAATTAAACAGGGTGTCCCCCAAGGAGGAGTCGTTATCTCCCACTCTTTTTAACCTTTACATGTCAGGACTCCCTACGCCACCTGACAAACTCGAAATTGTCAGTTATGCTGATGACTGCACGATTTTAGCAACCGGCAACGACATCACTCAAATGTCCGAACAATTAAATGGGTATCTCGACGAACTGAACACCTTCGTCAGCAAAAATCTCTCTGCGTCGAAGTCTACCGCTACACTGTTTACCACATGGACCAAAGAAGTAAGGTAACAACTGGATATGGCAGTAGACGGTCAAACTATCCCCACCATTAACCACCCTAAAATTCTCGGTGACAGCATGGTTATCTCCTCGGCCCATTCGTCAACCATTTGTGACAAGATGAGAAGCAGGAACCACGTCCTTAAAGCTCTAGCTAGCAGTTCCTGGGGGAAAGACAAGGAGACCCTACTAAGGACTTACAAGTCTATCGGGAGATCTGTGATCAATTATGCGGCTCCCATCTGGTCTGAAGACTTATGCGACACTCAATCGAGGAACGTCCAAGCCTGTCAAAATGCAGCTCTTAGCACTGTTACAGGCTGCCTGCTGATGTCGCCAGCTACAGGTCGACCATCACAACACTGCATAGTGAAGAAGTGCTATCCTCAATCTTGGACATGAAACCAAACATGGTACTAAATGCGCAACCACCTGCTACATCTTCAGACGGCTTCCTAGAGCTACCAGGACTTCACTCGCTCAACTTCGTTCTGGTTGGTGCTGACGTCTGAACTCGTACCTATCCCGCATTGATAACGACATACGACCTCACTCCACACGATGTTGAGCACATCTTTAACTGTCCTGCAGCTCCCACGCGCCTAACCTACTGCGCTATGAAATAATCCTATTGAGGCAGCTGCGTTTCTACACCTGGACACTGAGGAAAACATGGACAACCAAACTTTGTGACACACACACTCATCGGATATCAGCGCGGCGCTACTACAACAACAACACTTGCCAAACTTCGGTTAGGCTGTTGTTTGCGTCTTAACTTGTACATATCTCGCATTGACCGGGATGTCACGAACACATGTCCCGCCTGCAATGGTACATCTCATGACAGGGACCACAACAACAACAACGATCTATAGCATGTAACACACTCACACACCGAACTTCCGACCGTTGCTACTACACAATAACACTATTAGTCTTGCGTTAGTTTTTTCGTCCTTGGTTTTAGAACAAGGATCACGCTTCCCTTCTTCCAAAACTCGAGGATGATAGACGATGAGATGGAAAGGTAGATCGTAGTCGTTATATGGTCAATTGCTGGCGTGTCAAGGTATTTAAACATGTCCATCGAGATACCATCATCTGGTCCAAGAGCTTTGGAAATTTTCGAATTTTTAGTAGCTGTAGCAACTTCTTAGGATGAAAATTGAAGTGCCTGATCAACTGACCACTGCGTCATATAGCTGTCATAGGAACGACCAATAGTAAGTTTTTGCTAGAAAAACTTTTTTATTTCTAGAAGTATCTTTACCAAATTTCACAATAGTCGATCATAGTTACTGCCAAACCACATTCCTAAATTTGAGTGAAATCGGCCAACTATTTCATATACCTCTCATAGGAACAGTGCAATCGGAACAAGTTTGACTGCTAATTTCAAAGTGGCAAGTGCAGAATAAATGCATTTACCATTTATAACAACACATACTAATGAAGTCACGTGAATTTTACCATGCCTTCGACCGAAGGCTAGTTTGTTTTTGGCCCATCCCATATAAAAACCAGGCCGAAGCGTATATACCCTTGACTTGTACAAACCTAGTGGTGATACCAAAAGTACCAATTGGCAACGACCATTTGCATTAAAAGTGAGTTTCCTATATGACCAGTTTATAGGGGAGGTTGGCACTCATTCAGGAGGATGTTGACCATTCTCAAAATTAATTAACTAACCCATTCTACAAATATTTGTCGAGTTTTTCAAGTCATTAGCTTCATTTTATCGAAAGTTTTCGCTTAGTTGAAGTTTCATTTGTAGGGGAGGTAGGAGTTCCTTGGGTCAGATCTTGCCCATCATTGCCACCAACCAATTAGATCATGCTATGAACATTTAAGCAAAATTTCAAGTCGCTAGCTTTATTTTATCGTAAGTTATCGCTTATTTTAAGTTCCATTTGTAGGGGAGGTAGGGGTTCCTTGGGTTGGATCTGGCCTATCTTTAATACAAACTAACTCAATCTTACTTTAAACATTTGATCAAAATTTCAAGTTGCTCGCTTCATTCTATCAAAAGTTATCGCTTATTTGAAGTTTCATTTGTAGGGGAGGTAGGGGTTCCTTCGGTCGGATCTTGCCCACTTGATACCAACTAACTAGATCTTACTAGTAACATTCTACCGAATTTTCAACTTGCTAGTGTCATTCTATCGAAAGTTATCGCAATTAAAGGAATATTTAATTTTTTGAAATTTGTAGTGGAGGTAGGCGTTCCTTTGATCTGATTATGCCCAATGTACTAAAACTCGAGCAGCTTCTCACCTCAGGGTTACATGCCAAAAATCAGGCGTCTACGTCAATTGGTTCAAGAGTTATAGACAAAAAACCTGAAAAGTAGGGTAGTAAAGGGCTCTTTGTAAGAAAATTACCGTTAGTTTTCAACTGATCGATTTTATTTCACGAGCAATCTGCCAAAGCTGGAGCTTTTCATGTTTATTTAATCGGGAGTTATAGATACATTTAATAATTTTACATATGTAGGGGAGGTAGGCGTTCTCTTGGCCTGATCATGCCCATTTTCAATACTAACCAACTAGATCATACTTCCAACATTTGACTAAAATTTCAAGGCTCTAGCTTCGTTCTATCGAAAGTTATCGTGCGAACGGACAGACAGACAGACATGGCTAAGTCGAATCAGGAGGTGACCCTAATCATTTATATATATATTTGGTCTACAACTTAATAATGAGACTTTTTTTGGAATTTTGGGCATTTGTTCATAGATTTATTCATATAACTAAATTATTCAAAATATTGGCCATCAGCAGCGATAACTTTCTCCCATCTTTCGGGAAGTCTACGAATTCCGTCGCGAAAAAAATCTTGGGGTTTCGAGGCTATCCATGAATCGAGCCAGTTCTTAGTATCCTCATATGAAGTGAAGTGCTGATCAGCCAACGCATGAGTCATCGAAGCGAACAAATAGTAATCGGATGGAGCAATGTCAGGGCTATACGGCGGGTGGGGTAGCACTTCCCATTTGGTTGTTTCCAGGTACGTTTTCACGACTTGCGCAACATGAGGGCGAGCATTGTCATGCTGAAGAATTATTTTGTCGTGCCTTTCAGCAAATTGTTGCCGTTTTTCACGCAATGCTCGACTCAAACGCATCAATTGCAGTCGATAGCGCTGCCCGTCAATGGTTTCATTCGGTTTTAGCAGCTCATAATAAAGAACACCGATCTGGTCCCACCAAATGCAGAGCATAAGCTTGGAACCATGAATATTTGGCTTCGCGGTCGATGTTGATTGGTGCCCGGGCGGTCCCCATGATTTCTTTCGCTTTGGGTTATCATAATGAATCCACTTTTCATCGCCGGTCACAATACGATGCAAAAAACCCTTCCGTCTTTGCCTTTGAAGCAGTTGTTCGCACATGCAAAAGCGCCTCTCAACATCTCTTGGCTTCAACTCGTACGGACCCAGTGGCCTTGCTTTTGGATCATTCCCAGTGATTTTAACCGCTTCGATATGGCTTGCTGAGTCACTTCCAACGAAATTGCCAACTCTTTTTGAGTTTGGCACGAATCTTCTTCGAGTAATTTCGTCAATTCTTCGTCTTCAAACTTTTTTGGCTGGCCAGGTCGCTCTTCGTCGGTAATGTCGAAATTATCATTTTTGAACCGATGAAACCACCGAAAACACTGTGCACGCGAAAAAGCATCGTCACCGTAAACTTCCACGAGCAATTCATGACTCTGAGCTGCAGTCTTCTTAGCAAAATAATGTCCAAGTAAAACTTCCCGCAAATGTTGTTTTTTTCGTGAATTTTCGAAACTTTCCATGGTCCGGTAAAATACGTTGTCAACAATCAACACGAAATGTTTATACTGACATTGACAGCTTATGAATACAAACTTCAAATGGTATGTATGTCAAAGATGGACTACCATTGGTTTATCGGTGTTGCCATCTCTAAAAAAAGTCTCATTATTAAGTTGTAGACCAAATACATTGCTTTACCTGCGGAGCCTGCTTTAAGGTGTTACATATTTGCGTAGTGACAAAAACAATATACCCTATACTATAAGTCTAGGGTATAAATATATGAATATGGACGGGCATACATATACTCCGATGCATGCTAGCGTCTGTTCGTTTGTCCGGGCACTTCCCGTATTCTGATCTTAACTAAATTTGGTATGTAGGTTACTTGTGTCCCAAGAACACAAATCGGGAACCGCAATTTTGGTCATCGACTGGACTAACGGTAGATTCTGTTTTGTTTAAAATAGAGTTACTCGCCCTAGTCTTTTTAAAAAATTTCAAAGCCGATTATGGACAACTTGAAAGCAAATGGATTGAAACTAAAATGTGCTTGCATGGGACGGGTCTAAAGTGCCGATGAACATTATTGTCATTTTTTTTTAATTTTATGAACTTACCGGGGAAATGAAACTCTAGGTGGCGATTGAGACTGAGACCTTATGACTACTAAGTGCGTATGTATTTATTTATATTGTTATAATATATATGTATAAAATTATTTATAGAAAGAAATCAAATATTGTAAAATGTAAAAATATATTTATTTTTCATGGTTGACTTAGGTGAGGGCTGTAGAACTACTCCATAAAGCTGCATACCGCACTGGACTAGGGAACTCAGTATTTTGCCCTGACCACCATGTCGGCAAATTGTCTAGCGAAGCTTTGCAACACTTCTTCAACGCCAACTACACATCGAACCGGTGTGCTGTTGTCGGAGTTGGAGTTGATCTACGTTTACTTTCTGGTTATGCTCAGGATTTCAATATTGAATCAGGAGAAGGCAAAACTGCTGAAGCAAAATATCATGGCGGAGAGCTTCGTTGTGATAAATCTGGAAATAAAGCCCACATTGCTATCGCTGGAAGCGCGGCTTCGCTTAAGAATTTGAAGGATGTTGCCACCTTTGCAGTGTTACAACAAGCTTGCGGCACAGGACAAAGGTGCGCATATGGAAATATTAACGGAGCTTTAGGAAAGGCTGTAAGTGGTGCTGTTGGGGAAACGCCATTTGAGTTTAGTTCATTGAATGCATCCTACACCGACAGTGGTCTTTTTGGATTTGTAATTTCTGTCGATGCTCGTCATGCTGGAAAGGTATTTTAGAAATATGTCAATATTACGTAATAACTCTTAATTAAAACCCAAACTATTATATATTGTAGGCGATTGAAGCAGCGGTGAAGTCGATGAAATCTGGAAATGTGTCAACAGATGATGTCGTTCGCGGAAAGGCTCTTTTAAAATCTGCGATTCTATGTAACAATGGAACAGACGGTGGACGCCTAACAGATATGGGCTTGCAAGCATTGCTAACTGGAAGTGTAAAAAGTGCTGACGAATTATTAGCTGCCGTCGATTCCGTAAGCCATGCTGATGTCTGTGGGGTAAGTCCTTTGAAAAGTTAGTGTTCGTTTACTTTTTTATGTATTTTTTTTTATTTTTAGGCTCTGAAAAAAGCGTCTGCAAACCTTTCAATGGGTGCAATAGGAAATTTGGGATTCGTTCCATATGTAACAGATTTATAAAAAAAAAGTTAAAAAATGGTTACCTTAATTTATAAAATGAAAAACGACGTAGATGTGTCGACGTGAATAAACGATACATTGAACACTAGATCTAGCGATGTGCAGTTCTTACATATTTAATTATTTACTATCATGTGTTAATGGTCGCAGTGCCCACCACTAGGGTCAGTAGCCTGAACCCTTTAATCTATCTATCTCTATCATGTATTAATATTTTCGAATGCTGCCATAAATTAATGTAAACTGCCGGCTTCCTCCTGTAATGTAGGAATAACAGCCAGTTTTCTCGCCTTGTCGTAAAAAGTGATTAAATATGACATCCTGTCCATTTAATCGCCTTTTACAAAATGCATTATTCGATATCTTTCACACGTTAACGTTACTAACTTGCTGTTACCACGCCGAAGGAGGAGGACCCTAGTCCAGGCACGGCAAATGAGGCAAAATGGTAAAACTTTCTATCCAACAATTGATTCTAATTAAATCGGGGAAATTCATCTACGAAAGGTGCGTTAAAAAGCACCTTTTTGCTGTGTGGGTTAAGTTCTTTCATACAATGCATTGAACAAAAAACAATTTTCCCTTTCAATTTGAAGAATCAAGCAACAAACAGACCCCCCCCCCCCGTTACACACGCAATACAATTATTTAATAGCTGTCACGATGTTTGAATGTCCGTGTTGTTTTCCTCTATGCCCAGATGGAAAAAGCAGTCACCTCGATGGGGTTTACTCATAAGTCATAACGCACGGGATAAGCGTGCGGGAGCTGCTGGACAATTGAAGATATGCTCAACATTATGCGGAGTGAAGCTGGACAGGAGTTCTGAATGTTATTGTCGATGCGGGACAGGTGTGAGTTCAGACGTGGGCACCGGCCAGAATAAAAAATTGAGCTAACGTAGTCCTGGTTACTCTAGGCAATCAAGACTCGTCTGGGGATATGGCAGGTGGTTGTGCATTAAGTACCATATTTGATTTAAGGTCCGCTATCGAAGAAAGCACTTCCTCACCATGCAGTGTTGTGATAGCTGGCGGTATCAAAGGGAACTCTTGAATTTGAGGACTTCCCTCTCACGGATCCTCATGTTGCGTCTAACACGACGTGGCGATGAGAATACTTTCCAGATCCTGAGGGGAACATTTTCAGATCCAAAAATTGAGTTTTCCGTACATATTTTACCGAAGGGGAAAGCATATGGAGGAGAAATCAAGAAATGTCAAATCCTGATCCGCTTGCAGGAACGCGCCCATTGACACTTAGCCAAAATCTCGGTTCATCTTTGGAAACGTAATTTCATCAATGGCCTAGACTTAATCTTTATCGCTGACTATAAACTTTACGCCTCTAAATGGTGCCTCAACACCGCTTGAACAACTTAATTTAAGTACCGCGAAAAAATATCCTTCTTATGCCACCATTGATAAACGTCCATATTTTGGTGCTCAATTGGAAAATCAGACAAGAAGATAAATCTTCTCATACAGTTTTTAACATCGCTTCAATGCGAGTATTTGGGACATTTACAATTGTCAGTTAAGTTCCTGGCATCTTAGGTTTTTCATTCATATAGCGTAAGAAAACAAATGGAACAAATATTATTAATTCGACGAAATATTTGGAATTAGTACATTTTTGTAAATAATTATTTTAAATCTTGAAACTCAGATAATAATTATAATTATTGATTTAAATGAACTTGAAACTTCTAGTAGTGCCCCGTATCTAAGTATTAATAGGTTAACAATTTTTGTATGATTACTTTGTGATGGGAACTCCTGCCAAACTACTGAACTGATTTTTATGATTTTTACACCATTAGATAGGTATTGTTTTAGAGGTGTGCACAAACTATATTTTATTAAATTCACAGAAATAGAGTCGCTAATTCGTGAATAATATTGCAAGCTTTCGTAGACTCCCAAACTTGAAAGTGGGAAGATGTATCCGCTGAGTATCAGCAACGAACATGGATTCACATAGAAGGGGCACTCAGTACATTAATTTTTGTGAAGCGGGATGCAAATAGTCAGCCACACACATGTTTACCTATTTTTGACAGAAATCTAAACGGGAAATTGCATTGGATAGATAAGGACAGCATCACTTTATAGTCAGCTGCTCAAATGACAGCTTCCCATGTTTTTGAATGTATTGGTTGTTTTTTCCCACAATTGCAATGGTGTGTGTGCTATCTCCCTATCGCGATCTCTTTCCGATTTACGAGATCATATGAATAGACATATTTCTGTCTATGTTTCGCAATCCTCTCGCAAAGCGATTGTGTATGGATAGTAGAATTTAACACATAGATAATTACGGGAATAGGAAACAACCTTTGGGTAACTTGTACTGAGTGCTCCTTCTATGTGATCCATGTTCGTTGGTATCAGTTCATTCGATTGTGGGTCATAGAGAATACCTATGGAGGAGCAATCCGCATATACTCAACACTAAACTATTTGAAGCAATTCCAGTCACTTTTCCAATTGGAACAATAACATTCCAGTCTGTCTCTCTGCCGCGGAACACCCGCCCGGTCCATATAGAGCAAAAGAGATGTCAAATTTCCATCCCCCTTCCTACTTCCTCACTTGTGCCGAATTGCTTCGTTTCTCTCGCTCTTTTTCATTTCCTCATATACTCTCTCTTCAAAGTTGTGGGTGGACTTGTATCCGCCGTGAATCGGTTCATGTATCCGCTGTGGGCGGGCTCATGTATCCGCTATGGATCGGCTCATGTATCCGCTATGGATCGGCTCATGTATCCGCTGTGGATCGCTTGGTTGGGGTAATGCATGAGTGGATTGTGGGTGGAAGTATTATTTTGGCGAGGGCTTTCCTGCGGATCGCTTGGTTCGGGTAATGTAAAATATAAGTGGAAAGTGGGTGGAAGCATTGTTTTAGCGAGTGCTTTCCTGGTAGCGACTCCTGCGCCGACTGCATTTCAAAACGCGGAATTGATCTTCTCTACTCTGGACGGCTGTTAAAAACGCGCCTATTACAATTCACTCGGGAACTCCTTCCAAGCTACTGCACCGATTTGTATTGTTTGTATCTTTCTATGCGGGTCTAATTATATTGTAGATACTGCATGGCATTGAGCTGAAAAGCAGCATTAGATAAATAATTTGTATCTTTCTATACGGTTCTGTGGTGCGGATAAAACGCACACGAAATAAACCAGAGTTCGTGTGCACGCACTATGCAGATATCTGATTTTGAATGCACTTTAATTAGTTTATTGCTAGAGACAGCAGTCGAATTACGGCTGATGTCTCTAGATTGATTGGACCTAGCCACAGTAGCAAGGTATGAACCGACGTGATAGTAGGTAGTTGGTCTTAAACATGGATTAATGTATTTTACACCATAAGGTTGGCCGCATATTGCATCCCGTTCGGGTATTTTCTGTTAGCAGCCTAACTTTGGAGTGATTCCGACAAACTTGATACATTTTGATATTGTTACAAGCTAAGCATCGGGTCGCTAGATGGTCGTCTAGTACAAATGAAAAGGTGATGACAGGAGGAAGAAAAAATAAAGAATTGTTAACTAGGTATTGTAGTTCTTGTTGAGTAACGTAAGGCCTAGCTTCCAAGTTCGTTTTCCAAGGGAAGGATAGCATTCTGAATTGAGTTTTTTTTTCGAAAAACTCCGTTCAGGCTGACAGCGTCGTATGCATAAACAAACAAGTATTTTATTTAAGCATGCTATTAACCAGATAGGTACGAAGTCAGCTTTACTAAGTGATATGTCAATAGATCCTTCCTTTACCAGAATGTACAATATATTAAGGCGAAGGGAACCTTCTTTTAAACCGTCGAGCCATTTTTTAAATTCTAACAATAGGCTTCAGGTGTATCAGAGGAAATCTCCGTGTAGTCATATGGCGTCCAGAATGAAAAATAATAATATTAATATATGCACAATTTATTGGCGATTTTATGCTCGACAATGATTTTATAGTATAGCTACAACGCAAATGGCTATAAATAATATAATTATGACCGTCCAGTACCCTATAAAAGAAAAAAGTAATATAAACAAGCAAATACTTTCTCAGATATGCCCTCACCCCATGTTTTATCCTGCCGGCTAACTAAACCAACATTTCGTGTCTCACTGCTAACTCGTGTATTCGTGTTATCCATTGTATCCGCCAAATTATCAATGATTTCTAGAAGTGATATAAAAGCATTATGTAAGAATATATACTTATGCAATTGGTAATAAAAGAACACCTTCGAATACATATTTGCCATCAAATGTGCTTTCTCTATTTATAATGAAGAATATAAATTACCATTTTGTTGATCTACTTCCCCATTCAAGCGAGACGCAAGTTCTTTTTGGCGAGCTATACTTTGGGACAAAGTGGCGAGACTTTTATCTTGTTCTTCGATAATTCGAACTTGAGTACGTCTCAAGTCGCCAGTGCTTTGCGTATTTGGATCAATAATAGCTACATCATTGTCATCATCTTCCCATAATTTCGAAGGTCCTGCAGATAACAGTGAAGCTCTCTCATTAGAACTTGTTGCCTTCAATTTGTTTTGTAACTGGTTGAATTTTGATTGTAGTGCTTCAACCTGACGTTGACGTCGTTCCAATTCATCGAATGTGCTTGTGAAAAGAAAAGCTTAGTGATCGACACTTGAAAAAGTTTTGATAAACTTACAGGCACGTTTTTTCTGATGAAAAATCTAATTTCGCTTTAAGCTGAGTTAATTCCGTAGAAAACTGTTTCAGTTGAATTCGTATTTTTCCCGATATTTTGTAATATTCTTCGGAAAGCTTTGGTTGACTGTCACGTTCAACGATTTGCGATTGAATGGAGTGACTAAGACGTTCACACGCCTCATACTCCGTTAACCTAAAATATAACATGATGAATAATTTATTAGCCAAATAAAAAAAATATATGTATATTAGCCAAGCAAACGAATAGGTGAATGAGGAGCAGAGTTATTTATGATGTTGGCCCAATGAATAATCCCAGTTTTGGACCTCGGTAGGCCAACGCAACTTTGTTCAAAAATCCAAAAAACACAGAATCCAAAATTTTACTTTCATTTGAACCACCATTGATGGAGGGCACAAGGCTTGTGCTATAAGGCAAGAAATGGGATTACAAGGGGTGTACACATACTGGCTCTATTTATCGTCCCATACTGAAGCATCGGGTTGTCGTCTGGCGGACGGTACTTAGGATTGTGTCTTACCGAACCCTGAGGGAGAAGGTCCGAAGATTGGAATGTACTGCCATCACGGGGGCGCCAAGCACTACACCGACTGCTGCCTTGGGCATTTTTGCAGAGCAGATGGCGGCGATTACAGCTGTTCGCCTCTGTGAAACCGGTCATTGGGCCGCGTCAATTGTAGGTCACTCGGCCAATATTATCCAACCTCCATATTCCCGAAGTTAAGTCCAATTCACAAAAAGGGAGATAAACTGCGGTGTGAGAATTACAGGGGCATATCACTAGTTTGTACGTCATATAAAATTTTGACGAAAATTCAAATAGAATAAAACCGTACGCAGAACGAATCATTGCCAAATATCAAAGCGGTTTCAGACCTGGTCGCTCCACAACCGATCAGCTCTTCACAGTCAAACTGATACTCCAGAGGTGCTGGGAATACAACGTAAACGTATACCAAATCTTTGTCGACTTCAAGCAGGCATACGACAGTATCGATCGTGGAGTACTGTACAACATCATGCTGCAATTTGGTATACCGGCCAAATTAGTGCGACTGACAAAGATGACGATGACCAACTCCGTCTCACAAGTCAGGATCCATAATAGACTTACTGATCTACACGCCCTGGTCTGAAACAGGGCGATGGACTGCTGCAAAAGAAGTTGGACTACGTATTAACGAGGGTAAAACTAAAATAATGATGCAATCGACGACAAGGACACCTACACAACCGAGCAACAATGTGGGGGACCTCAACATCGAGTTCGAGAACAACTTCATTTACCTGGGTTGCAACTTGTCAAGGGACGCCAACTGACGAAATCAAGCGACGGATACAGTTAGCTAATAAGACTTTTTTCTCGGTTCTCCCCATAATGAAATCGAAGCATGTGCACAGAAACACGAAGCTCCGCGTGTACAAAACCATTATACGACCAGTGCTATGCTATGGCTGCGAAGCATGGACCCTAAATGAAGCCTCCGAAAACATGCTAGATACATTTGAACGTAAGGTGCTACGGTGAATTTTCGGGGCTGTTTGCGATCGAGATGGATGGCGCATCCGGTACAACCATGAGTTGTATGAACTGCACGATGAGCTGCAAGTCTCGCAAATCGTCAAACTACAACGACTTCAATGGGCAGGGCATGTACAACGAATGGACGATGATCGCATGCCTAAAAGAGTAATGAATGCAGAACGAGTCGATGGAGCGAGACTGCCTAGACGACCGAGATCTCGTTGGGAGAGCTCAGTAGGTGTGGACGTCGCGCAGCTACTGGGCTTCCAAAATTGGAGGACGCGGTCACGTGACCGAGATAATTGGAGGACAATGATCCAGGCGGCCAAGGCCCGACGTCGGGCTGTCGCGCCACTATGATGATGATGATATTCCCGAAGTTACGGATTACACCTCCCCGAAATACTTGTTCGAAAGGGAACCCGATCCCCTCGAGGAATAAGTAGTCAGAAAACGCTATTAACCTCTTCACTAATGACTCCGAGACCAACGAAGGGGTGATATCAGGGGGCCCTACCATGTAATTCGACTCGAATTACTTTCAAAAGGATGAAAATGATACCATGCAACTCGAAAGCGAGTTTTTCCTTTTTAATAATCATTGAGTATTTGGTACGAAATCTTTCATTCGTAGCGAGTACAGTCGAGAACGGATAAGTGCAAAACATATAAAAGCCCGGTGACTTTTCACCTATTTTTTTCATATAATGTCTCCATAAGTGCAAAACGCATAAGTGCAAAAAACGCTTAAGTGAAATGTTATGGCAGGCCCATCATAAACACAAGCCAATTGCAACGGATGAGTGCAATGGTTTTTCGCATGAGCAAATAGGTCAGTCAAATTAAGTCAATTCTTGGCCCTTAGAGGAAATAATTATGAAAGATTTGGAAATAATTTTAATCCTTTTTATAGATCAAAAATAGGTAAGCTTAACTTTTGGTAGGTGAAAATCCGAAACAATTCGACCCTTTTTTAATACTTTCCTTATAACTCCAAGCCGTTGCCTCAGATCGAAAAATTTAGTAAGATGTACATTAAAAAGCGTCAAATTCTGCGTTCAATGCAATGCTCAAAGTCGGATTTCGGTTCAGAGTTATGTATAGTCTAAATCAATGGTCACAAAATGACAATTTTTGGGGCTTAGGAGAAAAATCACACTTTATCAATTTTCGAGCACACAGATCTTTGAAACGGACGCTCCAAATTAAAAACTTATAAAATAAATGATGAAGATAATTTGATTTCAAGTATATGGTGATCAATATTTTTCAATTCAACCAATTTTTAGTGTGGCTGTGAGTGGAAACTCAAAAACTTCACCAGGGAAAACACTGAATCGCACCTAATTCCCTACTTAAAAAAAAACCCGTTGAAATCAGATAAATTGTTTGCTAGATATATTGTATGTAGTTCCGAAAAATAAAATAAAAATGTGTAAACAATCAAAATCTTACTGTAAACAATCAAAATCTTACTTTTCACGAGTTTTCACCTAGACATCATATTAGTTTTATTATTAATTAATTAAAATCCCTATTTTGTTCTAAATGAACTGTGATAGCTTTGTGTTATCCTAATTATAAATTTATTGATAAAAAAAGACCCAATTACGCACTCATTTTCTTTGTTTTCCAAAGCTATATCTAGTAAGAAAGAAACAGTGGTCCAAGTGTGCTGTGCGGTAGCTAGCATGGCAGCCCCTTTACCTAACCTAACCTACACCGATGGGTCTAAAACTGAACAAGGAGTTGGGGCCCCAACACATGGGTACATAGCCTAGCGTTTTTCAAGCCGAGATCCATGCTATTGAGGTGTGGGCCAGGGTAGTTCTGGAAAACAATAGCCAGGCAACCATTAAGGCTTCCTGTTCACATAGGCTGACTTCAAACTGGTGAAAAAGTTTTATGAACTCCTCTGGCGACCGTCAACCAAATATTTTTGTATTGGGTGCCAGGTCAGTGTGGCATTGAGAGAAATTAAGCAGCGGATTAATTTGCAAGGCAAGGCTCATCATCAAATTTTCTCGGGCCGGGACGCTTTTGTGGTCTGGGCTTAGCTTCAGCACAGATTAAATAAATATGTTTATCTATGGCTTCAGCTAGGGCAATCACAATAGATTTGTCTAAAAGGATACGACGGCACTACTGGGACAACCTTACAGGACTGCGGCATTCAAAGGAGTTGATGAAACGCTTGAGTTACGTAGATACCACCCGCATGAGTTGAGCCGACCTTAGATTACTGGAGGGCTACCTATCGGGCCAGTATTGGGTGAGATTTTATCTAAACAAGATAGGTTTGAGACGGGAGTGTCGTTTTTGTTTGGAGGACGTTGAGACCACATGTAACATTTCAGTCACCACGTGCCTTTGGTCGCAGTACCCACCTTTAGGATGAGTAGCCAATATCTTCTTATATCTATTATACAATTAATATCATTTTTAGGGTGAGATATTAGCTACGATTCAGTATTTACTGCAATATTCTACCTGATGCGTTTTTATTAATATATAGGTAATACTGGGTTCATACAATATCACAGATAAATTCGATTTCGAAAATCAAAGTGTGCTGAGTTTAAATTTGTATTTGAGTTTCAGATCAAGCGAACTGGCCAGATTGAGCCGAGATCGAGTGCTTTGGCCGCAGTGTGAACATGAACTAAGGTCGGCTACTTTGCAAATGGAGGCTGCCATCTTGAAAACATCGCTTAATTATTTGGCTTGTCCTGTTTAAATATCTATCTTTAAATACGTCTTTTAAAAAATTTGGTAAAGCTTTTTTAAACTGCAGTCCATTATCTACAATTGGAGAATAAAATAAAACTTCTAGTATTTGTACTTACCGCAATACCGCTTTTAAGGTTGAAATTGCCAATTTTTTGCAGTTTCGATTACATTCATACTAAAAATGGTCCAAATATTAGCCACGATAGACTTGAAATCTTCAACTTACATTTAATCAGTTTTTCATTTGGGGCATCAGTTTCAAAGATCTGAGCTTGAAAATTGATAAAAAGTGATTTTTCAAAGCCTTAAAAATTATCATTTTGCGACTATTGACTTTGACAGTGGCTTTGAGCAGTGCATAGGACGCAGAATTCAGCGCTCTTTAGTTTACACCCTATTAAATTTTTCGGTCCGAGGCACCGTTTCGAAGTTATAAGATAAATATTTAAAAAAAAGTTCAAATTTAACAAATTTACACCTGCCAAAAGTTAAGCTCAGCTTATACGACTGAACAAACACAGTTTCCATGTATTCAGAATCTAGAGAAGGGATTACAATTATTTCCAGACATTTCCCAATTATTTCCTATAAAACCCCTAAATTGATTCAATTTTACTAGCCTATCTTTGCAACGGATAAGTGCAATCAATTTCATTGCCAGAGGCGATTGCACTTAACCGTTCTCGACTGTAGTCGATTCTTTTGGCTGCTACAGAATGGCCCATCTCTGTCCGTCGTTATCATGAATCTGGGCAGATAGCGGTTTGTGGCGCTGATGGTTGCCAGCAAATTGCTCACAGTTGGTTTTCAAAGCAATTTTCTGTCATCCACCATCGCGACTAACCGCTATACACATAAGTAGATATACGATGACAATGGCTTCCAATGGCCGGAGATGGGCCATTATCTGTAGCAGGCATTTGAAATTGGGAAACTCTGATGCCCGCTACAGACAATGGCCCAGCCCCGGCCATTTGGTGCCATCGCCACTGTGTGGACGGGCGGATGGCGTTCAGTGGTCAATGCCGCGTAACCGTCATTTCTACCAACAGTGATGGGCCATCGGATGGCCACAAATGGCTTCGAGAGCCTTTTCCTCCACGCGATGGCCCATCGCGTACACAACTTTGAACAGTCGAGTTGACAGGCCACTACACAATTACCGCAATGCTACTATCATCGACCTTCTGTCGCACGCGATCCGTTTTATTATTGCTGCCGTAATGCACAGAGCGACAGCTTTAAATTTCAATGGCCCACTATGCGCAATTTCCTGAAAGTCCATCGAAGACCATTGTGTGGACGGACGATATTTGAAAATATTTGAATTGATATTTGGTGTGTGATGGCGGCCATCAAAGTCACCATCGCGATGGGCCATTGTCCATAGCAAACTTGAAAGCTTTAAAAGTGCGTAATAGGAATAATTGGCGACTATTCAAAATCGAATGGGCGTAAAGTCTGCCTTATCTAAATCGACATGAATCATGTAGTCTAACATCCGACTATAATTCCAACTTTTCTTTGAATTTTTTTTTCTTTATAAAAACGTCTTCCGGCATTTAACGAGCAGTTCACATTCTGCCTTTTAGATCACTTAACAAATACGCTTGAGTTAAGATACACGAAGTTTTGAGTTTTAATTATTTTTAATCAAATAATACCAAGAATCCACATCAACCAGCGACATACCACCACAGGACGAAAACAACAATATGCTTGACGTTTGACAATGACAGATCAATGTATGAGTTAAAGCACTGCCATCTTTACTCTAAGGCCGGAGTGTCAGCTGATTGTCAAAGCACCAACGACAGGACAAGCTGTCAACTAAGTGTGAACTCGCGCGGTCGCCCGGTAAAATTTCGCGATATTTGTGCGTAAAAGTGAGTTTAGTGTCGGGATTTTAAGTGAAAATAAAAGAAGTGGCTATCAGTGCCGTGCGAAAGTGAAAAAAACGTGAAGTGCCGGGAAATATCGAGTAAAATGGTAAATTGAAAAGTGCGAGGTTAGGAAAGTGCGACACGGGAAATTTCGGATTTTTCGTTAATTTTCCGGCAATTAGACTAGTGTGAATGGTGCAGCACTACCTTGGGTCGAATCCTCGGGCCGGTGAGTTTAACGGAAACTCCCGGAAGTGCCCCAAAAAGTGAATTCAAAGTGGTTGTCAAATGACAACATTACAGGTGATTTCCGGCCTTTCCATCGGAATTCATAGGGTAAGTATGCGTTTTTTGTTGTGGTAGAATTTAAGTGGATTGATGCGCCCCAAAGTGTAGATTTTGACCACGATGTTGACGAACCGGACGAAAGTTTCACTGCTAGGCATCTAGTCCTGTCAGCTGCAGTGAAACTTTCGTCTGGCTCGTCAACAACGCGTGCAAGACCCGTATTTTGGGGCGCATCAATCCACTAAAATTTTAGCACAACAAAAAACGTATACTTACCCGATGAAAAGGCCGGAAATCACCTGTAATGTTGTCATTTGACAACCACTTTGGATTTACAATACTTTTTAGGGCACTTCCGGGAGTTTCCGCTGAACTCGCCGGCCCAAGGATTCGTCCCATGGTAGTGCTGCACCATTCACACTGGCCAAATTGGCGGAAAATTAACGAAAAACACGAAATTTTCCGTGTCGCACTTTCATAACCACACTCATGTCTCGCGCACTTTCGAGCAGTTAATTTTGGTTGGAAGTTCGCGGCATCTTGCGTTTTTTTCACTTTTAAATATCAGTGACAAGCACTACTTTCAATTGCACTTTAAATCGCGACACTAAAATCACTTTTACGCACAAAAATCGCCAGATTTCAATAGGTCGACTGGACGCGTTCTTCACTTTGTTTACATATGGTTCACTGCTTGTCATGACGTCATTACTTTGACACTCTGGCCTGAGAATAAAGATGGCGGTCGACCTCTTGAAATTTGGCGATTTTCGTGCGTAAAAGTGATTTTAGTGTCGCGATTTTAAGTGCAGTTGAAAGTAGTGCTTGTCACTGATATTTCGAAGTGAAAAAAAACCCAAGGTGCCGCGAACTTCCGACCAAAATGAACTGCTCGAAAGTGCGCGGGACATGAGTGTGTTTATGAAAGTGCGACACGAAAAATTTCGCATTTTTCGTTAATTTTCCGGTAATTTGGCTAGTGTGAATGGTGCAGCACTAACCTGGGACGAATCCTCGGGCCGGTGAGCTCAGCGGAAGCTCCCGGAAGTGCCCCAAAAAGTGAATTCAAAGTGGTTGTCAAATGACAACATTACAGGTGATTTCCGGCCTTTTCATCGGAATTCATAGGGTAATTATACGTTTTTTTTTGTGTAAAAATTTTAGTGAATTGATGCGCCCCAAAATACGGGTCTTAAACGCGTTGTTGACGAGCCAGACGAAAGTTTCACTGCAGCTGACAGGACGAGATGCCTAGCAGTGAAACTTTCGTCCGGTTCGTCAACATCGTCGTCAAAATCTACACTTTGGGGCGCATCAATCCACTTAAATTCTACCACAACAAAAAACGCATACTTACCCTATGAATTCCGATGAAAAGACCGGAAATCACCTGTAATGTTGTCATTTGACAACCACTTTGAATTCACTTTTTGGGGCACTTCCGGGAGTTTCCGCTGAGCTCACCGGCCCAAGGATTCGTCCCAGGGTAGTGCTGCACCATTCACACCAGCCAAATTACCGGAAAATTAACGAAAAATGCGAAATTTTTCGTGTCGCACTTTCATAACCACACTCATGTCTCGCGCACTTTCGAGCAGTTCATTTTGGTCGGAAGTTCGCGGCACCTTGCGTTTTTTTTCACTTCGAAATATCAGTGACAAGCACTACTTTCAACTGCACTTAAAATCGCGACACTTAAATCACTTTTACGCACGAAAATCGCCAAATTTCAAGAGGTCGACTGCACGCGTTCTTCACTTTGTTTACATATGGTTCACTGCTTGTCATGACGTCATTGCTTTGACACTCCGGCCTGAGAGTTAAGATGGCGGTGGTGGCAGCCATCAATATACATATATATTGAACAGATATGAAATAGGCACAGAGTGGGGGTAAAAATTTGAATATCGAGTTCTGGCACTGCCATCTTTACTCTCAGGCCGGAGTGTCAGCTGATTGTCAAAGCACTAACGACATGACAAGCAGTCAACCAAGTGTGAACTCGCGCGGTCGCCCGGTAAAATTTCGCGATATTTGTGCGTAAAAGTGAGTTTAGTGTCGGGATTTTAAGTGAAAATAAAATAAGTGGCTATCAGTGCCGTGTGAAAGTGAAAAAAACGTGAAGTGCCGGGAAATATCGAGTGAAATGGTATATTGAAAAGCGCGAGGTTAGGAAAGTGCGACACGGGAAATTTCGTATTTTCGTTAATTTTCCGGCAATTAGACTAGTGTGAATGGTGCAGCACTACCTTGGGTCGAATCCTCGGGCCGGTGAGTTCAGCGGAAACTCCCGGAAGTGCCCCAAAAAGTGAATTCAAAGTGGTTGTCAAATGACAACATTACAGGTGATTTCCGGCCTTTCCATCGGAATTCATAGGGTAAGTATACATTTTTTGTTGTGCTAAAATTTTAGTGGATTGATGCGCCCCAAAATGCGGATTTTGACGACGATGTTGACGAACCGGACGAAAGTTTCACCGCCAGGCATCTAGTCCTGTCAGCTGCAGTGAAACTTTCGTCTGGCTCGTCAACAACGCGTGCAAGACCCGTATTTTGGGGCCCATCAATCCACTAAAATTTTAGCACAACAAAAAACGTATACTTACCCTATGAATTCCGATGAAAAGGCCGGAAATCACCTGTAATGTTGTCATTTGACAACCACTTTGGATTTACAATACTTTTTAGGGCACTTCCGGGAGTTTCCACTGAACTCGCCGGCCCAAGGATTCGTCCCATGGTAGTGCTGCACCATTCACACTGGCCAAATTGGCGGAAAATTAACGAAAAACGCGAAATTTTCCGTGTCGCACTTTCATAACCACACTCATGTCTCGCGCACTTTCGAGCAGTTAATTTTGGTTGGAAGTTCGTGGCATCTTGCGTTTTTTTCACTTTTAAATATCAGTGACAAGCACTACTTTCAATTGCACTTTAAATCGCGACACTAAAATCACTTTTACGCACAAAAATCGCCAGATTTCAATAGGTCGACTGGACGCGTTCTTCACTTTGTTTACATATGGTTCACTGCTTGTCATGACGTCATTACTTTGTCACTCTGGCCTGAGAATAAAGATGGCGGTGGTTATGGCTGACATATCCGCGCCTGCTGGCGACTGCGCAGTGAAACGCGCACAACACGTATTAATATTTGGCTCAGGGGCCCGAGGATCGAGGGGCCTAATGCTTCGCAAATGTCAAAATTGTGGCTGAGTGGCCGATGGCGTACCGACATTTACCGAACATATGGCGACGGCGTGCAAATGGGTAGCAGTGCGCATGCGCGGCTTGGTTCGAAAATAGCCTGAAGCACAGAGTGGGGATAGTACTATTACCGATCTGTTATATTTAAATCTATGTGTGCAGCGCCATCTATAGGTAGATATACGGGCCTCCGCTCAGCTGGTTTAGACGGCTAAATTACGCAATGATTTCCTTTAATGACGCCATCGTAACCACAATTCAGTGGTCGGCCACTGGTGCTGGCGAGTCCCCGGTATTTGTGCGTTCCGTGTTTAGTTTTCGTTTTCCGCGTTCAGTGTTTATTTGTTAATAAAATTTAATCTAGTGTTCCGGGAAAACAAACACGTGCGCGATGAAAGTGTGTCGTGCGGTCAAAAGATGTATTTTGTCAAGTGTGTACTGTTCCATAATGCACTGCGACTGATCCCCGGGGCTGCGGCTTCGACCAAATTGCTACAAGTGTGCAGAAAGTGTGTTTTTAGAGGACAAAAATGCCGCCTGACGCAATTCCAATTGTAAACATATGTCAGCACCAAAGGCACTTTTTTTAAATACACGTGGGAGCACCAAAAAGTAGGGCTAAACTGTTTGCACTTGATAAAAAAGGAATAACTGTACTATCATATCTTCGCGCCTAATTTGAAATTTCCACACATGTATATTGATGTATGTATACAGGGTGTAACTAGTACTGAGGTTCAAACGAAAATGGGAGATAGATGAACTTGTCTTGAGTGGAAAATCATTCTACACATACTCCCGTTTTTGCACCGTTAAGGAGATAGCGCGATTTTAAGGACGAAGGATTTTCATCGTACCTGTGATCTCTGTTTGATCTCTAACTTCTGCTGTACTTAGCGTAACGTAATAATTCTGGGCTCGTTGGAAAGGACACAAATTCTTCTTTCTAATTGCTATCAACTGTGTCAATAGTGTTATACTTTTTGAGAAAATTCATTTAAATGACACAAAAATAATAAAAAATAAAAAACAAAAAGTCCTGTTTTCTCCAAGAAGGCCCTGATTAACCACCAAATTTTATTACATTTTCGGAAAGCCCATAAAATTTCACTAAGTTTGCAAACAGAATTTCTTCATAGGTTGAATTGTAAAGCAGCGGGGCTAACAGTTATCAAGCACGTTCCCTTCACGTTAATCTGGTTTGACACCCGTCATTCGCCGAAGGAGTATGATTAATAATAGTGAGGACGAAATAAAAGAGAGAAGTATAGTTTATTACGTTTATTTAATTTATTACGTTTACAAATAATTTTCAACATGTCCGCCGTTGTGGAGCAAGCACAAGTGGTATCGCCGACGAATGGCATTGGTAGGGTTCACACGCAGTAGTTGGGCTCGCAACTGATCGCATGCTTCGGTGATAGGGGAAATGAGCTGTTCTCGTGTATGAATTTCCTCTGCGTAGACGATGCTTTTCAAATACTCCCAGACATAAAAGTCCATGGGAGTTAAGTCGGGAGATCGTGGAGGCCATGCAATGGGACCGCCACGACCAATCCATCGATCCCGAAAATTCGCGTCGAGCCACCGACGGACATTAGCACCATAATGCGCTGGCGCTCCATCGTGCTGGTACCAAAACCTGATCAGTACACGGAGTGGTATATCCTCTATGAGGTCTGGTAAAGTTTCCTCCAAAAATTCGGCATAATTGGTGGAATTGAGAAATGGGGGAAGAAATACCGGACCGATTAAAATTATTTGTAAACGTAATAAACTAAATAAACGTAATAAACTATACTTCAACTCTTTTATTTCGTCCTCACTATTATTAATCATACTCCTTCGGCGAATGACGGGTGTCAAACCAGATTAACTTGAAGGGAACGTGCTTGGTAACTGTTAGCCCCGCTCCTTTACAATTCAACCTATGAAGAAATTCTGTTTGCAAACTTATAGTGAAATTTTATGGGCTTTCCGAAAATGTAATAAAATTTGGTGGTTAATCAGGTCCTTCTTGGAGAAAACAGGACTCTTTTGTATTTTTCTTTTAATTTTTTATTATTTTCGTGTCATTTAAATGAATTTTTCTCAAAAAGTATAACACTGATTGACACAGTTGATAGCGATTAGAAAGAAAAATATGTGTCCTTTCCAACGAGCCCAGAATTATTACGTTACGCTAAGTACAGCAGAAGTTAGAGATCAAACAGTGATCACAGGTACGAGGGAAATCCTTCGTCCTTAAAATCGCGCTTTCTCCTTAACGGTGCAAAAACGGGAGTATCTGTAGAACGATTTTCCACTCAAGACAAGTTCCTCTATCTCCCATTTTCGTTTGAACATTTAGTACTAGTTACACCCTGTATAGTTTATACTTATTGTGAATACACACTTGAGTTACTGTCAAGAAATAATTGTGGGTTTTGATTTTTATGTTCCGGCTGTTGCTCCTGAATTATCCATTAAGGATACAACAAATTGGCGACGAGGTGAACCAGTGATACTAAACCCGGCAACGAATCAAGGAAAAGAAAAAGTCTCACGAATCGAACGAAAAACATCAAATTGCGACAAGTACCAAAACATAACCTGGAAATCAAAAACGTGAAGTCAATCTTTTTCGAGGCGAGATCTTTTCAATTACATTGATTGATTCGTAAACGTATCAACATCAGAAAAAAAAATATAAAATCAACGTGTGATTCGTCCTCTTGGAAAAACGAATATCAATCGGATTCAAAATGGATCAACAACAATTTAGCCAGTTCATAAAGCTACAACAAGAAATGATGTCGGCTATGCTGAAACAACAACAGGAGATTGCAACAACACAGAAGGCCATCGCCGAAATGCAAAGTAATCAAGAAGTGGCACCAAAGACAGGACAAGCACATACAGCGTTACTGCCGAACTTCGAACATTTCGATCAAAAGAGAGAATCTTTTAGAAATTACAAGCTAAGTTTCGAAAATTATACAGCCATGAAAGGTATTGCAAATAACGAAAACTATTGTGCTAAACTGTTACTAAATTCAATTGGGGCAAAAAACTTTAACATGTTAGCGACCTTAGCGGAGGCTTATTTGCATATTCCTGTGGACGAGTCTTCAAGTCAAATTCAGACAATGGCTGGTATGAAGAATAATGTACTAAATGTAGTAAAGATAAGTTTACTACATATTATGTACTAGAGGTATTGTTTGGTATGAATAAACGGTTGTTTACTACACTACAACTTTCGAACTTACTACAAAAATGACGAGTTTTGTCGATTTAATATGAATAAAACCTGACTATACTACATTTTTCATGTAGTAAACAAAATGCAACCTACACTTGTGTTTACTACAGTTGAGTTTCGTAATTCTATGCGAATTGGTGCATTTTTTGGCGATTTCAAGATAAGTAAACCAACGCCATGAAGATGTGGTTTAACAATCAATATATGTGCACAGTCTGGAGCTCCTATCGATTTAGGGAAAGTAAATTTTCTTCTTCTGTAGTCGGAAATTCATTCTTTGAGAATTCATTAAGCGACCACCTCTGGTTTCACCACTTTCTTCACCCATAAAATAATCAGCCAACCAATGCACGTTTTCCGCCGTAAATCTGTACAGGGACTTAAAATTATCTTCAGTAGCTACACGACGGCTAGAATATTTTTTTTTGTTGGCGAGGCTGTATTAGGCTTAGAAACATCGCCATGGTAAAAACAATGACGCAAACGGCGATACTAAGATATATGTCAATACGTGACACATGCTATATTTTATTTTCGAAGTAGCATTTGCTGTAACTTCGAAAAATGGTTTTTATTCATACGACCCTTGGACTTTTTCGGTAGAGTTTACTTTTGAGTAGTTACTACAAATTTTAGAATTTGCTAGTTTTTATTCATACCAGCCAATATCAACCCACCGTGGGACTTACAAAGTTAACCGGCTTTCGTTTGGCATTAAAACAGCACCATCTGAGTTTAACAGAATTATAGACCAAATTATGCAGGAAGTCCCAGGAACTGAGACATACTTCGATGATATAATCGTACGTGGAAAGACTAAAAGTGAATGCCGTGAGAATCTTATCAAATGCCTCACTCAACTTAGAAAATATGATCTTCACGTGAATAAGGACAAATGCGAGTTTTTTCAAGAGCGGCTGGAATTTTTGGGACACATTATCGAAGAGAACAAAATATCGAAGGCCCCATCAAAAATCGAGGCCATTGTGAAAATACCAAAACCAGAATCCGCGGACGACATAAGACGCTTCCTTGGATTAATAACGTATTATTCAAAATTCATTCCCAACGCATCTACAATAACAGCGCCTCTGCGAGAACTCTTACAAAAGGGCCAGAAATTCAAATGAACTACATTGTGAAAAGGCATTCAAAAAACTAAAGGAAATAATATCCAGCGATAGGGTTTTGGTTCCATATAATCCTGAACTTCCCGTTATCCTGGCATGCCGGTGGGAATCGCTGGCGTACTTTCCCATAGTATCAATGGGCGAGAAAAGCCAATCGCTTTTGCCTCTAGAGCACTGACATCTGCCGAAAAAAAATATTCTCAACTGGATCGAGAGGCTTTAGCGATAGTTTTCGCCGTTGACCATTTTTTTCAATACCTGTTTGGTCGCAAATTTAAACTCATCACCGATAATCAACCTCTTGCGAGAATTTTTCATCAAAACGCGAAGCTACCCCCAATGACAGCGGCGCGATTACAACGTTACGCAGCGTTCCTGTCTGGATTCAATTATCAAATCGAGTGCGAACAAGGTATCAACAATGGCAATGCCGATTGTTTGTCACGAGCCCCGATCGAGGGTTCCAAGCACACCGACACTTTCATCAATGCAGAGGTACATGACATCTGCGAGGCGACCGTAAATACCATTTCAACCTGGACATTGACGTTTAATTCAATCCGCGATGAAACTTCCAAGGACCCTCAACTTTCAAAACTTTTGCACAAACATCAAACAGAGAGCGACTCGGACTTAGACTTAATCGTGGACAACAATATAATCTTCAAAGGGCAACGAGTGGTCGTACCAAAAACTCTTCAGTCAGCAGTCCTGGAAGAATTACATCGTACCCATCTGGGTATAACCAGAATGAAACAACTCGCTAGACGCTGTCTATTGGAAAGGAATAGATAAAGACATCGAACAGTTTGTACGAGCTTTTGCCAACTGCGCAAGCATCAGGCACAGCCCTCCAAAGGCGCCATTGCACCCGTGGACCGAGCCCTTCCAAGGGTATCAATTCTTAATTGTGGTCGACTCAAAATCAAAATGGGCGGAGATCGAAACATGTCGCGCAGCACCAACATCAACTTCAACCATTATGCTCCTCAAGGACATATTTTATCGCCATGGATTTCCCGACTTCATGGTACTGGACAACGCATCAATCTTCACAAGCGAAGAATTTAAAAATTTTTGTAAACAATCCGGGATATTTTTGAAGTTTATCGCTCCTGGACACCCAGCAACCAATGGACTTGCTGAACGCAACGTCCAAACACTCAAAAATCGATTTTTAGCAATGGACGACGAATCATTGCCAATGCGTGAGAAAGTTCGTGAAATTCTTTTTCGCTACCGAGCAACACCCCTCAGCAATGGAAAATCACCAGCGGAAATGTACTTGCACCGCTCCATACGAATTCAACTGGACACCCTGAAACCTACGAATTTTCAGAAATCATCGATTGCAATTAAGAGCGCGTTGACACGATCAAACTACGGTTTGACAAACCACCTACTTGAACGTGTCAACCCCTTGTCAAACTGGTTTGATGTCTTGTGCTTCTGTCAAACCGTAGTTGGACGGTGCTCAACTTTTCATCAAATGCTAGTTTGTCAAATCGTAGTTTGATCATGTCAACGCGCTCTAAGGGGACGCGACAATTAAGCGTGGGAGAACGAGTACTGGTACGTTATTATTCGAGTAGCAACAATAAGGCTGCGCGCAAGTTGGCACACGTTCGTGTGTCGCGTTCACGTGTTTTATGTCAAACGGTGTGAGTCTATGGTTTTCAACCAAAGACACGAATCTGTCAATTTGGCAAATGCTCGGCTGTTGTCGTATCATCAAATTGGATTCATTATTTTGCGTTAATGCCAATAATTTAGTATGAAATATGTGCTTATGCACATCCTACTACTCTCCAGTCGTTTGTTTTGCCACTCAATTCTTACCTAATTATCCGTTTTAAAGAACAATAATGAACTCAGTTTGGTGATACGACAACAGCCGAGCATTTGTCAATTTGACGGATTCGCATCTTTGGTTGCAAACCATAGACCCAAACCGTTTGAAGCAAACACGTGAGCGCGACACGCGAACGTGAGCCAACATGCGCGCAGCCTAAGAATTTGTGGAAACCAGGGACCATAATTCAAAAATTTGGGAAACTTCACTATCAGGTTAAGCTAGATGACGGATATACGTTCAAGCGCCACATTGATCAGTTGTGTTCATCAAAAGTTCAACTCCAGCAAACATCGAGGAGAGACCACCCAACTTCAATCGAGCGAAACGCCAACCGCGAAGAAGATCTAATGCAAACAGCTAAGGAACTCGACTTAAAGCGCGTTGACACGATCAAATTACGGTTTGACAAACCACCTATTTGAACGTGTGAACCCGTTGTCAAACTGGTTTGAAGTCTTGTGCTCTTGTCAAACCGTAGTTGGACGGTGCTCAACTTTTCATCAAATGCTAGTTTGTCAAACCATAGTTTGATCATGTCAACGCGCTCTTAGGTGATCTGGTTAGCGTACCGGAGACCAGCATTGTGCCGCAGATGGAGATGCCCCGGATGGAGGTATCTCTCGATATCAATGAAACTATAAGTATTGAAACCGATATTTCAAGCGATATTCAATCCCAAACTTTACGTCGATCCAACAGACCACGTCAGAAACCAACGTATCTCAGACATGACTACGTTTCGTAATTTAAACCATTTAATATTTTTCATAAGATTCAAACTAATTAATATTTTTCATAAAATTCAAAGTAATTAATATTTTCATAAAATTCAGGTATTTCAATTTCAAACAATTTTCGAAATGAGCATGTTTATTTTCAGTATCCTTATCGAAACTTAAAAACTCAAGTTTTTGTAATCAATTAAAACGTAAAGTAAATTCAAAGAATAGAGTTAAATATCAGTAATTAAGTTTGCAACAAGCGTGGGAGACTATCATATCTTCGCGCCTAATTTGACATTTCCACACATGTATATTGATGTATGTATATAGTCAACGCCATCTAGATAGACAGGCCTGGGCTCAGCTGATCGTTGCGTCATTATTTCCTTCGCCTTCGAACAACGTCAACCAGTAAACCCTACGATTGTAGATGCCGGAAGTTCTTGCCTGGAACAGAATGGCCTGGTTCCGTCCAAGCAATCTGGCATATTAATACCAGATGTGTCTTACAATAGCCCTGATATGTCTTCACCGGATTTGTCCATTAAACCTGACGCTACGACTAAAACCCCAGAGGTGCGTATCGTACCACGCACACATGACCATTTAGATCTGAATGGCTCATTAGAAACTCAGTCGAGCGCAGTGACTACTGTAAATTCTTTACCTTCCACTAGTGTCTCACCGTCCACTACCGAATCGAAACCCATCCATTATAGTTTTAAGCCGCTGCATGAGCGTTTAAAAGAATATCAAGTTGCTCGTCGTCGAATTTTCAGTGCCGACGAACTTAAACCAAGTCGCCCAAAACGATCAACTTTACGTTTACGTAAGTTTTGGCGTAACGTTCTTGCTAATCGTCGACGATGCTCTGGTATTCTTTTGAACCGTCCCCGTGATGATATTAGACCATACGCTGAGGTTTCCATGCTTAATACTTCAGTAAGTGGCCTAATTGATACGGGGGCGTCATGCAGTGTAATTGCGTCGGATTTTGCGAAGAAATTCCTGGCGGCACCCAATCATCCTTGGGAGAGATTCCGGATGGGGGTTACCACTGCTGATGGCACCCGCCATTCAGCCGTTGGAAAAATTTCCACTTCTGTCACCTTTAGAGGGCGTACAGAAACCATAGAGTTTCTGATAATGCCAACCCTCAGCCAGAATCTCTACCTCGGAATCGATTTCGTGCGCAGATTCGGGCTTGCTCCTGCACTTTTCAATGACTCTTTATATTCAGCAGCCTTGTCATTAGAACCTATTGAACGTGGAGTCAACCAACATCCGTTGACCGCGTCTGAACAAGCTAGCCTCAATGCAGTCATTGCAAGATTTCCATCCTTTTCTGCGGAAGGCTTAGGGCGTACGAACCTTATATCACACGCCATCGACGTCGGAGGCAGCAAGCCTATTAAGCAGAGATACTATGCGATCTCTCCCGCCGTCGAAAAGCTTCTCCATGCGGAAATAGACCGGATGCTTGCAATGGGTGTCATTGAGGAATCCCAAAGCGCTTGGTCATCACCAGTCACCCTTGTAGTCAAACCTAATAAAGTTCGCTTGTGTCTGGATGCACGTAAGGTCAACGAGGTGACGTTGAAGGACGCTTATCCTTTGCCACTCATTGATGGAATTCTGAGCCGCCTCCCAAAGGCCAAATTCATTTCGAGTTTGGACTTGAAAGATGCGTTTTGGCAGATTCCACTCGATGCGGCGTCAAAGGATAAGACTGCCTTCACCGTCCCCGGCAGACCGTTGTATCAATTTGTTACAATGCCTTTTGGGCTTTGTAACGCCCCGCAAACGATGCAACGGCTAATGGACCACGTCATCCCAGCGCACTTGCGACACCAAGTGTTTGTCTACTTGGATGATCTGCTGGTGATTACATCATCGTTCGAAGAACACCTCAAGCTACTGGAAGAAGTAGCCTTCTATATGAGAAAGGCAGGGCTGACCCTGAATATAGAGAAGAGTAAGTTTGTTATGAAGGAAGTCTCTTATCTGGGTCACGTTATCGGTCACGGAACCATCGGGACTGACTCCGACAAAATCCGCGCAATTACAGACTTTCCCAAACCGAAGACTGTTAGACAGCTGCGTCGATTCCTGGGTATGTGCGGATGGTATCGGCGATTTGTCCATAATTACGCCGCCATTTCGGCCCCGCTAACAGACATGCTCCGCAAGAACCGTGGTTTCGTCTGGACAGATGAAGGTTCTTCGGCATTTAACGCACTTAAAGACAGCTTAACTAAGGCACCGGTGTTGCACAGCCCAGACTTTTCGCGTCCATTCGCAATACATTGTGATGCAAGCCAGGACGGCATTGGGGCTGTGCTGACACAAACCACCGATGAAGACGCTGAAGTGCCTATCGCTTATATGTCGAAGAAGCTTAATTCTGCCCAACGAAATTATACTGTCACGGAGCAAGAATGTCTAGCGGCGGTCCATGCTATTAAAAAATTCCGCGCATACGTGGAGGGCCAAGAATTTACGATAGTCACTGATCACGCTTCGCTGAAGTGGCTAATGAATCAATCGGATCTAAATGGCCGATTGGCTGGGTGGGCTCTTAAACTACAGGGGTTTAAGTTTACTATAGTCCATCGAAAAGGTAGCCAAAACGTCGTCCCTGATACCTTGTCTCGAGTCCACTGTTCAGAGTCTTTGGCTTTGAGCGACCCATTTGATGACTCCGTGGAAGTGGACTTGGATTCTCCACACTTTCGGTCTCCAAAATATCTTGACCTTATCGACCGCATTACTTTGAACCAACATCAACTCCCAGACATGAAAGTATCTGACGGATTCGTGTACAAACGAACTGAGTACGCGACCGGAGATGAATTGCAGGAGCAATTATCCTGGAAACTTTGGGTTCCAGAGGAGCTTCGGTTGGACTTGCTTATAAGAGCGCATGACCATCCCTTGAGCGCTCATGGCGGTATCACCAAGACACTTAAACGCCTTCGTGCACTATTCTTTTGGCCGAAGATGGTCAAACAGGTCAAAGAATATGTGTTGTCTTGTGATATCTGCAAGTCTACCAAAGCTCCGAACCAATGCCTTCACCCTCCTATGGAAGGCCAATTCACCTCCGATCGTGTATTCCAAAGATTGTACATGGATCTGTTAGGTCCTTTCCCCAGGTCTAGGTCAGGTAATGTGGGTACGATAGTCTTAGTGGACCATTTATCCAAGTTCTCTTTTGTGGAGCCTATCAAAAAGTTCAAAGCCGGGATTCTGACCAGTTGGCTTGAGACTCGGATTTTCCATGTCTTCGGGGTTCCTGAGACTATGGTGACGGATAATGGCGTGCAGTTTAAGTCTCACGTTGTAATGTTGGATGGTACTTTACTAATGACTGCAAGATGCAATCTTATTATTACGGCGTAATCGCCAATCTTTCCCTAATAGCTGGTGAGTCTGTGAGTCGCCAATTGCAACTTCCAATTACAGACTGCCCTTCCCTTATACAATATCGCCTATTTATACTATCACTTATTACTAACACATGTTTTCTTACAAATTAGTCATTACTATACCTATTCCCTATTCCCATGCTCCAGATTCACCTAAAAATCAAGTGACATCATCACAATAACTTTTGACCTAATTTCCGGTCACTTATTGTGATATGGAGAAAGTAAACGTGATTCACAAGCAATGCAACTAAAGTATGCAAGAATCAAGCAGTGCAATATGACACCAAGAATGCATGCTCAATAATTGCTTTTGCTTACTTCGTTGCTTGTTTGTTTACAAACGAAGGAAATACTATTCTTAAGGTGAGTGTACACCATATGTACACTACACCCATGGGGTTTTTGGTGATTTGTGTTATACAAATCATAATAATAATTATAATACTACTCCACGTGTAGGGTATCTGGAACATGAGGTTTACAATATCCTCTTAATATTTTACATATAATTTTTTTTTTTTTTTTTTTTTTATATATATATATATTGTTATTGAATGTTAATTACTCAAAATTTTTTTAGTCTATTCTTATGTATTGTTTTAGGAATTCCCTTATAATCTATTGTTACATTTGTATTATCAATACTTATTACATTAAATGGTCCCACATAAGGTGGTTGACCTTTCTTTTTGTTTTCATTCTTTACTAATACCTTATCGTTAACTAATATTATAAGTGGGTTTACATTTTTATCTTTCTTAGTGCGGTTAAGTTTTGTTAATTCAATAAGTTCACGGGCTTTAGATACTGAAAATCTGAGTCTAACTTTAAGTTCATTTGCATAATTATCGAGATTATATACTGTGTCATTAGTTGTAAGAATATCATTGGGCAGAGTAGGTAATTTACCGAAAACTAACTCAAAAGGACTGTAGTTATTATCTACGTGTGGCGTTATATTATACGCGAAAGTGTAATATGGTAACCAAACGTCCCAATTCATATCCTCAGCAAAAGTTAGCATGTACTCATTTAAGACACGATGATTTCGTTCTATAGCACCCAAAGTTTCGTGATGATATGGTGTAGAGAAAATCTGTTTGATTTTTAGCATATCGCAAATTTCTTTTAATAATTTGTTAGTGAATTCAGAACCCATATCCGCTTTAGTACTTTAAATAAACCATGAGTTAAAATTAAGTTTTCTACTAGAGATTTAGCTACGTTTTTGGCTTCTTTAGTTTCTAAAGGCGCGGCAATAACGAATTTTGATAGCTCGCATTGCATGGTTAATATATATCGGTAACCGTTTGATATTCGAAGTGGTCCTACAATATCTATACAAATGGTTTCAAAACTTGTAGCTGGCGTATCTGTTTTTATCATTCGTTCTTTAGTATGACGTATCTGTTTATTAATTTTACATTTTTCACAATTGCTTACGTAATCTTTTATCATCCTATTCATATTTTTCCAACAGTATCGTTGTTTAAGTTTTAAGCATGTTTTTCTGACTCCGAAGTGTCCTCCGTGTGGCGTATCATGATACTCTTTAATTAATTCTTTTTGACGACTAATTTCTTTGATGTTTTCAGGGGCTTTATAAATAATTATATTTACTTTCACGTGAAAATCTTGTTGCAACATATTAATAATATATTTAAATTTTTCAATAGACAATGCTTGGAAAATTTCATCATTTGTTGGTATGGCTAGCGTATGAATTTTCCAATTAAGCGCCGTTTCCAATAGCTTCTTCATGATAGGCACGTATACCATATCAGAATTATCGCTATTGTTGGTATGCTTCGCATTGTAGGATGAAATGTTAGACGCTTTATTAACGGAAACGTATTTCCTGTTAACACTATCGCTGTCATATATACATATTGCATCCTTTGTACGTACAATTTTTGGTTTATTTCCATTTCGGATAATAAACTTCAGTTTAATAATATTTCGGATATCCGTCAATGATGTACACTCCCATACTCGAAGTTGATCAGGCTCCGATTGTAATCTGGGTAGGTCATCCTTATTATTCACATTATTATTTTTATAGTGCACTTTGTTGTCTGACTGTTGTTTAGCCGACATCCCCCTTGTTATCGCCAAAGTTTTCTTTATAGTATTATCGTTGTCGAGCGGAATCATTTTCTTTAAAATGTCTGAATTCAGTTCTATTCGAGACAAAGCGTCTGCATTGGTATTTATTTTACCTTGCTTGTAAACTATTTCAAAATCATAATCTGATAAGTCAAGGCGAATTCTAGTCAATTTGGAAGATGGGTTTTTATGAGTAAAAAGAGAAATAAGTGGCCGATGGTCGGTGACCACAATAAACCTTCTACCGTACAGGTAAGGACGGAAAAAATTTATTCCCCAATGGATTGCTAATAATTCTTTTTCTATGATGGGTTTGTTCAAATCATGTTTTCCTAAGGATTTGCTTGCAAAAGATATCGGTAAATCGCTACCAATTTCTCCTTGTGACAACACTGCACCTAATGCATGACTAGATGCATCTGTTGTGACGATAAATGGTTTAGAAAAATCCGGGTATTGCAATATCGGAGGTTGAATTAATTTGCTCTTAAGGGTTTCAAATGCTATTTGACAATTATCATCCCATTTAAACGTAGCATTCTTTTTTAGAAGTACATTTAAACATCTAGCAATGTCTGCGAAATTTTTTATAAACCTTCTGTAATAATTACAAAAAGCTACAAATCGACGAACTTCATCGGCATTTTTCGGTACAGGATAATTTTTTATTACATCGTTTTTCGATGGGTCCGTTCTTATGCCTTGGCTAGTTATCAAATGCCCTAAGTATACTACTTCCGATTTTAGAAATTGACACTTGCTAGCATTCAATTTAAGATTATATTGTCGTAACCGTGTCAGGGTTTTGATAAGATTATCGTTATGATGCTTGACACTACAGCCGAAAACTATAATATCATCAACATATAAGAAAGCCTCAGATTCCAAACCGGTCAGAGCTATTGTAAGCATTCTTTGAAAACTAGGAGATGATATCGTGAGACCGAATGGGAGTCGTTTGAATTGAAAATGACCCTTGACAGTAGAAAAGGCTGTCAGTGGTCTCGATTCCTTTTCCAACTCGATTTGATGAAAAGAGCTGGTCATATCAAGCGTTGAAAAGTATCTAGCTCTTCCTAGCCTGTCTAAAACATCTTCTAAACGCGTTAAAGGAAATTTGTCATTTATAACCTTATTATTCAAACGTCTGAAATCCACAACAAGTCGCCATTTCATTCTACCATCAGTACTCTTCTTAGGTACTATAAGTAATGGAGAATTGTAAGGGCTAACCGATGGTTCAATGATGTCATTGTCCATTAATTCATTGACTTGAGTATTGATTTCCTCCAACTGTGCATGCGGTAATTTGTAATTTTTCGTATACACAGGAATATCGTCTGATGTAATAATTTTCTGTTTATAAAAATTGTTGACTGTTAGCTTATCACCCTCGATATGGAAAATATCTTGAAATTCTGTAATAATTTTTAGGAGACTATCCTTAGTTTTTTCGTCAGTCGCGCCCGTTTCTATCCCGCTAAGCAGTTTCTGTAGGCGCTCATGACTTTTGTCCTTCCGAGATATACTAAGGATTTCATAATTGCTAAGTGGTTCTATATTGATGTTGAAATTTTCAATAGTCGCTGAAAAGTCGTTGGCATTTAGTATTTTAATGTGACATATGCCTTTTGCTGGGACTATTGTATTTGCCACAAATACACCTGGATAAATCTCTTTACCACAAACTAAACTATCACCTTCCCTTGTTAGATTAATAGGTACAACTGCTTCTGTTCTTGGGGGTATTTTCCATTGAACAAGTTTCAATGCTTTCATGTTCATTGGAATGATAATTTCCTCATTATCAATAATGAAAGTTATTGTATAGGTCTCAAAACATATTTTAGAATAATGTTTTTCTAAAATGTCCCTTCCAATAATTCCATCCGTGAAAATTGGAAAATCTTCACCTACTATATGGAAAATATTTTCTGAAACATATTCCCCTAAAAGTAGCTTCAACCTTGCTGTGCCTAGAGAAGTGACAACTTCACTGGTTATGCCATTTAGTTTGCATTGAAAATGATCGTTTAACTCGTTTAAATTAATATTATTACTCTTGCAAATAGAAATATCTGCTCCCGTATCTATCAAGAAAGTCAGATTGTGTTGTAAATTTTTGCATTTTATTGTTATATAATTGGATCCGCTATTAGATATATTGAATATTTGCTTTCCGGGAAGGCCAAATTTTTCATTTACTGTTGTTCCTCTCCGGAGAGCTGTCCGTTTCCCTGGTCCTGAATGATATTAACGTTTCTTGAATTATTTTGGTTATTATTCCAGTTATTGCGATTGTTTCCGTTATTACTGTTATTCCAATTATTACTGTTATTCCGGTTATTTCCGCTATTATTGTTATTCCAATTACTACCGTTATTCCGGTTATTCCCGCTATTATTGTTATTGTTTCTATTATTTCGGTTATTATATCTGATATTGTTGTTATTTTGACGGTTATTACTACTATAATTATTGTTATTGTTATTATTGTTACCGTAGTTTCTGTTATTATTATTTCGGTTGTTATTGTTATTTCGGTTGCTATTATTATTTGGCTTCGCGTTGCCATTGTTCATTAACATAATTCTTTTGTTATTAACGCTTCGTTTTTCAAGTTCTACTGTTAGGTTTGCGGCTTCCATAATATCCTTTGGTCTAGACGCGAAAATAGTGTTTTGATACTGTTCGTTTACACCATTCAAGAAAATTGTTAATGCTAATTTCTCATTTATCATAGCTACTGCTTTTTTAGAATGTTCGGTTGCTAAAGAACCCAATTCATCGATTTCCAAAGAAGTAAGCTCACTAGTTAATTTCAAAATTTTATCTCTAAAAGCAATTGCAGATGATTTGAGTTGGAGCATATTATGCAAATCTGTTTGGATACTTGTGATAGTTCTGGTGTTCCGAAAATTAGCTTTTAGCCTAGTTGAAAAATCCTCGAAAGTTGTTGGTAGATCAGTCCCCAATGACGTTCTTACAACATCAGACAATTTTGCATTACCAACAAAATTTATTAATTCTTTTTTTCCTTCATCATTAAATGTTTTATGAAGGAGTTCGATATGCGTTAGAAAAGCATGAAGATTTTTATGGTGTCCTTCAAAAAGTGGAATAACTTTGTGTGCCAAAGCTAAATCAAAATTACTCGCCATGATTGCAAGTTGTTTTAAAAACAAGTTTTTGAGTTCTTCGTAAATACTTTTAAAATAAATTTTTAGATCAAGAACATCCAATTTGGTACTTGAAAAAAAATCTTTTAACTGAGTTCTTGTATTCTCAAGAGCCTCTAGTTTTGATCTAATAGTTTGTTCTTTATAAGGTTTGTTAATTGATTTCTTGGCGTTGTTTAACTCCTTTTTTGATTCTTCAATCAGGGCTTTTACATGCGAAAAAGTGGATTGTTCTGACTTCTCAACATCAGACATTACTCAGTGAAATACCAAAAAAAATGAAAGGTGTAAAATTGAATTGTATATGTGGAGTCTATTAATTAAATATTTGTTGTTCTATTAACATATTTTCGTACATAATTATTATGGTATCTATTATAAAAGTAAAATAATACTAATGCTATAGCAAACACTGCTGATGTGGTGATTGCCTGACGATATTCGGTCATCATAGATCCGGTGTTTACTGAAGAGCAGTTCCCCATATTTAATTATTGTATTATTGTTAATGTTTTTTTTTTTTTTAAATTTTTAAGTTTCCTGGATATAGCCTCAGCTTCCTTGAATAGAGCTCGCTTTTGAGCGGAGTCCGTCACCAATGGGATGATACCAAAAATTCTAGCCTTCTCCTGACGGAGTCGCACTCGTTTTCCGCCTCTGGTGCGTGTAATAGCCGCTTCCGCAGGTTGTGGTGTCGTCAGCTGTGGTCGTTGAATGTATCTCCGCTTTGGTCCTAGATGGGGTAGATCGTCTTCCGTCGCCTGCAAAATTGCATCCTCGTAAGTTTTCCTCTTCTTTTTAACGACAGGAGCGGCAGGGTCTACTGGTTGCTGAACTGGCGCTTTTTCTTCTGTATCGGGATTAATCTTCGACGGAATATACTGCGGTGCTTGCCTATTTACTTCGACGGAATATTTCTCTGCGGTGCCAAATAATTTGCTGAAATAGTCATCTATCTCACGGTGCTCTTCCAATGAAAAATTAATGTCGAGCAAGTCCTTGTCCATTGTTCGATGATTGGCAGGATCGCCATGTAATGTTGGATGGTACTTTACTAATGACTGCAAGATGCAATCTTATTATTACGGCGTAATCGCCAATCTTTCCCTAATAGCTGGTGAGTCTGTGAGTCGCCAATTGCAACTTCCAATTACAGACTGCCCTTCCCTTATACAATATCGCCTATTTATACTATCACTTATTACTAACACATGTTTTCTTACAAATTAGTCATTACTATACCTATTCCCTATTCCCATGCTCCAGATTCACCTAAAAATCAAGTGACATCATCACAATAACTTTTGACCTAATTTCCGGTCACTTATTGTGATATGGAGAAAGTAAACGTGATTCACAAGCAATGCAACTAAAGTATGCAAGAATCAAGCAGTGCAATATGACACCAAGAATGCATGCTCAATAATTGCTTTTGCTTACTTCGTTGCTTGTTTGTTTACAAACGAAGGAAATACTATTCTTAAGGTGAGTGTACACCATATGTACACTACAACGTCTTCAATTCCCTGCTGGATCGGTATGGTGTCAACCACCTTTACACCGCTCTTTATTCGCCTCAAGCGAATGCTTCTGAACGTGTTAACCGTTCAATCGTCGCAGCAATACGGGCCTATATTAATCCAGATCAGCGGAATTGGGACGAGAGACTGTCGGCCATCAATTGTGCGTTGAGGTCTGCACACCATGCCGCCATTAATTCGTCACCATATCTCGTCACCTTTGGCCAATCTATGGTCACCCACGGCAAAACTTATAGCCTGCTGCGGAAGCTGAATTTGCTGCAAGACCCTACTGTCACTACCAACACGAGCGACAAACTTGCAGTTCTCCGACAACAGGTTCAAGAAAACCTGCGAGCGGCCCACGCGAAGAATTCAGCTCACTACAACACGCGCTCTCGTGTGGTTGAATTCCAGCCTGGAGATGAAGTGTTCCGGCGAAGCTTTGCACAAAGCGACGCGGCAGCTCACTACAACTCCAAGCTGGACTTCAAGTTCATCAAGAGTCGCGTTGTTAAAAAAGTGGGTAATAGCCGCTACCTGTTGTCGGACCTGCAAGGCAAAGCAGTTGGCATTTACCACGCAAAGGACATCCGGCGGTAGATTCCCTCAGCTTCTCCTGCTTGGCAGGCCGCGAAGCAGAAGCTGCCCTGTAACGGACCAAGTCTGACACATAAGTGTCTGTTTTTGAACTTGGGTATTCTTCACAAATGCATTTAATTTGGATTTACTTCAAATCATTTACATTTGTGAAATATCGATATAAATTCAAAAATAGGCATTTATGGGTTAGAATTGGCCGCTGTAAAAACACCGCTGCCACCAAACTCCAGGGTTGAGTAAATCACCTGATTGGTGAAGCGAAATTTTGGCGGCAAAAGTTTTCAGGAGTGGGGGGGATAAATCGAACAGGTGGAACGGGTGGAACAGGTGGAACAGGAGTCCGACTTGAAACGCCGCCGAGCACGGGAGGACGTCGGTACCGAAAAATAATAAAAATACAAAAATAAAATAAGAAAAACAAACAAAGAACTTGAATTTCGGGCCGAATTTGAGAGGAGCGAAACTGCGGGCCTTTTGTACATTTCGTGCGGCAGTGTTTATCGCTAGAAATTTGCGCACCGAAAATCTAACCGCGAACGACCGCAAATTGTGCGACGACGACGAAAAAAGTGCCAGCAGAATTCCGACCCCGAGTGTTCGGTTGTGCTAAAATGGTGTCGTAGCCTGGAAGTGTATTGCGGGAGTCGTGCTAGGGAAAAGGACGAAAAAGCGTCAAAAGTGGAAAGTGCGCGCAAAATTCATCGCCCGAAAAGCGCTCAAAAGGTGTTTATGCGGCGCGTGTTCCCTTTTTGGAGTGTCAGTGGGGCGCTTGAGAAATTTTGGGGTCGACGATCCACCACCGGAGGGACGACACCTGAATGGCGAGATCGCTTGCGAATTAAAAGAAGAAATGTCTGCCGCCGTCATCTTCGAGCAATGTTTGTGAGTCAGGTGTGCCGAAAGTCGAGCCGGTGCCACTGTCTGCTTTTGGTTAGTCGTGGCTGCGTCAATTGTTTGATTTAGGACCTGCTCGCATCGTGAAAGCCCTCGTCGACGTGAAAACTGTTCGTCGTCATCTTCCGACGCTTCGTCATCGTGTCGTGCACAAATAGTGGCCCAACGTGTTTTCATCGCGACTCGCAATTGCGAGGAAAATAATTTGCCGCACTATTCGGTCCGCAATTCCCGTGGAATTTTGTGTAGCGCGCCCAGTCAGTTGCCGAATGTTTGGACGGAATTTTTCCGTGACACGAAAGGGGAGTTAAGGAGCCAATTAAGTGGCGGAGTCACAACGGGAGCAGCAGGGACGCTGGAAAAAACAAAACAAGTTCGCTTTTCGTAATTGATATTCATGACACAAAAGCCCCGGTCCTCAATACTTGTACCTGTGAACGATCGAACAAGCAATAGAATATTTATAATCAGTTTACTTAGGCAAAACACGGTGACGTGAACCGACGTAGTTTAGTTTCATTCGTGATTGTTCTTTTTCTTTTTTTTTTGTTATTCATGTGTCAAAAAAAAATAATTTTAAAGAATTACGCGTATAAGCAAAAATCACAAAAAAATTGCGTGTCGCAGCAGCCCGGATAAACCAAAAAAAAAAAAAAAAAACCCAATAATAATTGTTTTTGGTGTCGTGTAAAAATTTCGCTTTCAGCCCTGCAGCACCGAAACGGCCGTGGAGGAAAGGAGGGGTGAGTGTGATATGTGTTCAGAACCGTATTAATATGCATGTTTTTTTTGTTTTCTTCGGCTGCCGTAATTTGTTTATTTTTCTTGTTTTCCGCTTTATCTTTACAATAAAAAAGAAAGATGTTTGTTAATTGCTAAAAAAAATCGGCTTTTCCTTCAAGGAATACCCCGGTACCCTTTTCAGGTTGATTGACGGGATGAGGTGAAAGGCCTCATCCCTTGTTTCGCCATGGGAGGCCCCTCTCAAAATTTTTCTATTTCGGCCATGGGGGCCTCACGGTCGGGTTTTTTTTCGTGTTTTTCAGAGGGTGAGGAAGGCCGAGGTCCACCGCCATCTGGACCTCGGAGCATCAAAAGATGGCATTTGAGCAGGTGGCTCCACATTTACCTTCCTTTGTCCGAACTTTGCCCTCTCGTTTGTGTTGTCTATCCCAGGCCTGTGACATCCCTTTTAATATGTATGGACAGGGGCAGCGAGCGGCGAAAAAACCCCGCCCATATCTCCCGAACTGAGCTACAGCAAGCACAGGCCGCCGCTTAGCTCGTTGAGGAGCCAATTATGGCAGCTGTCAATTTTGGCAGCTGTCACTACCGGACCTTAACGGTCAAAATGGCTCCGTCCCCGTTGACACCTTCGGGTGTTTCCAACGTCCTTTACATATTTGGCGCCCAACATAAGGGGCCCACTTTGGTCCGGTAAAGGGTTAAAAATTTATTTTTAGTCCTTATACCAAGTGGCGCTCCCAAAGCACATTAAGGCTACCAGTTCTAAGACATTGGACTTAGACTTAGTATTTCACGTACATTCCCTTCTGGTAGCTGTGCAACTCCTATCCTTCTGTAGCATCCTATCCATGTAGAGTAGTGTTTCCTTTTAGACTCAGTATACAAGGCGGTCCTTTCCTTGTGTTGTCTAAAGTGGTTTTTTCCACGTACCTAAGGCCTTCAAAGAAACTGGAGAATTACTGACTCCCTGAGTTTCTCTGGAAATCTATCCCAGTTTCTTTGAAGTCACCTTGGTACCTTTATGTTGGAAAGGACCGACCTTTCAATCAATTACATAATATTTTCTTTGCAAATTTATTATTACAGTTTTAATCTTTGATATGCAAAGCTGTCACCAATGGATCATGATTGGAATTACGACAAGGAATTTGCAATTGTGCACCTACGCGACTAATCATGATTCGTTGGAAAAAGCTGCGTCTTAATGATGGAAGCTGCAATATTTTTTTTTTCTCTTTTTGCTTTTATCTTTTTTCCATGGTTGCCGGCTAGCTCAGATGCCTTTATTTTTGTTTGACATCTTAATGCTCCGAAATTACAAAATCAACCTGAAATGGGGAAGGGGGATTCTGATAAGGAAAGCCATAATTTTGCTTCTATCGTAATAATATTTTTGCTGTGACAACTTACCTTGAGATGCAGTTGGCTAGTTCTACGTAATTTCGTCTTGCTATTTATTTAATTATCGTTTCGTGTCGTATGATATCGTATAGTTTCGGTTTTGTTTGAAGTCTGCAGATTGCTGCGCGAGACATTCATCTCTAAAAAGAAAGAAAGAAAAAAAGAAGCCTAGATAATCTAACTTTTAGTCTGTAAGGCTGTCGGAAATCACATGATTTTTGAAACACAAAAGTAGGTTGAATTTCTGGCAGGTGCCGTCAATAGCTACTTAGACTAGATTAGCTAGTTTTTTGTAATTATTTAGGTATACTACATATAGGTATATTTATTTATTTATAATAGGTTAGTTTTGATTAGTCCATTTTATTAGACAGCGTAGTTAGTATCTAGTTTAGCAATTTGCAACTTAAGTTATTATTTATTTCGTATTTATTCGTTAGGTGTAGCATATGTTACTTATTTATTTATTCAGTAGATGTAGTTAGTCAAATTTGTTCGTTAATTCTTAAATTATTCATCTAATTATTTATATAGTTCTTTATTCATTTATTTATGGAAATATTTATTTCCCGTTAAAAAAAAAATAGGAATTAACTTAGTTAGGTTCAATATTTAGGGAAAAATTATATATTTATTTATATATTAAATTAGTGTAATTTATTTATTATTTATAAAAAAAAAAAAAAAATGCCAGTTCAAAACACTCCCGTATCAGCAAAAGGTCGTGGTCGTGGCGCCGTGCCGAAACAAGGCGTCCAAACGCGAAGTCAGACCCGGCCAGATTCGTCGCCAACTCCACCCAATACACCGACGGGAGTTGAAAATCCACTTTTCGACTTAGGCTTAGTGGATCCCGTCCACCGCATTATCCATACTCCACCACCACTTCATCTTGGTGATACAGCGGGTGCTCAGGGACCACAACTTCCCAAAACACATCAGCAAGGAGTGGGAGGTTTCCACTTCCCACTTAGCAACCCGGTTCTTCCGTCTCTTGCGGACATTCAGCGGGGTCTATTTGATTCTATGAAGGCATACATAGATCAATTGTTCCGCGAACATCAACAACCACCAGTATCGGCACCTTCTCCTACCGAAAACCCACTTATAGTGAATTCTCCAGCCGTGTCGGCGAATCAACGGAGCCAGGCATCGGTAATCCCAGCCGGAAGAGTATTCCGAATAATTTCCGACTGGGGTCTTCATTTCGATGGTGAGGCAGTGGATGAGTTCATCCGGCAGGTTGAGCTCTTCACTGACCGAACACTGGGAGGTGACTATGACCAGTTGTGCCTTTGTGCCCACCTCCTTTTCCAAAAAGATACAGCCATCTGGTTCCGTCGATTTGCTGGCGGCTGCCGAAACCATTATACGTGGGAGTCCCTTAAGGAGGCTCTCAAGGAGCATTATGGGAATCGGTACAACGACGATGACCTCATTGACGAAATGAGAAGTCGTTGTCAGAAGAAAGGTGAGGCATATGATACTTTCGTTGAAAGTATCATGCGGATCAACGACCGTATGTCCTTCAAGCTCACGGACGGGGAGTTGACTCGCATCGTGCGGAGAAACTTACGCCCCTTCCTAGCTCAACATCTGGCTTTATCGGATATTCGTTCCCTTCGGGACCTTCGATTAAGCGTCACCCAGTTGGAACATGTTGAAAAACGAGCGGCACAATGGCGTTCTTCGCAGGATGTGAGTCAACCTCCTCGTCGGAGAGTTGAAGAAGTAGAACCCGTTGAGTTTTCGGAAGAGGAAGCGGAACCGAGTTCTGGAGTGGAGGAGTTGAAATCTTCCGCTACTTGCTGGAACTGCCTTAAACCCGGGCACACCTATGCCGATTGCAAGGCGGAACCAAGGGTATTTTGTTTCGGTTGCGGAGCTTCTGGGGTCTACAAACCGCGGTGTTCTCGTTGTGCAAAAAACCGAGATCGCCGGAGACCTCCACAACACCAGAGGTCTCCCCAGGAAGTCCAGGAGAACCAGCCTTCGAACAACGTCAACCAGTAAACCCTACGATTGTAGATGCCGGAAGTTCTTGCCTGGAACAGAATGGCCTGGTTCCGTCCAAGCAATCTGGCATATTAATACCAGATGTGTCTTACAATAGCCCTGATATGTCTTCACCGGATTTGTCCATTAAACCTGACGCTACGACTAAAACCCCAGAGGTGCGTATCGTACCACGCACACATGACCATTTAGATCTGAATGGCTCATTAGAAACTCAGTCGAGCGCAGTGACTACTGTAAATTCTTTACCTTCCACTAGTGTCTCACCGTCCACTACCGAATCGAAACCCATCCATTATAGTTTTAAGCCGCTGCATGAGCGTTTAAAAGAATATCAAGTTGCTCGTCGTCGAATTTTCAGTGCCGACGAACTTAAACCAAGTCGCCCAAAACGATCAACTTTACGTTTACGTAAGTTTTGGCGTAACGTTCTTGCTAATCGTCGACGATGCTCTGGTATTATTTTGAACCGTCCCCGTGATGATATTAGACCATACGCTGAGGTTTCCATGCTTAATACTTCAGTAAGTGGCCTAATTGATACGGGGGCGTCATGCAGTGTAATTGCGTCGGATTTTGCGAAGAAATTCCTGGCGGCACCCAATCATCCTTGGGAGAGATTCCGAATGGGGGTTACCACTGCTGATGGCACCCGCCATTCAGCCGTTGGAAAAATTTCCACTTCTGTCACCTTTAGAGGGCGTACAGAAACCATAGAGTTTCTGATAATGCCAACCCTCAGCCAGAATCTCTACCTCGGAATCGATTTCGTGCGCAGATTCGGGCTTGCTCCTGCACTTTTCAATGACTCTTTATATTCAGCAGCCTTGTCATTAGAACCTATTGAACGTGGAGTCAACCAACATCCGTTGACCGCGTCTGAACAAGCTAGCCTCAATGCAGTCATTGCAAGATTTCCATCCTTTTCTGCGGAAGGCTTAGGGCGTACGAACCTTATATCACACGCCATCGACGTCGGAGGCAGCAAGCCTATTAAGCAGAGATACTATGCGATCTCTCCCGCCGTCGAAAAGCTTCTCCATGCGGAAATAGACCGGATGCTTGCAATGGGTGTCATTGAGGAATCCCAAAGCGCTTGGTCATCACCAGTCACCCTTGTAGTCAAACCTAATAAAGTTCGCTTGTGTCTGGATGCACGTAAGGTCAACGAGGTGACGTTGAAGGACGCTTATCCTTTGCCACTCATTGATGGAATTCTGAGCCGCCTCCCAAAGGCCAAATTCATTTCGAGTTTGGACTTGAAAGATGCGTTTTGGCAGATTCCACTCGATGCGGCGTCAAAGGATAAGACTGCCTTCACCGTCCCCGGCAGACCGTTGTATCAATTTGTTACAATGCCTTTTGGGCTTTGTAACGCCCCGCAAACGATGCAACGGCTAATGGACCACGTCATCCCAGCGCACTTGCGACACCAAGTGTTTGTCTACTTGGATGATCTGCTGGTGATTACATCATCGTTCGAAGAACACCTCAAGCTACTGGAAGAAGTAGCCTTCTATATGAGAAAGGCAGGGCTGACCCTGAATATAGAGAAGAGTAAGTTTGTTATGAAGGAAGTCTCTTATCTGGGTCACGTTATCGGTCACGGAACCATCGGGACTGACTCCGACAAAATCCGCGCAATTACAGACTTTCCCAAACCGAAGACTGTTAGACAGCTGCGTCGATTCCTGGGTATGTGCGGATGGTATCGGCGATTTGTCCATAATTACGCCGCCATTTCGGCCCCGCTAACAGACATGCTCCGCAAGAACCGTGGTTTCGTCTGGACAGATGAAGGTTCTTCGGCATTTAACGCACTTAAAGACAGCTTAACTAAGGCACCGGTGTTGCACAGCCCAGACTTTTCGCGTCCATTCGCAATACATTGTGATGCAAGCCAGGACGGCATTGGGGCTGTGCTGACACAAACCACCGATGAAGACGCTGAAGTGCCTATCGCTTATATGTCGAAGAAGCTTAATTCTGCCCAACGAAATTATACTGTCACGGAGCAAGAATGTCTAGCGGCGGTCCATGCTATTAAAAAATTCCGCGCATACGTGGAGGGCCAAGAATTTACGATAGTCACTGATCACGCTTCGCTGAAGTGGCTAATGAATCAATCGGATCTAAATGGCCGATTGGCTCGGTGGGCTCTTAAACTACAGGGGTTTAAGTTTACTATAGTCCATCGAAAAGGTAGCCAAAACGTCGTCCCTGATACCTTGTCTCGAGTCCACTGTTCAGAGTTTTTGGCTTTGAGCGACCCATTTGATGACTCCGTGGAAGTGGACTTGGATTCTCCACACTTTCGGTCTCCAAAATATCTTGACCTTATCGACCGCATTACTTTGAACCAACATCAACTCCCAGACATGAAAGTATCTGACGGATTCGTGTACAAACGAACTGAGTACGCGACCGGAGATGAATTGCAGGAGCAATTATCCTGGAAACTTTGGGTTCCAGAGGAGCTTCGGTTGGACTTGCTTATAAGAGCGCATGACCATCCCTTGAGCGCTCATGGCGGTATCACCAAGACACTTAAACGCCTTCGTGCACTATTCTTTTGGCCGAAGATGGTCAAACAGGTCAAAGAATATGTGTTGTCTTGTGATATCTGCAAGTCTACCAAAGCTCCGAACCAATGCCTTCACCCTCCTATGGAAGGCCAATTCACCTCCGATCGTGTATTCCAAAGATTGTACATGGATCTGTTAGGTCCTTTCCCCAGGTCTAGGTCAGGTAATGTGGGTACGATAGTCTTAGTGGACCATTTATCCAAGTTCTCTTTTGTGGAGCCTATCAAAAAGTTCAAAGCCGGGATTCTGACCAGTTGGCTTGAGACTCGGATTTTCCATGTCTTCGGGGTTCCTGAGACTATGGTGACGGATAATGGCGTGCAGTTTAAGTCTCACGTCTTCAATTCCCTGCTGGATCGGTATGGTGTCAACCACCTTTACACCGCTCTTTATTCGCCTCAAGCGAATGCTTCTGAACGTGTTAACCGTTCAATCGTCGCAGCAATACGGGCCTATATTAATCCAGATCAGCGGAATTGGGACGAGAGACTGTCGGCCATCAATTGTGCGTTGAGGTCTGCACACCATGCCGCCATTAATTCGTCACCATATCTCGTCACCTTTGGCCAATCTATGGTCACCCACGGCAAAACTTATAGCCTGCTGCGGAAGCTGAATTTGCTGCAAGACCCTACTGTCACTACCAACACGAGCGACAAACTTGCAGTTCTCCGACAACAGGTTCAAGAAAACCTGCGAGCGGCCCACGCGAAGAATTCAGCTCACTACAACACGCGCTCTCGTGTGGTTGAATTCCAGCCTGGAGATGAAGTGTTCCGGCGAAGCTTTGCACAAAGCGACGCGGCAGCTCACTACAACTCCAAGCTGGACTTCAAGTTCATCAAGAGTCGCGTTGTTAAAAAAGTGGGTAATAGCCGCTACCTGTTGTCGGACCTGCAAGGCAAAGCAGTTGGCATTTACCACGCAAAGGACATCCGGCGGTAGATTCCCTCAGCTTCTCCTGCTTGGCAGGCCGCGAAGCAGAAGCTGCCCTGTAACGGACCAAGTCTGACACATAAGTGTCTGTTTTTGAACTTGGGTATTCTTCACAAATGCATTTAATTTGGATTTACTTCAAATCATTTACATTTGTGAAATATCGATATAAATTCAAAAATAGGCATTTATGGGTTAGAATTGGCCGCTGTAAAAACACCGCTGCCACCAAACTCCAGGGTTGAGTAAATCACCTGATTGGTGAAGCGAAATTTTGGCGGCAAAAGTTTTCAGGAGTGGGGGGGATAAATCGAACAGGTGGAACGGGTGGAACAGGTGGAACAGGAGTCCGACTTGAAACGCCGCCGAGCACGGGAGGACGTCGGTACCGAAAAATAATAAAAATACAAAAATAAAATAAGAAAAACAAACAAAGAACTTGAATTTCGGGCCGAATTTGAGAGGAGCGAAACTGCGGGCCTTTTGTACATTTCGTGCGGCAGTGTTTATCGCTAGAAATTTGCGCACCGAAAATCTAACCGCGAACGACCGCAAATTGTGCGACGACGACGAAAAAAGTGCCAGCAGAATTCCGACCCCGAGTGTTCGGTTGTGCTAAAATGGTGTCGTAGCCTGGAAGTGTATTGCGGGAGTCGTGCTAGGGAAAAGGACGAAAAAGCGTCAAAAGTGGAAAGTGCGCGCAAAATTCATCGCCCGAAAAGCGCTCAAAAGGTGTTTATGCGGCGCGTGTTCCCTTTTTGGAGTGTCAGTGGGGCGCTTGAGAAATTTTGGGGTCGACGATCCACCACCGGAGGGACGACACCTGAATGGCGAGATCGCTTGCGAATTAAAAGAAGAAATGTCTGCCGCCGTCATCTTCGAGCAATGTTTGTGAGTCAGGTGTGCCGAAAGTCGAGCCGGTGCCACTGTCTGCTTTTGGTTAGTCGTGGCTGCGTCAATTGTTTGATTTAGGACCTGCTCGCATCGTGAAAGCCCTCGTCGACGTGAAAACTGTTCGTCGTCATCTTCCGACGCTTCGTCATCGTGTCGTGCACAAATAGTGGCCCAACGTGTTTTCATCGCGACTCGCAATTGCGAGGAAAATAATTTGCCGCACTATTCGGTCCGCAATTCCCGTGGAATTTTGTGTAGCGCGCCCAGTCAGTTGCCGAATGTTTGGACGGAATTTTTCCGTGACACGAAAGGGGAGTTAAGGAGCCAATTAAGTGGCGGAGTCACAACGGGAGCAGCAGGGACGCTGGAAAAAACAAAACAAGTTCGCTTTTCGTAATTGATATTCATAACACAAAAGCCCCGGTCCTCAATACTTGTACCTGTGAACGATCGAACAAGCAATAGAATATTTATAATCAGTTTACTTAGGCAAAACACGGTGACGTGAACCGACGTAGTTTAGTTTCATTCGTGATTGTTCTTTTTCTTTTTTTTTTGTTATTCATGTGTCAAAAAAAAATAATTTTAAAGAATTACGCGTATAAGCAAAAATCACAAAAAAATTGCGTGTCGCAGCAGCCCGGATAAACCAAAAAAAAAAAAAAAAAAAACCCAATAATAATTGTTTTTGGTGTCGTGTAAAAATTTCGCTTTCAGCCCTGCAGCACCGAAACGGCCGTGGAGGAAAGGAGGGGTGAGTGTGATATGTGTTCAGAACCGTATTAATATGCATGTTTTTTTTTGTTTTCTTCGGCTGCCGTAATTTGTTTATTTTTCTTGTTTTTCGCTTTATCTTTACAATAAAAAAGAAAGATGTTTGTTAATTGCTAAAAAAATAATCGGCTTTTCCTTCAAGGAATACCCCGGTACCCTTTTCAGGTTGATTGACGGGATGAGGTGAAAGGCCTCATCCCTTGTTTCGCCATGGGAGGCCCCTCTCAAAATTTTTCTATTTCGGCCATGGGGGCCTCACGGTCGGGTTTTTTTTCGTGTTTTTCAGAGGGTGAGGAAGGCCGAGGTCCACCGCCATCTGGACCTCGGAGCATCAAAAGATGGCATTTGAGCAGGTGGCTCCACATTTACCTTCCTTTGTCCGAACTTTGCCCTCTCGTTTGTGTTGTCTATCCCAGGCCTGTGACATCCCTTTTAATATGTATGGACAGGGGCAGCGAGCGGCGAAAAAACCCCGCCCAAATCTCCCGAACTGAGCTACAGCAAGCACAGGCCGCCGCTTAGCTCGTTGAGGAGCCAATTATGGCAGCTGTCAATTTTGGCAGCTGTCACTACCGGACCTTAACGGTCAAAATGGCTCCGTCCCCGTTGACACCTTCGGGTGTTTCCAACGTCCTTTACATATTTGGCGCCCAACATAAGGGGCCCACTTTGGTCCGGTAAAGGGTTAAAAATTTATTTTTAGTCCTTATACCAAGTGGCGCTCCCAAAGCACATTAAGGCTACCAGTTCTAAGACATTGGACTTAGACTTAGTATTTCACGTACATTCCCTTCTGGTAGCTGTGCAACTCCTATCCTTCTGTAGCATCCTATCCATGTAGAGTAGTGTTTCCTTTTAGACTCAGTATACAAGGCGGTCCTTTCCTTGTGTTGTCTAAAGTGGTTTTTTCCACGTACCTAAGGCCTTCAAAGAAACTGGAGAATTACTGACTCCCTGAGTTTCTCTGGAAATCTATCCCAGTTTCTTTGAAGTCACCTTGGTACCTTTATGTTGGAAAGGACCGACCTTTCAATCAATTACATAATATTTTCTTTGCAAATTTATTATTACAGTTTTCATCTTTGATATGCAAAGCTGTCACCAATGGATCATGATTGGAATTACGACAAGGAATTTGCAATTGTGCACCTACGCGACTAATCATGATTCGTTGGAAAAAGCTGCGTCTTAATGATGGAAGCTGCAATATTTTTTTTTTTTTTCTCTCTTTTTGCTTTTATCTTTTTTCCATGGTTGCCGGCTAGCTCAGATGCCTTTATTTTTGTTTGACATCTTAATGCTCCGAAATTACAAAATCAACCTGAAATGGGGAAGGGGGATTCTGATAAGGAAAGCCATAATTTTGCTTCTATCGTAATAATATTTTTGCTGTGACAACTTACCTTGAGATGCAGTTGGCTAGTTCTACGTAATTTCGTCTTGCTATTTATTTAATTATCGTTTCGTGTCGTATGATATCGTATAGTTTCGGTTTTGTTTGAAGTCTGCAGATTGCTGCGCGAGACATTCATCTCTAAAAAGAAAGAAAGAAAAAAAGAAGCCTAGATAATCTAACTTTTAGTCTGTAAGGCTGTCGGAAATCACATGATTTTTGAAACACAAAAGTAGGTTGAATTTCTGGCAGGTGCCGTCAATAGCTACTTAGACTAGATTAGCTAGTTTTTTGTAATTATTTAGGTATACTACATATAGGTATATTTATTTATTTATAATAGGTTAGTTTTGATTAGTCCATTTTATTAGACAGCGTAGTTAGTATCTAGTTTAGCAATTTGCAACTTAAGTTATTATTTATTTCGTATTTATTCGTTAGGTGTAGCATATGTTACTTATTTATTTATTCAGTAGATGTAGTTAGTCAAATTTGTTCGTTAATTCTTAAATTATTCATCTAATTATTTATATAGTTCTTTATTCATTTATTTATGGAAATATTTATTTCCCGTTAAAAAAAAAATAGGAATTAACTTAGTTAGGTTCAATATTTAGGGAAAAATTATATATTTATTTATATATTAAATTAGTGTAATTTATTTATTATTTATAAAAAAAAAAAAAAAAATGCCAGTTCAAAACACTCCCGTATCAGCAAAAGGTCGTGGTCGTGGCGCCGTGCCGAAACAAGGCGTCCAAACGCGAAGTCAGACCCGGCCAGATTCGTCGCCAACTCCACCCAATACACCGACGGGAGTTGAAAATCCACTTTTCGACTTAGGCTTAGTGGATCCCGTCCACCGCATTATCCATACTCCACCACCACTTCATCTTGGTGATACAGCGGGTGCTCAGGGACCACAACTTCCCAAAACACATCAGCAAGGAGTGGGAGGTTTCCACTTCCCACTTAGCAACCCGGTTCTTCCGTCTCTTGCGGACATTCAGCGGGGTCTATTTGATTCTATGAAGGCATACATAGATCAATTGTTCCGCGAACATCAACAACCACCAGTATCGGCACCTTCTCCTACCGAAAACCCACTTATAGTGAATTCTCCAGCCGTGTCGGCGAATCAACGGAGCCAGGCATCGGTAATCCCAGCCGGAAGAGTATTCCGAATAATTTCCGACTGGGATCTTCATTTCGATGGTGAGGCAGTGGATGAGTTCATCCGGCAGGTTGAGCTCTTCACTGACCGAACACTGGGAGGTGACTATGACCAGTTGTGCCTTTGTGCCCACCTCCTTTTCCAAAAAGATACAGCCATCTGGTTCCGTCGATTTGCTGGCGGCTGCCGAAACCATTATACGTGGGAGTCCCTTAAGGAGGCTCTCAAGGAGCATTATGGGAATCGGTACAACGACGATGACCTCATTGACGAAATGAGAAGTCGTTGTCAGAAGAAAGGTGAGGCATATGATACTTTCGTTGAAAGTATCATGCGGATCAACGACCGTATGTCCTTCAAGCTCACGGACGGGGAGTTGACTCGCATCGTGCGGAGAAACTTACGCCCCTTCCTAGCTCAACATCTGGCTTTATCGGATATTCGTTCCCTTCGGGACCTTCGATTAAGCGTCACCCAGTTGGAACATGTTGAAAAACGAGCGGCACAATGGCGTTCTTCGCAGGATGTGAGTCAACCTCCTCGTCGGAGAGTTGAAGAAGTAGAACCCGTTGAGTTTTCGGAAGAGGAAGCGGAACCGAGTTCTGGAGTGGAGGAGTTGAAATCTTCCGCTACTTGCTGGAACTGCCTTAAACCCGGGCACACCTATGCCGATTGCAAGGCGGAACCAAGGGTATTTTGTTTCGGTTGCGGAGCTTCTGGGGTCTACAAACCGCGGTGTTCTCGTTGTGCAAAAAACCGAGATCGCCGGAGACCTCCACAACACCAGAGGTCTCCCCAGGAAGTCCAGGAGAACCAGCCTTCGAACAACGTCAACCAGTAAACCCTACGATTGTAGATGCCGGAAGTTCTTGCCTGGAACAGAATGGCCTGGTTCCGTCCAAGCAATCTGGCATATTAATACCAGATGTGTCTTACAATAGCCCTGATATGTCTTCACCGGATTTGTCCATTAAACCTGACGCTACGACTAAAACCCCAGAGGTGCGTATCGTACCACGCACACATGACCATTTAGATCTGAATGGCTCATTAGAAACTCAGTCGAGCGCAGTGACTACTGTAAATTCTTTACCTTCCACTAGTGTCTCACCGTCCACTACCGAATCGAAACCCATCCATTATAGTTTTAAGCCGCTGCATGAGCGTTTAAAAGAATATCAAGTTGCTCGTCGTCGAATTTTCAGTGCCGACGAACTTAAACCAAGTCGCCCAAAACGATCAACTTTACGTTTACGTAAGTTTTGGCGTAACGTTCTTGCTAATCGTCGACGATGCTCTGGTATTATTTTGAACCGTCCCCGTGATGATATTAGACCATACGCTGAGGTTTCCATGCTTAATACTTCAGTAAGTGGCCTAATTGATACGGGGGCGTCATGCAGTGTAATTGCGTCGGATTTTGCGAAGAAATTCCTGGCGGCACCCAATCATCCTTGGGAGAGATTCCGAATGGGGGTTACCACTGCTGATGGCACCCGCCATTCAGCCGTTGGAAAAATTTCCACTTCTGTCACCTTTAGAGGGCGTACAGAAACCATAGAGTTTCTGATAATGCCAACCCTCAGCCAGAATCTCTACCTCGGAATCGATTTCGTGCGCAGATTCGGGCTTGCTCCTGCACTTTTCAATGACTCTTTATATTCAGCAGCCTTGTCATTAGAACCTATTGAACGTGGAGTCAACCAACATCCGTTGACCGCGTCTGAACAAGCTAGCCTCAATGCAGTCATTGCAAGATTTCCATCCTTTTCTGCGGAAGGCTTAGGGCGTACGAACCTTATATCACACGCCATCGACGTCGGAGGCAGCAAGCCTATTAAGCAGAGATACTATGCGATCTCTCCCGCCGTCGAAAAGCTTCTCCATGCGGAAATAGACCGGATGCTTGCAATGGGTGTCATTGAGGAATCCCAAAGCGCTTGGTCATCACCAGTCACCCTTGTAGTCAAACCTAATAAAGTTCGCTTGTGTCTGGATGCACGTAAGGTCAACGAGGTGACGTTGAAGGACGCTTATCCTTTGCCACTCATTGATGGAATTCTGAGCCGCCTCCCAAAGGCCAAATTCATTTCGAGTTTGGACTTGAAAGATGCGTTTTGGCAGATTCCACTCGATGCGGCGTCAAAGGATAAGACTGCCTTCACCGTCCCCGGCAGACCGTTGTATCAATTTGTTACAATGCCTTTTGGGCTTTGTAACGCCCCGCAAACGATGCAACGGCTAATGGACCACGTCATCCCAGCGCACTTGCGACACCAAGTGTTTGTCTACTTGGATGATCTGCTGGTGATTACATCATCGTTCGAAGAACACCTCAAGCTACTGGAAGAAGTAGCCTTCTATATGAGAAAGGCAGGGCTGACCCTGAATATAGAGAAGAGTAAGTTTGTTATGAAGGAAGTCTCTTATCTGGGTCACGTTATCGGTCACGGAACCATCGGGACTGACTCCGACAAAATCCGCGCAATTACAGACTTTCCCAAACCGAAGACTGTTAGACAGCTGCGTCGATTCCTGGGTATGTGCGGATGGTATCGGCGATTTGTCCATAATTACGCCGCCATTTCGGCCCCGCTAACAGACATGCTCCGCAAGAACCGTGGTTTCGTCTGGACAGATGAAGGTTCTTCGGCATTTAACGCACTTAAAGACAGCTTAACTAAGGCACCGGTGTTGCACAGCCCAGACTTTTCGCGTCCATTCGCAATACATTGTGATGCAAGCCAGGACGGCATTGGGGCTGTGCTGACACAAACCACCGATGAAGACGCTGAAGTGCCTATCGCTTATATGTCGAAGAAGCTTAATTCTGCCCAACGAAATTATACTGTCACGGAGCAAGAATGTCTAGCGGCGGTCCATGCTATTAAAAAATTCCGCGCATACGTGGAGGGCCAAGAATTTACGATAGTCACTGATCACGCTTCGCTGAAGTGGCTAATGAATCAATCGGATCTAAATGGCCGATTGGCTCGGTGGGCTCTTAAACTACAGGGGTTTAAGTTTACTATAGTCCATCGAAAAGGTAGCCAAAACGTCGTCCCTGATACCTTGTCTCGAGTCCACTGTTCAGAGTCTTTGGCTTTGAGCGACCCATTTGATGACTCCGTGGAAGTGGACTTGGATTCTCCATACTTTCGGTCTCCAAAATATCTTGACCTTATCGACCGCATTACTTTGAACCAACATCAACTCCCAGACATGAAAGTATCTGACGGATTCGTGTACAAACGAACTGAGTACGCGACCGGAGATGAATTGCAGGAGCAATTATCCTGGAAACTTTGGGTTCCAGAGGAGCTTCGGTTGGACTTGCTTATAAGAGCGCATGACCATCCCTTGAGCGCTCATGGCGGTATCACCAAGACACTTAAACGCCTTCGTGCACTATTCTTTTGGCCGAAGATGGTCAAACAGGTCAAAGAATATGTGTTGTCTTGTGATATCTGCAAGTCTACCAAAGCTCCGAACCAATGCCTTCACCCTCCTATGGAAGGCCAATTCACCTCCGATCGTGTATTCCAAAGATTGTACATGGATCTGTTAGGTCCTTTCCCCAGGTCTAGGTCAGGTAATGTGGGTACGATAGTCTTAGTGGACCATTTATCCAAGTTCTCTTTTGTGGAGCCTATCAAAAAGTTCAAAGCCGGGATTCTGACCAGTTGGCTTGAGACTCGGATTTTCCATGTCTTCGGGGTTCCTGAGACTATGGTGACGGATAATGGCGTGCAGTTTAAGTCTCACGTCTTCAATTCCCTGCTGGATCGGTATGGTGTCAACCACCTTTACACCGCTCTTTATTCACCTCAAGCGAATGCTTCTGAACGTGTTAACCGTTCAATCGTCGCAGCAATACGGGCCTATATTAATCCAGATCAGCGGAATTGGGACGAGGGACTGTCGGCCATCAATTGTGCGTTGAGGTCTGCACACCATGCCGCCATTAATTCGTCACCATATCTCGTCACCTTTGGCCAATCTATGGTCACCCACGGCAAAACTTATAGCCTGCTGCGGAAGCTGAATTTGCTGCAAGACCCTACTGTCACTACCAACACGAGCGACAAACTTGCAGTTCTCCGACAACAGGTTCAAGAAAACCTGCGAGCGGCCCACGCGAAGAATTCAGCTCACTACAACACGCGCTCTCGTGTGGTTGAATTCCAGCCTGGAGATGAAGTGTTCCGGCGAAGCTTTGCACAAAGCGACGCGGCAGCTCACTACAACTCCAAGCTGGACTTCAAGTTCATCAAGAGTCGCGTTGTTAAAAAAGTGGGTAATAGCCGCTACCTGTTGTCGGACCTGCAAGGCAAAGCAGTTGGCATTTACCACGCAAAGGACATCCGGCGGTAGATTCCCTCAGCTTCTCCTGCTTGGCAGGCCGCGAAGCAGAAGCTGCCCTGTAACGGACCAAGTCTGACACATAAGTGTCTGTTTTTGAACTTGGGTATTCTTCACAAATGCATTTAATTTGGATTTACTTCAAATCATTTACATTTGTGAAATATCGATATAAATTCAAAAATAGGCATTTATGGGTTAGAATTGGCCGCTGTAAAAACACCGCTGCCACCAAACTCCAGGGTTGAGTAAATCACCTGATTGGTGAAGCGAAATTTTGGCGGCAAAAGTTTTCAGGAGTGGGGGGGATAAATCGAACAGGTGGAACGGGTGGAACAGGTGGAACAGGAGTCCGACTTGAAACGCCGCCGAGCACGGGAGGACGTCGGTACCGAAAAATAATAAAAATACAAAAATAAAATAAGAAAAACAAACAAAGAACTTGAATTTCGGGCCGAATTTGAGAGGAGCGAAACTGCGGGCCTTTTGTACATTTCGTGCGGCAGTGTTTATCGCTAGAAATTTGCGCACCGAAAATCTAACCGCGAACGACCGCAAATTGTGCGACGACGACGAAAAAAGTGCCAGCAGAATTCCGACCCCGAGTGTTCGGTTGTGCTAAAATGGTGTCGTAGCCTGGAAGTGTATTGCGGGAGTCGTGCTAGGGAAAAGGACGAAAAAGCGTCAAAAGTGGAAAGTGCGCGCAAAATTCATCGCCCGAAAAGCGCTCAAAAGGTGTTTATGCGGCGCGTGTTCCCTTTTTGGAGTGTCAGTGGGGCGCTTGAGAAATTTTGGGGTCGACGATCCACCACCGGAGGGACGACACCTGAATGGCGAGATCGCTTGCGAATTAAAAGAAGAAATGTCTGCCGCCGTCATCTTCGAGCAATGTTTGTGAGTCAGGTGTGCCGAAAGTCGAGCCGGTGCCACTGTCTGCTTTTGGTTAGTCGTGGCTGCGTCAATTGTTTGATTTAGGACCTGCTCGCATCGTGAAAGCCCTCGTCGACGTGAAAACTGTTCGTCGTCATCTTCCGACGCTTCGTCATCGTGTCGTGCACAAATAGTGGCCCAACGTGTTTTCATCGCGACTCGCAATTGCGAGGAAAATAATTTGCCGCACTATTCGGTCCGCAATTCCCGTGGAATTTTGTGTAGCGCGCCCAGTCAGTTGCCGAATGTTTGGACGGAATTTTTCCGTGACACGAAAGGGGAGTTAAGGAGCCAATTAAGTGGCGGAGTCACAACGGGAGCAGCAGGGACGCTGGAAAAAACAAAACAAGTTCGCTTTTCGTAATTGATATTCATGACACAAAAGCCCCGGTCCTCAATACTTGTACCTGTGAACGATCGAACAAGCAATAGAATATTTATAATCAGTTTACTTAGGCAAAACACGGTGACGTGAACCGACGTAGTTTAGTTTCATTCGTGATTGTTCTTTTTCTTTTTTTTTTGTTATTCATGTGTCAAAAAAAAATAATTTTAAAGAATTACGCGTATAAGCAAAAATCACAAAAAAATTGCGTGTCGCAGCAGCCCGGATAAACCAAAAAAAAAAAAAAAAAAAAAACCCAATAATAATTGTTTTTGGTGTCGTGTAAAAATTTCGCTTTCAGCCCTGCAGCACCGAAACGGCCGTGGAGGAAAGGAGGGGTGAGTGTGATATGTGTTCAGAACCGTATTAATATGCATGTTTTTTTTTGTTTTCTTCGGCTGCCGTAATTTGTTTATTTTTCTTGTTTTTCGCTTTATCTTTACAATAAAAAAGAAAGATGTTTGTTAATTGCTAAAAAAAAATCGGCTTTTCCTTCAAGGAATACCCCGGTACCCTTTTCAGGTTGATTGACGGGATGAGGTGAAAGGCCTCATCCCTTGTTTCGCCATGGGAGGCCCCTCTCAAAATTTTTCTATTTCGGCCATGGGGGCCTCACGGTCGGGTTTTTTTTCGTGTTTTTCAGAGGGTGAGGAAGGCCGAGGTCCACCGCCATCTGGACCTCGGAGCATCAAAAGATGGCATTTGAGCAGGTGGCTCCACATTTACCTTCCTTTGTCCGAACTTTGCCCTCTCGTTTGTGTTGTCTATCCCAGGCCTGTGACATCCCTTTTAATATGTATGGACAGGGGCAGCGAGCGGCGAAAAAACCCCGCCCATATCTCCCGAACTGAGCTACAGCAAGCACAGGCCGCCGCTTAGCTCGTTGAGGAGCCAATTATGGCAGCTGTCACTACCGGACCTTAACGGTCAAAATGGCTCCGTCCCCGTTGACACCTTCGGGTGTTTCCAACGTCCTTTACAATACGATGGCGTCATCAAAGGAAATAATTGCGTCAAAACCAGCTGAGCGCAGGCCTGTCTATACAGATGGCGTTGATATAGTTTATACTTATTGTGAATACACACTTGAGTTGCTGTCAAGAAATAATTGTGGGTTTTGATTTTCTTGTTCCGGCTGTTGCTCCTGATTTATCCATTAAGGATACAACATGTACTACCATACATACATAACATAACATACACTGTCATCGCGGCGATGACAGGTCGCTGTGTCATCGCGACAGATCTACCTGTTGTTGTTGTTGCTGCCGCTGCTGCTGCGTTCAATCTTGTTAGGGCCCACTTCCATTCCAACCTGTGTCGTGATCGGACGTGTTCTCTTGGACAGGCTATTACCCCATAGCGGTGTATGGTAGTACAGTTATTCCTTTTTCATCAACTGCAAACAGTATAGCCCTACTTTTTGATGTTCTCACGTGTTTTGTAAAAAAGTGCCTTTGGTGCTATAATTCAGTAAGTTTTTTAGTGTAAAAGGCTGCTTTGTTGGGGCTTATCTGTTTCAGTCAGATAATCTCCGACAAGGCGGAAAGTTGAGTGACTTGGATTTTCCGAGTTGTGCCCCTGTTGCGCCCGCACCAGGCGCATCGGGGACAGATTTTAGTAACGGTGAATCTGAAACAATTGGCTCCAAGAGGAAAAGAGCAATCAGCAAGAAAAACAAGGATGCCGCCAAAATAACTCCTCCGGCTAAAGCTGCGAAACCAGATTCTATTCAGATTGTGGAAAAAAATAATTACACCAACATGAACAAAGATAATGATAAGTCACTGTGTTTATTCACGCATAAGCGCATTTTAATGTTTTTAAGAATAAAGTGGAGTGGGTCATTGCGAGTCTAAGTCAAAAATGACTCAAACTCATCCTCCTGTCACTTGGTTTCGTCCACACCATGGATTCACTCTTCAGGAGCTGCCTTAATCCATGGGGGAAGCAGCTCGACCAAGCCAGGGGTTTGTATTCCGACCTAAATCGGAATACGTCCCTTAGTGGAATGCAAACACCTTATATAGTGTGCATTACACGACACGAGTGCGGCAGCTCCGGAAGAGTGAATCCATGGTGTGGACGAGACCAAGTGACAGGAGGATGAATTGGCTTTAAGTTGATAAATTTTGTGTGGTAGTGGAGAGCGAGTTTGAGTCATTTTTTACTTAGACTCGCAATGACCCACTCCACTTTATTCTTAAAAGATAATGATAAGCTTCGAGTAGCGAAGCTCTGCCGCTGAGTAGCGTAACGGCTCCTTCGAGCGGCGTAACGGCTCCCTCAAGTAGCGTAGCAATTGCCGCCAAAAGTAATCGTCCAAGTGGACCGGTTCTATATGATCCCGATCCTAAAGGGAAAAATTTTGTGGTTATCGTTGACAGGTCGCTCCACGAGGATGGTACAAAGAAGCAGGTAGACAGGCTGAGTTTCTTTATGAAAATAAGACATCTAAAGATCCAACGGATTACTAATGTAAGGAAAGTCAGTTTCAGAAGATTTAAACCAATTCGGCAGAAAATGGCTCAGCACAATGAAGTTAAAAATTTAGGCTTTAAAGCATTCATCCCGGCAAGCTTAGTCTACCGGTTTGCGATTGTCAAAGACATTAGCACAGAAATTACGGAAAATGAGATTTTGGAAGAAACTCAATCCCCATATGAGGTAGTCAATGTGCTACGCTTTAACAGGAGGGATTACAAAGATCCTACAAAGTTTGTTCCTTCGGCGACTGTTAAATTCACTTTCAAGGGACAACAGCTTCCTGAAGAAATTGTTATAATGTACAATACACTACTTTCCCGGTTAAATATTATGTGCCTAAACCCAGACAGTGCCACAACTGTGGAAGGTTGGGGCACTCGATTAATTTTTGCAAAGCAACTCCAGGTAGGTGTCTAAAGTGCGGTGAGCAGGAGTGTCAAGGAGTATGCACAACCCCTGTGTGCATTCTTTGCAACAGTCCTGACCACACAGCGACAGACAAAGATTGCCCAGAATGGAACAGATACCTGAAAAATAACAGACTAAGCGCCATTCTGAATGTACCTGTTAATGAGGTACAAAAGAGTGAAAGCAACAACTACTTCGATATTCCCAGGGAAAACAACAACTTTGTAGAAAACTTTCCTGCTCTACCAACCCAAAAGAAAAGCAACAATATTGCCACAAAAAATCCCTAAAAAGAAGCCAATAAACTCATAAACCCCCAACGCGGTTATAATAAAGTCACTAAATTCGGACCAGTTGTGAAAAAAAACATTTTCCCACAAGTCGAACAATATGTACCCCAGCATACCAGTTTAGCGTATCCGGACCAACCCCTAGTCTCGGAATACCAAAAATTGTTACACGACTTGGAGCTACTATGCAACAGGACTCTCCTTGTGTCTGATAATGTTGAGATAAGAAATGAATACTCCCAAATCAAAAACACTTTAAATCTCGTCCGAGGTTCACGCGACCCGAGGCTAATAGACCCTAACAAAAGAAACAATAAGCCAAGCCATAACGTCTCAAATTCTCAAAATTTTTAATTCTCAATTGCACCATTTTAATTTTACCTTTTCATATCGCAAGCTATCATGCCTTTTAACCAAATTTTCTCGTCTCAGAAGGTAAGAAAACTATTGTTTACTACTGTCATCGAACTATCAATTGCAACTGACTTTACCCCCTGTGAGAACCCTCTGAGGTCTTACCCCAGTTACCACCAAGCAACCTTCAAAAAGCCAATGTCAACCAAAACTACCCCAGTTAAAATAACCCGGTCCACGTCCTCTCTTGCGGAGGATTTAGATCTGTACCCTCTATCAGATCTTAAAGGGGACACACACGATTTGTTTGGATCATGGTCAGAATTATTCAACATAATATACAAAGCCTCCCAAAAAACAAGAGTGAATTGGAATATTTCTTAAACAAAAGCAACACAGACATTGCGGTACTGGCGGAAATCTTCGGTAATGAAGATGATGACCATAGATTTAAACTACTAAATTACAATATCTTCGCTAAGGTCAGCCCGAATGGACGCGGTGGCACTGCCATTGCCCTTCAAAAATCAATAAAAGCCAGGAAAATTGCATATAGGACCAATCAGGATATAGTGATTGTAGAGACTAAAAATCTGATACCCAATGTTGTCGAGGCCTCCACGTACTTTCCTCAAAGCACTAGCCCTAGTGTTTTTGGCCAAAGAGATTATATTTATCAGAGTCTGCACGGCACCTTTTCAGTACGAACTCTGTTGAAGTCGGCAATACATTCACATTAGTTTCATATCCGTACGCACAACTGAGATTGCTCCGCGCACTCTCTCACTTAGAGCGAGTTGACATGATCAAACTACGATTTGACAAACTAGCATTTGATGAAAAGTTGAGCACCGTCCAACTACGGTTTGACAGAAGCACGAGACATCAAACCAGTTTGACAAGGGGTTGACACGTTCAAGTAGGTGGTTTGTCAAACCGTAGTTTGATCGTGTCAACGCGCTTTTAATCAAAAGAAATGGCTGAGTACCTGCAATTTTTAGTATCGAATTGATTTAAAATATTCCCGACTACAATATATTTTTAGCATCTCTTTATGTTTTTTCTATTTCGGTACATAGAATATGCTTATCCAATTGCAATATGTACAACATTTCCCCCAAGTTGTAATTCCTTCCACTCCACGTAGTTAAATTTTTACATTCATATCATAAAAACAGATTTCATACAACGATTCTTTTCCACAGCCCTACACACACATTCCAACTGAACGATTGCGCATGATTCGCTCAAGTGAAGACGAAATATCCGCCATTGCAATTTTGATGAATTTTCAATTAAAACAAAGTTTCGATCGGAAAAATCGCAAAATATTAGTGAAAATCGGCGTATTTTGTTTCCGGAATATAGCGGAGATGTCACATAAACTTTGAGTGAAGTGTCTACGGCTCAATCATCTAAAATATTGAGAACCTGGTACTTCTTTTAATAAATTAGACGGTCGCGTTTGTTTTGGAGTGCACTAAAAATGACTTTAAATCAATGTTGTTAAAACCGTCTGTTGAGTTAGAAGTTTTTTATGAATTAAAATTGAAAATTTATTGTGTAATAACGCAAGTGCAGTGATTTTTATAGTGGACAATGGTCTGGAGTTTCCGCGGTGAGTGAAACTGTCAACCCGCAACAAATCGGTCGGCTCATTAAGTATGCCTTTATTTTCTTATACAATTAAAAGTGTTTTATAAGTTTTGGACTTAAATGTTCACTACATCCTTCACAATGTGCGGTTATGTAAAAATTTTCCACAATTGTGAGTGTTTTAATTGGGAAAATATGATATTGCTTGTTGTGTGACAGTGTGTGAACATCTTTTTTCGCTCTTAATATTACGTTTACACTATCCGCAGATTACATCATCTGCGCGCTGATTATTTAATCAGGGCCTGATTACACAGCAGATTACTTCATCTGGGGAGCTTCATCTGCAGCAGATTACGCACTCTGATTATCTCAACGTAAACTCACCACACGTATGGTGAAAATAAATGACAAATTGAAATGTCAATTACCGTGTAAATGCAAATGGCCATATGCCCATTTTATTTGTGTTTTTGTGTTCGTTGCAGCGCGGAATAGTGCTCGTCAGACCAACAAGGACGAGAAGGATTCTTCTACGCCCAACGCTACGACAAGTCCACTGGTGGAAAGGTATCGGAGTATTTGAAAATGTGAGTATGCCAGTCATGGCCCTTTTCGTCGTCCGAGTGAAAGTGGGTGCTCTTGGTTATCATGTCATTGATTTTTGTGTTCGTTGCAGCGCGGAATAGTGCTCGGTGTTCAGACCAACAAGGACAAGAAGGACACGTTCAAAAGCCGACGATATTTCCAATTGCATGTTGTCTCGAATCATGGCAATAGCATACCAAAATTGCTCAAAAACGATCCCACATATCTTGCTTGCGACCGATGCTACGCAACATTCGAAACACCTCTGGCGCGACATAAGCATGAGATGAAACACAGTCCGGACGATCCGTATCTGTGCAATCAATGCCCGAAAACTTTCCTGAAACGAGGATATCGCACAACGCATCTTGTCAGTCACGACGATAGCAGGCCGTTTGTTTGCCCGCTATACAACTCCTCATTTCGTATGGTCAGCGAACTGAAGACACACATCCGAGGGCATCTGGGCGATAAACCATACGCTTGCGATCTTTGCGGAAAACGCGATACGATTGTAAGGAATGCGGAATGGGATTTCGAGAAAAGAGGAATCTTTATAAGCATTCGTATTCGTATAAGCATAGAAATTTTAAGTGTGACCGGTGCGGAGGAGCTTTTGTGACAGAGTACAAATTAAATCAACATCGTTTAAAACATAGCGACCGACAAACGCCCACGAAGCGGTTCAATTGTGGGGTGTGTATGACGAGTTTAAAAAACGAAACCATATTGCAAGCGCATATGCATTGAATGCACCCGGCCATCGTTTCTAACGACGTAGAGGAAATCGGTCACGAACCGGATAACCTCCTATTTTATTCTCTGTAAGGATATAGGTCTGAAGCTAGTCGTTAGGAATATTATTATATTATCTTGTTTGTCTATTGTTTTCATTAAATGTTATTTTAAGAAAAGATTCGTTCCCTTTTTGTCGATGACCCATTCCCCCCATCCTGACCTGTAAGATGGGATTGCTCGTTAACATCTTTGTTAATCGAACTAGTTTTGCTGGTATATCAAATTGCAGCTTGATATTGTACAGTACATTTCGATGGATACTGTCGTACGGTTGTTTCAAATCGACAACGATTTTGTGTTGTTTTATTGCCATTACGTTCCGAAGATGCAAATAAAAAATTGTACATAGCAACATTACAGGATTAAGTCTTCTTCTGAAAGAAAACCTTTATGCCGAACGAGAATGAACGCAGAATGCAGCAGCGAAATGGAAAGTTAGAAAGCATGCATTTCCCTGACCTAGATTGAACGCAGCGGCAAAAGCAGATCTACATGTTGTTTTGTCGCTGCCGCTGCTGCTGCTTCCTGCGTTCATTCTGGTTCGGGCATTACTGTTACTAGGTAATATCTGCGCTGCGAACACGACAAAAGTAGGACTTTTCATCCAGTACCCCCTGCCTTGTAAAATTTCCCTATTTGTTTGCACCATAATTTGTATTCCCAGATCCAATCCACTTGGAGTCGGAACTAAATATAGGTGCTTCATCGAGCAGTGCGATAATCGAATATCACATGAATTCAGCATCGTTAAACTTTGAACAATTGGATGGTGAGTGAATCACCAGCAAAAAAATAGACTCATAACTGAAATTTACATATCCAGATTCAACATTTGAATCAGACAATTCAATACACCATAACGAGGGCGTGTATTCAAGCTGTACGACGAACAGACAATTGGACAATGGACCGCCTCGAGAAAGTCAAGTGGAATTTGAATACATCGATCAATTGCATGGTAAAGTGAAACACGAAGTAAATAGCCGATCCATATGAGCATATCAACTAAAATTTACATATCTGGACATAATGTTAGAACCAGATTCGACGCCACCTGATGCAGGCGCGTCTTCTAGCCAGATGACGAGCAGGCAGTTGGCAAATCAACTTTCCATTGAACAAATGGATGGTAAGTGAAACGCAAAACAAATGGTAGATCGAAACGATTATATTAATTAAGATTTACATATCCAGATTTAATGTTCGAATCAGGACCATTACCCATCGTGCAATTAGATGGTAAGTGAAACAGAAAATAAATAGTAGTCCTTTACGAGTATATACACTTAAATTTACAGAAACAGAAAATTTGACGCCACGTAATGTAGGCGCGCCGTCGATCCCGATGACGAGAAGACAAACAGGAAGCAGACCGGCCAATGATGTGCAACCTCCTAAAAAGAAACAAACAAATTTTCAATCACAAGTATTAAAAGAAATTCAAAATTGTAATGAAGTTATTAAAAAAAAAATACTTTAAGAATGTAGATATAACAAATTTTCATGTAGGAAACTGTTACAAAAACAACTTTTGAAATACACAACATGAACACTCGTTTTGATTGCCTACTCCGATTCTGGACCACTTGGGCCATCCACCAAAAACATCCAGTTTCAGACGTATGTATGTTAATGTGCGCTGATTCGCGGCACAATCACTCCACTATAAAGCAAGTAATTCACTAAAAAAATTTCACGAAGGGAAACAACTTTTGAAATACACATGTGTATTTCAAAAGTTGTTTCCCTCGTAAACTGTCAATCTATGAACTGTCAACGACAGATTACGCCGGAACAGTGTAAACACCTTAGCAATTTTAAACTCACCACGGCCGCAGATGAAGTAATCTGCGGATAGTGTAAACGTAATATTATTACGACCGTCTGTTGATTTCCCAAAAGATCATAGAATAATACGATAACTAGTGTTATTTTCTTACTATATGCAAAAATAAATATGAGGAAACACGTAAATTTCATTTATAAATTCAAAAAATACTGCTAACTTGTCAAAGGCGGCATGAAAAAGTACTTGTTTCGGCGGGGTTCCCGGTTTGAGTTAGAAATAAATAAATAAATAACTGGCGCAACAGTCCAATTTGAACCACGGCCTCGAGATGAGTTAGCACCATCTCATTTTCTAGATCGTGACGGTTTTTTGTGCAGAGGTATGTGATCAGCAACACGCTCAACCGAGTTATTTACCCCATAATGGGTACTCATTTAACAGCTGAGTGGGCTCATAGTCCGACACGTAAATCCCCGGAATCGAACCGGGGCCCAGTGCGTTGAAGGCGAACGTGCTAACCGTTGCGCCATCCGGAGTTAGAAATGGAATGTGTGAAATGTTTTGTCATCATCCATGATTTGTGTACGTGTGCGAAGTGTACGATTGGCTGCTTTTGAAAACATGATAAGATCAGATAAATTGCAAGTAACATACATCGATGTAAAGTATTGTATATCTGTAAGTGGAAAATAGAGTGTCGATGTATCTGACGGGATTTTAAGATGGGAAATAGATCGAAAAAATGATGATTCGTTTCCACAGCACATGAGACGAAGTTAGCGAAAATTAGTTGGTCATCATTCTGATTTCTATGCGATCCATCGTCAGATCGATCTGACGATGGATCGCCACAAAATATCTGACGATCGAAATTATATGGAACTGTCAAAAAAATCGTCAACGATAGTCACATACACTGTGCGATCGATCTGACGATCAAAATATCGTCAGATCGATCTGACACAGATTGCATCGTATATGTGGGCTATATGTAGATGCTTCGGTATGAGGCGTGTGCGTCGAATGTGTCAGTCAAATGCGTCTCTCTTTCACTTACGGATACGTAAAGCTACGCCATCTCTGTTGCTCACTGTCGTTTACTAAATAAGTGATAAAGTATCAAGTACGCGAAAACCCGACCATTGTTATTGGCCAGGTGCTTATCGTGGAACTAAAATGCTATTTAACTAAATCGTGTAAAGGTGTGTGTTCCAAGGCAGCGACTGGGCGATTTGCGATTGCGACTCGCGATCAATTAATTCATTATTCAATGATGATCGTGGACCCGTTTTCCTAGGCGTTAAGCTCCGCGATTGCGACTCTGGCTTGTGGCAATGTAGTGTATTGGCGCCATGGTGATTGTATTTGCACGAGGATGATTGAGCATGGCATTCAATGGTGTTGAAAATCAGTTTTAGTGGCAAAATATCTTTTGTTGGAAAGTATCTTGCTTTGGGAAAATAGCTTGTTCCCGCAATTCCTTTGCAATTTGTCTGGATGTCAAGGATTTTTGTATGAAAATAGTAGTTCTCGTATGCGGCGCAGGTTGTGGCTATGCAATCAAGGATTTTTATATGTACGTGAAGCGAATGTATGGAATGAGAGGAATGTACTGTAGATGACATATCCAGTCCTGGCGAAAAGGACATTCGAAAAAGATGGATTTGGTAATGAAGAGAAATATGAGCAATATGGGTGTCATGTGAATCGGCGCGAAGAGGCGAATGCCCAAGAGTACTGTAAATGCCATTTCGAGTCCTTCGGTGCCGATAAAGACATTCGAAAAGGGATACTTTTGGCAGTGAAGTGAAATATGGGCAATATGGGTGTCATATGAATAGGGGTGAAAAGGCGAATGTCCAGGAGTAGTGTAGATGGCATTTCGAATCCTTCGGTGCCGATAAGGACATTCGGAAAAGGATAGTTCGAACCATGGCGATGGGCCATTGTCTGTAGCCGACTTGATACGTGCTTTTACGCGAGTGGCACTCGCGGTCATGATCGCATATGTGTAGCTTCACTATAATGTGAACGTTGCGCGAGTATATTTCAAGTGAAGATAATTTTGATGGGAAACACTCGCTGTTCTCATGGGGAAATACTCGCCCGATCGGGCTGGTTCGAACTATCAGGTAATTTTGGGTCGCTGATTCCGAATCCGAGGTCAAAAAAGAAAAAAAAAATGGTGTTGCCCACCTCAGAATGGCCACCCTGTTTTCGTGGAGAAATACTCGTCCAATCGGGCTGGTTCGAACTATAAGGTAATATTAGGTCGCTGATTCCGAATCTGAAGTCAAAAAAGAAAACAAAAATTTGGGGCTGCCCACCTCAGAATGGTTACCCTGTTTTCGTGGGGAAATACTCGTCCAATCGGGCTGGTTCGAACTATAAGGTAATATTGGGTCGCTGATTCCAAATCTGAAGTCAAAAAAAAAAAAATTGGGGTTGCCCACCCCAGAATGGCCACCCTGTTCTCGTGGGGAAACAATCATACAATGCACGACTCTAGATATCTCGTGTCCCAACACAAAAATTGCGCTTATAGCTTATCATTCACTTATCATATATTCGCCTAGTGACATACAAAAATGCATTCATTTTTGTGTAAAAATGACCACCATTATGTAATATACTACTTTTATTGCGAAACAGTGCAAGAATAAGAATTTGTTTAATAATCGTTAACGATTTCACCATCGATACCTCTTAATAACACGAGCCCCCAAATTATTAGCCAAAACCGGGGGCGACTATGGCTCCATTTCAACAAACTCACTAATACATACCAACCCACTCGCTCACCGCGGCTTCAGCTAAAATGCGCGGTGATCCAGTCTTTATTCCTCCATGGGTAAACCCCACTATTAGTGAAGCCGCGAACCAAGATGACGCCCGGTGAAATAGGAATATACCGCTCAGAGTATACTTATCGCCATCTGAAATACGTTGGTTCAACTTTATTTCACAGAAGAAGCCGTTATCGTTGCACACACTACAAAGGAAGTTGGAACATTCCTACTTGACCGGGCGAAGCATAGTGGTTCGCGTCTTTGACTAATAGTGGGTTGTAATTTGAGTGGATTTCTCACGCCCGTTGTGTGGGCTCCGCTCATTTCGTGACTGGAGCGGGACTGCAACCCTCAGTATACCTCCCCAGAACACTTGCTGCGCTGTCTTTACGTCCCACGGCGGTAAACCCTCTGTTAGTCAAGGTGCGAACCACGATGGTCGCCCGATGGAATAGGAAAATACCTATTTCTGTAATGAAAATGAAATGAAACCGGAAAATAGAGGGCTTTGCCCGCAATCCGAAGGTTTTGTAGTGTCCCATGCCAATGGGAGATGATCTGTCCTACTAGGAGATGCTTAACCATTCAAGTTAGGACGATATAGCAAATTGTAAGCTTGCATAAAAATATTGAAAGTTCATTGTTTAAATTATTACAGAAAGTAGAGGCAGCGACCAGCCTACCCCCCCCCCCCCCCCCCCCACTTATCCCCCTCCCACTCCTCTCCCCTTCCACTCCTCTCCCACCAATCTTTACCCTTTCAGAAACGGTTAATTCCAATTCGCTCTACGAAAAACAATATTCAAGTAAGCAACTCTCGTAGTACTAGTATGTAGCAGAGGCCGGTTATGTGCATTTTTATGCCCTAGACTTTTAGTATAGGGTATATTGTTTTTGTCACGACGGAAATATGTAACACCTTAAAGGAGGCTCTGGAGGTATAGCACTCTATATATATAAATGATCAGGGTCACCTCCTGATTCGATTTAGCCATGTCTGTCTGTCTGTCCACCTGTCTGTCAATTCGCACGATAACTTTCGACAAAATGAAGCTAGACTCTTGAAATTTTGGTCAAATGTTGCAAGTATAATCTAGTTGGTTGGTATTGAAAATGGGTATGATCAGGCCAAGAGAACGCCTGCCTCCCCTACATATGTAAAATAATTAAATGTATCTATAACTCCCGATTAAATAAACTTGAAAAGTTTTAGCTTTGGCAGATTGCTCGTGAGGGTGATTTTATACTCTCCTGGAAAAATAAAATAGATCTGTTGAAAACTAACGTTAATTTTCTTACAAAGAGCCCCGTACTACCCTACTTTTCAGGTTTTTTGTCTATAACTCTTGAACCAATTGACGTAGACATCTGATTTTTGGCATGTATCCCTGAGGTGAGAAGCTGCTTGGGTTTTAGTAAGGTGGACATAATCAGATCAAAGGAACGCCTACCTCCCCTACAAAATTTAAAAAATTAAATATTATTTTAATTATCATAACTTTCGATAGAATAACACTAGCGAGTTGAAAATTTGGTAAAATGTTGGTAATAATCCAGTTAGTTATTATTGAAAATGGGTAAGATCGGACACAAGGAACCCCTACCTCCCCTACAAATGATACTTCAAATAAGCGATAACGTTTGATTGAATGAAGCGAGCGACTTGAAATTTTGGTCAAATGTTTGAATTGAGATTGAGTTAGTTGGCATTAAAGATGGGTTATATCCGACCTAAGGAACCCCTACGTCCCCTAGAAATGAAACTTAAAATAAGCGATAACTAACGACAAAATAAAGCTAGCGACTTGAAATTTTGGCCAAATATTTGCAGCATTATCCAGTTGGCTAATATTGCAAATACGTAAAATCCGACAAACGAAACCCCTACTTTCCCTGCAAATGAAGCTTCAAATAAGCGATAACTTTCGATATAGTGAAGCTAGAGATTTTTTTTAAATGTTCCTACTTCACTTTGATGGGACGCTGAAGACTTCAAAGCACTTTGAAAGGGGTTGACACGTTCAAAGTAACCTCAAAGTAGGTTGTCAACGTACTTTGCCAAAGTGTACTTTGAACGTGTCAACCGGCCCTAAGCAATAACTTTTGATAGAATGAAGCTAGCGACTTGAAAAATTCGACAAATATTAGTGGAATGGGTTAGTTCGTTGATTTTCAAAATGGTCAAGATCCTCCTGAATGAGTGCCAACCTCCCCTATAAACTGGCCGTATAGGAAACTCACTTTTAATGCATATGGTCCTTGCCAATTGGTACTTTTGGTATCACCACTAGGTCTGTACAAGTCTAGGGTATACACGCTTCGGACTCCGAGCCTGGTTTATACTGATATCAAAATGTTCAACTTTAAATGAATGTACTATTAAAAAATATTACGTTATTGTTACGAAACTTGGAGATATTATTGCCTATGGTGTTGACTATCGTTGGCCATCCATATTTTTATACCCTAGACTTTTAGTATAGGGTATATTGTTTTTACCTCGGATGTGTTTGAGGGATGCAGGGGAGTGCTAACTGTAAATATATATACTATTATTAATCTATTTGTTGGTTTATTTGTTCACTGGTTTTTATTGTACTAATTGTTTATTGTCAAGTCATCCAGCATACATCGATTCAATTGTATACATTATTATTCATGGCATGCAAAGCAATGCAGTTATCATTCTTCCGCAATGTGTGACCTATCCACTGCCATTTTCGCCTGCGTATCAATTCGTCGATTGGCATCTGACCCGTACGCAGACTTAGTTCTTCATTTGATATTGTTTCGGGCCAGAAAATTCTTAAAATTCGACGAAGACATGAATTGACGAAAACTTGCAGCTTTCTGGTAACTCCTATGGAAACTTTCCATGTACTGCTCCCATACAAAAGCACTGACAGTACCAGGGAGCGAAACAGGCCCAGCTTGGTCTTGATGCTGAGATAACTTCTCTGCCAGATTTTGGACAGCATGCCGTATGCGCGTTTAGCCTGGTTGATACGACGAGCGATGTCCTGCTCCGTACCACCATTTTCGGCAACAATGCTACCCAGGTAGACGAAGTTGTCCACCTTCTGCACAGGCTGCCCATTAATATTGATGGCAATAGGTGTCGGATTTCTTTTTCGCAACGGCGGGCTAAGAACCTTGGTCTTGTTGGTATTAATCTTTAGCCCAACCTTGCTTGCCTCCCTCTCGAGATCTAACGTCATTGCGGACAGATCCATAATTTTGTGGGAGAGTAGGCATATGCCGTCAGCGTAGTCAAGATGTTGTAGATAAAATGTCAAAGTCCATTGAATTCCTCTGTCGAGTCCGGATAAGGCTGCATGCAACACATCGCCGATCACAATGAGGAATAGGATCGGTGAGAGGATGCATCCCTGGCGAACTCCACTGCGAATCTCAAAGTCCCCCAACACCTTACCTTTATGCAGTACGCGACATTTCGCGCCGTCATAGGTTGCCTTAATAATAGCCACAAGCTTCTCAGGGATGCCTCTCCTGCGCAAGGCCGCCCATATAGAATCCCGGTTCACACTATCGAAAGCCTTTTCGAAATCGATGAAAAGCAAGTGAAGCGGAGAATCGTATTCAGCGCATTGCTCGATGATTCGCAAGGTGTTAATATGATCGACACAGGAGAATCCGGATTGAAAACCAGCCTGCTCTTCATCAATTGTGCTTTCTAAGTGGGTCTTTAGTCTTTCCTGGACGATTTTAGCTATTATCTTGGTAACGGCAGGAAGCACACAAATGCCTCTCCAATTATTACAATCTGTAATGTTACCCTTTTTTGGAAGTTTGATGATCAAACCTTCCTTCCACTCAGTGGGAAAGGTCTCTGTATTCCACGCTTCACCAACAAGTGGGTGCAGCAAATCGGCAGTTATGCTTGGCGTTGCTTGATAAAGTTCGGCATTGATTCCGTCGAGTCCGGCGGCCTTTCCTCGTTTTAGTGCAATAATTGCAGTGACTATTTCCTCTTTAGTCGGGGCAGTGGACCGTATACGCACATTTTGATGGTTAGCTAAATTATCTATATGAGGGGGAACTTCACCAGAGGTTACACGGTTCAAGACCGCGGCGAAGTGTTCTTTCCACCGCCTCATTTGATCTTCTTCCAAGATAAGTAGCTTTCCATCACTATCCTTCACCGGATGTTGGCAGGAGTTACGACCATCTGTAAACTCCTTGATGACACCGTATACGGCATTTAAGTTGTTACTTCTTGCGGCTTCTTCTGCTGAGGCTAAAAGAGAATTGGCATAAACTCTTTTATCGCGTCGCACACTACGCTGAACTTCTCGAGCTTTCTAACGGTAAAGTAGTTCGATGCTGCTTTGATTGTCGTCTGATGCTGCAGCCAAACGAACTTTCAGCTCCTTTGTTTCAACAATCCGCTGCCATGAAGCGTCGGACATCCAGGGCTTATTTCGGCAACCCTGGTTTGTGCCAAGGATGGTATCTGCGGTATCAATGTACGCATTTTTTATGGCATCCCAGTTTTCATTTTTGTCACTATCTGGGTGACTAGTTATCTCAGCTGCTTTTTGCGCAAGATGGTCATTATATTGTTGTAAGACAGCTGGATTTTTTAATCGAGCGGTGTTGAATTTGCGGCACCTGGATCTTTCGTCACTGGGGCGGCGCACGGCTGCAATACGCAATCGAACAGTAGCGATCATAAGATAATGGTCTCTTCCCATCCCAATATCGGCACCCTTCTTGTTTCGCACGTCCAGGAGGCAACTCTTGAATCTTTTACTAATGGCAAAATGGACGATCTGATTTTGTGTTCTGCGCCGATCAACAGAGGACCAGCTGATTTTGTGGTGATCCTTATGCTCAAACATAGTACCACCGATGAAGAGACTGTGAAAGTTGCAGAACTCTACAAATCTTTCACCGTTGTCATTACGATCACCAAGACCGTGTCTCCCCATCACATGTCTGAGCCCATAGTTATCAGCGCCAACTTTCGAATTAAAATCACCCATAACCATTATAATGTCACCTTTAGGTGTTCTGCTCTGAACGGCGTTTAGTTCTTCGTAGAAGGATTTTTTTGCCAAGACATTGTCGGGTTCAGTAGGGGCATAACATTGTAGTATTGAGATGTTCCTCATTTTGGTCCGGAACCTGGCGGTCAAGATTCTGCCAGAGACCGGCTCCCAGGATAAGAGACAGTTTCGCGCGGCTCTGGTTAAAAGGAGCCCCACGCCTGACTCACGACGACTACCGGTAGCTTTACCGGAGTACAACAGCAGCTACTGGGCTTCCAAGGTTGGAGGATGCGGTCACGTGACCGATATTGGAGGACAACGATCCAGGCGGCCAAGGCCCGACGTCGGGCTGTCGTGCCACGATGACGATGATGAGATATTCTATAGACAAACGGACAGACAGACATTTGACCGATTTCATAAAGGTCGTCACACTTGAACGCGCACAACCACGACCGAACTTCCATGGAACCATTAAATATCATAGAACGGTGGAGACGAGGACATTTCCGTTTGTGTCGATTTTAAGGGTTTTGTTTTTTAAATACAAAACCCTAAAAATGGGGAATATTTCTACTTGACGGGCGAAGCATAGTCGTCCGCGTCTTTGACCAATAGAAGGTTTTAATTTAAGTGGGTTTCTCACTCCCCTTGTGTGGGTCGCTTCGCGACCGGAGCGACTTAAAGGGTTGCACCCCTCAGTATATCGCCCTAGAATGCGCGTTCTATATCCTACAGCGGTATACTCACTATTAGCCAAAGCGCGAACCACGATGCGTCGCCCGGTGAAATACGAATATACCAGAAATGGATCTTTCCGTTTTTACTAGGTGTGGGCGAAACCTTGATTCCTTAACAAAAGAAATAACAGACTTACCATTTTGCAGCCTTGCAAACGCACCACTCTCGCCTCGCTCATTGTATACAGTGAATTACCCTGTTGATATTCGCAGGTGAATTTATCTACACTGCCCATTCCATTACGAAAAAAAATCAAAACTGAAAATAATACAACCACTAGTCAGGCCAGGTATTTTGTAAAGTGTGGCGGCTATTACACTATAAAAGTTCTTTTACAAATATATTTTATAAAAGATATTTTCAAAGAGCTTTCATAGTGTAATAGCCGCCTAAGAAAATATTTGCGACATGAATGTTGCTTGTTTCAGGTACTTTTCTAACAAGCTCGCACACCTTCCCCCTTATGCGGTTAATATCATTCATAAAAGTTCTTTTAAAATATCGTGCCTCAAAGATATTTGTAAAATAACTTTTATAGTGTAATAGCCGCCTTGCCCGAACCAGATTGAACGCAGAATGCAGCGGTAGCGACAGTGAAATATCAGTTATGCCCAAACCAGAATGAACGCAGAATGCAGCAGCAGCAACAACAAGAGGTAGATCTGTCATCACCGCTGCCGCTGCTGTTGCGTTCAATCTAGGCCGCTTAGTTAAATAACAAGATGTATCTTATTAAATTCCAGGTTATTTATTGAACAAAAATGTGTACAAAACTAAATTCTTAAAGACTAGACATTGTATTTATATATGTATTTCGAATCGTTTACCTGCGTTCTAACAAGGATTCTTAGAAACATATTTGTATACTTAAAAATATCTTTACCAAGAAGAGTTGTATTGTGAGGGTTACATTTTATCTTATCTTAACTAAGTGTTACCAAGAAGTATCATGTCCGACTCACAGAAAAACATTTGGCCTGGGTCGGGTTTTATGGCGATGGTCCTTAACGACAATCGTATGTTTATGCGTATGACTCAGAACCAGGATTTGGGCTGGTTCGGATATTTTATGGCTGATGTTTTAACTCGCTAAAGGGAAATACATGCTTTCAAAGTTGACATTTCGCTGCTGCTGCCGCTGCTGCTGCATTCTGCGTTCATTCTGGTTTGGTTTGGGCATGAGAATGCATGCATTTCCCTTATGCTGGAACCAGAATGAACGCAGAAAGCAGCAGCAACTACGCCACCATGCAGATCTGCTTTCGCCGCTGCCGCTGTCGCTGCGTTCAATCTAGGTCGCATATGGGAAATGCGTGCTTTCTAATTTGACATTTCTACTGCTGTTGCATTCTGCGTTCACTCTGGTTCGGGCATTACGCGACCTAGACTGAACGCGGCGAAAGCAGATCTGGATATTGTTGTTGTTGCTGCTGCTTTCAATCTGGTTCCGGCATTATGCCGGCCGCACATTGCGTCGTAAGCAGGGCAGCCCGCGTTGTGCGCATACAGCAGTGTTGTTGTAATATGTGATTTTGACAGATGTTACATCCATCGCCAGATCGCTACAAAATATCTGACGACCTCGGCTGCACATACACTGTACGATTTTCGTGCGACGCGATAACGAATGACAATTCAAAAAATATATAGGTAATGACTCACTCCCAATACAACCAAGATTGATTTTTGTTAACAATTTGGATTTGTGAGGTATTGTATTTTCGTGTACTACATATTTTACATTTGCATTACAGATCCATTGAAATTGTCAAAATCCGTCAAATTTCACATTTGAATAATTTAACATTCACTTGCGATCATCACACACACCATCCAATCGATCGTCAGACCGAAGAATTGCAGTAAAACCACACCAAAAAATCGGCAGATAAAATTTGATCGTCAGATCAGTGAAATCGTCAACGATAGTCACATACACTGTGCGATTGATCTGACGATTAAAATATCGTCAGATCGATCTGACGACAGATTGCATCGTATATGGGGCTATTAAAGTCGTTGTCACAAAATTGGATGGGTTCAGAAGTTATCGAGCAACTTCTGCTCGGGTGGTCATGATCACCGAGCAAGACACATTTCTGCTCACCGCTCATATTCTTCATCTTCTTCTTTCTCCTTAAAGGCCGGTACTCAGATCGTGTGGAATGAAAAGTGCCGTGAAATACCACACAAAACCGCAAAATTTTTCCCCGATGAAAACAGCCGTGAAATTGCGTGGAAGTTAAAATATCATTTCACGCGATCTGTGTACTACCTTGAGTGAAATGTCAAGTGTGGATTTCACGTGGATGAAATTTGTTCTCGTGCCAAATGTTCGAGAAAAATTTTCACTGACAGCTCAGCTGTCTCTGTTGGTGTCATTTAGGTTGTGTTGTATTTTCCCGGTGTTATTTATAATTGAGCGGTAGATTAGTGAACAAAGTAATCGGTGTTATTGTTTCTTGCGGTGCTAATACAATATTTCATTTCTCCGGTACACAGATCGGGTGAAAAGTAAAAAATGATATGTTCCACGCAATCTTTTCCAGGAGCCATTTCGCCGATGAAAAGTGCTGCTGCCATTTTTTCATTTCATTTTTCTGAATACCAGCCTTAAAGGCACCGCAAGAAACATTAACACCGATTACTTTGTTCACTAATCTACAGCTCAATTATAAATAACACCGGGAAAACACGACACAACCTAAGGCTGCGCGCATGTTGGCTCACGTTCGCGTGTCGCGTTCACGTGTTTTATGTCAAACGGTTTGAGTCTATGGTTTCCAACCAAAGACGCGAATCTGTCAATATGGCAAATGCTCGGCTATTGTCGTATCAACAAATTGAGTTCATTATTGCGCTTTAAAATAGGTAATTAGGTAAGAATTGAGTGGCAAAACAAACAACTGAGAAGTAGTAGGATCTGCACAAACACACATTTCATACTAAATTATTGGCTTTAATACACAATAATGAATCCAATTTAGTGATACGACAACAGCCGAGTGTCTATCAAATTGACAGATTTGCATCTTTGGTTGCAAACCATAGACTTAAACCATTTGACATAAAACACGTGAACGCGACACGCGAACGTGTGCCAACTTGCGCGCAGCCTAAATAACACCAACAGAGACAGCTGAGCCGTCAGTGAAAAATTTTCTCGTACATTTGGCATGAGAAAAAATTTCATCCTCGTGAAATCCACAAACTTGACATTTCACTCAAGGTAGTACACAGATCGCGTGAAATGAAATTTTATTTTAACTTCCACACAATTTCACGTTTGTTTTCATCGGGGAAAAATTTTGTCATTTTGTATGGGATTTCACGGCACTTTTCATTCCACGCGATCTGAGTACCGGCCTTAACCCCGGAATTAAAAACGCGTTGACATGATCAAACTACGGTTTGACAAACCAGGATTTGATGAAAAGTTGAGCACCGTCCAACTACGGTTTGACAGGAGCACAAGACTTCAAACCAGTTTGACAAGGGGTTGACACGTTCAAGTAGGTTGTCAAACGTGGTTTGTCAAACCGTAGTTTGATCATGTCAACGCGCTTTAAGTTGTGCGCGAATTACATCCACAAGTATCAGTCAACAAAAATCAGCTGATCAGCCTGTTATGCCCGAACCAGAATGAACGCAGAATGCAGCAGCAGCGTCAGTGGTTGCGAAATGTCAAATTAGAGGGCACGCATTTCCGATACGCCTAGATTGAACGTAGCGGCAGCGGCGAAAGCAGATCTGCATGTGTTGTAGTTGCTGCTATCGCTGCTTTCTGCATTAATTCATGCTCCGGCATTATAGTTAAATGTCTTGTTCGCGTTCGTTTGACGCATTTGAACCGTGAAAAACTGGCTTCCTAACAAACTTGCCACACTTTTTTGAATCAAGATAGAAACATGCACTTCCAAACGCATAACAGTAACTTACTACAAAACAAATGATCGCCCACAGTAACACATGCATATCGATGGTGAAGATTCACAACCTCCTATGTCAATTCAAAAAAAAAAATTCTCTTTTTCTAACGTGTCTTGCACCTTCTATGTCACTGCCCAGCACTGGCCATCAGAAGGAGGAAATTCCTGGGCTCTTGGTTTTACTGTGACCTGGAGGACCTCAAGGACATGAGCGTGATAAAGCTCAACCGCTACATTGCCAGCACAGGCTGGTTTGGAACCTAGGTTTCTTTTGGCGAGGTGTAATGTTATATGGTGGTATCACAATGGACCCATGAGCGGTCTAAGTGTGCTGTGTTGTATCATGGCAGCCCCTTAACCTAACCTAACCTAACGTGTTTTTTAAATATTTATGGCTGAATTATAGTCTGCCCGAAAAACGCGGCTTCTGCTGTCAAATAAAGTTGAACTAATGTATTTCAAATGGCGATAAGTATACTGTGCGCGAACAATACGTCACTTGTAATGAACTCCTGCTGGCAGCTTTCGAAAGCACCACCGGTTACTTGCACCTGCTTGCAAGCAGCTCAGTTCGGTGAGATGCGGGTCGGGGTCGAATAACGTAGGTCCGGGACAGATGGTCGCACAGCTCAATACTATAATTCAGGTGCTTTAATAGCCCGATCTGAGAAAAAGACACAAAAGAAATCTAACAGAAAAAAAAGAAGAAGAACGAAAGAGCAGCATCACTAGGCCTTTGGCTGGATAGCCGAACCCACCGAGTGACATTCAGACTGTGTCGTGAAATATACGGATGACACGACCGAACCACCCTGGCACGGATAAGACCAGCCGGTTACCCCCAAAGAGGATGTGACAGGGGTGGTCGGAAATATGTAAGACTGCTCCCTGTCCCTAAAGGCCCCATTGAGCCCAGACACCCCCTTCAGAATCTACTAATTACAACACATAATTTACATCGATACAATTATTTTATTACAAAAAAGATACATACATATATTAAATATTTTGAATTGAATTTAAATAAAAGAATATTACATTGTCTTATTTCTTTTGTTCTCTTTTTTTCAGCTAACTCTACAGATAACGAATTACCGATTTTTACTTCCGGTGGCGGCCGCTACAGGACAAGAACAATTCACAGCACAATTACCAATAACTTACGCGTTCAAATTAATATATTTTTTTTCAAGTACTCCTTTGGTCCTTTTTAGGGTTTTGTAGTAAAACAAAACCCTTATGAAATCGGTCAGGCGTCCGTCTGTCTGTCTGTCTGTCCATGGAATATCTCACGAACCGCTGAGGCTACATGTATGAAATTTAGTGAAAATATGTAGAAGTACTATAATTCTCTTGAGGAAGTGATGCATCGTAATAGGTCAACTTTGAGGGGGGGTCCCCATAGAGGGGAAATGAAGGACGAATTTGTTTTGTCATTTGGTATAGGCAAGTGGGGTATCGTAAGAAAGGTATCGTCGAGTACATTCCATTTCTGGATTTTTTTTCAAATTTGAAGAAAGGGGAAAAGAGGGAGAGGGGAAAATATGTGATCCGAGTTTGTCCCCCCCACTTGCATTTCGAAACCGTTATACTTAGAGATATGAAAATTTGCAGAAAAGCGGCATTTTAGAAACATAGAAAACTATAAATAATAGAATTCCAAAATCTCATCAAAAAAGGTTAATAATAGTACATTTCTATTTTTTCAGTTAGCACACCCCTGCACCCCTTAAGCACACCCGAGGTCAAAAATATTGATGGCCAATGATAACCAACACCATAGGCAATAATGCCTCTACGTTTCATTACAACCATGTAATATTTAACAATAGTACATTCACTTAAAGTTAGGCATTTTTACACTATTCATACAAAAAATACACCTACCGGCTTCAAAGGTGCGAGTACTACTTGCATGTTGTTTTTCGTAGTGCGAATCGCAGTTATTGTTACATATTATGGTTAATCACATTTATGAAAGGGTAAAGATTGGTAGGGGGCGATGTGTGGGAATTGGCCAACTGTAACGGGCGGGGGAGGGGAGGGTGAGGGGCAAAATTAAGGTCAAATTTTGTTAATCGACTGGTATAGGCCAGTGGGGTGTTGTGAGAAAGGTAATATTGAGATAACTTTACTTATACATTTGTATTTGAAAAAAGGGGAACAATGAGGGAGGATAAATTATTAGATCGTAATTTGCCCCCCCCCCCCCCTTGCATTTCCAGACCGTTACATGTAGAAAAATGAAAACTTCCAGGAAGGTGGGTTCCGAACAGTACATAAAACGGGAAATAATGGAATTTGTATATCTCCTCAAAATAGGTTAATAATAGTTTATTTCCACAGTTACAGTTAGCGCATCCCTGCATCCCTTAAACACGTCTGAGATCAAAAGTACCGATGGCCAAGGATAACCAACACCATAAGCAATAATATGTTCTAAGTTGCATTACAATCACGTAATATGATTGGGCATATAAGATACTATATTATGGGTCAGACATTTTATTTTTTTTATCCATCTAAGTGGTACCAAAAAGAGCAAGGAGCCGATACTTACATACCAAAATAAGTACTTGCTACAAAACCCTCGGATTGCGGGCGTAGCGCTGTATATTCCGGTTTCATTTTCTTATACTCTGGAACTTCTACTACTTTTAATAAATTATATTTTTTTTCTACGTACATAAATTACTACCTACGGACATTCAAACAGTACCTCGGTCTCTTCTTTTGTTTTTTTTTCTCCTTTTTGGACGGGTCTTCAACACGGACGGCCAGCCCCTTGGCGGGCGAAGCCTTTGCTGTGGGACTGTGGGTGGCGAAGCCCCGGCACAGAATTTTGTCACAGAAGCACGCACTGTTGACCTCGTGGCGGGCGAAGCCCCTGTCTCTAAACTGTAGGTGGCGAAGCTCCGGCAAGGGATTTTGTCACAGATGCACGCACTGTTGACCTCGTGGCGGGCGCAGCCCCTGTCTCCAAACTGTAGATGGCGAAGCCCCGGCACGGGATTTTGTCACAGAAGAACGCACTGTTGACCTCGTGGCGGGCGCAGCCCCTGTCTCCAAACTGTAGGTGGCGAAGCCCCGGCACGGGATTTTGTCACAGAAGCACGCACTGTTGACCTCGTGGCGGGCGCAGCCCCTGTCTCCAAACTGTAGCTGGCGAAGCCCCGGCACGGGATTTTGTCACAGAAGCACGCACTGTTTACCTCGTGGCGGGCGCAGCCCCTGTCTCCAAACTGTAGGTGGCGAAGCCCAGGCACGGGATTTTGTCACAGATGCACGCACTGTTGACCTCGTGGCGGGCGCAGCCTCTGTCTCCAAACTGTAGATGGCGAAGCCCCTGCACGGGATTTTGTCACAGAAGCACGCACTGTTGACCTCGTGGCGGGCGCACAACAGAAAAAGCCTAAAAACAGAGTAAAAGATTAGCAGTATCATACCGACACTACCCCGTATATACTTGTGTTAGGCGGCTATTACACTATAAAAGTTCTTTTACAAATATCTTTGACTCACGATATTTTAAAAGAACTTTTATGAATGATATTAGCCGCCTAAAGGGGAAGGTGTGCAAGCATGTAAGAAAAGCACTTGAAACAAGCAACGTTCACGTCGCAAATCTTTTCTTAGGCGGCTATTACACTAGAAAAGTTCTTCGAAAATATCTTTTACAAACGATATTTGTAAAAGAACTTTTATAGTGTAATAGCCGCCTTACGGTTTGGCACTTACTTGACGATTCCGAAAAGATTTTCTTTAATTTCGTCCTCGAGAGTAGAGAGACGTCCGTCTCGTTTGAAGTCTACCTGCAGAAGAGCCCATGTGGAGGAAAGAATTTCCCTCCGAGACCCTCTACCGGGAAAATCCCAAAGCTCAGTCGCGAGGGAAATTGTTAGGAATTTCCCTTTTAACTTGGCCACCGCTACCTGGTGGATATTACTTTCCCTCCGCTGTTGACGTTTTGACAGTTCTTGGTGGTCAGCTGCAATGTTATTGTTTTGGAGGTAGGTAATGTGTTTGTGGACACGGTTTCGTGTAAATTTTTCCCAATTGCCTCTAAATGCCACTTCCTTCCCTTTTCAGCCAGCTGGAAATTGCCTTCAAGGCCGTCCAACGCCTTCGAAGAGCAGGAGAATGTTGCGGAGAACGTTTGACAGGTAACATTTTGTATTTCTTTTTCGTAAATTTTTAAGCCTGTGGGTGCATCCGTTTTCAAATTTGGAGAATTGTCACAACCCAATGAATCCAGTTCTTCAATTTGAAAACAGACAAGATACCTACAGACCGTACCATCATTTGCCAAGAAATATGTCAACCTGACACGAGTTATTACACGCTCACGTTGCGAAAGTTGAGACGAGTTCAACTTTGTCGCAATCAACGAGTCGCGAAGTGTCAATTCACATATGCGTGTGTATTAAAACTGTGGATGATCAATTGTTTTGTTGTAAGTTACTGTTATGCGCTTGGAAGTGCATGTTTCTATTCTTATTCAAAAAAGCGTTTCAAGTTTGTTAGGAAGCCAGTTTTTTCACAGCTCAATGTATCAAACGAACGTGAACAACAGATTTAACTGTAACCAACGCCATCTAGATAGACAGGCCTGCACTCAGCTGATCGTTACGTCATTATTTCCTTCGCCAAGGCCATGCCAAGGCAGTGACTGCAGACGACGATGTTCCCGGCACGACATATGTTTACAATTGGAATTGCGCCAGACGGCAATTTAGTCCTCTAAAAACACACTTTCTGGACACTTGCACCAATTTGGTCGAAGCCGCAACCCCGGGGATCAGTCGCAGAGCACCGTGGAACAGTTCACACTTGATAAAATACATCTTTTGACCGCACGACACACTTTCACCGCGCACGTGTTTGTTTTCCCGGATCACTAGATGAAATTTTACTAACAAATAAACACTGAACGCGGAAAACGAAAACTAAACACGGAACGCACAAATACCGGGGACTCGCCGCCATCAGTCGCCGACCACTGGATTGTGGATACGATGGCGTCATCGGTATTTTGGGGCGCATCAATCCCCTAAAATTTTAGCTCAACAAAATGTATACTTACCCTATGAATTCCGATGAAAAGGCCGGAAATCACCTGTAATGTTGTCATTTGACAACCACTTTGAATTCACTGTTTGGGGCACTTCCGGGAGTTTCCGCTGAACTCACCGGCCCAAGGATTCGACCCAAGGTAGTGCTGCACCATTCACACTAGCCAAATTGCCGGAAAATGAACGAAAAATCCGAAATTTCCCGTGTCGCACTTTCCTAACCTCGCACTTTTCAATACACCATTTTACTCGATATTTCCCGGCACTTCACGTTTTTTTCACTTTTACACGGCACTGATAGCCACTTCTTTTAGTTACACTTAAAATTCCGGCACTAAACTCACTTTTACACACAATTATCCCGATATTTCACCGGGCGACCACACGCGTTCACACTTCGTTGACTGCTTGTCATGTCGTTAGTGCTTTGACAATCAGCTGACACTCCGGCCTGAGAGTAAAGATGGCAGTGGTTGAACTCGTCTTCGTGGGCGACGTGTTGTTCGCGCACAGTATACTTATTGCCATTTGAAATACATTGGGTGGTATGCATAATAATGAGGATATACTCAAGAGTGAAGTCTATTGAGGACATTCCTGAGTCTGCTATGTTCGGTGAATCGAGTGAAAAAGTTGTATGCATAAAACTACTCTCCGCTCCATGGTGAAAATTGAGTGGAATTCTGTCAACTCAGCTTTGGCAAGACTTCCATATCTGAGGCGCCAAATTTTATCGGCGGCTTATTCAAGCTAAATGTAAAATACAAGTGGCCAGAAAATGTAAAAAATTAAATGATGATGTATCATAGTAGGTTCTTAACTATCTAAAGCGGAAATTTATTCTATATACAATTCTAGTACTAGATTTTCTCATACAAAAGTTCCAACTTTAAAGGTAAATATCTCCTAAACGGTTATGAATTCGCGGAAAAGGACTTCAGATTCGTCCATTTCAGACCAAATTCGATTGAACCCCATCATTAAAATTTGGCGCCTCAGATATGGAAGTCGCCCCTCAGCTTTACTCCACTCGACTCACTTTATGCATACCACCCATTGGGTCAACTGTATTTGACAGCAGAAGCCGCCTTATTTGCGCAGACTATAATCCAGCCTTAACTTTCATTTTTAAGTGTGTGACAACGAGAGTGGTGTTCAGCAGGCACGGACTGCACAACTGAGCAGTAGAAGAACCGCTCGCCAGTTGCGTGTGATTTTGGATGAGCACAAATACTTTTCGCACTGACTGTACTAACTAGTTATGCCGATTTCCTAGTGAAATTAGTTAACATAAGTCTGGCAATTCCAAAAAGTGCTGCGCACCTTGACGAAATGGCATTTAATTAAAAATTTGACATTCCCATAGTTCGTGTTTGTTTTGTGCGACCGATTTTCCCTAAATTTCGTGCGGAAAGCTAGTTGAAAGCGCTAGGAATGATTGGAAAAGGAAAATAAACATGTTATTGAAGTAACTGAATATATTTGGATAGCCTTTTATGCGAAAAACGGGTTATTTGTGGAATTTGTGAGGTGCCCAGAAGGCGGATTGTACGAGTTGCAAAAAAGTAGTGCTAGTGCATAAATTGAAATCAACATTTCAGGTGTGTATAGTTGACGTGGTGCGGACAGTATGTTGATTTCATCCCGCAATATGCAAAGTGATTACGCGTAAAAGCTTGATAAACTACGATCTTTCACAGGAAAAGTGATGTGTGATGTGGTTGGCGACGTTTGCGTCACTCAGCTATTGCGACCTTTCTCTCCGCGTCATTTTGATATGCTAGCTTTCAACAAACCTATGAATAATTATCGAACGTAGGAACAGGTTGCCTTTCAACCATTGTATTCACTTCTACATAGTTCCTAGTATGTGACCTTTTACGTGTTGGTAGCTTTTTGGACAACGATTTCCTTCTCTTGGTTTTACATCGTTTTGCGGAAGCGTCAAAAGTATATACTTTTGTGATCAAGTTTCACACTGGCCATGAATTTGGCAACGGCGCACTCGGCGATCGAGTCTAATTGCCAATCGCTCTACATTTGCTATTCGGTTCAATATTCCGAATATGATTGAAGTATTGTTATCGGGGTTGTAAATGCAGACCAACACAGTGTAGCAGACCGGATTATTCAGCTCCGTATCGTTGACAGAAAATGTTTATTGAACATTCCGCTGTAGATTATCAACAAGCAATTTTTAACAAATCATCACTCGATGCAACGGCGGGGTTGCATTCAGGCAGCAGGAGGTAGCGTTATGTATCAAAATATCCTCTCCACTACACATTTGAAGAGCTGCTACCTGTCACAAGACTTATTTCGTGATTGAAAGGCTACATATCAAATATCTGGCAAACAGCTGACACCGCAAATATTCGACAATTTCCCACAGAGATACATACATAGAAGAAGATGACACCAGCATATGTTGTACACTAAATTCTGGGACGTAATTACACCACATACGAACTAATAAAAAGTAAGCAGAGAGACACCCTCCACTCCGCAAAATCCGCTCAGTCTGTGTTGATCCATATAGTCGGGGTATTTTTAGTTTCCGGGGCCCGGGGTGAAAAAATCGTTTTTCACTCGGATTTTTTGTCACTTATCACTCGCGTCACCCTAAGACTCTCAAATTTGCAAAAAAAAAATATTTTTTTTTTTTTAATTTTTATATTTTTTTTTAATTCTTTTTTATTTTTAATCTTAATTTTTTAATTTTTTTTCCTTAATTTCTTGTTCTAATGATTTATACTGAGTGTTTGGTGTGTTTAAAACTGATCAAAACGCTGTTGCACGCAGAGCGAGCGAAGCGAGCGTTCATGTTTGTGCGATATTGAGGGTTGCGATCCCTTAAGCGCGGAGCGAGCGTAGCGAGCGGAGCCCACGCAAGGGGATTTGCGAATATTTCAATTTTCCATGCCTCCAATATTCCAAACACTCAGTATAAATTATGAAAAAAAAAATTAAAAATAAAAAAAAATTAAAACTTAAAACAAAAATTAAAAATAAAAATTAAAAAATTTTTTTTTTTTTTTGCAAATTCTCGACTTTTAGAGTGACGCGAGTGAAAAGTGACAAAAATCCGAGTGAAAAGTGATTCCCCCAGCCGGGGCCCCGGAAACTAAAAGGTTGCCGGAAAATCCAGTACTAGAATTGTACGAGGGGCGTTCGCAAAGTAACTTAAGTCGGAAAGAAAACACTTGATTTTTTAAAATGTTTTTATTTTTCAACATAGTCTCCTTGTAATTGAATACACTTTTCCCAACGATGCTCCAGCTTCTTTAACCCTTCCGTATAATACGTTCTTGAGAACTCCTCAAAATAGGCTTCTGTGGCAGCGATTACCTCTTCGTTTGACCCATATCTTTTTCTGCCAATGAGTTTTTTAAATTGGGAAACATAAAAAGTCGCAGGGGCCCAGGCCTGGAGAATAAAATGGGGTCGGAAGCAACTCGTAGCGTAATTCAAGTAATTTTTGAGTTGCAAGAAGGCTCGAATGAGCTGGTGCATTATCACGATGAAATAACATTTTTTTCCTTTGCAAATGGGGTCATTTCTCCTTCGATGCATCGAATTTATCATACTGCCCTGTTATCGTCCTTCCTTTCGCCAAATAGTCGATTAAAATTATGCCACGAGCGTCCCAAAAAAATGGTCGCCATAACCTTTCCGACCGGGATGACCGTTTTTGCCTTCTTCGGAGCACGTTCGTTACGAAAAATCGGCTGTTTTGACTGCTCATTGGTTTCCGGCGTATAGTGATGGTTTCATCGACGGTCACAAATCGCCCCAAAACTCCTGCGGATTGCGCTTATACATTTTCAAACAGCTCTCCGAAGTAACGACACGATTTCGCTTTTGGTCAGGAGTCAGCAAACGCGGCACCCATCTTGCCGATAGCTTTAACAAACCCAATGTTCATGTAGGATGGTCCATAAGCGGTTAGCTGAGATGCCTATAGCCTCTACTATCTCCAGCACCTTCACTCGTTCATCGGCTAATACGATGTCATGTAACTTATTAATCATTTCTTGGTTCGTGGCCTTTTTTCGACGTCCAGGGCGCACGTCAGATTTCTTTGTGACGTAAAAATATATATTTTCATGAAAAGTACAAAAAAATTCCTACAGTTAGACAATTATTATTTACTGTACAATAAATAGTTATGATTTTCGTGAGAGTTTGGCTCCAGGAAGGTTCCTTTTAAGTCTCCAATAGTAATCACCTAGTATTCCTGGACTGCATTTGCCTTGAAAACGCTTCTCTATTAACGAAATGTCCTGACGAAATCCCTCGCCTTGTTCGTCACTTATAGCACCCAAGTTTTCGGTATAGCAAATGGCAAATGTCTAGACCCTTTAGCCCAACCTAATAGGAGTCTCACAAATGATACACAACCGAGATACATAAGTTAATTCTCTCTCTTCTCGCACATAACAAGAACTGTCCGGGTTATTTAAGCACTTTCGTGGCTTATTTACAACTTAATAAACGTCAATAAATTTAGGTTAGTCGAATAAGGTAGTTATCTAGTCGCCGAAATTAAGTTATTCAAACAAGATCACGTAAATGAGCGATTCTTTTCTTCTCGATACTTGTAGTGGTTTTAATAAAAACACGTAGGCGGAGCAAATTCCTCAGTACCTTTTATAAAATTAGTAACCATAAATGAACCTTTTTTTTATAAAAGTGGCAAACAGGTATGTAGCTTTTATAAAATTGGAACCTACCTGGATATTTAATTAAGAATATACATGAAGATAAGTTTTAGTTCTATTTAAGCCAATGTAAAACAACTTAACACATGACTGAGCACAACCACCACCGAACTTCCATCGAACCACCAATTTCATATAACGTGCGGAAAAAATTCACCTAATTTCCACCATTCTATGAAATTGATAGTTCGATGGAGGTTCGGTTGTGGTTGTGCGCGTTCATGCGTGGCAAGCTCAAGGATTTAGTACCTGACGTACCGAGGAAGGGAGTAAGTTGCTCCCGAAATATATATTTACGAAGTAATAAATAAATTTATTGTTAGGAATAAGCTACGTGTTTTTATTACACGTAAATTTGGTAAAAACCAGGCCGAAGCGTACGAAGGCGGTTCAAATATGATCAAGACACACGCTGTAGATGGCGCGCCTGTATGTTTTGAAGGTCGCGGCTTGAGTATGTAATAGCTGGGTCCCTTACGAATAGTGTGGCATAGTTTTCGTCGTGAACGCACGTTTCACGCGTGTGCGCGTGCTGAGTGAACATCAAGTGCCGACCGTCGTTGCGCAACGTATTGTCATTCGTTTTTCGGTGTGGGAAAGCGTTAAAAACACGGAACTTCTTCGGCGTTTGCGAAATCAGTTCGGTAGTGAGTGCCTGAGTAGGTCTTCTGTGTTTAAATGGGCCAAAGCGTTCAAAGATGGCCGCTAAACCGTCGAGAATGAGCTGCATGATCGTCGACCGCGAACCAGCATCCCACCAGACAACATTCGCCGCGTAGAACAACTCATTTAGGATGAATGTTCGAAATATTTCGGCTGAAGTCGGCATTAGTATTGGTAGTGTGGAGTCTATCATCCACGAACACCTTCAATATCGCAAAATAACGGCGCGATGGGTTCCCAAACTATTGAACTTCGAGCAAAGATTCATGCCGTTGGAAGTTTGCTGACGCGATACGAGGCGGTGGGGGACGGTTTTTTGACGCGAATCTTCACTACGGACGAGACATGGGTACACTATTACACTCCCGAAAGCAAGGTGTCGCCTAAAGAGTGGAGGAAGGGGCGCCAGTCGAAGCGAAGACAACCAGGTCCACGGGTAAGGTTATATGTACTGTATTCTAGGATCGGCGGGGAGTGCTGTATGGTGACTTCCTGCGCACCAACGTTCCATCAATCCTGCATACTACTCTAACCTTCTAAAAACACACGTGAAACCCGCTTATCGCTCGAAACGGAGGAGCATTCCAGCGCGAAGTGCTTTTCTTCTCCAGGATAACGCGCGCCCTTATACCGCGCGTCTCACGCTCGATACAATATCAGAATTGGGGTGGGAGGTACTAGAACATCCCCCCCCCCTACAGTCCGGATTTATCGCCCTGCGACTACCACATGTTTGGACCACTGAAAGAAGCCCTCGGAGGTCAAAGATTCAACACCGACGACGAGGTAGAGGAGTTCGTGCGCGCATGGCTGTCCAAGTTGCCCAAGGAATTTTTCGATATCGGCATCAAAAAACTTCCGGAGAGGTGGCAAAAATGTGTAACTTGTGAGGGGAATTACCTAGAAAAGCTGTAAATTTTTCTAAATATTTTCGATAATAAATAAATGTGTCAGAGCGTTTATCTCGATCATATTTGAACCACCCTCGTATGTATATACCCTAGACCTGTACAGACCTAGTGGTGATGCGGATGCGGTACTTTACCAATTGGTAACGACCATATGCATTAAAAGTGAGTTTCCTATATATGTCTGATTTTAATTTCTGCAATCTTAGTGGTTTCGTACGGATATAAGCACTCATTAGGTCTTGAATCTATCTTGGTGCAAGACAACCACCAAAGTGTGAGAATTCTGATAGTACAAACCGTGAAGGCGTGATTTTACTTGAAAACTCGACCGTGGAGGTATAGATGGTGTGAAGCACTTTTATTAACTCTCTAGTCTAGAGGTAGTGAAGAGAGGGTGAAAAGTGGGGATATTTGTTCCCTGGCAACTTCACTTAATGTATTCAATGTTCTTGCAATGTGCAGAATAATACTTCAATACTAGTTAACAACGAGAGGCATTAGGAAGAAGTAGTAATGCTATAAAATATGTTATGTTGCTAAGGTAGCGACAAAACAGATCTAAGTTTGGAAACTGGCAAATGAGGGCCGTTGGCTAGCAGAGGCCCCTCCCATAAAGAATATTGAGTTTCGTTATATTTATAAATAATCGCCTTGTGATAGCTGTATATGGTATCATAAATTATTGCTTCCCCCCAGCCGTGGAAAATGCCCAGTCTATTTGAGTGGACCCGTTAGTTGTGGTCGCCTTTCTATTTAGAAGTGGGCGCAGACCTTGTTCTCTTAGTCTTGACTCCATAGAACTCTTCTGGGAAGCACGGCAAATATTAAAATCACACAGAATTACCACATGGCTATATTTTAAACGAAACTTAGTTATATTGTAATGAACCACCTGTAATGAACCATATTATGGTCTGGTAGTGCTGCTCCCACCGGCAGATCGAAGCAGCACCTGATGAGTAGTGATCTGTTCATTACAATATCCCGAACAATAAATCCCCTTAATAAAGCTTCAAAGAAGGACGGATTTCGGTAAACTATACAGAAGCACGTATTTGCTTTCTATGTGAAGCATGCTTGCTGGTATACACGTCCTTCCAAATTCCAGTCAGTTTTTTTCTAATAATTTGGCGTGATCGAATTTGGCGGTTTTGACATAAACAACTATGCCGTTTTTGTTTCGTTTATTTTCCTCATTACTGTCAATCCTGTGGATGATCTTGAAACCTGGAATTTCATAATTCTCACTTTCAAGAGTCCATGTCTCAACGAAACATAATATATCCGAAGATAATAAAATTAAGTCAGCTTTACGCGAAATTCACACACACGACACCGCGCTGCACGACTGCTTGAAATTTCAGTTGAGATACATAGCATCAAATGGGCGGATTCACACTCATCGCTCAGCATGCGATACGATCGACTATGCTTGGCTATTGTGCGTGGCTGCGTCGGAGCTGAAAATGTAGCTAATCTGAATATCGCCTTAATGTCCTCGATGTGAGCATGTAGACTCTGATCGTTGTGGTAGGTTACATATAGGGATTTATCTTCATTCTGTTTCATTACCTTATACTGTGTTGTTAGTTTTTTTTTGAGTCCTCAATTTATCTAGTTCAATTTCAAGTGTCGGAAAGTTTAGGTGGAAGGAAGTCAGCAACTATATACAGTCCGGATGCATTGGTTGCTCTGCTACATGCAACATACAACGCCGAATGACTAATTCGGTTATTTATATGAACTGCAACTTGAGAATATGTAGCTCCTTGGCTCTTATGGATAGTGATGGCTTCCGCAGGAACAACGGGAAATTGAGTTCGCACTATGGAGACCTGCTCATTGCGCTTATACTGAAATGTGTAATTGGTGTCCAATGGGATGATGTTGAATGCCTATTCTTTCTCCTCGCTGTCTCGCCTCTGGCCAAGGCCCGACGTCGGGCTGTCGCGCCACTATGATGATGGTGATGTCTCGCCACTATGATGATGATGTCTCGCCTACTGTAACTTCTGAAAATTTCATCCAAAGTACAGTTGGAATTTTTTGCGATTCACTTGTTCGAAAATCAATTTGTTTTAGCACACCTGTCGCGCCATTCACTAATCATCATCATCATGTATTTTGCAGATGTTTTTAACAAAAGCAATTGACACAACCCCTGTGTTTCAGAAATTTTGAGAGCTTTCACCGCCTCCAGAATATTTTGCTTGCTTCTGTTAAAAACCATTGCAGTTTTTAAAGTGTCTTTGGCGGTGTGGGTGAACTCTTCAGTAAGAATTTCTCCAAGCTTGATAGCGTTATACCTGGATACTTCAGTATTGGAGAAGAAAAGATGGATGGCAGAGTGGGGAATATTAGATGGGTTTATAATTCAGTTTTTCATCAAATTAATATCGAGATATGTCATTTTTCGTTCGGACATATTCGGACAGCAAGATGGTGATCAACTTGTTGCCTCATAACTTCAGTAAGTTCAAAATATTTAAACATATCCCACAAATTTGAACCGGATATCACGCTATAAGGATCGCGTCTGTTTAATGAAAATATCCATTTGTCACCTACAGGACTAAGCTGTTTTAAATCACCGAAGACAATTACTGGTATTCCTCCGAAGGGTAGAGTACTTTTGAAAATTAGTTTCAAGCGTAAATCTAAATAGGAAAACATTCTGGCACCGACCATTGATATTTCATCGACAATAATCAGTTTGATATTTAAAAGTTCTGAGTACAAGATGTTGACTGCATCATTATTTATAGGTCTCAACTCAATAGATGACTGATTAACAGGCAATGCAAACATGGCGTGAAGAGTTATTCCGCCAATTCCGAAATCGGCTTTTCCCGTAGGAGCACATAAAAGAACTGATATGATATTGGGATCATGTCCTGGTGTAGTGGACGTTTGATTAGCGCTTGATAAAGAGTATGTATAAGCCTAGACTTTCCAACACCAGCCCCACCACCTAAAAACTCGTAAAATGGGTTTCGTTCATTAATCTTGTGGAGCACATGCCTAAAATAAAGTTGTTGTTTATGGTTTAGACCTCGTATCATTGCAGAGAGATCAGAATCGGGGATAATTGGTGGTAACCTTATCAGACCAATTTCTGCTTCACTGTTTTCGCTACCTGCATTATCGGGTTCAAAAATATGAATGTTGGGACTCACTTCAGGAATAGCCAAGGCTCTGACTTCATTATCTAACTCTAAATCCACACCTCGTTCTTCTTGGACTTCTTCCTGATCTTCTTCTCGTATTTCTTCTTGACGTAATTGGTCAAAGGCCCGCTCCAATTCTCTTTCTTCAAATACGTCGAACTTGGATCTATTTGCTTCTATGAACAGCAGGTTTCTACTACATATTTCTTCATTATCATTATTTACAAGTTCTTCCTGCTCATTGCCCCACGGAAAATACAACATAATAATTTCTCGGAAGTAATCTTCTCTTTCTAAGTCAAGACTGAACTTTCTGTAGCGAATTATACGCGGCTTTGTTCTCTTTTGTATGTACCCTGCATGGTTTTTGAGTGTTAAATATCGACCAGAAACTTCTCTTTCCATAATTTCTTCTTCTTCCTCTTCATTACTTGTTAGTGATCCCCTAGCTGTTTTGGTAAGTTGGTAATTAGCTGCGAAGTCTGCCAAACAGATATTGTCAAGTATATCTGGTCTTTGCGAGTATTGATCAATAAGGTTCGGTATAAATTTATCGATCGAGTCTGGTTCCATCAGTCCTAATTCAAAACGGGACTTTACCATTTTCACTCTCTTATCAGGGTGACATGTATTTATGTAGACTTCTGCTTGGCTAGCCTCTGACAAATGCATTCCAAGAATATTATAAGCTGCTTCTTGAGCCGACACCTCTGTAGCATTAATGAATTTATTGCCAATATGCTGTAATTTCTGTTTTACAGAATAGTTGCCAGATTGGATTTCTCTCATCGCTTCCCTCAACACCATAGATACATCCCTGTTTGATTTATTTATATAATTGATTATATAACTACAGCAAGCGTATGCATCTAAAATAAATTGAATATTCATATTGGCTTTTTGAAGGCCCAGTATTATCGGATTGTAAGCGTTCAGCAGCTTATCGCAGTATTTTCTTTTCAGGAAAATATGTGGCTTTTTCAAAGTTGATCTTAGCGCGAATATGTAATTTTCAAAGTTTAGATTTACACACTCATGTTGCACAGAATTATCAAAATCATTTAGATGGGCCTCCTCCTCTGTAGTAACCCTTTTATTATATTAAGCAAATACTTAATTTTGTCGTAATTAGACTTGTGCACGTTCAAGTCCACGTTATCTTCTGTAAGTGGTAAAAGAATTTTAGTTGCAGGCATCGGTGGGTAAGGCATATTGAATCTGCAGACTGTTTGGCCTCGCATTTGTCTTTGACATGACTGACCATGCCTATGCTTTTGATATGAGGTATACTCCATTAGGTCATCTCTTTGCCCATCAGTCTGTATATAACGGTCAATAAATTGTTGTACTTGAAAAAATCTTTGGACGCTAGAAGGGTCAAACACTGGAGCTTCTTGAAGCCAATTCATTCCATGGGAATGAGGCGATCCTCTGTGTTGGAACTCGATACGCCAATAATATTTTTCAACAGGGTGATCTTTAAATACATCTGTCTTAAAGATTTTGAAGAGTTGTCTTATCCGATAGTTGAATTATCGAGAGCATGTAACCGGGTCCACTCGTATGAGATGGCAGCTGATAATGTAATGAAAAATGTTGGCAGCCCGGATTGTCTGATCATTACAATAACCTTTTTTTTCTCAGCGTCCCAGTGAGCTGGGGAGGATCTCAACCCCTTTAGTACATGATATCCGTCATCATGCTGAAACAAATTGTTGACAAAGTCTTCGTTCAACATATTCATGGCTGATATTCCCGACTCTCCAGATATTTTTCTGTAAACAAACAGATATTGCGGATTTTATACTTTGAAGCTCGTAATATTTGTATGTCCATAGCAATTTGTCAATCCGGGCACATCTGCGGTCAAAACGGCGTATTTCGGATCGTGCTATTTTGGTAAATGACAGATTGCTCTTTCGTTTAATACCGCAATATATCGTTGGAAATGAAAGCTCCTCGGCATCTTCATCTGCGGTTGTTGTAGCAATGGTCAGAAGTTCGTTGTGTGAGTGTGTTACATGTTATTGTTCTTCGTCTTACTCGGTGTTAAGCGACAGGAAGATAGCTGTCTCTACGGGGTTCTCCCACAGCGATCTGGGGGTCAGGTGTGTGGGTGCAGCTGAGCAATTGATAATGTGGTCCACATCGTGAGGTGTACCATTGCAGGCGGGGCATGTGTTCGTGACATCCCGGTCAATGCGAGATAGGTAGGAGTTAAGATGCGAACACCAGCCTGACCAAAGTTGGGCAAGTGTCGTCCTCGCTGCTCTCGGAAGTATTCTCCCATCGGGAGAAATGGCTGGTGGTTGTGTCGAGAGAACTCTATTTGGACCTAGTCCTGCGATTGATGTTTGTACCTCCTCGTGATGTATTGCTGCGATGGCTGATATGTATGCGTTGTTTCAAAGGGAACCCTTTTGTACCTCTGGACGTCTCTTTCGAGGTCCCTCAAATCACGCCTGACATGTCTGGGTGGCGGTCGGTGTTGGGGTGCTCCCTCCGGTAACAACCCACCAGGCACTGTTTCGCAAGAAACTTGTTGTGGTCCCTTAGAGGCATCATCCTTGTTTCCTGATGCAGATGGTCCTGGGATGACATCAGTAGGGAGCCAGTCACAATACGGAGAGCGGCGTTTTGGCAGGCCTGAATGTTATTCCATTGTGTGTCACAAAGATTCTGTGACCACACTGGAGCCGCATAGTTGGCTACTGACCTTCCGACTGCTTTGTATGTGACCAGTAGGGTCTCTTTATCCTTGCTCCAGGTGCTACCGGCCAAGGCTTTAAAAAGCCTTGGCTTCCTTCCGCGCATCCTGTTACACATTGTTAAAGGGGGGGGGGGGGGATGACGTGGCCCCAGGGTTACTCCTAGTATATTAGGATGGTTCACGGTCTGAATAGTTTGATTGCCAATTGAGATCCCAAGTTGCATCTTGACTTCCTTCGTCCAGGTGGTAAATAAGGTTGCCGAGGATTTAGGCGCTGATACGATTAAATTCTTGCCCGTGAAGAAGGAGTTAAGTTCTTCCAGGTAATCATTTAATCGTTCGCATATTTCCGTGATGTTGTTCCCCATTGCCAGAATGGAGCAGTCGTCGGCATAGGAGATAATTTCCATTCCTTCAGGTGGAGTTGGAATTCCAGATAGGTAAAGGTTGAACAAGGAGGGTTTATCTGCGGTGATATCTTTCGGACGTTGGCCTTCCCCAGGAGCAATAATAATTCGATCAAGAGGAACATTTTCGAATGCAAAGTTATCTAGAAGGGTTTCCTGTCCCCCAGGATTCAAAGCATTCACCTCTTCCTCTTCGGTGACTTGTTCGTCAAATCCTTCAATATTTTGCGGTTGATCAAAAATTCCCCTAACAATGGCCAAGTCCTGTGGATCAGAAACAAAAGGTAACTCTTCATGCAAACCCACGCTTTGTATCCATTCCGTTGATATCTGTATTCTGTGCTTCAGATAGAGTTCTGTGCCGATCAAGGCTTGTAAAACTTTTCCCGGTCGAATGGTCTCTGTCATGAAATCATGATTATATCCCAGCCTTCTCTTCAAATGAATTTGAACAACATGACTGTTGTCGAATGTTCTTGGTAACGATGTAACCACTTCCTCTACAACTATCGGTATATTAACGACTGCTCCCCGTAGTGCACTTTGTCGCTGATATCGCAAAGGTATGATTCTCATAAATGGAATCCTAGGTGAAATCAATCGTTCCTCTAGGCAGGTTAGATCCTTTAAACAACCAGGCATCTGTGGGAAATCTAATCCAGACGCAAGGCATATGTTTGGAATTCTTCTAGTCGAAACTGAACGATAGCATGTTGAATAAAATTTGTATGAACCTTGTTCGTTTGGATGAAAGTTGGCCAAGTAGAAAACATCATAAATGCTTAAATGAGGATGCTTTTTAGAAATATATATAACTTCAAGGCGTTTCATTTGAGAACGAAACCAAGTGCCTCCGCAACAAACACAAATCTCTGTTGGCCCTTCTTTTATTGCATTTATAGTTTTTGATGGATTTTGTTAAGGGCACAAGAGGTTCTTCAACGAAAGTTGCTGGTGTCTCGAGATCGACTCCTATAAGGGCGAGATCTAGTCTATGAAGACGAACACGACAATTAGCCATTCTTCGCAGATCGTCTTCACGTTTCCGTCGTTGTAAACGCGTTTGCCAGTGCCGATCTGTGTCTCGAGATTGCTTCCTTAAGCGATAAGATGTACGAGTATTTTCGCGACGTTGAGCACGCAATCCTCTCGCCTCCAATCTATCACGGTCTTGTTCTCTACCACGATAGGCCGGGTCGGTTCGTCTCATTTCGTGATGCTGCGCATCTTTTTGTCGCTCTTGCGCCCTAAGTAGAGGGTTAGAATGCATTAAGCCATGAGAAACAGTATATCTTTCTTGCTCCTTCATGCGATATGCAGGATCGAGTCTCTTAGAAACTCGATTTTTTGCACCCGGTTCCGTTCTTGTTCCTTCATCCGATATGCAGGATCGGCTCTCTTGAAGCTCGAGTTTCTGCATCCCTCCGTTGCGCGACCTATCGACTTCGCGTGCAGCAGGAATGTAGTCGTAAGCTCTACGTGTTTCCCGCATCGACGCATTCACAAGCAGACCTGGAAATCTCCAGACGTGTGTGCGTCAACCAAATTGATCATGTCCTCATTTGCAGGAGATGGGCGTCTAGTGTGATGGATGTCCGCTCCTATCGAGGAGCAAACTGCAACTCAGATTATCACCTGGTGAAGACGACCTGCAGATGTAGAATTTCCTCAGTGCACCAATCGAGAATCAGCCCTCCCAAAATCTTTGCGGTTGATAAGCTTCTGAGCGATACTACGGCGATGGCGTATGCTGCCCCACTTGAGGAAAGGCTATCGCCTATGCTACACAACATCAGCAACACAGGCGTCCATGGGTTCTGGGAAGAACTCGAGGGTACCATCAGAGATATCGCAGAGAAGGTCGTGGGATATAAAGCCCGCGAAATAACTGGTTCGACGAAGAATGCAAAAATTCACTTGACGCGAAAAATGAGGCCTACAGACAATGGATTCAACGAGGAACCAGAGCTAGAAGAGAAAAATATGACGAGCTACGGCGAATATCGAATAGAATAATTAGACATAAGAAACGTAAATACTTTGACGAGCAGTTGCTGAATATAAACGAAAACTTAGCTAATAGGAACACCAGACAAGCGTACAAACTAGTAAATACAATTAAGAACGGCTATCAACCCAGGACTAGCCTTTGTAAGGACAAGGATGGAAACATCATCAGCGACACCGATGGCATTAACAAACGATGGGCTTCTTATTTTGAAGAGCTTCTGAACCTGCCATCTAACATCCCCACACAAGAAGCTCTTGACCATATTGTTGATTTAGGCCCACCTATACAACCCCCGACAGTAGAGGAAGTTGATCTCGCGTTGCGGTCACTAAAACGAAATAAAGCGCCGGGCGCTGACGAGATTCCAGCTGAACTGCTAAAATTCGGTGGAACGAGTCTAGCTAATGCCATACATCAATTACTCCTGCGAGTATGGGAGAACGAGGTGATCCCAGACGATTGGCGCAGAAGCATCATCTGTCCAATTCACAAAAAGGGAGATAAACTGCGGTGTGAGAATTACAGGGGCATATCACTAGTTTGTACGTCCTATAAAATTTTGACGAACATTCTGGAAAATAGAATAAAACCGTACGCAGAACGAATCATTGGCGAATATCCAAGCAGTTTCAGACCTGGTCGCTCCACAACCGATCAGCTCTTTACGGTCAAAGTGATACTCCAGAAGTGCTGGGAATACAACGTAAACGTATACCAAATCTTTGTCGACTTCAAGCAGGCATACGACAGTATCGATCGTGGAGTACTGTACAACATCATGCTGCAATTTGGTATACCGGCCAAATTAGTGCGACTGACAAAGATGACGATGACCAACTCCGTCTCACAAGTCAGGATACAGAATAGACTTACTGATCTATTTGAAACACGCACTGGTCTAAAACAGGGCGATGGACTGGCACCGACGCTCTTCAACCTAGCACTGGAATACGCTATTCGGGCTATGAATATGGACAACAGCAAGACGCTATTCATCAAGTCGACACAATTAGCAGCTTACGCCGACGACATCAACATCATGTCCCGAAGATTGACCGACGCAGAAGAACTTCTGCATACGCTCGATACCGCTGCAAAAGAAGTTGGACTACGTATCAACGAGGGTAAAACTAAAATAATGATGCAATCGGTGACAAGGACACCTGCACAACCAAGCATCAATGTGGGGGATCTCAACATCGAGTTCGTGAACAACTTTATTTACCTGGGTTGCAACTTGTGAAGGGACGCCAACGAAACTGACGAAATCAAGCGACGGATACAGTTAGCTAATAAGACTTTTTTCTCGGTTCTCCCCATAATGAAATCGAAGCATGTGCACAGAAACACGAAGCTCCGCGTGTACAAAACCATTATACAACCAGTGATATGCTATGGCTGCGAAGCATGGACCCTAACTCAAGCCTCCGAAAACATGCTAGGCGCTTTTGAACGTAAGGTTCTACGGCGAATTTTCGGGGCTGTTTGCGATCGAGTTGGATGGCGCATCCGGTACAACCATGAGTTGTATGAAATGTACGATGAGCTGCAAGTCTCGAAAATCGTCAAACTACAACGACTTCAATGGGCAGGGCATGTACAAAGAATGGACGATGATCGCATGCCTAAGGGAGTAATGAATGCAGAACGAGTCGACGGACGACCGAGATCTCGTTGGGAGAGCTCAGTAGGTGTGGACGCCGCGCAGCTGCTGGGCTCCTAAAATTAGAGGACGCGGTCACGTGACCGAGATAATTGGAGGACAATGATCCAGGCGGCCAAGGCCCGACATCGGGCTGTCGCGCCACGATGATGATGATGAATACATCTCGGCGCAACTGCCTGCAGTGTCACTTCTCCGCGCCGGCATTGGAAGAAACCCTTGTCCGATCTGCTGCGTATGGAACCGGGAGCTGCACCCAAACGCTACTACGGTGAGATGCAATTGCTGCAATCAGTGGTGCCAACTAAGAAACTGCCCCGGACTTAGCCATCACAGACACTGGAATTGCTCCTTAACTGCCAGTAAGTGTAGGAATATAGGACTACAAGTAGCAACCTTGTCCAATACGGAACAGGATCCCTAAACAAAACAATCTTACGCCTGCACCACCGATTGCCATCTCCGACACGCTCTCACTTGTCCAACTCAATGCAATGGACGGATTTCGAAAATACGGCCGAACTTTTCAACCTCAGTCGCTAGATTGGCAGACGAGAGAGATAGCATCATGCGTGTAAATCCGGATGATCCCAGAATTCACGAGATGCACTGCGAGATCCATAGACAAGCAGCCCAACATAGGAAGTCAAAATGGAGCACCCATCTGAATAAATTCAACCTAACTGAGTATGGCCGACTCCGTACCCTTTCTAAACCACCAAAACATAAAGGGGACGTCGCCATTCAGTTCGGTGATAACTCAATAAGTGACACTACTCAGTGCGCAAGTTTTTTTTCAATAAACAATTTATTAAACACCCAACACCTTAGAGACTTAGCGTATAATCCGTAGGAAGATGCACTACCGAACTGCAGACAACATATGTATGTACCTGTCTTCACGGACGAAGTAGTTGCAGCTATAACTCTCTTGTCACCAATTGCCAAAACGCTTGAAGCACTAATCCATCCTGTTCTTGCGGCCAACATTCAGCTAGCGGAACATCAACACAGCTTCCGAAATATGCACAGTACGATTATTACATCTCGCATCCACATTGTGTGCGTTCAGAAGGAACTGAGCAACTTCCGCTCAGTGAACATGTTCAGAACGAGCGGGTTCAGAAGTGACTGAGCAACTTCTGCTCGGGTGATCATGATCAAATTTCACCGAGCAAGAAATATTTCTGCTCACTGATCAGTGCTCAGTGCTCAGGTTCTTCTTCTTCTTTTTCAACCTCACGCTCATGTTGCGAGTTTCCGAGTTTTGACAGTTATCAAATTGGTTGTTGTGTTTTCGCCGTTTTCGGCTTCTAGTTCTTTGGTTTTCGGGTGCTTTTGAATTTGTTTTCTCGTTGTTCGTGATTTTCGTAATGGACAGCGTGGGATTCATGTATTTTCCACTTGTCGGCACTTGACGTCTAAAATTGTCATCGTCAGCTTTCAGCTGGTCGATTTGTCAGCTGGTGAAGTAGCGTTCAGCAGGTGCAGACTCCAAACCGAGCGGCTCCGGAGCTGCTCGCGAGCAGTTGCGGAGCTGCTCGCGAGCGGTTTCTGGTCTTTTGCCACCTTCTGAACGCACTCATTGTCCTCAACCAAGCTCGTACATGTCACAGAACAATTCTAGTGGCACTCGACTTGTCGAAAGCCTTCGACACTGTCAGCCATTCAGTACTTCTGTCTGACATAAACCGTTTATCGCTTCCGACACAAGTAGTTAAATGGATTGCCAATTATCTCGCTGGTAGGCAATCTTATACCGAATTTTTAGGAACAATAAATCGAACGATGTGTATTCAATGTTCTTGCAATGTGCAGGTGCGAATTATACTTTTCAGAGAAATTGGAATTTTTGTGCCACTTGGTTTCATTCTGCACACCAACTTAGTATGCGTCTGTATCTTACGGCAATCGTTCGGCAATGTACCGGGTATTTTTTGCTAATCGAAACACGGTCGGTTTTTTCGTCTTAATGCTTTTTCCATTTGACGCGCGGGAACATTTTTGTGGAAAAATTATCGGGAAATAGATGGATGGGAACATGCTTGATCCGAACAGCGAATATCAAGTTGTTGTTATTGTATTCACGTTCAAATTCAGGAAAATGCTCACGTTTTTACCCATAAACATATTCGGGCGTCTTTCGAGGGCGCGTTGCGTTGTTATTATTATACCCTTCACGGATGTGATAGGGTATATTAACTTTGTCATGAAGTTTGCAACGCACAGAAGGAAGCATCTCCGACCGTATAAACTATATATACATATTCTTGGTCAGTATGATGAGACGAGTCGATTAAGCTCCGTCTGTCTGTCCGTCTGGTTCTATGCAAGCTAGTCCCTCAGCAGTAAAGCTATCAAGCTGAAGTTTTGTGCAAAGCCTTCTTTTCATTGCACGCTGTAAATATGTTGGAACCAATGGAATCGGACGGACCACTATGTCATATAGCTGCTATAGGAACGACCGGTTCAAAAATTCGTCTTTATGAGAAAAACTTTTTTATATCTAAAGATATCTTTTTGAAATTTCACACTAATCAATAGTATCTTTAGTCGAATCACATTCCTGAATTTAGTTGAAATCGGGATAGATAGAGTAATCATATAACTGTCATAGGAACGACAGTTCCAAAAGCAAGTTTTTGCTAGAAAAACTTTTTTATTTCTACAGATATCTTTACGAAATTTCATATTGTTCAATCAAATTGACTTCCAAACTACGCTCCTAAATTTGGTGGAAATCGGTTTACTATTTCATATACCTCTTATAGGAACAATGAAATCGGAACAAGTTTTACTAATAATTTCAAGTGGCAAATGCATCATAAAGGCCCGGCCACACAGCCGTCGGTCTGTTGCGACGGGCAGCGACACAGCGGTCGTCGCGACGGTCTGCGATATGGGGATGTCACATAGGACGCGATATTTTTGTATGTGCGGTCTGCAAGTTGTCAATTTTCTCGAATATGAGTTCGGACGAAGAACAACTTCTGCAATTCGCGTTGCGAAAAACCAAAAACAAAAGGAAAAGACAAAGTTGGGTGCACGAAATAAATAAGAAAAGAGGTGAATTAGGGGAATACCACCGTTTATGCCTCGAACTCGAGTCGCACGAAGATCGATTTTATAAGTATTTTCGTATGTAATTGTAAAATTTATAAATTTACGCACACTTTTAATAAAAATTTCTGTATCTGACATACATATTTAAATACGAGTAGACCGAGACGGTCGCGCGGTCAATCTGTAATTTTGTACAAGCAGACCGCTTGTCGTCGCGACAAATTCCGACCGAAAGCGGCAGACCGCGTTCTGTGTGACAGAGACGATGCAACATTGTACTTTACAACTAGACCGCCAGACCGATTCGGTCAGATATTGCTGCCCGTCGCGACAGACCGACGGCTGTGTGGCCGGGCCTTTAGTCATAGCCGAAGGCTAGCTTGTTTTTTTTTTCTAAATTTACTCGAATATGTTCATGTGTAAACGAAGCATTAGACAAATGCTAAGATCTGACAAAATAATTTTTAGAATAAAATTCGAGTTTTTTAGTGTGTAAAATAATATTTTAATAATATTCAAATGATTTTTTTACGTCACACGAAGTCGTTACTGGGTTGCAAAGCCTTGTGCCATGATAATTTTTTCTCTCCTCATATATTTCGTGTATTTATTTATCATGGTCATTCAGTTCTCTCCATAAAAAATTAGTCTACGAATTTGTGGGCGACCAACAAAGTCCAACAAAAATTCAACAATTATTTTCTATTTTTTTCGGTTTTGCTGATGTCCGTTTATTAAACAAATGTTGTTGTCTATGTTGAATAATATTTTGACGGTCGCATTTTTAGAATAATTCGCACTTAAGACCTTTTATACTAAAATTATCTTTGTTTATTTGTAGAATGAGCGAATCATCGATTGTGGGCGATCTTCATAATACGACGACAAAACCTATTTATGCAATTCGAGTCACTGCGGCTCCACAAATTGCTTCGGCAATTGATCCTTTAAGCCATGTTGGTGATGGAATATTTTTACAAACAAAAACTGCACAAGGCTTGGCCGGTGCTTTCGTTTGGGTGGCTCTATTTTTAACTTGCCAGCAGGTAAGGATGTTTTATACTTTATCCTTGTAATAAGAAAAAAATGAAATTTATTTATTTTATACAATCTTCTTTTCACATAGATTTATCAACATTTACGATGGTATACAAACCCTCAAGAGCAAAGGTGGATAGTTAGGATACTTTTTATTGTTCCCATATACGCCACTTATTCGTGGATCAGCTTATTATTTTTCAATTCCGAAAGTGTATATGTCTACTTTTTCACAGTTCGCGATTGCTATGAAGGTACAGTAGCAGTTGTTTTCAGTATAAATTAGATTAGGCTGTTAAATATTTTTTTTAGCTTTTGTAATTTACAACTTTTTGTCATTATGCTATGAGTACTTGGGTGGAGAAGGAAATATTATGTCTGAAATAAGAGGAAAACCTATTAAATCATCCTGTTTATATGGAACATGCTGTCTTACAGGTATGTTATTTTTTTTGTGTTGCAAAAAATTTATGCGAATTATTCATACAGGGAAGACCTACACAATTGGATTTTTACGATTCTGCAAACAAGCAACACTGCAATTCTGTTTAGTGAAACCATTAGTGGCATTCATTATTATATTTCTACAAGCGTTTGGTCATTATCACGATGGTGATTGGAGGCAAGTTGTAAATCTACTATTAATAATAGTTGCTGTTACTAATTTGTTTTAATATGCAGTGCCGACGGTGGATATATTTACATTACCATCATTTACAATATTTCGGTTTCTCTGGCGTTATATGGTTTGTATTTGTTCTACTTTGCGACAAAGGATCTCTTGACCCCGTTTGAACCTGTATTGAAATTTTGCACTATCAAATCCGTAATCTTTCTGTCATTTTGGCAAGGTTTGCATTAACATTACATATTTGGCTTTAATATTGTAAAGATTGATATGGATATATAAAATGTTTTTCTGTAGGGGTTGGTCTAGCTATTTTGGAAAAGGCAAAAGTCATATCTCCCATAATCGACAGTGAAGGTGCTCAAACCTCAGCTGGTACTGTTTCTGCCGGCTACCAAAACTTCTTTATTTGCATTGAAATGTTGTTTGCTGCTATTGCACTACGATATGCGTTTCCGTACCAGGTTTGTATTATTTTGATTGTATGTATGTGTTTTGAGTGCTCTGTTGATTTCAATGTGCCACATCAATCATATCAATGTTTGATTATGTTAACAATTCACCTTAAACAAATAAGGTGGCAACATATTGATGATAATAGCGACTGAATCTTACATATTAAAAAATAAATGATAAATGTTGATTTCATTAATAATGATTTGGTTATAACAATCGAAAGATTAGAGATAAGTTCCGGATTTCAAAATATATAGATTGATATTAAGCTTATTTTTTAGGTATATTCTCGAAGTTGTATCGGAGACTCCCATGGTCGTTCTGTCACAATGCAGTCAATATCCAGTAGCTTAAAGGTAAGGTTGCAAATCTATTATTTCTATATATAATAAAATATAAAAATTTACGAATCTGTACAGGAAACAATGAATCCAAAAGACATTATGACGGATGCTATTCATAATTTCCATCCACAATATCAACAATATACACAGTACAGCTCAGGTAGGTTTTGGTTTTATTTATTTCTGCATGCTATCGTTTTCATAGTAATTATTAGATTTGGTTCAACTATTGAATTCCTGCTATAATGGTTTTAAATGATTATTACGTATATGCATATTTGTAAAAAAAAGCTTGTATTAGTGAGGTGTATTCATGTGCATAAATGGTTGATATAATTTTTGTAAAATTTTGCGTAATGTGATTGTTAAAATAATTTTCAATTAATTGATTTTTCTGTTCTTGGGGTACCTGGTTATAGTAGTAGTGAAATATTAGTGTAGTCATTTCAGCATTTATTTGGGAATATTTGTATGATTATCATCGACTGCGAAAGTGAGAATCATACAAATCGATAGGTTATGGTTTCGTATTCCACATATCAATTAAGTAAGTTCAACTCTTACCGCAATATCTATAATTAAAGAAAAACCACAAATATTTATATATATACATATACATATATATTTCTCGAAAATTTTCCCACTCAATTCGAAAAAATAGAATTTTCTAACGAAGAAAATTTTCTAAGAAATATGGTTGCAATTTATATGAGCAAATCCATGGCTAATTTACAATTGTCGTTAATTACAATTGTTGTTAATGAGTTACCTGCGTCAACATCTCTATCATTACTATGCCTTGTTGACGTTTAGATAGCATGTATTTTCCGGATGGTGCACTTGCTAGCATGCACCTCGTAATTACCCATCGCAAGAAATTCTTGCTCATTTTTTGACACATCGATCATCAGATAGCAGAATATAAATTTATTTTATTTTATTAAATGTATTAAATGTATCGTAGTCTACCTGTCAAATGTATAGTAGTCTATGCAGGGCCGGATTAAGCAATTCAATATCTAGGAGGGTGGGGGCCCTTAAAGTAGGTTTGAATATTTTAATGATGGAATAATCAATAACATTTTAGTTTTAATATTATAATGCACACAGTTTTAATAAGATATAATGATACATAACATTGTTATTAAAATGAAAAAAATAGCAATTTTACGCAATTAGTGGGTTCTGACCCATGGTCGTTTGGAGTTTGTTTTTGATGAGCTTCATTTTGGAAAATTGCCGCTCTTCACTGCAATCGGTGACTATCATTGATAAATATATACGAAGTGCAATTTCAGCATTGGCAAATGTTGAGCAAAAAAAACATCTACAGATGCGATATAAAAAACGTTGAACTGATTCTTCTTCCAATATTTGAAACTGTTGTGGCAGAGCAGCTAGTGGAACCAACTCGTTGGTTAAAGCATTTTCTAAGCCTTCAGGGTAGTCTTCGACTAGATTTCCTGCTTTTCGATGAATATCAGCGGGTTCCATGGATGTCCGATTAACCAAAAAAAATCCTAAGATTTAAATCGTCCACAAAGTACTTCATAAGCCGATATTCTGTGAGTCAATGATGAAATTAACTGGTCCAACACTGATAGAAGATATGCAGTCACTTGAAATTGGTCCCGTGGTGATAGTTCAGCAGCAGAATCTCTTCCATAATCGAGCGGTCTCAGTCGTATACTTCCAGTTCGAGTGCGTATAGTTTCATACTGTTGGGACGCTGATATTTTTTTTCCATGCGGACTCAACCAAAAGTTTTCAGTGACTCAAGAGATTTAACGGCGGTGTTAAGAACGATTGTTGACTTTTGCAGATACTGACTAGTTGTGTTGAATCTTTTCAAGATGTCGGATCCAACTTGTGTGTAAATGGCTGTTTCCAAGCAGGATATGATTTTTAACAAGCTACAAGCTTCGTTTCTCACAATACTCTTTTGTTCCACTACACCACTGTCTTCTTTATACACAAATTCTCAATGACGGCATAATGACGTAGACAACGAAGGCAGAATTTCGATGTGTGCCGGCGAGCTATTTTCTACCGTCCGGCCTGTATGTTAAGAAGGCAGTTCCGGCTCCCGTGGCGCTAGTTGTCATGGACAGGCATCGCGGATAAACGGGAAATTGGAAAAATTTCAAATGTTTTAAATGTACAAAGTGGATGACGTTAAATCTTTAATTATGATTTGGTCAGGCATAACGTAGGCCAGGGAAAGCTTTGTTTTTCAATTCCTCTAAAACGCGTATTTTCAAGTTTCTGTTACGGGTGGTGAAGGCCCCGCTGGCCCCGATGATAATCTGGCTCTGAGTCTATGCTACAATAACTGTCATCTAAAGAGACAGGCCAGCGCTCAGCTTATGGCTGCGAAGTCTGCCTTCGCTCTTGACATCAGAGATGCCTACGTGTGCGTTTTTGCCAAAGTAGCCAGTGGTTAGTGACTGATGGCGGCGAGTCCGGTTTTCGTGTGTTTTGTGTGTAGGTTTTGAGCTCACTATTAATTTAGTATTTACCTATTAGTTAAATTGCATCTAGTTATTCGAAAGAATAATATGTGGGCGAAGAAAATGTGTTGTGTGCGTTTGTACGCAAGGTGTTTGCAGTGGTAGTACCATTCTACTATACTATTATATATGTACTATTCTTTATACAAGTATTCTCAATGACGTAGTCAACGAAGGCAGAATTTTTATGTGTGCAGGCGAGTTATTTTCTACAGTTCGGCCTGTATATTGAGAAGGCAGTGCTACAATTGATGCGGGCCAGGAATAAATTTAAATTGTGATATCAGTCTAGTGTAATAGATGTCCGCTCCTATCGAGGAGCAAACTACGACTCAGATTATTATTTTCTGAAGACGACCTACAGATGTAGAATTTCTTCAGTGCACCAATCGAGAATCAGCCCTCCCATAATCTTCGCGGTTGATAAACTTCTGAGCGATGCCATGCTGCGATGCTGCTCAAAGAGGTCGCAGAGAAGGTCGTGGAATATAAAGCCCGGCGAGCACGAAATGACTGGTTCGACGAAGAATGCAAAAATTCACTTGACGCGAAAAACGAGTGCTATAGACGATGGATTCAACGAGCAACCAGAACCAAAAGAGAAAATATGACGAGCTACGACGAATATCGAATAGAATAATTAGACGTAAGAAACGTAAATACTTTGACGAGCAGTTGCTGAATATTAACGAAAACTTAGCTACAAACTAGTAAATACAATTAAGAACGGCTATCAACCCAGGACTAGCCTCTGTAAAGACAAGGATGGAAACATAATCGGTGACACCGATAGCATTAACAAACGATTGGCCTCTTATTTTGAAGAGCTTCTCAATCTGCCATCTAACATCCCCACACAAGAGCCTCTTGACGATATTGTTGATCTAGGCCCACCTGTACGACCCCCGACAGTAGAGGAAGTTGATCTCCCGTTGCGTTCGCTATAAACGAAATAAAGCGCTGGACGCTGGCGACGCGGAAGCATCGAGTCCAATTCACAAAATGGGAGATAAACTGTGGTGTGAGAATTACAGGGGCATATTACTAGTCTGTACGTCCTATAAAATATTGACGAAAATTCTGGAAAATATAATAAAACCGTATGCAGAACGAATCATTCGAGAATTCAGACGTGGTCGCTCCACAACCGCTCAGCTCTTTACAGTCAAACTGATACTTAGATGTGCTGGGAATACAATGTAGGCGTATATCAAATCTATGTCGACTTCAAGCAGGCATACGAAAGTATCGATCGTGATGTACTGAAAAACATCATACTACAATTTGGTCTACCAGCAAAATTAGTTCGATTGACGAAGATGACGATGACCAACTCCGTCTCACAGATCAGGATCCATAGTAGACTTACTGATCTATTTGAAACACGCATGGACTGGCGTCGACGCTCGTCAACCTAGGACAAGGACGCCTGCACAATCGAGCATCAATGTGGGGGACCTCAACATCGAGTTCGTGAACGACTTCATATATCTGGGTTGCAACTTTTCAAAGAATGCCAGTGAAACTGACGAAATCAAGCGACCGATACAGCTAGCTAATAAGGCTTTTTTCTCAGTTCTCCCCATAAACAAATCGAAACATGTGCACAGAAACACGAAGCTCCGCGTATAAAAAACCATTAGAGCAGTGCTATGCTATGGCTTCAAAACATAGACCCTAAATCAATCCTCCGGAAACATGCTAGACACATTCGAACGCAAGGTTCTGCGGCGAATTTTCGGGGCTGTTTGCGATCGAGATAGATGGCGCATCAGGTACAACTATGAGTTGTATGAACTGTACGATGGATGAGCTGAAAGTTTCAAAAATCGTCAAACTGCAACGATTTCAATGGGCAGGGCATGTACAACGTATGGACGATGATCGCATGCCAAAGAGAGTAATGAATGGACGTTGAGTCGACGGAGCGAGACTGCAAATACGGCAGAGAGCTTGTTGGGAGAGCTCGGTATATGCGGACGCCGCGCAACTACTGGGCTTCCAAGATTGAAGAACGTGATCACGTGACCGAGATAATTGGAAGACAACGATCCAGGTAGGTGGCCAGGGCCCGACGTCGGGCTGTCGCGGCACGATGATGATGATGGATTTTCTCATGTAGGTCCCTATCTCATTGGTGCCAGTGCACATAATACTATAAGTTCCAAAAGTAATCGGGACGCTGCACAGTGGGACGAAATCGATGATTTTCTGGACATGGCTTTTCGCTCAGATCCTTTGTTATAAAAATTACAATGTGGCTGCGTTTTAATGTATTTTTTCCTGCTGAATCGAGTGGCGAAGTCCGTTTTGTGGTAGGTGCGATGTGAAAGAAGATAAAGCACATTAAATAATGGTTTCAGGTTGTATTTATTTTTAGATAAAAGAAAGCTTTCACATAATGATTAACTTTTTTTAGCGTAAGGAAAATAACATACAAAACAAATATTTACATAAAAACAAACAAAACAATGAACTTAACTAGAACGTAAAATAAGCAAGTTTTAATCAACCTCCATTACAGAATTTTCGACTAATTCCTCGTCAATAGCATCAACTTTTAAACCAGCTTTTGAAGTTGCATCTCTTAAAATGCAGTATTGTGTCTTACTCAGATTGATGGATGTACTCAGAGCAAGTGCGTTTTCCACAGATAATGAAATCGGATTAGATTTTTCACCAGCCCCGCACATTTTCTTAAGATCTTCCGAGTCGTCCGAATATTCTAATACTTTGGGAACGATTTTTGCTTTTATATTACTTTCTTCTTGCCTTAAACTCATTTTCGCAGCAAAAAGTAGTTCCTCACCCGAATAGGATGCCCTCAACTCTTCAATCCTACGAATTTTTTCTTCTCAGAGAGTCCACCGAATGGCTTATGCGTATCGTTGATCTCTTCCAAAGGCTAAAGTAATTTGATGGGGTATTTAAACGTTTTGTTTTAGCCAACCCTCGTTCTTTTTTAGGAAAGTTTTTTTTTGTAAAATTTGATTGCACCCATTTCATTTTTAAATGGACACAAAATGTTTTCCAGCGTCAAAATGCTACTTGGACATATGTTCACAGTAGAGGCTGAATTGTTTCGCAAAATTTCCTCTTTTAGAAAAACTAAATTTTGCGAATCGCTAGGATATTTCACTTAATCGGACAAAGGTTTGCTGCGAAAAAAGAAATGAACTGATGTTCAACATACATAATGCAACTGATGTATGAGCCTAACTTTTGCCAAAACATTTATTATTTTACTGCCGTTATGTTAAGTTACAAAAAAAAACTTTTAATTATCTAGTTATAATTATTTACTTACCCGAAGCAATTGCGTATATTTTCCAACCATTCCACAGATAGTTCTTACAGGTAACGATACGATAATAACTGCGTTTTGCTTGACTTTAGCCCTGGAAATCACTTGTTTTACACATTATTTACGGCTGTTAGGGGTTGAACTGGGAAATGTTTTTTACGTAGTTTATTCACAAAATACATTAGGTTGTACATTGTGAAATCCACCTTTCGACAGAAGTCGGCACCTTTTAGTAACTAGTGAAAATGTACTATATGTGTACCAAAATTTTTGTTTTAGAACTAAAAAAAAACAATGTCTCAATCATATTTTTTTTAGTTTGATTATGTATATTATTTGAAACAAAAATTAAGTAACAAATTACCAGGAACAAATATTTTTTTACGGACAATTAAAAAAAAATCCTTAAACATAAATTGAGAGCGAAGCGGGATGAATTCTTCCGTAGTTTTCTTAGTACCTTATTATAATGTTAGAATATGTGAAGTCCATTCTTCGGAGCAACTTGGAGCATTTTTGTGGCACTCTAAAATATGTGCGAAATACCCTAATTTTGCCAAAAATCATGTCTTAAATATAATTTTTTTTTGCTGAATATGTTCTTGATTGTTGAATATACCCTATTAGTGCCAGAAAAAAAAATATATCCCCATCAGATAAATTTTCTCAAAAAAAATTAGTAAAGTAATATATGATTTCATGCAAATTCATTTCTCAAGCCCTGGACTTTATGAACATTTGCCGCAAAAACTACGTGATTTCCTCATGTATTTTGAATTTCTTAACATTTTCTTATCCCTAAGGGTCTACAAAACGATAATTAAAACTCAAAATAAAAAGAAAAAAAAAATCATTTTTTTTCCATGTCCAAGAATTTGTTCGAGTCGTCCCACTGTGCGCCGCGGTGATAGGACGGAGCGTTATTGCGCCCGTCCACTGGAAGCGAAGCGAATTCATAAAAAAAATCCAGGACGACCTGCTGTCGTACATAAAAACACCCATTCGTCCGATTTGTCTTAAATCTTATTTGACTTAAATCTTAATGGAGAATAAACACAAAAAAAGAGAGAAACGACCTGTGTCGTATGTACAGGGTTGGCGTCGTTATCCTTTATCCGATTTGCTTCAAATTTTTTGCATTCGGTTTCTTTACGCTCCACTTGAAACCTTACGTCATTCAAAATTGGAAATTTTCCCGGGAAATTCGGGAAATTTCATTTTCCCATACATTTTGTATGGAGACATGTTTTCCATTCTATCTCCTTAACCCTACATACGATTTGCTTCAAATTTTGTCCCTTTTGATCCTTCACTCTCAACTTACATGTTACTACTTAATTGCCCTAACCCCTTGTGGGGCATAGCGCGTCAACTGTTCCATGTGGCCCAGTTGACGTTTCGTTGGCATAAATTGGTTTCGGAGAATGCAGTTGCCAGCATGCACCTCCTACACATCCATGGTCACGAACGTCGTCGTGGACGGGACTCGAACCCGAAACGCCGGTAGTCAAACATGAGACTGATGCCTCAACACACTGCGCTACCGGACGCCCCACTGAGCCCAAAGTCCAAGAAAAGGACGACCTGCTAACAATAAAGGACATTCTGTTGTCCTTCGTGGAAATATACCCAGTACGTTCCATGTACTTTACACATGTTCTCAATGCAATTAATTTTTTTTACGTGGTCTCTCCTAAAAAGGACGACCTTCTGCCTGAAATGTCTCTTTACGCTCAACTTGGATCCATACTCAGTTCAAACTCAAATGAAACCGGAAAATAGAGGGCTGCCAACAATTGCATTTGCTGGAAAATGACACTCATTGGGATTGTTTGCCATCGTCATATCCACATGTGTTTCCCATCGAGTCCACACGGTTTGTGGAACAAATTCAAAGCTGAAATGTCAGACAATATTTTGCATAGAGTTCGCCTTTCAAGAGCCGATATTCCACTTCAAATGAGCGACGCCATACATAACGAGGCGCCCATTTTGAAAGAGAATATATGCTTACTGCTCTGCGGAAATTTGTTGAGTAAATTAGGAATGCCGGCCCCCAATCGTCCAATGCACGACGCATTCAACCGGGAATTGGAACGAGAACGTGATTACGATCGAGATGCATTGAGTCAAGCAGTGCAAAGAAATGTGCCATTGTCGAATCCCCAGTAGAAAAGTGCATACGATACACTGATGAAAGCGACCGATGATGGACAAGGTGCCATTTTCTTTCTTGGCAAAACGTTCCTAATTTCCTTGATATTAGCAACGATTCGTTCACGAAGTGACATAGCGTTGGCAGTTGCATCATCTGGCATTGCGGCGACGTTGCTTGAAGGAGGACGGACGGCTCATTCTGCTATTGAACTTGCAAATGACGGACGAACCAACTTGCAACATTTCGAAAAATTCTGCTATGACTAAAGTCTTGCAAACTTGCAATATAGTCATTTGGAATGAATGCACGATGGCGCATAAACGTGCATTGGAGGCTCTCAATCGCACTCTGAAAGACTTGCGCAATAATCACAATCGTTGGAGGCGCAATAATTCTGCTTTTCGGCGATTTCTGTCAAACACTGCCCGTCATTCCGAGATCAACACCTGCGGATCAACTCATTTATGAACCTACGTGCAGACATCACAACTGACAACAAACATGATCATTCTGCTGATGTGTTCTCGAAGCAATTGTTGGACATCGGCAATGGAAATGTTCCAGTTGATGAGACAAGTGATTTCAGTGAATTTCCCATTCACTTTTGTCAATTCACTGAGTCCAAGGAGCAACTCATTGAAAAAGTTTTCCCGAACATCGTAGGCAATTACACCAATCATGAATGGTTGGCTGAACGAGCTATTTTAGCAGCAAAGAATGTCGATGTCCACCAATTGAATTTCGATGTTCAAATGAAAATCCCTGGCGAAGTGAGGACATACAAATCTATGGACACCATCACCAAAGAAGAAGATGTCGTCAACTACCCAACAGAATTTTTGAATTCATTGGATGTGCCAGGATTCCCGGCACATCAACTGCAACTGAAAATAGGCTCAGTCATCATAATGATTCGAAATCTGAACCAGCCGAAGCTATGCAATGGAACCAGACTTGCTGTCAAACGGTTGTTACCTAACGTCATAAAAGCGACAATTCTCAAAGGAAAATTCCAGGGCGAGCACGTGTTGGTTCTACGAATTCCAATGATTACCATTGATCTGCCATTCCAATTCAAACGATTGCAATTCCCAGTGCGTCTTACGTTTGCGATGACAGTCAACAAAGCACAAGGACAGTGGATGAATGTGTGTGGCATTAATTTAAAAAATGCGTGTTTCTCGCACGGCCAATTGCACGTCGCCTGTTCGCGAGTAGGAAAACCAGATTCTCTATTTGTTTACGCACCGCAAAACACTAAAAATGTTGTATATCACAAAGCCTTGAATTAAGTGAACTATTCAAATGGAAACAAATTGACTTTTATTCATTCACAACAAACGTGGCTCAGAGGGTAATCCATTTCTAGAACCACACACCACCTGTCGACTAACAGGAAGATTAGGCGCGGGATGCAGTTCGCGGGGTCAGCTTCATGTATGAAAAAAATAAGTTAGGGTAGGTGATTGTTGCGAGCGCAGCGAGCACTAGATGCGAGGTAAACTATAAACTTATGTTAAAACACTATACTTTCAATAATATCGAGTTGAAACGTCTTCCTAAGTCTATAAACTTTTTTTTTTTTTTATAAACTTTTCGTTTTTTAGGGTTTTGTAGTAAAACAAAACCCTTATGAAATCGGTCAAATGTCTGTCTGTCCGTCTGTCCGTCTGTCCATGGAATATCTCAGGAACGGCTGAAGCTACATACATGAAATTTGGTAGGAATGTGTAGAATTACTATAATTCGCCGGAGAAAGCGAATCGTTGTAATAGGTCAACTTTAAGGGGAGGTCTCCATAGAGGGGAAATGAAGGTCGAAATTTTTTTTTCGTTTAGTACAGGCAAGTGGGGTATCATAAGAAAGGTACCGTCGAGCACATTCCATTTTTGGAATTTTTTTCAAATTTGAAGAAACGGGAAAAGAGGGAGAGGGGAAAATATGTGATCCGAGTTTGTCCCCCCCCCCCCTTGCATTTCGAGACCGTTATACTTAGAAATATGAAAATTTACAGAAAAGCGCCATTTTACTAGTGTAGAAAACCTAGATTTCTAGAATTTTGAAATTTCATCAGAAAAGGTTAATAATAGTACATTTCTATAGTTTCAGTTAGCACAACCCTGCACCCCTTACGCGTACCCGAGGTCAAAAATATTGATGGTCAGTGATAACCAACATCATAGGCAATAATATTTTAAAGTTTCATTATAATCACATAATATTTAATAATAGTACATTCATTTAAAGTTCGGCATTTTGACACTATCCACACAAAAAATACACCTACCGGCCTCATAGGTGTGAGTACTACTATACTTTCATGTTGTTTTTCGTAGTGCGAATTGCAGTTATTTAATTAATCATTTTTTAAAGGGTAAAGATTGGTTGGGGGCGCTGCGTCTTAATTGGCCAACTTTACCGGGTGGAAGGGGGGGGGGGGTCCACATAGAGGCGAAATTAAGGTCAAATTTTTTTATCGACTGATATAAGCAAATGAGGTGTCGTGAGAAAGGTAATTCCATTTTTTCGTATTTTCTCGAAATTTATAGAAAGGGGAACAGTGGGGGAGGAGAAAATATTAGTTCGTAATTTGACCCCCCCCCCCCCCTTGCCTGCATTTTGAGACCGCTATACTTAGAATTATGAAAACTTACAGGAAGTGGGTTTCGAAAAACATATAAAATGGAAAATAGTTGAATTTGTATATCTTCTCAGAATAGGTCAATAATAGTTTATTTGTATAGTTACAGTTAGCACACCCTTGCACGCCTTAAACACGTTCGAGGTCAAAAGTACTGATGGCCAACGATAACCAACACCTTAAGCAATAATATGTTCTAAGTTTCGTTACAATCACGTAATTTGAATTAGCATGTAAAATGTAAGTGGGTAAGACATTTTAATTACGTTTTTTCTATCCATCTGAGTGATATCAAGAAGAGCAAGGAGCCGATATTTATATACCAAAATAAGCGCTTGCTACAAAACCCTCGGATTGCGGGCGTAGCCCTCTATATTCCGGTTTCATTTCTAGTTACCTTTGGAATATGTCAAGTCAACTTTAATCCTCCTCTTTGTTTTCTTGTTTTCTTTCTTTTTTTTCTCTTGTTTCCTTTTTTTAATGAACTAATTCTCAATTCTATTTTCTGTTCAAATCAAATTATTTTTGCCCCCTTTTTTGAATATTTAATATTGTATAATAGTCCTACATACACCGTCCTCGCCCACAAACATTGTTTTCGCGAGGTTCGTGCTTTGTCAACAGAATTTTTGTGAACATTTATTATGTACTAATTTTTCTTGAGCAATAAACATTATAATAAGCAGCAATGCGCGCCAGATCGAAATATTAGGATTTTCACAAGCATGCGAACTTCAAGCGTGTTTGAGCGAAGCGGTTACGTGCGCCACGCGACTTCAGTCGCGTGTTGCTTAGAAGAATGTACGAATATTTGAAAGAAACATTTTGCCGATTGATTTTTTTGTACAATGGAAGAGGTAGTTAAGCAAACTGAGTCGCGAAGACGTGTGTGTTGTGTTTCGATGCTAGTGCCACCATACACTGTCGAACTCGAACATGGTACAAGTGGACCGGTTTTCTTCACGTTTATGTGAAGTGTGTGTGTGCTTGAGCTATTCAGAGGACATTTGTGCCAGGTTCGTGTTCTAGATTTCGACAGTGTATGGTGATACATACATATGTACTTACATTAGAAATCAATTTCCACGTTCTCCGTATCAAGGTCAAGGAATATGGCCACTTCGATAGGGTCCTCCCAAAGGGCTCTAGGTGTTGACGGCGTGGGTGTAGTTGGACAGCTGAATATGTGGTGAACGTCATGAGGGAAGCCGTCACACGCTGGACAAATATTTTGAACTGAAGGGTCAATACGAGAAAAGTACGAATTTAGTCGCGAGCACCATCCAGACCTGAGTTGCGCGAATGCAGATCTTGTTGCACGTGGTAGATTTACTTCGTCCGAAGATGTGGTTGGTGGTCGTGCTGAGAATACTGGGTTCGGTTTTATGTTCGGGGATTTTATGTTGCAGCCCATCGCAATTCAGTTGCATAAGCGATATTATATCCAGGTTTGCAATAATAGGTGCTGGTGTAAGGTTGTGCTGCGACGAAGAACTTCGATGATTGTTGTTGTTGTTATTCATCGGAATTACTGGAGATATCTGGGTGCTCGATTGAGTAGCCGTTGATAACGACAGGCTGGGGGTACCGAGCGAGGAAGAAGATGGTCGAGGCCTGTTTATACACCTATTAACAGTGAAGGAAGGGCTCCATTTTCTATGATGAGATAGTCCAGGACAGTTTCTGAGGTGGCACACCAATCGTTACAGTAATTACATTTGACTGCAGTGGAATTTTGGTGAATTGGTTTATTGCAAACACAACATATTCAAGGACCTGGGTTCGATTCGATTTCGGCGCGAACGAGGAGTATTGAGAGCAGCTGCGCCAATATATGTTGCTCCCAAAACGTATAAAAAACTGGTTTCTAATGTACAGGTTACACACACACATTTTTCTCTTCTTGAATAGAGAGGGTATGGCAGCTCTTAGCCGTTGAAAAACGAGTCGCCGTGTCGGTCGTAGCAGCTTGTTGAAGCTTGTGTCGCAGGAGCGCATTTCCAATCAAATACACTTCCAGTGGGGGACCACTCTCAGTTGTTGTTAAACATGAAATTAATAATTATATTAATCACAACTTATCTGCTTGAAAGAAGAAAAAAATGCGGACACAGCGGCGCATGTGCACTGCCGTATTCTCAAAACTTTTGAAAGGCTGGAGATAAAAATTTACGTAGATAGGAGTAGGAATCAGCTTCAGCCCGATTCTTATCGAGATAGGTCGAGGGTATACGATAGCTAGTCCCTTGTTCATTCCCTCTATACTATCAATGTTTTTTTCCTCACTTGATTGAAAAGGATACGGCGTCCCGATTACTTTAACAGTTTTTTTTTTCACCGCTAATAATTGATATTTTTATTTTTGCGAGTGACTGAGAAATATTCAAGAAATAATGAGTTAAAGTTGGTCAGACTTGTTAATAACAGATCTCGCGGTTAGAGTTGAGCTTAAATAAATTGATATGTTTAGAAGGTTGTTGATTGATATGACTTTCATCAAGAAAGTTTCCTAATAACAGTTTATTGAGATTCTTTGATTGTTGTACTAAATAATAAATAAGTTTAAAAATACAAACATTATGTTTAGAGGAAGGCGTTACAGGCTATAGAGGAAGGTGTTGTCAATTATAAAGTATACATTTTATATTTTCATTTCGAGGTTTTGTATAAACTTGCAGAAGCTGTAACCAACTCGAAAGAGCTTTGACTTCTAAAAAAAATCGGTTTCAGTCTAAATAAATAAAGTTCTGTTATAATATGCATAAACAAATTATTTGCACACCGCACATCACTCGCAATAATTACATACATACGTACATACTACACACTATTGTATTTACATTGCAAGCGAGAAACTGTTATTTGACGATGTTTTGGTATAGAAAAAAGAATATCCGTTATAGTAGGTTCGCCTAAAATTAGGAGATTTTCTGTAATGGAAATTCGGAAAAACAGTAATGTTAAAAACGTTACATAAGTTAAAAGATTCAAAGTCTTTTAGCTTGTTGAAATTCTCCTACTAACAGTCAATAGCATGCGCGTTCTTTTGTACTCTAGTATAGATTAATGTTAAGCGCCGTGTAAAAAATGGTTTCAGGTCAACCACACGGTTAAGTGTCAAAGTGCAGTTGACCCATGGTGTCAATTTATAATATTTGTTTTAATCATTTTTAATTGTGTTTACGAGATTAAAATATGGAACATATCTGGAAAAATATTTACGTGAGATCAAAAATCAAATTAAAAAAAAAGTTTTAACTCTCCATAATAAATTTGCCATTTAGCGCTGCAAGTGACATCGCTTGACGTATTCATCCGGTCTAGATTTATTACCCCATTGAGTTCACCAGGTTAACGCATTGTTACAATTGCTTATTTTTATCCTGAACTAACCTACAGAGTACAAAAGAACGCGCATAGTATTCAGTTGATTCAGGGGCTATGTAAATGGTAAACACATTTAGACACCAGTAGCAAACCACCCACAGACATACTTTAGTCGTTTACTGCAGAAAAGAAGAGCGAAATTTGTTTTGGTGGTGGTGGTACATTAAATATATTGACCCCTTTGCAGTTTTTATATGATTATATATTTGAATATTCTTTCAGAGGTAACATCCAACCAACGTTATGAAAAGCTCTAACCGCCGACGATGCTATCTTTAATTTAATATTAATAATTGCCTCTAATTCCTACGAGAAAACCATAAATGTATTCGAGATAGCTGAAACTGTATTAGATAACACACTGAATAATGCCTGCCACCTTACATTTCTTTGTTTGAAAAATAAAAATAAAATGCAAATTAAGTTTTATCGAAAAGATTCTTAACATAGTATTGGAAATCCATTTGAAAGCTAATGTGTATTTCAAACATTCAGATACAAACAATATAATTAAAAATGCCGAAATAGCAAACTGTCTATGTTAAAAACCAAACATGAAATCAATTCAACGAGACACCGAAAGAAAATTTCTTGTTTTAAATAACTAGTATTAACGATAGACTTTACTTGTGGTGACTAGTAAAATATGTACGTACTTAATAATATAAAAGACAAGTTTCAAAATATTTAACTGGTAAGTGGAACAATGTCTTTGTGATGATAGTGCAAAATGTATGAGTATGTATTAAAGGTTGTCTTTTCAAAATTCTATAGCTGGTCGAAGTTCAAAATCCAGCTTTAATCTACCTAACAGACCTAGATTAAGAGAATAAGAAGAGCTTTTCCGCTGCATATGCCAATCCAATACGATGTCAGGCTTCATTGTCTTCTGATGTAGTTTTAAAAATTGTGCAAATTAAGATCTTATTGCAGAGTTTCTTCTTAATTTGTATGTACGGATTCCATTAATAATTTGTATGCAAATTTTAAATGTAAACTTTAATAACGCACGTGGGATTTTGCAACATAATATATTAAAATCGAGGGGTTAAGTAGCAGTTAAAATTGAAAAAAAAGTACTTCTATCCAGCAATTTTTCATAACTTGACCACTTTAAAGTTATCCTATTTGAGAGAAATATTTTTTTTTTATCTGGCACGAAATGCATGTCAAACTGTATGTATTGTAAGATATCTTTTTCTTTTTTAGCTGTAATGTTTTTTATTCATTTTCCATAATTGAACTTCAATTTTTTAATTATGTACTTATATTATTGTGATATATTCTTTTTTCTTTTTTTTTAAATTCTATATGCATATGATTGAAAATATATTTAGAATATAAATACTTGTAATGCTTTTGATTGTATAAATTTAAGCATCAACGCACGGTGACTGCAATATTAATTACCCTTTTTCCTTCGTCAATCTATATTCACCTCAGTAAAGTTTGGAGTCAAAAAACGTACAAAAAAAAGAAAAAACTATTGGTTTAAAAAATTCTCTAGAGTTTGCTGAGAATTTTGTTTTACATATTGTGGGTATTGGGTATTGGGGCGACCGGTAGCGCAGTGTGTTGAGGCATAAGTCTCATGTTTGACTACCGGCGTTTCGGGTTCGAATCCCGTCCACGACGACGTTCGTGGCCATGGATGTGGAGCAAGTGTATGCTGGCAACTGCATCTTCCGAAACCAATTTATGCCGTCGAAACGTCAAGTGGGTCACAAGGGGTTAGGACAATTAAGAGAGATTGGGGTATTTAAAATTAGGAAAGGAATAAAATATGGTCTCAGTAGACAATTTTCTGTGGGTTTGTGTGTAGTGTCTTGATCCATTCGTAGGTAATCTTGGAACATTCCTAGTTGAACTGGCGACACATAGTGGTTCGCGTTTTTGACTAATAGTGGGTTTTAAGTTGAAATTGGTGGAGCATAAAAGCACGTCTCTAAAGTTTCGGATGATACAAGTTTCTGGTATATCCATTTAATACAATTCTATGACTAGACTAACGCTGTGGATTATTCTATCCCCCACATAAACTGAGGAACGTTCTTTGCTCTAAAAATTTAACCAAGCGTAAATTTTGTTTTAATTTGGTTTTATCTATTTAAATTTGTTCTTAATGTCATCATATTCGAATTTCGCCGAAGTGTCGCTACACACGACAACCATTTTGGACCACGTCAGAATCAATAGAACAGTGGAAATGAAGAGATTCTTTTTTTCCGCTCATTCTATTGATTTCGACGTGGTTCGATGGTGGCTCGTCACCAAAATTTTTGTCGTGTGTGTCGAGCTTAAAGTCAAGATTCAGGTTTCGTAGGCATATCATAAAACATGTATAGTATTCTATAGATGCCGAGCTGCATTTTTCTGCGCGTATGCTTCAACTTCATTATTTTACTAATGTTTTATCCGTCGTTTGATTTCTTCCGTCTCGCTGGTGTCCTCCTACAGGCTGCATAGAGTATTTGAAGTCTGCGAATTCGATATTATGGTTTTCGATTGTAATGTTCGGTTCAACTGACAACCATAAACTTGCTTATTGCCCGCGACCCAAATCTTTTACGGCCATGCCAGTCACCACGGTGTAAACGTAACGGATTAGTTAGATCTGGGACTAAAGGCCGGTTGAGACGTTCAAATTACACTCTGACAAAGCACGTTTGATAACTTAGTCTGACGTTATTTGAACTTGTCAACCTCTTTTTAAAATGATTTGAAGTCTTGTCATCTCATCAAATTGAAGTAGTACGGTGCTCAACTTTTCATCAAAAATTTTATGGAGGCGATGTGCCATCACATCAAGGCTCACAAAGGTGACATAAAAATTATCAAAGTTGGGTCTGATAATGTACTATAGGCTTAGAACACCTAATGGACAATCATGGACTAGGCAACAGGAACAAAACTGGCGAGATGTTCGTGGAGTTTTGCAACTCCCGTCAACTCGTCATTGGCGGTTCCAAACGCTGCCACTTAACCACCTGGACCTCTCCAGATGGCAGAACAGAACACCAGATTGACCATATAGCCGTTTCTAAGACATGGAGGAAATGTCTCTTGGACGTCAGGTCGAAGCGAGGTGCTGATGTTGGCAGCGACCACCAACTTGTAATCACAAAAATACGCTTACGAACGGCAGCGATCCAGCGCCCTCAAAACCCTAAGGACTCATTTATTTCGTGTGGTGTAACATTTGCGGGTCGATTGGAGCGCGGTGAGACCATTCATTAGCGACTGTACTCGTACATGGTATCTAATCTCTACAACCAAGAGAGTTAAGGAACAGATTAACTCAGCTGCTGACGGCTCAGCCAAAGACCATCTCAGAGCTGAATACCGTTCACTACAGAAAGGCGTGCAAAGAAGCGTAAGACGGGACAAGCGAAATTACATCAACGCATTAGCGGAGAAGGCAGAGGAAGCGGCTTACCGCGGCGACAGTGGAACCCTTTTTAAGCTTATCAAGCCATTAACTGGCAAATCTTTTGCACCAAAACATCCTGTGAAAGATAAAGGTTGGTCTCTTAGGTAACCGAAGAACACCAACTGCGGAGATGGAGAGAACACTTCATTGAGGTCCTCAATAACACCTTTGGACCTTCGAATGCATCTTCATTAGTAGCAGAAGATATTCCGCAAATACCCAGAGTTGATACCAGCCCACCATCTATGCTGGGAGTAACTACGGCTATTAAATGGATGGATGCCGGTAAAGCGCCGAGGATAGATGGAATTCCGGTGGAGGAATACATCTGGAAGGCTTTACGTAGGAGAGCCATAACAGATAAAATAATTTCCATCGTCAAGGAGTCCTACCAGGGAGCCCAATGTCACGTCTTACACAAGGGTAAGCTATCAGATCCTTTCGAGGTGCATAGCGGAGTGATACAAGGCTGTATTTTGTCGCCTATAGTGTTTTTAATTGCCATTAATGATGTCCTAAGCGGCGCGCTTCAAGAACACCAGAACAAAGGTATAAGATAGAAGTTGTTCAAATACCTTCAACACCTTGACTATGCTGGCGATAATTGTCTTGTATCAAATAAATCGGATCAAGTAGCTCAAATGATGCTCTGCATTGCGAAAGCCGTAATGCGGGGCTTAAAATCAACGCTGCCAAGACTAAGTACTTGAGCTTGGATCCAGGAAGGCAAAGGGAAATTTGTGTTTCGGAGCAGGCAGTCGAAAAAGTTGACAATTTCCGCTACCTCGGGAGCGTAGTTACAGCAGATGGTGGAGCGGATGCTGATGTCCAGTCTGGCATCAACAAGACTCGAGCAGCTTTTTTCAGTTTGACTCCTTTCTGGCAAAACAACAACATTTCCAGACGCATTAAACTCCGGATCTTCGAAACCAACGTAAAATCAGTGCTTTTATATGGCTGTTCAACTTGGAAGGTGACCAATGAGATAACAACTAAAATAGATTGCAAGCTTTTGTGAACCAAAAAAAAAAAAGATCAAAGCGTACGTTTCTCTTTTTTTTTGTAGGGGGCCTATATATGGCAACCGGTAGCTCAGTGCGTCAGAGTGGTATGAAAAGGCAAGGAGCAAAAAAAAACTCATTGTGTAGATAGGTTTTTTTTTTCAATTTTTCAAATTTTCGGGCCCCCGAGAAAAACACGGGCCCGGGGCGTTTCGCCCCCCCCCCCCTCTTGACGGCCCTGGCACTATGCCCCACAAGGGGTTCACAGGAGCCAGAGAGAGAGAAAGAGATGTGCCAGCACAAAAGCGGCTATTATACAGTCAAACAATTTGCGTTTTTTCAGCCTTGATTGAAAAATTCGCCTGCGTATCAATTCGTCGATTGGCATCTAACCCGTACGCCGATTTAGCTCTTCATTTGATATTGTTTCGGGCCGAAAATTCTTAAAATTCGACGAAGACATGAGTTGACGAAAACTTGCAGCTTTCTGGTAACACTAACGGAAACTTTCCATTTACTGCTCCCATACAAAAGCACAGACAGTACCAGGGAGCGAAACAGGCCTAGCTTGGTCTTGATGCTAAGATAACTGCATTGTCAGATTTTGGACAGCATGCCGTATGCGCATTTAGCTTGGTTGATACGACGAGCGATGTCCTGCTCCGTACCACCATTTTCGGCAACAATGCTACCCAAGTAGACGAAGTTGTCCATCTTCTCCACAGACTGCCCATTAATATTGATGGCAATAGTTGTCGGATTTTACGCAGAACGCGACATTTGGCGCCGTGATAGGTTACCTTAATAATAGCCACAGGATTGTCAGGGATGCCTCTTCTGCGCAAGACCGCCCATATAGAATCCCGGTTCACACTATCGAAAGCCTTCTCGAAATCGATGAAAAGCAAGTGAAGTGGAGAATCGTACTCAGCGCATTGCTCGATGATGATTTGCAAGGTGTTAATGTGATCGACACAGGAGAATCCGGATCGAAAACCAGCCTGCTCTTCATCAATTGTGCTTTCTAAGTGGGCCTTTAGTCTTTCCAGAACGATTTTAGCTATTATCTTGGCAACGGCAGGAAGCACACAGATGCCTTTCCAATTATTACAGTCTGTGAGGCTACCCTTCTTTGGAAGTTTGATGATCAAACCTTCGTTCCACTCAGTGTGAAAGGTCTCTGTACTCCATGCTTTATCAACAAGTGGGTGCAGCAAATCGGCAGTTACGCTTGGCGCTGCTTGATAAAGTTCGGCAGGGATACCGCTGAGTCCGGCGGCCTTTCCTCGTTTTAGTGCAATAATTGCAGTGACTATTTCCTATTTAGTCGGGGTAGTGGACCGTATACGCTCATTTTGATGGTTAGCTAAATTATCTTTATGAGGGGAAACTTCACCAGAGGTTACACGGTTCAAGACCGCGGCGAAGTGTTCTTTCCACCGCCTCATTTGATCTTCTTCCAAGATAAGTAGCTTTCCATCACTATCCTTCACCGGATGTTGGCAGGAGTTACGACCACCTGTAAACTCCTTGATGACACCGTATACGACCTTTTAGTTGTTACTTCTTGCGGCTTCTTCTGCTGAGGCTAAAAGAGAATTCGCATAAACTCTTTTATCGCGTCGCACACTACGGTGAACTTCTCGAGCTTTCTGACGGTAAAGGTGTTCGATGCTGCTTCGATTTTCGTCTGATGCTGCAGCCAGACGAACCTTCAGTTCTTTTCTTTCAACAATCCGCTGCCATGAAGCGTCGGACATCCAGGGCTTATTCCGGCAATCCGTGTTTGTGCCAAGGATGGTATCTGCGGTATCAATGTACGCATTTTTTATGGCATCCCAGTTTTCATTTACATATGTCACTATCTGGGTGACTAGTTATCTCAGCTGATGTTTGCGCAAGATGGTCATTATATTGTTGTAAGACAGCTGGATTTTTTAGTCGAGCGATGTTGAATTTGCGGCCCCTGGGTCTTTCGTCAGTAGGACGGCACACGGCTGCAATACGCAATCGAATATTAGCGATCATAAAATAATGGTTTCTTCCCATCCCAATATCGGCACCTTTCTTGTTTCACACGTCCAGGAGGCAACTCTTGAATCTTTTACTAATGACAAAGTGGTCGATCTGATTTTGTGTTGTGCTCCGATCAACAGAGGACCAACTGATTTTATGGTGGTCCTTATGCTTCATAGTACCACCGATGAAGAGACTGTGAAAGTTGCAGAACTCTACAAATCTTTCACCGTTGTCGTTACGATCACCAAGACCGTGTCTCCCCATCACATGTCTGAGCCCATAGTTATCAGCGCCAACTATTGCATTCAAATCTCCCATAACCATTATAATGTCACCTTTAGGTATTCTCTTCTGAACGGCGTTTAGTTCTTCGTAGAAGGAGTCTTTCGCCAAAACACTATCGGGTTCAGTTGGAGCATAGCATTGTATTATTGAGATGTTCCTCATTTTGGTCCGGAACCTGGCGGTCATGCTTCGGATCCCAGGATAAGAGACAGTTACGTGCGGCTCTGGTTAAAAGGAGCCCCACACCTGACTCACGACGACCACCAGTATGTTCTACCGGAGTACAACATTACAGTGCTACCCGTTGGATAGATAAATTCTCCGCTATTCCACCATCTTATCTCACTAACTCCTAAGATGTTTAAGTTATACCTCAGAAATTCACTCTCTAATTGAAGAAATCGTGTGTTCTGGGGACCTTCTGATCCATTGTCTAGGAGAGTACGCACATTCCAGAATCCAATCTTTGTCATTGTACTATAGCCAAAAGTCGCAACCGTTGAGTCAGTCCTTATCCGAGGCATGGTTGACGTTTCGATTTCGGATAGTGTAAGTTGCTGGCATACACATCCTGTTCTTTGTATGTCGGCTTTAACGACAGGCCGTGGTATTATTTTATGCCCCACACCCCAGGGGGACGATTTACCTCAACCAAATCATCGCACCGCCATCACTGGCGGCTTGACATTGGTTAACAATGGTCAGTGACCACTGCCGTTCCAGGGGGCGCCCACGCGGAGGACTATGGAAGAGGAATTTTTGCCCCCTATTATTATAGTGATGTTCAATCGGTATGTGATGGTTTCAGTTGCTCAAATATTTGATGAGCACCTTAGCAGTTGTCTTCAGATTTCTGAAGATGACCTGTTGGGTGCTATGGCTGAGCTTGATATTAGTATTCAAGCCAGACCTGATTGCATTCCTAATATTTTTCTAAAGAATTGCATTTTTAATATGTCTACAGGTATTTTTCTCGATTAATGGAAGGTCTCGTTTATTACTCCTGTTCAAAAGAAGGGTTCAACACATCATGTAGAAAATTATAGGCCTATAGTCAAAAATTCAATGGACTTTAACATCTTGATTACGCTGACCTATGCCTACTCTCCCACAAAATCATGGATCTGTCCGCAATCGCGTTAGATCTTGAGAGGGAGGCAAGGTAGGTTGGGCTAAAGATTAATACCACCAAGTTTAAGGTTCTAAGCCCTCCTTTGCGAAAAATAAATCCTGTACCTATTGCCATCAATATTAATGGGCAGCCTGTGGAGAAGGTATACCAAATTTTTGTCGATTTCAAGGAGGCGTACGACAGTATCGATGGTGGAGTGCTGTACAACATCGTGCTGCAATTTGGGACACCGGCAAAATTAGTGCGACTGAGAAAGATGACGATGACCAACTCCGTCTCACAGGTCAGGATCCATAATAGACTCACTGATCTATTTGATCGCATGCCTAAGAGAGTAATGAATGCAGAACGAGTCGACGGAGCGAGACTGCGAGGACGACCGAGATCTCGTTGGGAGAGCTCAGTAGGTGTGGACGCCGCGCAGCTGCTGGGCTCCCAAAATTGGAGGACGCGGTCACGTGACCGAGATAATTGGAGGACAATGATCCAGGCGGCCAAGGCCCGACGTCGGGCTGTTGCGCCACGATGATGATGATCTATTTGAAACACGCACTGGTCTGAAACATGGCGATGGACTGGCACCGACGCTCTTCGACCTAGCACTAGAATATGCTATTCGGACTATGCATATGGACAACAGCACGCTACTCATCAAGTCGACACAATTAGCCGGGAGAGAATACTTCGGAGAGCAGCGAGGACGACACTTGCCCAACTTCGATCGGGCTGGTGTTTGCGTCCTAACTCCTACCTATCTCGCATTGACGGGATGTCACGAACACATGCCCCGGCTGCAATGGTACACCTCATGATGTGAACCACATTTTCAACTGCCCAGCTGCACACACGCACCTGACCCCCAGATCGGTATGGGAGAACCCTGTAGAGGCAGCTATCTTCCTGTCGCTTAACACCGAGGAAGACGAGGAACAATAAGAACATGTAACACACTCACACAACAAACTTCTGACCATTGCTACAACAACACAATTAGCCGCTTACGCCGACGACATTAACATCATTGCCGACGCAGAAGAACTTCTGCATATGCTCGACACCGCTGCAAAAGGAGTTGGACTACGTATCAACGAGGGTAAAACTAAAATAATTATGCAATCGACGACAAGGACACCTGCACAATCGAGCATTAATGCGGTGGGACCTCAACATCGAGCTCGTGAACGACTTCATAAACCTGGGTTACAACTTGTCAAGGGACGCCAACGAAATTGACAAAATCAAGCGACGGATACAGTTAGCTAATAAGACTTTTTTTATCGGTTCTCCCCATAATGAAATCGAAGCATGTGCACAGAAACACGAAGCTCCGCGTGTACAAAATTATTATACGACCAGTACTATGCTATGGCTGCGAAGCGTGGACCCTAACTCAACCCTCCGGAAACATGCTAGACACAATTGAAGGTAAGGTTCTGCGGCGAATTTTCGAAGCTGTTTGCGATCGAGATGGATGGCGCATCCAGTACAACCATGAGTTTTATGAACTGTACGATGAGCTAGAAGTTTCGAAAATTGTCAAACTACAACGACTACAACGAATGGACGATGATCGTATGCTAAAGAAAGTAATGAACGCGCGACGAGTCGACGGAGCGAGACTGCGAGGACGACAGATCTCGTTGGGAGAGCTCAGTTTATTTGAACGCCGCGCAACTACTGGGCTTCCAAGATTGGAGGACGCGGTCATTGACCCAGATAATTGGAGGATAACGATCAAGGTGGCCAAGGCCCGACGTCGGGCTGTCGCGGCACGATGATGATGATGGGGAGAAGGTGGCAAACTTCGTCTACTTGGGTAGCATTGTTGCCGAAAATGGTGCATGGAGCAGGACATCGATCGCCGTATCAGCCAGTCTAAATGCACATACGGCATGCTGTCCAAAATCTGGGAGAGCAGTTATCTCAGCATCAAGACCAAGCTGAGCCTGTTTCACTCCCTGGTACAGTCCATGCTTTTGTATGTGAGCAGTACATGGAAAGTTTCCATGAGAGTTACCAGAAACCTGCAAATTTTCGTCAACTCATGCCTTTGTCGAATTCTAAGAATTTACTGGTTCGAAGCAATATCAAATGAAGAGCTAAGTCGGCATACGCGTCAGATGCCAATCGACAAATTGATACGCAGGCGAAAATGGCAGTGGATAAGTCACACATTGCAGCAGAATGATAACTGCATTGCTGTATATGCCATGAAATCCAACCAAGGCCGACCAAGAGGGAGTCCTAAAATCACATGGCGTCGATCTATGGCAAACGAGTGTAAGGCGCTGGGTAAGTCGTTTGGGGAGTTGTGTCGCATTGCCTAGAACAGAGTACGATGGCGCGCAGCGGTAGTTGACGCGCTATGCACCACTAGGGGTTAAGGCAAAGTAGTAACGTGATTACTACTAGTCCTAACCCCTAGTGAGACATAGCGCGTCAACTATGTATTCCCATGTGGCTTAGTTGACGTTTCGTTAACATAAACTGGTTTCTTTTGGACGATGGATGTTACATGTACCTCCTGCCCGTATAGTCGCATACCTGCGGCAACTCGGGAAACTTTCTGACCTATTGTCACGACGTGAACGGGACTCGAACCCATAACTGTTGCAGTTAAAATACATTCAATCACATACATTCCATCATTCACTCACTCACACACATTGTCAATTTATACTAACAATATTCATAAATATAAGCTTCTTGTCATTATAACTATCACTGAAAAGAACAGGCGTGTTTCTCTTGCTCCGCTTAGCCTTTTCCAGATATCACAACAGGTTATGGGCCCAGAGCGCGAGCTGACGAGTCTAATTAAAAAATAAATCATATTATCGTAAAATAACCATAAATATCGTATTCGTCGCGCTTTATATCAAAAATTGGTTATCGAATGTGATTTAAAATAAATAAAAGTGTGTGTCACTGAACACACGATTTTGAAACATCGAATAAACTAAATGAAATCGGCTTTCCAGTAGCGGATGAATGGCTTGGTAGCATAATGTTAGCGGGATTGCCGAATGAATTTGCTCCGATGATTATGGGTCTCGAAAGTAGCGGTACATCTATAACAGCCGATACATTAAAAAGTCGTCTATTGGGCTCACAATATGGCGCCAGTACGCAAGGAAATGCATTTTTCGGAAGTAAAAAGAACATAGGAAAATGTTATTCATGTGGTAAGCGAGAACACAAATCATCTCAATGCTCAAACAAAAGCAATTCGCAGTCAAATAAATCGTCGAATGGAAGCAAGACTCAGCAGCAAGCTAAACCTAATGCCAACAGAAATCGAACTGTTGCGAAAAGTGCCTTTACTGCTACATCTACAGTTGTAAGTGCTGCATATTATACAGGGCAATATCGAGAAGATGAATGGTTCATCGATAGTGGAGCAACTCAACATATGTCACCGTTTCAGAATTTATTTAAAGAACTGAAATCGTCGCCAGTCGCACATATTACATCAGCCAGTTCAAGTGAACTGCAAGCGAAAGGTTGCGGCGATATAGCGGTGCGTGTCAACGGTTGCGAAATCGATTTTAAAGATGTCTTATGCATTCCCGCTCCCGGACTATCTGCGAATTTATTATCGGTGGCGGAAATGGTTAAATCGGGAAATAAAGTTATTTTCGATCATAATGGTTGTCGCATATACAATCATCAGAGACAGTTAATCATTCAATTTAAATCTGAAAATGGTGTTTACCGACTTCAAGCTCAACAAGCAAAATGTTTTGCGGGCATAGTTGAGATAGACAGGGGTCTATCATGGCATCGCAAATTAGGCCACATTAATTTTGCCGATATGTGTAAGATGAAGAATGGTCTTGTAAAAGGTATTTCTTTCAACGACCGCTGTGAACACGAAATCAGAAATTGCATTGTTTACAAAGAAGCAAAGCAAACCAGAAAGCCATTTGCAAAAAGTACATCGCGAGCTCAAAACGTTTTGGACTTGATCCACTCAGATTTAAATGGACCGATGGAAACTCATTCAATTGGAGGAGCTAGATATATTCTTACGTTCATCGACGATCACTCGAGAAAAATATTCGTGTATTTTTTGAAGGAGAAATCTGAAGTTTTCAAGCGTTTCACCGAGCAATGTTCGAGAATGAAACTGGTCGCACAATAAAAGCATTTCGTTCGGATAATGGTACTGAGTACGTAAATTCATCGTTCGTCGATTATTTCAAGAAAAGTGGTATCAAACACCAAATGTCGGTACCGTATACCCCGGAACAAAATGGGATCGCGGAGCGTGCCAACCCTAAATTGGTAGAAAAGGCGAAATATTTGCTTTTTGATGTCAACCTGGAAGTATCATATTGGGCGGAAGCTGTCAACATGGCTGCATACATCATAAATCGATCAGCGAATGCAACACTGGATACTATCACGCCAGAACAAGCTTGGTCCGGTAAAGAAGTTGATGTCAGTCATCTACAATTATTTGGAAGCGAAGTGATGGTTCATATTCTAAAGTAAAAACGACGAAAATGAGACAAGAAATCCAAGAAAATGATATTTGTTGGTTTTACTGATGGTGTAAAGGGTTATCGTTGTGTGGATCCAAATACGAAGAAATTTGAAATCAGTCGCGACGTGATCTTCATTGACAAAAATGGAAATGAAAATATTGTCGTTTGTGAAGACGAAATTGACGGAAAATCATCGGATGAAGTGAGGGATATATCTTCTATCGACACATGTATCAACGGAAAAAAAGTGTCCCCACCATTACTCCAGTCAAGTCAGCGGTTCCAGAATCTCAAATTGATAGTATATTTGGAGATATGTAGTTCAAATGAAACCGTCTTTACTTTGATACAAATGAGGAGACATATGTTCCAGACGTTTCGATTCAGTCGCTGGAAATTCGTAGAACAGAACGAGAACCAAAACAAATTGATTTCTCAAAAGATGGTTACGTCACAGACAAGGCTATTGGTTCGTTTGTCCAATCAATAGAGGAGCCAGTCACATATCATCAAGCGGTCGACTCCGATGAGAAAGATACATAAATGGAAAGTGGCAATGAACGAGGAATATAATTCATTGATTGAAAATGGTACATGGAATCTGGTCGATTTACCGAAAGAGAGAAAAGCGATTAAATCGAAGTGGATATTTAAAATAAAACAAGACGAAAATGGAGACGTGATTCGATTTAAGGCACGTTTAGTAGCGAAAGGATGTTCGCAAACATATGGCGTCGATTATGAAGAAGTATATTCGTTGCAATTTATGTGGACGATTTTCTTATCTTCTGGAAGGATGTTAACGTACTCAATCAACTCAAAAATGCATTATGTCAATCGTTCAAGTTGAAAGACTTAGGGGTTGCTTCGTCATGTATTGGTCTACACATCTCATATGAAAACGGTGGTATTGCTTTAGATCAAAAGTCATACATTCAGACGGTCGTGGAGAGATTCGGAATATTAAATGCCAAACCTGCGAAAACTCCAACAGATGTCAATCAAAAGTTAACTAACGACATGTGTTCAAAAACTGAAGCGGAAAAGGAACAAATGTCTAAAATACCGTATCAATCGTTAGTAGGTTGTCTATTATTTATTGCACAAGGTACGCGCCCCGATATCGCTTTTTCAGTAAACCACGTTAGTCGATTTAATTCTAATTACGGTCAACATCACTAGGCAGCAGTAAAAAAAATTTTGGGATATCTTAAGGGCACGCTTGAATACAAATTATATTTTTCAAATTCGAATGAAACATTTCTATCCGGTTATTGTGATTCTGATTGGGCTGAGAATATGGAAAATCGTCGATCGTGCACTGGATATGTTTTCAAATTAAATAATGCTGCTATCTCATGGAATAGCAAACGTCAAGAAACAACCGCCTTATCCAGTACTGAAGCCGAATATATTGCCATGTCATGGGCAGTCATGTCATGGCATAGTCATTTGGCTACGAGAATTTGGTCGAAATTTTGATCCCGATATCGCTCAACCAGTTGAATTAAGAGTTGATAACCAAAGTGCTATTAAATTGGCACACACTGATGGATATAATCAGCGGACAAAACATATTGATACTAGATACCATCACCTACGTGAAAAAATTGAAGAGGGCATCGTTAAACTTCAATACGTATCAACTCAAGAAAATGCAGCGGATTTACTCACAAAAGGTGTTAATGGATCGAAAACCAATTTGTGTTCATCATTGATGGGATTGCAGAATTGTTAATAGACATTTAAGAATTTTATGGAAATGAAATAATCTCAACATGTAAATCTACTAACACACATTATCCTTGAAATGTTAATCATAAAATTATTTAATTGAGTGAGGGTTTTGCAGTTAAAATACATTCAATCACATACATTCCATCATTCACTCACTCACACACATTGTCAATTTATACTAACCAGAGGTTGGACAAAATTATTCAAATAAAATTCATTAAATAATTATTATATTATTTTTATTCGTTTTTAAATTTTCAAAATAATAATTATTGTTTGACATAACCATTTCCCAGAAGAAAAATAATTACTACAATTTCAGTTATTTGTTCAAATTTGTAATAAATATTTATTTTTTTTATTACTTTTTTCACGAAGTCAAGACTATTCCATCCTGCGATTATACGATTGTTATATATACGATTTTGATAAAAAAGCGCAATCTCTGCACTGCTTTTTGTCATTAGTGGTGCATTTTAAAGGATCTTGCAAACAACGAGTCGAGGAAAGGTTTTTACACCGGAAGAAAAAGGCTAAATAGTTGCCTGTAAAGAGTTCGGACTAACGTATTGGGAGACTGTCTAAAAAATTGGAAAAAGTAGGTCGGTAGTGTACTTTTTTTTTAAATCAGTTCAACTACGGAAAAAACATGGAGGGGGTATACAAGAAGGGCGACTTCACACAGTGAAGAAAAAATAATTATTAAAGAAGCCTGGAATTCCCACTGCTCTCCACAATATCATGGACGGGCTAATGAACAAAATCCACTTTTAGGAGTATGCCGCTGCGTCTGCTATGTGTATTTGAGTAAGAAAGCGAGTACAGTGACTAGCCAAAACACATGCTCACGGGCAGTGTCGATGAAATGAAGTTCGTTCGTTCCACTGAACGTAATCTGGGCAACACATGTTACGTCTGTATCTAGGAAGAAATAATTTTTATTTCAGAAGAAATAATAATTATTGAAGAATCCGCAATCTGCATTATTCATTTGTAATTATTATTATCATTATTATTTGATGTTTGATGAGATGATAATAATTATAAATATTCGCCGAAATTTTCGTAATAAATATTTATTATTTAGTTGAAAAATTATTATTTCCATTCTCTGATACTAACACTATTCGTAAATATAAGCTTCTTGTCATTATATCACTGAAAAGAACAGACGTGTTTCTCTTGCTCCGCTTAGCCTTTTCCAGATATCACAACAATAACTGACCGGTAGCCTGAGACATCAAACTGAGGCCTCAATGCAATGAGCTACCGGGCCCCCCTAAACGTGATTATTAGAGCGAAAAGTTAGTCTCAGATCTAACTAGTCTGATACATTTACACCGTGGTGAATTAGCTCGGATTAGTTAAAACTTGGGCATAGTCCCACGATATAAACGTAATCATTTTAAGAGGAAGAATTGCAACTGGCATTTGCGGCTTAATTAAGATGGCACTGCTTTGTGTCTTGTTAGTCGCTACCACGCCGTTGTATTGTTCGACCTGATCCAGACGGACCCTTCTTACCCAACGGTAAGGGAAACTTTTAACGGAACCGTAAACCGTAAACCAGAGCTTTTATTTCCAGATTCCTTGAAATAGAGTAGTCTTTTTTTACAAGGGTGAGTCTCGTGTTGGACTCAGTTCTTCATTTCGCAAACGAAATTGGGATCGGAGTTCAGAAATTTCAAATTCAGACTGTTTCAAGTTTCTTGTAACATTATTTTAAGAGGCATGCGAATATTTAACAGTTTGTATTCCGTATCGGATTGTGAATAGAATAGTGTCTAATTGTAATGTGTATTATGTATTCTCTATCTAAAAAAATGCTAAGGAAATGCGCCTAGTTTAAAATAACTTTCATTTTAAACAGGAAAGAATTCACGGGGTATTCGAGTATCATCCTATGATCCGGACGACCCGACTACACAATCAGCGGTGACAGGGCGAGCGGTTCCGTCGAAGACACTTGGAAATCAAAGAAAATTCACCCCCGGACAACGCGTGGCCACAATTAGTCAGAACTACAATGAAAAAACAATGTTACTAAGCAGTGACGATGAATACCAGTAAAGTCGTATTTGAAGTACATATATTCACTAAAGAAGACGATTAGGCTTAAGCTCGATCGACACACATGTCGAACTAGATGGTTCACGGCCACCACTGAACCTCATTATAATTTCAATAGAATCGTGGAAATGAGGGGAATTGAAGTTGGCGTGGTTGCATGGTGGTCGCGAACCGTTTGGTTCGATCGTCTATGGCGACCATTAGATTGTTTTGAACATCAGAATAGCCACAATTAATTTCTACTTGATATTTCATTCATAATAATGAAAATAGAACTGGAACGTAGGAAGATATTCCTATGGAAACGGCATAATATGCAAAATATGAACGTAAAGTATAAAGACAAATCCTTCCGTTGTAACAGTGAATGCTTGATACTTCGTATAATTGCATGAAAGTATACATGTGCAAAACTAGCTAATAAATATTAAATCAATGTACTTAAACCATAAAGTGGTTTCACTATTTATTTTTCTAAATTAAAATTTAAAAATGAGATTACTAAATTAATGTATAATAATTGTACTGCCAAACTTTTCTTTTTAGTTAATTTTGTTGCTTATCTATTTAGGGGTCTGCATTATACATTATTATTATTTCACATGTTTTCTGATAATTTATTGCGTTCAGTCTAGTGATAATTTTTTGTTAAAAATCAATATATTTAATTCATATTATCATTCCGAGGCTTTTATGCAATAATACGGAAATACAAAACTTAAATATAAATTGTGTTGTATTATTCTGCTTATCCATTCAAAAGTGAATGTAATGTTTCCTGACCGAAGCAGGTTCGTTAGATATTCTTATGCTAAAACACTTCTATTGAAAAACACACTTTATTTACTAAATGAACTACACACGCGTAACTAACAACCAACGTCAAACTAGCTCTAACTATTCGTTACCGGCGGATAAAAATAACGTACTGTACTACTTTCCGGTTCCGTTTCCGAGTGGATACTCTACGACGATCGACTTCCTACGGCGACTGAGTCTCGACTATTACTACTCTTATAGCGAAGCGGGGTCACCAATATAGCGAAGCGGTACGATGCTATGATTAAATCTCCAGGAACAGAAGATGAGAGAAGAGACGAACACGTATGTCTAGGAAAACTAAGTGTATTTAAGATGTTAAGAGTTACATGTTACATAGATGTTTTCGGTTTAAGACGCGGACCTCGACTGCCTATGTCGTTGCGATATTCATTTGACGTTCATAACAGCGCCATGATGTGGCGCGGTGCTGAGTAGCCGAATCTTCGTCGTCAGCTGGTCGCTACACTACTCCCCCCGAAGTGACATTGCCGCGTCGCCAATGTGCACGATGTTGATGCGGTGCGGGAGTACAACGACGAAGGACGAAGTAAGTTTGTTGTGGTGATAGGTCCTTGTGGTCAGCGCAGCGGTTGTGGCGGCTCGACGTACCGGGAGCGGGCTGCGGGGTGGCAGGGACTCGATGTGTCGGGAGCGGTTGCTCGGCGGTCGTGGCGATGCTGTCCACGATAGCGCCGGGCGGTGGGTGCTGGGCTGATCGCTTGCTGAGGTGCTGCGTGATGACGTAGTAATGAGGACCATGATGGCGGATGACAGCTCGGCGGGCATGGCTCTGTGGTCCATGACAGCGCCGAATGTGTCGGGGCTCATTACGATGAGATGGATCGATGACGTGTCGGGAGCGGCGGCTCGACGTATCGGGGGCGGGCTGCGGGGTGGCAGGGGCTCGATGTGTCGGGAGCGGCGGCTCGACGTATCAGGAGCGGCGGCTTGACGTGTCGGGAGCGGGCTGCGGTGTGGCAGGGGCTCGACGTGTCGGGAGCGGCGGCTCTGCGGGTGACAGCCGGTGGACGTGGTACTTATGTATGTCCACGGTAGCGCCGTATATGCCTTGCTGCGTATGTTGCGGGTGTTGGTTGTGGGCTCCCCATGTGCTGGGGCGCGGTGTGCGGGCGCTCTAGATGCTGGGGGCGTTGATGACAACCGGCGGACGTGGCACTTACGTCCACGGTAGCGCCGGGCGTGTCGTTGATGCGGGCGCTGTGTGCTGTGCGCGGGGTTGTGGGCGCTCTAAGTGTTGAGCGCGGTGTTGCGGGCGCTCCGAGTGCGAGCGCGTGGTTGTGGGCGCTCCAAGTGTTGAGTGCCTGGTTGCGGGCGCTCCGAGTGCGAGCGCGGGGTTATGCCGGTGACAGCCGGCGGACGTGGCACTTTTGTCCACGGTAGCGCCGGCCGTGTCGTTCGTGTACTCCGTGTGTGGGCACCGGATGCGGGTGCCACGCATGCTGGGCGCAGGGTGCTAGTTGCACCGGTTGCTGTGCGCAGGGTGCCAGTTGCACCGGCTGTTGAGCAGAGTGCCAGACGCACCGGTTGTTGCGGCCGCGTGGGCGCTCCCAATGCCGAACGCGTGGCGCGTCGGTTGACAGGGCGCCACGAGCCGCTGGGGCGTGTGGGGCGTGTGAGGCACTGGGGCGCGCGAGGCGCCGGGGCGTTGCGTATCGCCGGGGCGAAGTGTGTAGCTGGAGCGCTACGTTGTTCGCGAGGTTGCTGCATGGGCGCGAGGGCGCCGTGGCTGTCGGGGCGCTCCGTTGTAACCCGGGATGACGCGGCTACACGAACAGAATCCCGGGGAGTCGAGGCCGGCACTCGCTACGTGAAAACACTGCGCGTGTCTGTTTGCGGGGTCACCAATGTAGCGAAGCGGTACGATGCTATGATTAATGGCTGAATTATAGTATGCGCGAACAACGCGGCTTCTGCTGTCAAATAAAGTTGAACCAATGTATTTCAGATGGCGATAAGTATACTGTGCGCGAACAACACGTCGCTCACGTCGCAAAAGTTGAGACGAGTTCAACTTTGTCGCAATCAACGAGCCGCGAAGTGTAAATTCACAATAGGCATGTGTTTTAAAACTGTGGGTGATCATTTGTTTTGTTGTAAGTTACTGTTATGCGCTTGGAAGTGCATGTTTATATTCTTAATTCAAAAAAGTGTTTCAAGTTTTTTAGAAAGCCAGTTTTTCACAGTTCAAATGTGTCAAAAGAACGCGAACAAGAAATTTGACTATAACAGGCCGAACAGCTGATTTTCGTTGACTGCGACTTGTGGACGTAATTCGCGCACAGTATAATTCCGAGGTCAATCTCCAGGAACAGAAGATGAGAGAAGAGACGTACACGTATGTATGTCTAGGAAAACTAACTGTATTTAAGATGTTAAGAGTTACATGTTACATAGATGTTTTCGGTTTAATACGCGGACCTCGACTGGCTATGTCGTTGCGAAATTCATTTGACGTTCATAAGAGCGCCATGATGTGGCGCGGTACTGAGTAGCCGAATCTTCGTCGTCAGCTGGTCGCTACACTCTTTGGTTCTGACGACATCTAGATTTATACAGATGCTAAGCCCATGTATCCATTAGTAAGCGAAGATTGTGGGTGGTTCGAGAATCTGCTAGTGCTCATTATATTTGCCATAGATGGTTCGAGACCATGATAAAGCTTAGTACAGTATGTGTCATAAGAAAGACGTACTCCGTACATACAACAGTAATTATGTACTTGACCAGAAAATGGTTTGATACGATAGTGGACTGCAAATTTTACGGGATAACCCTTTGGTGCAAAATTCTTCATAACGCCACTTAATGAAGCCTTAAGAAATATCGAACTGTCCAAATAAAAGCTGTTATATTGTATCTTCACTTTAAAAATGACGAATTCTTACGGTTAATACGAATAAGAAAGCTGAGACTCAAGCTGTCGGTATTATAGCAGAAAGAGCGAAATTTAAAACATATTTTAAGATTTGAGTTTCCAACATAATGGTAAATTGGGCTACATAGAAATAAACATGAAAGAGTCACTTTGTTTGTTGTCGTTATTTACGATATCTGTCTGTCCCCCACAACGGACCGGTAAATCGTTGTGGGGGCTTCTAGTTTACTTTTGACCTCATTGCAATGTTAGAATTGACTTCATTGACATTAGACGAGATAGTATTGTTGCGTGTACGGAGTGGGCGTCTCTTACGACACGCACTGTACTTAGCATCATCATAATCTCGAATGATCGATGACAAGTACAAATTGAATGGACACTAGGCGATTCTCGAGCCATCTATAGTCTAGAACCTTCTCCAAACAGAACCATTGACAATAAAGCGGATTCTCGAACCTTCGTTAAAACCCGAGACTAGAACATCTCGAAAAATCTAGAGTCTTCGCTAATTGACGAATGCATGGATTTCCGATTATAAAAAGGAGGAAGAAGTAGTCAGACTCAACACTCAGTGGCGGTTGGATCGCTATAAAGCGGGATCGGAAAGTAGTGCCGTCGTTGTTGTTATTGCTAGTTTTAACGTTTGTTGTTAGTACGCGTGTGTAGTTCGTTTTGTAAATAAAGTTTGTGTTTTTCAATCGAAGCGTTTTCATTATTCAGCACAAGAATATCTGACGAACCTGGTTTCGTTCTTGTTTCGCTTAACAGAGGAAACATTACAGTATGTCAGCCTTTATTGACAACCAATATTTAGACTACTGACTGGTATAATGTAGACCAATAAAGTCTAACCAGATGTTCCGACACTTTCCAAAAAGTTTAAGCACGGTTCATTTCTAGAATGTGTATGATGAAAACGTGTCAACTGTTGATCAAAAATTTAGAATGGCTGCGTTTCTACGAGCGGATCAGGATTTGACATTTTTCGATTTTTTTCCTCTTTATGCTTTCCAGTCCGGTAAAATTTGTACAGATAACTGCCAATTTTCGGATCTGAAAATGTTTCCCTCCGGATCTGAAAAATATTTTGATCCAGAGGGGAACATTTTCAGATCCAAATATTGACAGTTGTCCGTACATATTTTACCGGAGGGGAAAGCATATGGAGGAGGAATAGAGAAATGCAAAATCCTGATCCTCTGGTAGAAATGCAGTCATTGGTCGAGTTTTCGTGAGCCTGATATTTTAGACAGAGAGATGGCAAAGCTATGTGAATCCGTAAATGAAAGAGAGACAGAGACGCATTCGACTCACATATTTACACAATCGACGTGTACGACTAATGCCGAAGTATCTATGTATATACAGATCCCAACAGTAGAATGTCAGTAAAGCAATTTTCGTCACCTCTGCCTCTTAGTAATTGCACTAGAGCGAAAGAGACAGAGAGGCCGGTGGATGTACTTTGTTAAAAGTTCATAGGCTGGAGGAAAGAACGAGAAATATTTCCGGTCTATTTCCCCTCTAAATATCCTGTCAGATTCAGGGACACTCCCTCTTCCACTTACGAATATATAATACTTTACATATCTGTCATTCACTGCTAATCTGTCTGATCCAATCAAGTTTGCCAAAACGCAGCCAATGATGGATATTCTTGTCAAGTCAGACTTTGGCAAAGTGTTCTTTGAACATGTCAACGGTGTTAACTTTTAGGCGGCTATTACACTATAAAAGTTCTTTTACAAATATCTTTGACTCACGATATTTTAAAAGAACTTTTATGAATGATATTAGCCGCCTAAGGGGGAAGGTGTGCAAGCATGTAAGAAAAGCACTTGAAAAAAGCAACGTTCACGTCGCAAATCTTTTCTTAGGCGGCTATTACACTAGAAAAGTTCTTCGAAAATATCTTTTACAAACGATATTTGTAAAAGAACTTTTATAGTGTAATAACCGCCTTAGCCCCACTTGCGATGCTGCACTAAACTTCTGAAAAAGGTAGCCTCACAGACTGTAATTGGAGAGGCATTTCTATACTTCCTGCAGTTGCCAAGATAATAGCTAAAATCGTCCTGCAAAGACTAAAGGCTCACTTAGAAAGCACAATTGATGAAGAGCAGGCTGGTTTTCGATCCGGATTCTTTTGTGTCGATCACATTTACACCTTGCGAATCAGTATCGAGCAATGGGCTGAGTGCGATTCTCCGCTTCACTTGCTTTTTATCGATTTCGATAGTGTGAGCCGGGATTCTCTATGGGCGGCTTCGCGGAGGAGAGGCATCCCTGAGAAGCTTGTGGCTATTATTAAGGCAACCTATGACGGCGCGATATGTCATGTTCTGCATAAAGGTAAAGTGTTGGGAGACTTTGAGATTCGCAGTGGAGTTCGGCAGGGGTGCATCCTTTTACCGACCCTATTTCTCAAAGTAATCGGCGACGTGTTGCATGCAGCTCTATCCGGACTCGACGGAGGAATTCAATGGACTTTGACATCTTATCTACAACATCTTGATTACGCTGACAACATACTTATGCCAACTCTTCCACAAAATCCTGGATCTGTCTGCAATCGTGTTAGATCTCGAGAGGGAGGCAAGCAAGGTTGGGCTAAAGATTAATACCAACAAGTTCAACGTTCTAAGCCCGCCATTGCGAAAAAGAAATACTGTACCTATTGCCATCAATATTAATGGGCAGCCTGCGGAGAAAGTAGATAATTTCGTCTACCTGGGTAGCATTGTTGCCGAAAATGGTGGTACGGAGCAGGACATCGATCGTCATATCAACCAGTCTAAATGCATATTCGGCATGCTGTCTCACATCTGGCAATGCAGTTATCTCAGCATCATGACCAAGCTGGGCCTGTTTCGCGCCCTGGTAGCTTTTGTATGGGAGCAGTACATGGAAAGTTTCCGTTAATGTTACCAGAAAGCTGCAAGTTTTCGTCAACTCATGCCTTCGTCGAATTTTAAGAATTTTCTGGCCCGAAACAATGACCCCATTTATACCGTGGAACTAAAAGGCGATTTAACTAAATGGTTTTAGTGCTAGCACTTGTTCGTGGTGTGTTTATACCGACCATATGAAGAGGTGCTAAACATGAAAGATGTCAGCTGTTGGTTTGTGACTTCGGTGACATTGGTTAAGAAAATGTCAAGAGGCAGTAGCCTCCTAATAAAAACGCGTTTCTACAGCTACAATCAAAGGATAAAACGAATGTAGAGTTTCAGGAAAGGATGAGGTATTTATCTAACAATTAAAATATAATTTCCAACAACAACATTATTAGCGAAGACAGCAACCCCACCTAGTCCCAATTTTTCAGTCCAGTTCTGCATCGTAAGTGGAGCTAAAATTCGTATCGAAACTAGCTAGTGCGACATGTTTATGTCGTCGTGAGTTAGTTCGAATTAGTTAATCCTCGAAGATAGTTCCGCGGCATAAACAAGGCCACTATCAAATGAAGAGCTAAAGTCGGCGTACGGGTCAGATGCCAATCAACGAATTGACACGCAGGCGAAAATGGCAGTGGATAGGTCACACATTGCGGAAGAATGATAACTGCATTGCTTTATATGCCATGAAATCCAACCATGGCCGACCAAGAGGGAGTCCTAATATCGCATGGCGTCGATCTACGGCAAACGAGTGTAAGGCCCTGGGTAAGCCGTTTGGGGAGTTGTGCCCCGTTGCCCGGAACAGAGTACGATGGCGCGCAGGGTCAGTTGACGCACTATGCCCCACTAGGGGTTAAATCAATATCATTATATTCACGCATAGCTCTTTTTTCTATAAATTTTTAAGAATGAATGGAGTGTATCGCTACCATAGACATATACTATAGTAGTATATGTATATGATCGCTACCAACTCAATACAAGAATATTAAGTTGGCAATTCACTCCACAAAAATTACTCAGCATTAAAGCCGATCGCACTAGCTGACTGGTTTCGTCCACCGATAGACCATACTCGGCAGGAGCTACCTTTAGTCTATCGGGGAGGTAGCTCGACCAGTCCAACTTATGTGTTGTATTCCAACTTCCGTCAGAATACATCAGTTGGTAAAACGCTCACTTTATATATAGTGGACACTTTACGACACGGGTGCGAACCACATTGAATGAAATCAATATCATTATATTCATGCATAGCGCTTTTTTCTTTAATTTTTAAGAATGAATGGAGTGTATCACCTCCAACTCAATACAACAATATTAAGTTGGAAATTATAGTTGGAATACAGCACAACCACTAGGGGTTAAGGCAAAGTAGTAACGATGTAAACGTGATTACTACTATTTGTCCTAACCCTTAGTAAGGCATAGCAGAGTTTCAGGAAAGGATAAGGTATGTATTTATATAACAAATAAAATGGAATTTTCACCAACAACACCATTAGCAAAGACAGCAACACCATCCAGTCCCAATTTTTCTGTCCAGTCCTGCATAGCAAGTTGAGCTAAAATTAGTACAAAAACTAGCTAATGTGACATGTTTATGTCGTCGTAAGTTAGCTCAAATTAGTTAATCCTCGAAGATAGTCCCGCGGCATAAACGAGGCCATTATTTACGCCGTGGTGAGTTAGCTCGGATTAGTTAAAACTCGTGCATAATCCCGCGATTGGACTCAGTCCTTCATTTCGCAAACGCAATTGGGGTCGGATCGGAGTTTAAAAATTTCAAATTGAGATTGTTATCAAGCTTCTTGTAACATTATTTAGAGTTATGCGAATATTTAATAGTTTGTATTCCGTAACGAATTGTGAATAGAATAGTGTCTAATTGTAATGTGTGTTATGTACTTTCTATCTTAAAAAAAAATGGTAAGGAGATGCGCTTAGTTTAAAATAACTTTCATTTTAAGCAGGAAAGAATTCACGGGGTATTCTAGTATCATCCTATGATCCGGATGACCCGACTACACAATCAGCGGTGATAGGACGATCCGTTCCGTCGAAGACACTTGCAAATCAAAAAAAATTTACCCCCGGACAACGCGTGGCTACAATTAGCCAGAACTACAATGAAAAAACGATGTTACTAAGCAGTGACGATGAATACCAGTAAAGTCGTATTAGAAGTATATTCACTAAAGAAGACGATTAGGCTTAAGCTCGATTGACACATATGTCGAACTAAATGGATCACGACCAAACCACATTATATAGGTAGGTAAGGTATGTAGTTTCAATAGAACCGTGGAAATGAGGAGAATTGAAGTTGGGGTAGTTGCAAGGTGGTCGCGACGATCGTCTGTGGCGACCATTAGTGGCGGATCTAGAAATAGATTGGGGGGGGGGGGGGGGGGGCAAGATTCTTTTTGATATGCCTGTGTTCAAAGCAAAAGTTCAAGAGAATTCAAATAACAAAATATAAAATAAAAAACTCGACGGACCGTTCAAATAACAACACTATGCAAAACTTTATAATAGTTATTATTTCAAGATACTAAACTTCAACAATATTCAAAATTCAAATAAAATGTAAAAGCTTCGAATTCGAAAAAAATGATACTATGCGCTAGAAGGTTCGACTAAGAATGAACCAAGAACAAAGGATCGCGAATAACCCCCCGGGAGAAAATACAGGAATTTTCCAATATTGAAAATTCCGGTATTCTTCCCAGTGAATTATTCGCGCCTTACAAATACTACAGAATATATGTATTGTAGTATAACAATTTAAGTCTAGATCAAAACCGATCGGTACAATAACAATCAGCTGTTTATCTATTACGAATCAATTCAGCTATTACAATTTTAAATGTAGGTCAATTCTATTTGACACTTGTCTTTGACCTACATTTGGTAACTATGTAAATATAAACAATGAAAGTGAGGTTAAGTACGAATTGTTGACTAGTCTCAATGTTGTGTTATCGTCGTGTGTGAAGTGAAGTGGTCGCAGCTGCACCGTCGTAATTGCGCCTATTAAAGCGCCAAATCAGATAAGTAGTCCTTTAATATTGTACTTTGTGATGCTTTGTGTTGTCTTCTATTTTCAGATTGTTACATCGATGACGAGTTGCGACAGCTGGACGATTCATAGTCGCCAACTCTAAACATTCTCCCCCCGCTGGACGATGGAGACGAGTCCAGGATTTCGTGATGGGTGGTTGATGGATGCGTATGCAGATGCAGATGCTAATAGACTTTGATGTTTGATGATCTGGTTGTGTCCTATTGCGTATTGTAATCCTCAATAATTATTTCGATAGTCAAGTTGACAGTGGTTAAGGCTCGATGGATGATTTATCACCTTCAAACAAGTACGTAAATGCAATTTAATCTGTAAATATAATCATTAGTATGTACAAGATTTTGAGAATATTGAATTTGATTGTGATTATCCAAATGAGTCGATAATGTATGTAATTATATGTCGTTATCCAGTTATCATCAGTGTGCTACGAGCTCGATCAAATGTGGAGAACATCATGTTGAAATAGGCGACGACGAGTGGTAATCCAGGTAAATGGTTAGCCCATCAAATCGAAACGAAAGTTCATCAAGTATTGCGTCGACGGTATTTCTACCATGTCGACACTACACAGGATGCAGGAACGTGAGACGTTATAGCGCGTCTCGCTCGCTAATTCAAGGATAAAGGGATGAGTATTGGGAATGGTGGTATGTGAAATTCAATTTATTGGCAATGCGATAATTTTCGTTATTGATCTTTTGTAGATGGATCCGTTACATTTGATGGTAACTACTCTGACAATGGAATCAGTTCCAGGATGGACATCTATTATTCTTGCGAGAGGCCATCGATAAGGAGGGTTGCGATCGTCCTTAAGCAAACACAAATCGCCGATCTTGAGAGGTTCTGTTGGAGTTAACCATTTGGGTCGTTGCTGCAGTATATTGAGGTATTCTATTTTCCATTTTCTCCAAAAATTTTGTGATAGTCTCTGCGTTAGTTGCCATCGGGTTAGTCGGTTAGTGTTTTCCTCGGTAATATCCATTTCGGGTAATGCCATCAAGTTGTCTCCGACCAAGAAATGTCCTGGCGTTAGCGCCGTTGTGTCGGAGGGATCGTCGCTAAGTGGGCATAGCGGTCTAGAATTAAGACAACGTTCGATTTGAACTAGTGTTGTTAGCATTTCTTCGTAAGTCAACGTTGTACTTCAAACTATTCGTCGTAGATGATATTTTATTGATCGTACACCAGCTTCCCATAAGCCGCCGAAGTGTGGGGAGGCCGGAGGATTAAATTTCCATGTGATGCCCATATCGACTAGCTTGTTTTGGACATTGTTATTTTCCACGATTTTTCGAAGTTCGACATTTGCACCAATGAAGTTTGTGCCACAGTCACTGTACAAATATTGACACAGACCTCTTCTGCCAACAAATCTCGTCAAGGCTGCTAAAAACGTCTGCGATGTTAAGTCATTCACAAGTTCAATGTGGATAGCCTTTACGACGAAACAAACGAAAATCACGATGTATCCTTTGTGGGTTCGGCTTCCGCGTCCATTCCGATCCTTGATTAGAACAGGACCACAATAATCTACTCCCGTGTGAGTGAACGGTCGAGTTACCGTGACTCGAGGTTTTGGTAGACTTCCCATTAACTGCGACGAATTGTGTGTTTTCACGCGAAAGCACTTAATACACTTATGAATATAATGCTTGATTACGTTTCGTGCATCAATCACCCAATATCGTCGTCGAAGTGTTGTTAACATAAGTTGTACGTTTCCATGTAGCGTGCTTTCATGAGTATGACTCACCAACAGATCCGTAAATTTGCCAATTTTAGGAATAATGATTGGGTTTTTTTCATCGTTAGATAGATCGGAATTATTTAGACGTCCATTTACTCGAAGAACTCCGTCTCCATCAATGAAAGGGAAGAGTCTGCGTAACTTGCTCTTTGCGTCTATTTCCTCGCGCTTTGTTAATCTTCGGATTTCATCAGCATACTCGAATCGTTGCACATATTTAATCCAGAATAGCCTTGCGTCGTTGAGCTCCTTCGTATTTAATATTCCTTTTCTGTGGCTACGTTTTGTAAGTATGTCAATGAATCGTAAACAATACGCAGTGACACGTAATAACGTTGTCAAGTTCGAAAATTTTTCCAGAAGTTGTGCAAGAGGATCGACAGCTTTCAAGTGGTGATTTACTATTTGTGGTTTGTCGAAAACTATGTCCTCTGGTATCGAAATGGGCCATTTACACAGAGGTTCTTTCAACCACGGTGGACCATACCACCATAATTTCGTATTTGGCAATTCCTTTGCGTGTGATCCCCTTGACGCGATATCCGCTGGATTGTCCCACGAACGGACATGCTTCCACGGTCTGTTCCCAAGATTTTCAAGTATTTGTGTTGTCCGATTGGCTTCGAATATTGGCAATTTATGCGGTGGTTTCGTTAGATATGCTATAACAATCGATGAGTCCGTCCACAAATATATGTCACCTTCAAAGTTCAATGTATCGATAACGAATTTCATCAATTTCGATAATAAAAGAGCGCCACAAAGTTCAAGACGCGGAGTGGTCAGTTCCTTGACCGGAGAAACTTTCGTTTTCGAAGTTAGAAGATGTACAGATGTTTCTTCATTCTTACGTGTAACCATATACACAACCCCAGCGTAAGCGGCTTTCGATGCGTCGCAAAATCCATGCAATTCTATGATTGCATTTTTTTCATAGCCGACATATCTAGGTATTCGAATTTGTTCCAATTTCAATAGTCTTGTCGATAAGTAATCCACTGTGATTCGATTTCAGTTGGTATTGGCTCATCCCAATCGATGCCACGTAACCATAACGATTTTAAGAAAATCTTACCGGTTATGACTACGTGTGATAGCCAGCCCATTGGATCGTAAAGACGAGCAATATCCGAAAGCATGGATCGTTTCGTGTGAAATGTTGTTTCCTGAAGTCGAATTCGATAGGTGAAACTGTCAGATGCCGGTAACCATACGATGCCAAGCGATTTTACTCCTTCAAAGTCCAAGTTCAATGCGTTAATATGTTCTACGTCTTCGTCCGGAACACCATCCAAAATCCGTGCATCGTTTGCCACCCACTTTCGTAGCTTGAAACCACCAGAGGCCAAAGCCATGTCGATCTCCTTTCGTAGGTCAATCGCTTCAACTAGAGAATTTCCGCCAGTCAAAACGTCATCCACATAAAAATTCTCGAAAATTATACGATGCGCATTTGGGAATTTGTCTTTCTCGTCTTCCGTCAACTGTTGAAGAGTTCTAATTGCGAGAAAAGGAGCACACGTAGTTCCAAACGTAACAGTTTTCAAAAAATAATCCCTGACTGCCTCCTTCGGATCATTTCTCCATGATATCATTTGGTATTGTCTATCATCTGGATGCATTTCTATTTGTAAAAACATCCCAGCGGCATCAGCTACAAAAGCAAATAAATTTAACCTCCAACGCAACATCACTGAATTCATGTTTGAGCTCAATGACGGACCAGTCAGCAATATGTCGTTCAGAGAAACTCCCGAAGATGACTTTCTTGATGCGTCGAAAACGACTCTCAATTTACTCGTAGAACTTTCTTTACGAACTCCATGATGCGGCAAAAAATAATTCGGTTGGGGCAAATCTCCTCTGCATTCCTCCATGTATCCAGAATCCAAATACTCTTGCAAGCATTTGGAATAATCAGCCATCAATTGTGGATCCGACGCAAATCGTCTTTCTGAGTGTGCGAAACTGGCAACCGCTGATCGTTTTGAATTTCCAAGAGTTTCCTTGCTATCGGGTGATACAAAGGGTAGTCGTACCATATATCGTCCTCTCTCATTTCTGGTTACATTTGCCACGAAATGTTCTTCACATAGTTGATCCTCCTTCGATAAATAAGATCCAGTTTGTACCTCCTCCAATTTCCAAAACATTTGTAGTTGTTCGCCTAAAGAGATGTCTGAATTATCGATTTGGACATTCAAACTTTGGTATTTGGTCTTCTTCACTTCTCCAGAGATAATCCAGCCTAATTTTGTCTCCTGTGCTACGGGTCCAATATCGAGTTGACGAATGTTTCCAATAATGATATTTGCGTATACATCCGCGCCAAGCAGCAAATCGATTTTACCTGGCTGGTCAAAATGAGGATCTGCCAATCGAATATCCTTTAATTGATCGCAAGTTGAACATGCTAAATAGCGAGACGGCAACAGACTACCTAAACTTTTCATAACAATAGCTTCAAATTTAATCCTTTCCTCACCCATCAAAATTAAATTTGCTTTAATGGAAGATTTTGATGAATTCACATTCGTTTGTCCGATTCCATAAATTTCGGCATTAATTTTATTTCTTTTTAGGCCCAGTTGCTGTACGACTGATTCCGTAATCAAGGAAACTTGAGAACCTTGATCCAACAGAGCTCTTACGATAAGACGACCATTGGAAGACTCCAAAGTGACGAGTGCAGTGGCCAATAGTACTTCACACTTATTGCTTATGTGAAGTGAATTAACATCATTAGTTTCATGTTGTTCTTGCACAAAACTAGTAGATGCAACGGGATCTACGTTCGATTGTTGACGATGCAATAGTGAATGATGAGCTTTCCCACATTTCGAGCAGCGCGAAGTACTAGTACAGCCTGCGAGGATATGTCCTTTACGAAGACAATTCAAGCAGAGACCATTTTTCTTGGTTAAATTAAATCGTGTCATATGATCGGAATCAATAAACTGCTTGCATTTCATAATTGAATGGTTTGCTTTACATATGGGACATGATTGACTAGATTCGGAAGTTGATCTAAGATTATTCACACCCTTCTTAACGGCTGGTACTTGTATGGGATTAGGACGAGAAAACGAGGCCTCCAAAGCTCGAAATCTATTGACTATGAAGTCTTTTAACTCGTGAAACGACGATAAATTTGATTTCGATGCTTGCTGTTGCTCCCATAATTCTCTAGAATTTTTGGGCAACCTGTCAGCAGTTAGATGAATGAGGATTGCGTCCCATACATTTTCAATGTTCAAATCTTCGATAGCTTGAATACACTCGACTGTGCTATCAAGTAAGATTTTTAATGAAAGTGCTGACTCCGAAGCAGTTTTTAGATTAAATAACCTTCGAAGTTGTGTTTTTAACAAAACGTTTTTGTTATCGTATCGTTCATTCAATACTTGCCATGCTGCCTCGAAATTGGCTTCGGTAATAGCGAAATGGCTAAGTAGTTTTGCGGCCTCCCCACTGAGACTGCTTTTCAAATATTGCAGTTTTTCCACTGCCGATAGATTCTCCCGATTGCAAATTAATGAGGTGAATAGATTTTTAAACGATATCCACGACTCGTAATTTCCGCTAAATTTCGGCAATTCTATGCTGGGTAATTTCAGCTTAGAACAATTATCAAGTGTATTGACCCTTTCGGAATCATCGCCACTAACAGTACTTGGAACCGCTTTGGATTCCGAAATCAATTCCGTTATTTCGACGATACAACTAACACACTCATCCTCCAAATTGCCGAATAAATCGTCCTTGAAGTAAGGATGATCCAATTCCCCCGATTTACCACATAAAAGCGATAGTGCGCTTTCATTAACCTCACTTGCTTCGCTAAGCAAAGCTTCAAGACGTTCTTTGGTTTTCCTCAGATATTCGAGAGTTTTCTTCGCCTTTGCAACCTTCTTATAATTGCTAATCAGACGAGTTAATTTTGCCATATTAATTGTCTGAAGATTAACAATTTTTTCCATTTGGCTCAATGACGCAATAAATTAATACCACCACAAAGGAAATAAGGTTACGGGAAAATAAAAGGAAATTAGGACTTACGAATTTATACTGCAACCACTAGTCACTAATTTTTACGCGTCGCGAAACGAAATTATCGAGTTAATTGATCACCAAGATACTAAGTTCAAAACGAAATTCGGAACAAGATCCGGCTCGACGGACCAAAATGTTCAAAGCAAAAGTTCAAGAGAATTCAAATAACAAAATATAAAATAAAAAACTCGACGGACCGTTCAAATAACAACACTATGCAAAACTTTATAATAGTTATTATTTCAAGATACTAAACTTCAACAATATTCAAAATTCAAATAAAATGTAAAAGCTTCGAATTCGAAAAAAATGATACTATGCGCTAGAAGGTTCGACTAAGAATGAACCAAGAACAAAGGATCGCGAATAACCCCCCGGGAGAAAATACAGGAATTTTCCAATATTGAAAATTCCGGTATTCTTCCCAGTGAATTATTCGCGCCTTACAAATACTACAGAATATATGTATTGTAGTATAACAATTTAAGTCTAGATCAAAACCGATCGGTACAATAACAATCAGCTGTTTATCTATTACGAATCAATTCAGCTATTACAATTTTAAATGTAGGTCAATTCTATTTGACACTTGTCTTTGACCTACATTTGGTAACTATGTAAATATAAACAATGAAAGTGAGGTTAAGTACGAATTGTTGACTAGTCTCAATGTTGTGTTATCGTCGTGTGTGAAGTGAAGTGGTCGCAGCTGCACCGTCGTAATTGCGCCTATTAAAGCGCCAAATCAGATAAGTAGTCCTTTAATATTGTACTTTGTGATGCTTTGTGTTGTCTTCTATTTTCAGATTGTTACATCGATGACGAGTTGCGACAGCTGGACGATTCATAGTCGCCAACTCTAAACAGCCTGTAAACGTTTTTGTCGGTAATATATGTACATACATATGTATGCATGTATGTATGTATGTACACTGCTTGTCATAACTATAACCGCACTATGAAACAGCTGATATGTGAAGTTTAAACAAACCTAAAGCTATTACTAATATGCCATACTTTAGAAAAGTCAAGAAAACAAATAATTTGACAAACATTATTTATTTCAAACCGTTATTTTTTTATAGAGCAAAAAAGTGTCCCTCAAGTTGCATAACTATGACCGCACTTGAGAAAAATATGGCAAAATCTACATAAATAAGGAAAATAAAGAAAATCAATAATGGGTTGGATCCCCTGTTTTGAATAAGCTCAAAAATCCTCGCTGGCAAAATTCATTCTCATTTCTTTGGTTCTCGACCTCCCCGCATCGATAGCCGCTTCCTTCAGATGAAACACATTTTGATATTGTCGATTTTTCCAGTAAACTTAAAGCACTTATGTTCCCGAAAGGTTTTCTATAGGGTTTTGATCAGGGGAACCAGCGGGCAATTCCATAACATTGATACCATTTCATTGTAACCAACTTTTAGTATGACGACTGGTATGAACAGGCGCGTTGTCCTTTTGTAAAATCAGTTCTGTGTCGTCTCTCCTTTCCAAAAAAGGAATCAATTTATCTTTAAGAACGTCGACATAATCTTGCGAAGTCATTCATGTACTGGGAAACGCTAAATTAGCTGTTCCATCAGAGCAAAATGCTCCCCACACCATTAAGGAACCTTCTCCGAAATTTCTCTTAGAGAAATATCGAGATTCCTTCTGCAGATCTCTCCAATAGTTGTTAAATCCGTCTGGACTGTCAGGATTGAATTTTTTCATCTCAAAAATCACCTAAAAAAGGGAAATTAGGAAAATAGATCAAAATAGAAGTACCGCAGTAATGAATCACATTTTTCCAGGTTGTCTGCAAATGTTTCCTTCCAAACACTATATCCGTACGAGCATGTTTGTGCCGGAGATGTAATTTCGGCTTTGTAAGGAGTTTTTGCCGTTTATGCGTTTTTACTGTCTTAAAACTGTACTTATTATAGATTTAGATACTTCCACCCTACCTATACTCTCGTCGATAGACTTTTCACAGAGTTACTTGCGGTATTCAATATGCGACGCTAGCCTCTTTCAGATGGCTTGGATTTTGGGCCTCTAGTTTTCTTGTCCTCGCATTCGTTTTGGTTATTGACGAAATTTCGGAAATCGACTCTGTCCGAACGCCCCAATTTTTTGTCCAATTTCCGGTAAATTTTAGCCTTTTTGGATCAAAAATTATCCAAAAAAGCTAAAATTTTGCCTTTATCGACTTTGATCAGATACGCGCCATGTGACATTTTGTTCGAGAATGAATGACAAAACAAGAAAATATAACGATACTGTGAATGAAGTTCAATGCGTTTGCATTTTCTTCGAAGAAAGCAAAAAATCTCAAATGTCAGTTCGTGCCTCCGAAGTCTTACAGTTGGCAAGTTGGAAACAATTTGACGGTGTTGTGTGCCGTTTGGTTGGCTGTGCATGGCGACCTTCACTTGCACTTCGTGAAAACCGTGCCATCAACTTAACAAAATGCAATGTCGCAACATTATGACGAGATCCCATACGAGACCAGTTCATAGACCGGTCTACCGATTTGTATGAAAGCGTTTTTTGATCTGGTGAATCGAACGTGACTATTATTATTATACATATTATACAGTGGGTTGCCATATTATTAGGGACAGTACACAAAATAATGTATTTTTCGATTAAAAATCTTTTTTTGAGTAAAACAATTAGGTTTCATGAGCTTATTTTATTTAATTTTGCTGCTGGTACTATTACTAATATATTTGACAAGTTGTTTCCAAATTTTAACGCTGGAAATCTGTATTTTCTATTAAATTAGTAAGGTAAGTGTTCATTTGGTTGTCGTTTGTTGACGAGTGCTGTGCGGTGACTTCGCCTAAAATGGCTTTAAATAATTTTTTCACATTTTTTTCTTTTCTGCAATAGTTAAAACGTGAGTAATATCTCGTATTGAATAACTTTTTTTCAACCTTGATGAGGGAATTTTACTTTTTGTGAGCTGGTTTTCATGGTAACCTCAAAACCGTTACTTTCTAGTATGGGTAAGACTTCAGATACGTCTCCACGCAAATGTCGAGAAATTCAGACATCAATATTGCACTTCACACGTTCTCACCGGCAGATAGCAGCTATAACGGGTGTTTCGAAGCCGGTTGTCAACAAAACTAAAAAAACGGATCCAAACAAGCTCTTGGAGGCAGATAGCAGCTATAACGGATGTTTCGAAGCCGGTTGTCAACAAAACTAAAAAAACGGATCAAAACAAGCTCTTGGAGGCGAACCGTGTAGGAAAATGTGACATTAAAAAAGTCACCACTCCCGGTACTGATAGAAAAATCATAGATGTCTGCATTGAGAATCGTAAACAAAGTGTGGCTCGTTTAACGACAAAGGCGGTTGACTGAAGCAAGTCTGGTCGGTCGTCATCCTATGAAAAAACTGCAGCTCACCGAGGCCATAAAGAAAAAGCAACTGCAATGGGTCAAACAGCACTGGCATATGAATGTTGCAGACTGGAGTCGTGTAAAGACTTCTTTTTAATAGCCGTCAATGGTTTATTTGCCAGTTCCATCCACACTACTTTGTAGAGATGGTTAAACACCCAGTTACTGTTATGGTGTGGTCTGTTACCTCGGCCAAGGATATGGGGTGCCTTTCCATCGTAGAGGGAACCATGAGGCAGGATCAATACAAGCGTGCCCTGGAAACTCAATTTTCAAATTTACATAGTTGTGTAAAAAAAAACTACACCACAATTTGTTTTAGAGGAGCTACTTAGTGATTCGACTAAAATTAAGGTATGTGAATCTCCTAATCTGACGTGAATAAAAACATATCAATAAATCCAATCACTAATTATTCTTATGTACATAAGAACTTTATATGAATAAAAATTGGCATTTCCTAAAAAAAATTTTAAAGTGTTTGTTTTAAAGTAAATCTTCAAGTTAAATTCTTGCGATTGGGGGGGGGGGGGGGGGGGACATAATATGCAAAATATGAAAGTAAAGTATAAATACAAATCCTTCCGTTGTAGTTCGTACAATTGCATGAAACTAAGTAGGTACGTGTGCAAAACTAGCTAACAAATATTAAATCAATGTACTTAAACCATAAAGTGGTTTCACTATTTATGTATTTTTCTAAATTAAAATTGAAGAGATTACTAAATTAATGTATAATAGTTGTATTGCCAAACTTTTCTTTTTAGTTAATTTCGGTGCTTATCTATTTTATTTCGGCGATTGCATTATACATTGTTATTATTTCACATGTTATCTCTCTGATAACACTGGTCGACAGTAATTTTGTTAAATGGATAATTTATAGCTGTTTCGTATGTACTTTGCTACCCTAAAGACGAATATGACCGCAAAAGTTGTCCAACGGGCTCAGTTTCTTAGTAATTATACATTTACTAAACAATGTTTATAATGAGAATAAAAGTGGAGTGTACCATTGCTAAGCAGTCAACAAGACTACTTAGCAATGATCCCCACCCAAAAATTTTCAGCCTAAGCCTATTCGCTTTGTGCTTGAGCAGGTTTCGTTTCGGCCAAATTTATAATGTGATTTGGCGAAAGATTGCCAAATCACATTATAAATTTGGTTGAAATCCGACCACTATTTCATATACCTTTCACAGGAAAAATTTCCTACTAATTTCAAAGTGGCAAATGCACCGTGGCAAAATGAAGATATGATACCCTTTACGCTTCGCGTGACAAACCTTCGGCAAGCGAGCCGAAGGCGACCGCCCCGGGCGCCATTAACAGGGGGCACCGGAAAAGGGTTTAATATTTGTAGCGCATTTCAAAAAGGACATTTGTATAAATTTATACAATGACTACGAGAATGACATCTGACACCACATCATGAAACCCTTTTCGAAATCCACATGCATCTCATACCTCTTCTTCCTGTTTTTAATTATAACGTAACATATGGATATTATGTACATGTACATATATAAGAAAATGTATATAATAAAAGATAGTTTCCCATTTTTTAGAAAGGGTAAGGACGCAAATTTTATGAGTGTACATACGAGTACAGGAAATTACATTTGCTTAAGAATTTTGTACAAATCTCTGAACGCAAAGTTTTGTTCAAAATATGTACACAGTCTTGTAGAGCCGTGGGTACCTCACATAACACTACTGAACATTTTTGTTCAAAATTATATGAACGAAAAATTGTACAAACATTTTATGGCTTTTTATACAAAAATAATAACCAACGCATCAGTCCAATTTGCAACCAAGGCCTCGACATGAGCTAGCAATCATCTCATTTACTAGATCGTGGCGTGGTGTTATGTTTTTATGTAGAGGTGTGTGATCAGCAACACCCTCAACTCATTTACATCAAATAGGTACTCTTTTAACAGCTTAGTGGGCTCATAATCGTAAAAAAACTACTTGCTTCAATAAGACGTGCTAACCGTTGCGTCATCCGGACTACATGGCTCCTTGCAGTGGAAAATATTGCATGTACTGTACTGATCATATGCACACTCTTATAAATAATTTTTCGCCATGTCTGTGGTCTGGGGTTCATATACAGGGTGTATGGAAATTGGCGCATAAACACCCCGCTACGTGATTTCCCATGTAATTTCCAGCAAAAAATCCGCCACATTTTCTCGAATTCTTAACCCTTTAGCTGATATAGGCATTTAAATATTTTGTGAAAATTGCCTACCTCACATTACTAAAAGCACAATAGCCAAGTTCATAACACACAACGGTTGGCATACTGTTGCCAGTTTGTTTTACGAGTATGAATTCTCTCCACTGAGTTTCTGATGGACATAACATGCTGTGCTAAATCCATCACAAAAATTTCTCCGCTGACTGGGACCAGCATATTCTTAGAGTTTACAAATGACACCCGCGCTGTCAATGTCATATTATTTATTTTTTTTTTAGTGAAAATAAGACAAGCGTTTTAATTGTTTTAAATTTGTAAAGTAATGACATTTTTTCCACCATTATATTATATACTCTATCAAATTCGCCAAGGGTATAACCTTGGCGAATGTGATAGGGTATATAAACTTTGCCATGAAGTTTGTATCACACGGAAGGAAGCATTTCCGATGTCGGAACCAATGGAATCGGACCACTACGTTAAATGGCTGCCATAGGAACGACCGGTCCAAAAGTTCGTCTTTGCGGGAAAAACTTTTTTATTTCTACCTATATAGATAGCTTTCTCAAATTTCACACTATTTAATAGTATCTTTAACCAAATTACAATTTCGAATTTGGTTGAAATCGGACTACTATATACTATCATATAGCTATCATAGGAACGACCGTTCAAAAAGCAAGTTTTTGTAAGAAAAACTTTATTATTTCCTTTCATATTGACTGCCAAACCACGTTCCTAAATTTGGTTGAAATCAACCCACGGCAAAGTGGCAAATGCATCATAAGTTACAACGAAGGTATGATACGCGAAGCGTGAAGGGTATCATACTTTTTTCTTCTAATTTTCGCATACTTTTACTTTTAATTTTCGCATACGTAATTAGCTTGCCCTGTTTCAAAAATCAATTCCTTATTTTATTATGACTAAATAGTGTTAACATATTATAATTTCATCCTATTGTTTTATTTTCTGGCTGTTATAGCCCTTTAATTGCAGGAGAACATACTTTTTGAGCGTTAGAATGTCGTGCACAATGTAGTATTTGGTTCAGAGCGTATATTTTTCATTGCAGTCACCTAATTTTCAGCATGCTTTAATGCAGAAGCAACATCGATTTCTGCTCAATATAGAATTTAATAACGTACTTGAATCGTGTGAAGTCAGCAGTTCTTGATCGATTGGATCTAAGACCCGCCACAGACTGTCCGACGTCAGATCGATCTGACGATGGGTCACCACAAAATATCTGACGGTCAAAATTATATGGAACTGTAAAAAAAAATCGCCATAGCACCTATCGTTGGCAGATGGTGCAATCGATCTGACGATCATAATGGTCGCGGTTCCAAAACACCAACATCACGGACGTGGTAAAGTTCCAATTTATCCCCAGGTCCGTTGATCATACGTTGGCTCAGAAACGGCTATGGGCTATGATCCATCAGCTGTCCGTTTTTATGTTTCTGCCAGACTGACCAGCTGACAGCTGACGACTGTGTGCTTGTGAATTTCTTTTGTCTTTTATCGACTTTCATTTACATATGACATAAAACAGAAAACTGGCGACCGCACCACTAAACTCCGCAACAATTGAAAAAAAAAACACGTCGGCGTGTATCAGTTGTGAGCTGCCAGAAGTTTAGGTGAAATAGACCAGTAATGGACCGGAAAAAGATATGATCCGAAAAATGACGTAACCTGGAAAATGTTCCATTGTCCCGGAATCGCACCGGACAGCGTTTCTGAGAAAATCAGAAAAAAAGATCCAAGAATCAGAAAATTGATAAGTTTTAGAAACTCGCCCAATATCGTCATATCGATCTGACGACGGATCGCATAGTATATGGAGGCTATTATAGCCATCGAAAACCACATATTAACACCATTAGGATTCCATGGATGGTTTTGTGAAGAAGCAATGGATAATCACTTCTTTCTTTTAATCAAGGCTTAACTTGGCTTCTCAACCCGCGAGCATTGGCTTTCCACTAGATCGGAAAAATCGAAACGAGAATTTCTATCTCTTCTTCAGCACCATTCTTTTAAGTGAGGAAAGGTTATGATATAATCATATAATCACATTTTCATAACTACCTAATCCAGCAATGAATTGTCCTCGTCATATGACCGAATTAAGGAGAACAAGTGCAGCTGTAGCACACTAAGTTTCCCAGTTCCTGACCATGATTGAACTAGAGATGCAACTTCATTGCCGGTACAACTTTCTACAGTCGTATATATTGAAGTTGTGGTAATTCTATTGACCTCCAAGTAAACATAACTTAAGACCTGCGATCGCCACAAAATATCTGACGATCGAAATTACATGGAAATGTCAAAAAAAAGTAGAAAATATTCCGCAAATAGCCAGAGTGGATACCCACCATCTAAACAGGAATTAACTCTGGCTATTAAATTGATGGAAGCGGGTAAAGCCCCGGGGATAGATGGAATTCCGGTGGAACTCTTTAAGGCGGATATCAACGCTACTGCGGACATTCTTCTCCCCCTAATCAAAGTGTTTTGGGAAATCAAAACTCTCTCTAAAGAATGGAAGAAGGGCGTCATTATTAAGATCCCGAAGAAAGGTAACCTGAAGGATTGTAATAATTGGCGAGGAATTTGCCTCCTCCCCACAGTCTCCAAACTGATGGCAAAAATAGTCTTAAACCGAAACAAGAAAACAGTTGACCGCACACTGAACGATGAACAGGCTGGTTTTCGCGAGGGGTTTCATGTAGCGACCACATCAACACCCTCCGAGTTATTATTGAATAATCCCATAGAGAATACCTATGGAGGAGCAATCCACATATACCCAACACTAAACTATTTGAAGCAATTCCAGTCGTAAAAAGTAGAGAGAGAGACACACGCCCTCCACTGCGCAACACCCGCGCAGTTTATATAAAAGCACAGGAAGCACGCAAGATGTCATCCCCTCTCCTACTTTTCCAATTGGAACAATAACATTCCAGTCTGTCTCTCTGCCGCGGAACACCCGCCCGGCCCATATAGAGCAAAAGAGATGTCAAATTTCCATCCCCCTTCCTACTTCCACACTTGTGCCGAACTGCTTCGTTTCTCTCGCTCTTTTTCATTTCATATACTCTCTCTTCAAAGAACAATCCGCAGAGTGGAGATCCCCATTACATCTCATGTTCATCGATTTGGAGAAGGCGTTTGACAGCGTTGACCGGGAATACATCTGGAAGGCTTTAAATAGGAGACGTATACCAGATAAAATCATATCCATCATCAAGGAGTCCTATAGCGGAGCCCAATGTCAAGTCTTACACAAGGGTAAGCTTTGAGATCCCCTCGAGGCGGAGTGAGACAAGGCTGCATTTTGTCACCTATATTGTTTTGGATTGCCATTAACGACGTACTCTGCAGTGTGTTTCATGAGCACCAGAGCAAAGGTATCATGGAACCTGTTTGAATACCTTCAACACCTGGATTACGCTGACGATACTTGTCTTCTCTCAAATATATCGGATCATCTATGTAGTTCAAATGACGGATGCCCTGCACCGCGAAATTGGAAATGCGGGGCTTAAAATCAATGCTGCCAAAACTACGTACTTCAGCTTGGATCCAGTAAGACAGAGCGAAATTTGTGTTTCGGGGCAGACGGTGGAAAAAGTAGTCAATTTTCGCTACCTCGGAAGCAAATGGTGGAGCGGATGATGATGTATAGTCTCGCATCAATAAGGCTCGAGCAGCTTTTTTCAGTTTAACTCCTTTCTGGCAAAACGAAAACATCTCCAGTAGTACCAAACTCAGGATCTTCGAAACCAATGTAAAATCTGTGCGTGTGTGACCAGGGCGATAACAACTAGATTGCAAACTTTCGTGAACCAGTGTCTACGGCGCATCCTACACATACACTGGCCGGAGGTCATTTCTAGCGACGACCTCCTGTTCATTACTGGCCAGGACAGGATAGACACCTCCATAAAAAGGCGAAAGTGGCAATGGATAGGTCACACACTCCGAAAGGAGCCGGAAAACATTGCTAAACAGGCCCTCGATTGGAGCCCACAGGGAACCGATGCAAGTCGCTGCGTTGGACGACCTAGAAACACCTAGAGAAGGACAGTTGAGGTCCAGAGTAAGTCATTAGGCAAATTGTGGAGACAGTTGAAGGCGATGGCGGCGAACAGAAAGAGGTGGAAAGTCGGTGTTGTTAATGCCCTATGCCCCACAAGGGGTTGACAGGATCCGGAGAGAGAGAGAGAGTCGGCCACACAATATAAATAGAAAAATAAAATTTTTAGGAATACATATGTAAAACAATAAACTTTGAATAGAATGCAAAAATGCCACTGAGTTAATAATCTCTTGAATTAATACTCTCCTCGCACAAGCATTGCTCTTGAGGAGAGAAGCAAAAATAAACTGTAAATAAATAATGTACGAATGAATTAGCAATAAAGAATTGAATTGATCATTGCTTGTTTCAAGTACTTTTCTTACAAGCTTCCGCTCCTTCCCCCTTATGCTGTGTTTTGCTAGACAGCGGCTGGGCGATTTGCGTCTGCGGCTCGAGAGCAATTGATTCATCATTCAATGTCGGGGTGTTGTATGAAAATAGTACTAGTACGTTGGGCAGGTTGTCTATGCAATCAAGGATTTTTGTATGTACGTGAGGAGAATGGATGGAAAGAGACGAATGTACTGTAGATGTAGAGTCCTTCGGTGGTAGCAAGGACATTCGAGAAAGGATATTTTTGGCAGTGAAGCGATATATGGGGAATATGGGTGTCATATGAACCGGGATGAAGAGGCGAGTGTCCAGAAATAGTGTAGATGGCATTTCGGATCCTTCGGTGGCGACAAGGACACCCGAAAAAAGATATTTTTCGCAGTGAAGCGAAATACGGTCAATATGGGTGTCATATGAATTGGAGTGGACACCCGAATATCCAGGAGTAGTGCGAATGGCATTTTGAGTCCTTCACTGGGGAAGAGGACATTCAAGAAAGTCAATTGAAATATGCGCAATATAGGTGTCATATGAACCGGGGTGAAGAGGCGAATACCTAGGAGTAATATGGATGGCATTCCGGATCCTTCGGTGGCGACAAGGATATTCGAAAAAGGATATTTTGCAGGGAACCGAAATACGGTCAATATGGGTGTCATATGAATCGGGGTGGACACCCGAATATCCAGGAGTAGTGCGGATGGCATTTCGAGTCCTTCGCTGGCGAAAAGGACATTCAAGAAAGTCAATTGAGATACGAGCAATATGGGTGTCATATGAACCGGGGTGAAGAGGCGAATGCCTAGGAGTACTATGGATGGCATTCCGGATCCTTCGGTGGCGACAAGGATATTCGAAAAAGGATACTTTTGGCAGTAAAGCGAAATACGGTCAATATGGGTGTCATATGAATTGGAGTGGACACCCGAATATCCAGGAGTAGTGCGAATGGCATTTTGAGTCCTTCACTGGGGAAGAGGACATTCAAGAAAGTCAATTGAAATATGCGCAATATAGGTGTCATATGAACCGGGGTGAAGAGGCGAATACCTAGGAGTAATATGGATGGCATTCCGGATCCTTCGGTGGCGACAAGGATATTCGAAAAAGGATATTTTGCAGGGAAGCGAAATACGGTCAATATGGGTGTCATATGAATCGGGGTGGACACCCGAATATCCAGGAGTAGTGCGGATGGCATTTCGAGTCCTTCGCTGGCGAAAAGGACATTCAAGAAAGTCAATTGAGATACGAGCAATATGGGTGTCATATGAACCGGGGTGAAGAGGCGAATGCCTAGGAGTACTATGGATGGCATTCCGGATCCTTCGGTGGCGACAAGGATATTCGAAAAAGGATACTTTTGGCAGTAAAGCGAAATACGGTCAATATGGGTGTCATATGAATCGGGGTGAACACCCGAATATCCAGGAGTAGTGCGGATGGCATTTCGAGTCCTTCGCTGGCGAAAAGGACATTCAAGAAAGTCAATTGAAACATGGGCAATATGGGTGTCATATGAACCGGGGTGAAGGGGCGAATGCCTAGGAGTACTATGGATGGCATTCTGGATCCTTCGGTGCGACAAGGATATTCGAAAAAGGATACTTTTGGCAGTAAAGCGAAATACGGTCAATATGGGTGTCATATGAATCGGGGTGAACACCCGAATATCCGGAAGTAGTGCAGATGGTATTTCGAGTCCTTTGGAGCGGAAAGGACATTCACGAAAGTCGAATGAAAAATGGGCAATATGACACCCATCATATGAACCGGGGTGAAGAGGCGAATGTCCGGGAACACTATAAATGGCACTTAGAGTCCTTCGGTGGCGACAAGGACATTCGAAAAAGGATATTTTTGCTGGTAAGGCGAAATATGGGCAATATGGGTGTCGTATGAATCGGGGTGAAAAGACGAGTGTCCAGGAATAGTGTAGATGACATTTCAACTCCTTCGGTGGCGAAAAGGACATTCACGAAAGTCAAGTGAAAAATGGGCAATATGGGTGTCATATGAACCGGGGTGAAGAGGCATAGATGTAGATAGCATTTGGAGTCTTTCGTCTACTTGCGCAGCATTTACTCGAAAATGGTGGTGCGGACCAGAACAACGCTCGTTATATCAACCAGGCTAAATGCGCATACGGCATGCTGTCGAAAATCTGGCAGAGTAGTTGTATCAGCATCAGCATCAAGCTGATAATTATTCGCTCTCGGGTACTGTCTGTAGTTTTGTATGGGTGCAGTACATGGAAAATTTCCGTAGGAGTTACCAGAAAGCTGCACTCCTGCGCGCCATCGTACTCTGTTCTGGGGAATAGGGTGAAGTTTACAACAGACTTACCCAGCGCGCTACACTCCGTTGCCACAGTTCGTCGCCATGTGATTCTAGGACCCCCTCTTGGTCGGCCTTGGTTGGAAACGGGGTTGTATTTCATGACATGCAAAGCAGTGCATTTATCACTCTTCCGCAATGTGTGATCTACCCACTGCTATTTTCGCCTGCATATCAATTCGTCGATTGGCATCTGCCCCGTACGCCAACTTAGCTCTTCATTTGATATTGTTTCAGGCCAGAAAATTCTTATAATTCGACGAAGACATGAGTTGACGAATACTTGCAGCTTCCTGGTAACTCTTACTGGAACTTTCCATGTACCGCTACCATACACAAGCGCAGAAATTACCAGGGAGCGAAACAGGCCCAGCTTGGTCTTGGTGCTGAGATAACTCCTTTGCTAGATTTTGGAGAGCATGCCGTATGCGCATTTAGCCTAGTTGATAGAACGAGCGTTGTTCTGGTCCGCACCACCATTTTCGAGTAAATGCTGCGCAAGTAGACGAAGGGCTCGAAATGCTATCTGCATCTACGCCTCTTCACCCCGGTTCATATGACACCCATATTGCGCATATTTCAATTGACTTTCTTGAATGTCCTTTTCGCCAGCGAAGGACTTGAAATGCCATCCGCACCACTCCTGGATATTCGGGTGTCCACCCCGATTCATATGACACCCATATTGACCGTATTTCGCTTCACTGCCAAAAGTGTCCTTTTTCGAATATCCTTGTCGCCACTGAAGGATCCGGAATGCCATCCATAGTACTCCTAGGCATTCGCCTCTTCACCCCGGTTCAAATGACACCCATATTGCCCATTTTTCATTCGACTTTCGTGAATGTCCTTTCCGCTCCAAAGGACTCGAAATGCCATCTGCACTACTTCTGGATATTCGGGTGTTCACCCCGATTCATATGACACCCATATTGACCGTATTTCGCTTCACTGCCAAAAGTATCCTTTTTCGAATATACTTGTCGCCACCGAAGGATCCGGAATGCCATCCATAGTACTCCTAGGCATTCGCCTCTTCACCCCGGTTCATATGACACCCATATTGCGCATATTTCAATTGACTTTCTTGAATGTCCTTTTCGCCAGCGAAGGACTCGAAATGCCATCCGCACTACTCCTGGATATTCGGGTGTCCACCCCGATTCATATGACACCCATATTCCCCATATATCGCTTCACTGCCAAAAATATCCTTTCTCGAATGTCCTTGCTGCCACCGAAGGACTCTACATCTACAGTACATTCGTCTCTTTCCATCCATTCTCCTCACGTACATACAAAAATCCTTGATTGCATAGACAACCTGCCCAACATACTAGTACTATTTTCATACAAAACCCCGACATTGAATGATGAATCAATTGCTCTCGAGCCGCAGACGCAAATCGCCCAGCCGCTGTCAAGCAAAACACAGCATTAGGCGGCTAATATCATTCATAAAAGTTCTTTTAAAATATCTGTCATAAAAGATATTTGTAAAAGAACTCTTATAGTGTAATAGCCGCTTATGGGAAAATATTTGGGTTTGATGTAATATTTTCTCTAAACAAACACAACGCTATTATCTTAAGGGTCGATAAACAAATACTACGCTATTTTCTTTTTGAAAACAGCTTCTTCGGAACAAAGAAAAAAATTCTTATGTTTATGAAAAAATATTTTGGTTTGATGTAATATTTCCTCTAAACATACACTCCGCTATTATTTTAAGGGGCGATACCAATGTGAACGCCGAAAATTTGGGTGATTTTCGGGAATTTTTTAGAAGAAAAGTACTCAATTAAATGTTTCAGAAAATTAAGAACATATTTGGCTATATTTGACCTAAATAACATAATTTTTTCATAGAAAAGTATTGGGATTCAAGCGACTTATCCGCTGGATTCGGAAGCCCCAAAAAAAAGTTCCTCCACTGCTGACATGACTCCGGCCGATTGAGTAGCTAAAACCATACAAGCTAACCTTCGGCTAGCTTGCCGAAGGTATGATACCTATCATCATACCTTCGTTGTGTTTTGTGGTTCATTTGCCTATTTGAAATTAGTAGTAAAACTTGTTCCGATTTCACTGTTCCTATAAGAGTTATATGAAATAGTGGGCCGATTTCAACCAAATTTAGGAATACGATTGAATAATATGCAATTTCGTAAAGATACCTTCAGAAATAAAAAAAGTTTTTCTGACAAAAACTTGCTTTTGGGACGGTCGTTCCTATGACAGCTATATGATCGACTAGTCCGCTTTCAACCAAATTCGAAAATATGATTTAGCTAAAGATACTATTGATTAGTGTGAAATCTGAAAACGATATCTTAAGAAATAAAAAAGTTTTTCTCACAAAGACGAATTTTTGGATCGGTCGTTCCTATGGCAGCTATGTGACGTAGTGGTCCAATTTCAACCAAATTCGAAAATGTGATTTAACTATAGATACCGTTGATTCCTGTGAAATCTGAAAAAGATATGTTTAGAAATAAAAAAGTTTTTCTCATAAAGACGAATTTTTGGAGCGGTCGTTCCTATGGCAGCTATATGACGTAGTGGTCCGATTCCATTGGTTCCAACATATATACTGCCTGCAGTAGAAAGAAGGCTCTCTACAAAATTTCAGCTCGATAGCTTTAAAACTGAGGGACTAGTTTGCATAGAAACAGACGGACAGACGGACAAAGCTTAATCGACTCGAGTCATCATACTGACCATGAATGTATATATGTAGTTTATATGGTCGGAGATGCTTCCTTCTGTGCGTTGCAAACTTCATGACAAAGTAAATATACCCTATCACATCCGTGAAGGGTATAAAAATGAAAAAACTGCCGTTAAACTGGAAGGTATTTCCTGTATAATGACGTAGGATTTTCGAAAAATATAAAAATCTTATAAAATGGCGTAGGTATGAAAAAAAGTATGTTTTCTTGCCTATAAAATTGTCGTTTTTTCAATGCCAAATCGTCAATTTTCATCCAATCAAAAATATCCTACGTCATTGTAGAGTAAATATATTCAATAGTACTCAGAACAAGTTTCAAGTCTATCGGAAAATTGATCTTTGAATTACAATGTCAGCAAATTTGAAAAATCACATCTCGAGAAAAACGCGTTAAAGATTTAACTAACGAACTGTGTTGAACGATCCCAGCAGTGGCGTGGCGTCCATGGAAGCAAGGGAAGCATTGCTTCCCTTATATTTGGCGATTGGTGGAAAATTTTCTAAATAATTTTTTCTGAATCGCGCAAAAAAGTCGCGAAAAAAACTCTTCGGCACAGTCTATGTAAATAAAAGTTCCAAAGAAACTAATCGCGAATATCTTACACAGCCGAATTGGTAACACCGCGAAAACCACCACACCACACCAAGAAGAAGACACATGGAAGCATATCAAAATTTGCATCTATGAGCGTTTATTTTTTTCCCCAGTAAAGCTACTGTGTCGCGATAAAAAAAAATTCACGTACACGGTAGGTTGGAAGCACTCAGGAATTTGCTTCCAAGTTCCCCTCACATGTAGTAGAGGAAATTCTTGCCTGCAGCGGAGCTGCTGGCGCATGGACGCTGGGGAACTTTTCTTCCCATTTCCTCTTTGTTCGTATTTTCTTGTGGACTGAAAATATTTGCTGTGTTGCAATGCGTATGTGATGTGCTATATGAGTTTCACAAGGGTTACCAGAGTAGGATAGGAATTGAATTGTGGAAAAAGTTTCGATTTGAAATATAATGGCTTCATGGTTAAAAATTATTATTGGTAAATTCGAGAAGAAGTGATTTCGCATAGAATTATTAGTGTATACGAGTATTAGTAAGAGACGAACTCAATTATAGGGATATTTATGCATATTTCAATAACTTATATCTAATCGAAAACCATTTAACGGAAAATTCCAAGAAAAAATAAGTGGGAGATGGTAATACTGCCTCAAGTCATTGACGTCACAAGGAATTGAATGAGCCGTTAAATTTAAAACTCATTTGCTCTAGTGTAGTGCTTTAGTGTAGTGCGATTTGTGTGCTTTTTGTTGGTGAAAAGGTGAAGGGGTTTTTTAATCGGTCTAGGTGCTTATAATTGCTTATAGTGTTTTGATTTGTTTTTAAAGTAGCATGGATCAATATTGTGTTGTTGATGATCTTTTTCGATTGTCTTTTGGATCTCGATCTTTCGCAGAAAAAAAAGACATTATCGAAAAGGGTCGACCGAAACCGATTTTGGAAATTGTTTCTAAAACAAAAAGATGTACTAGGCATTTTACTGCTAAGATTTATGAAGATACGGAATGGATTACCGGTTGTAAGACCAAGCAAAAATTATTTTGTTGGCCATGCTTGTTATTTTCAAATGATTCAAATGTTTGGCGAACTACCGGGTTTTGTGACTTAAATAATTTACATAAAGCTGTGGACAGGCATGGTACGAAAAGCGTTGATCATTTAAAGTCAGTACTTCTTCTTTCCAAGTTCGGTTCCGGTCCTAGAATTGAAGAATTATTAAGTAGCCAACATAGATCTTCAATAATATTGCACAATGAGAAAGTTTCGAAAAATCGAGATATACTAAAAACGCTAATTGACGTTGTGTGCCATTTAGGATGTCAAGAACAGGCATTTCGTGGTCACAATGAAAATGTGAATTCTTGCAATAGGGGAAATTACGTTGAACTTTTAAATCTTTTAGCTAAATATAATCCGGACTTGCGAGCTCACTTGGAGCAAGCGACTGTTTTTTCCGGAATATCAAATTATATTCAAAACGATCTCATTAGTAGCATTTCTAAAATTTTATTAAAACAGATTTATAATGAAATTCAGCAAACTAAATTTATAGCAATAATATTAGATGAAACAACCGATGTTTCATGTCGTTCTCAACTCTCAACAACCTTTCGTTACATTACTCCTTCCGGTGAGGTTAAAGAAACTTTCATAACTTTTACAGATATTTCTGATGATCAGACTGCGTCGCGTTTATTTGACCATGTTTTAGATGTTGTTCAAAAATTCAATTGCGGTAACAAACTTATTTGTCAAAGCTATGACGGGGCTTCGGTAATGTCTGGTAAAATAACTGGATTACAAACACGTGTAAAGGATGTGTATAAAAACGCAATATATATTCATTGCTTCGCTCATCGGTTAAATTTAGTTTTATCTAAATCATGCGATAAAATACGCGAATGTCGAATTTTTTTTCAATCTATTACTTGTTTTTCAACATTTTTTAATCATTCAACAAAGAGAACAGTTGCACTAGATTTATTCCTCAAAAAAAGGCTTCCAAAATTAGCTCCAACACGTTGGACTTTTAATGGTCGATTAGTTTTAACCATTTTTGGTAATTTAGATCAATTAAAAGAACTCTTTGAATATATCATTGAAAATGAGAGTGGAAAGTGGGATGGCGAGACCGTTAATAGCGCAAGGGGACTTCTTGTTTTACTTACAGATTTTCAGTTTGTTTTCCTGCTCAATGTTTTTTCTAAAATTTTTCCACAAACCGACGTACTTTTCGATATATTTCAAAGTAAACAAACTGATATAATGTACTGCATTCAAAAAATTACAGATTTTGAAAATCAACTTCAATCGTTAAGAAATAGTTTCACGGAAATTTGGACCCAAACCACATCTATTTGCGAAACTCCACAACGCCGGAAAAAAGCCAGGTGCCTTGTTGACAGTAATGAAAATGTTGAACTATTCTTTACACGTATTTATGTCGAAATTATAGATAATATTACCGCAGAAATAAATTCAAGATTTTCATCCTTAGCAAGTTTCACATTTTTAAACCTATTAGATTCTTCTAAATTTAACCAATATTTGAAAACATTTCCGGACAATCTTTTACTAAATTTAACTAAAACTTATGCTGATATATTTGACCATATTTCATTAAAGACTGAACTCATTGTGCTTTATTCTGATTCTGATTTGCAGGGAAAATCTTTTCAAGGTATTTTTAACTATTTCATTAATAACAAATTAAAAGATAGCTTCACACAATTTTATAAATTAATATGTTTAGTTTTAACATTACCAGTAACCAGTGCGTCCGCAGAGCGCAGTTTTTCTTGCTTAAAAAGGATTAAAACGTATCTTAGAAATTGTACAGGCGAACAACGGCTTAGCGACTTGGCAATAATGTCAATTGAAAAGGTTTTCCTTAAATCATGTTTGTGTGAGCAAAGTTTTTATACAGATATTATAGATGAATTCGCAAAAAAAGAAAGACGAATAGAATTAAATTACAAATAATAGTATGTACGGATCTTATTATTTATTTTGACTTGTAATATAAAATATTTATTGCCCAATTATTATTATTTTATTTTACTCACTAACTGTGATTTTTTAAATAGTAAATAGTTGAATTATTTTTAATTTTTATTGTATTGTTATTGTTTTTGTTATTCAAATTCTGATTCGCTGAACATGATTACTTTCTTTATGAGTGTATGGATATTTATTTTGCAATTTTTTTGCTATTGTTGTTATTGTTATAGTAGTTCTAAAATAATAATTCGAATATGCTTTATTTATATACTTATAGTTACAGCTTTGCTTTTTTGATAAGTCTACCAACATATAATTTTTACAATTATTTATTTAAAAGTAAATTATTATATATTGGTAGCATGGGAATTAAAATGCTGATAAAATACAGTATACCTACTCTCACGTCCCCGTTCGTGATTCCTGGGTGCTTTTATATTAGAAATGTTAAAAGTAGCTAACGAGAGGGGTTCAATTAATACGCAGTAAATTTGTGGAAAGCATAATAATAGTAAATTTTTAATACCAATTGCTTCCCCTAGTTGAATTATCACGCCACGCCACTGGATCCCAGAGTACATTTTAAATGGCAACGATGTTTTCAAATGGCCCTATAGGTATACATACATATTTCTAGCTTAAATAGTGCCCCGACTTAATTATGTACCGTTTATGATGCGAAGATTCATTTAACAACACGTCAGAGCTCCGCCTCTAGGCGGATGGAGCATTTTATACCTGCGAGCGGTTGCACTTTATAAGCCTGCCATTCGGGCAGTATTAGAGATACGGCCTTGAACTTTTTACATGATATTTTTGAAAGTATAAACTGTTGATAAAAACAAAAAAAAAAAAATCGATTTTTTTAAAGTGTCACACTGGTATAGCCCCCTTAAAGCAAGTAAATTTCCTTCTTTCAACCAATGAAAATTTTCTTTTGGTGCTATATCATTAGCTGCGTTTTTATCTGTACAGAGCAGAGTAGAGCAGGATAAGCGGCAAAAACTGATTGAGAGCAGACTAGAGTAGCGAACACGGAAACGGGGCATGTCTTCGCTCGGAGGTGTCTTGGTTTAATTAGCATTCAAACGCGCAAGGAACCATATTATTTTCTGGTAGTGCTGCTTCCACCGGCAGGTCGATGGTAGCACCTGATGAGTAATGATCTGTCGGTGGTACGAAATCAGAGGCCGAGGGTCCCATTACACCTAGACCCTGATGCGAGAGCGAGAGCAACTAAGCCGTCCGCCAATCATTTCATCCTTATCGCCTTTTTTTATTCCCCATTTGCCTCCCATGTTTGTGTTGTTTTCCCCAGGCGTGTGAATTTTTGTTAACACGTAAAGGACAGGGGCAAGCAACGAGCGGCGAAATTCCGCCACGTCTCCCGAACTGAGCTGCAGCAACCATAGGCCGCTGCTTATATCGTTGAGGTTTTCTTCGCCAGATGGCACGGGCCGTCCTGCACGGTCCTTATACTACCTTAGGCTTCGTTCTCACGGGCAGGTGCCCACCACACCGTCCATTACAAACGTCAACTCAAATTCCAAGTGGAAACTTAAATCCTTAGTACGTGTACAATCGGATAAAGTTCCTTTAGGTGGCTATTACACTATAAAAGTTCTTTTACAAATATATTTGACAAAACGATATTTCAAAAGAACTTTTATGAATGATATTAGCCGCTAAAGGGGGAAGGTGTGCAAGCATATTAGAAAAGTAGTTGAAACAAGCAACGTCCATGTCGCAAATCTTTTCTGAGGCGGCTATTACACTATAAAAGTTTTTTGAAAATAGCTTTCATAAAAGATATTTGTAAAAGAACTTTTATAGTGTAATAGCCGCCTTAGGCAGCAGAATCCTTTTGGATGTTTTCTCTTCTATATAACTACACAAAGAATATTTTATTGACAGGTAATGCATTTATGTGCTTCCCGAACTGTTAACTGCCTGAAAGCTTCGAAACATGCGCCGCCTGCATTTCAATACTAACGGAGCCGCATTTTTTGCAATAAGCTTTGTAATGAACCACCTGTAATGAACCATATTATGGTCTGGTAGTGCTGCTCCCACCGGCAGATCGAAGCAGCACCTGATGAGTAGTGATATGTTGGTGGTACGAAACCAGAGGCCGAGTGTCGCATTACACCCGGACCCAAATTCGACCGTGTGGGTGTCTGACCCGTCCGCCAACCGTTCCATCATTATCCACTATTTTTTTCGATTCCCCATTTTTACCTCCCTTGTGTGTGTTCCCCAGGCCTATGAATTTTTGTTAATGCGTAAAGGAATGGACAGGGGCAACGAGCGGCGAAATCCCTGCCAACATCTCCCGAACTGAGCTACAGCAAGCATAGGCCGCTGTTTAGCTCGTTGAGGGGCTTTTTTCTTCGCCAGATGGCACAGCCCGAACTTCACATTCATTATGCTACCTAAGGCTCCGTGCCCACGGGAATCTTCCGATGCCCACCAAACCGTCCGTTACAGCTTTTATTTAGCAGCTCAGATCAAATTGTTAGTGTAGTTGTGTGATCTAACCTGTTCTGCTCTGCACGGTTGTTAAAAATGGTTATTTTTCTTTGAATGCGACAATTGTTTTTTTGAGTGAGTAAAAGAGGAAGTCTGGCAACTCTACGTTGCGTGGGCTCCGCTAGTTATGCGATTTCCGCGGCTTAAGGGGCTGATAGTCTAGTAACGTCCTAAAACACTCTATTAGCCAAGTCGCGAACCACTGTTATACTTTTTTCTTAATTCTTGACTAGGCCACTTTCGTGATGAACGTTTTTACATAAAAGAGGCTACATTAAAATTTAATAAAATTATACTAGTCCGCGAGTAGTGGTTTGGGGAATACTGCTCTAGCTATTGCCGATTTGTGTGTCTCTTCGAGATTCGTGTTACTGGCTCTTGTTTCGTCTCAACTTATCGCAGTCTTTCGTTTCCACTTTCCAGCTCGGTGCACTTAGCGTTTCTTCAGTTTGTAGGTCTCTGTGTGCCGCGACGTCCGTGAAAGGCTGATGTTGTGTTCATTCATTACGTGGTTGTTGTGATATTCGTATATTTGGTAGATCGTTCCGAATGTGTATGCTGATTTCTCGAGAAAACTTTTGCGCGACAACTATTCGATTACACATTATAATACAATAATTGATGTTGATCCTATTGCAGATTTGCAGGACTTCAATTTCGTGTTCCTTCTCCTGTTTTGCGATTTCCGATATCGTGGACTCAGCAGTTTTAAAGTGGCCCTGGTGTTTTTTTTTTCTTGAGTAAAAGTCAAATGTCAGTGTTGGCTAATTTGTGTCCCGGTGACGGTTTACGTGTTTCCAAATGAGTTTGTGAAAATATTTCAACGATTTAATTCAGATTCGTAAGCAAAGAAGAGTGGCTAAGTGAACCTATTTAGTGAGAAAATCTTGAAATGAAATGCGATTCACGTCGAAAAGGTGAAACGAGAATCGCTGTGTATTGCTAGGAAGTGCTGTGTGTGCTGTTGTTGAATTCATTTATTGCAAAACAGTCTCGGTGTTTGCGGGTAGCGCAGGTAAAAGGGCACGGGCACGGGCACGTCGACGGTAGCTGAGGTGTGGAGAGGTGTTTGGGTGCGTATAGACGACATTCTACTATACATATGCAGTGTAGTTGTATGGTGACATCGTGTATGACCTTATTTTATGATCTTTGTTCTATTTTAACAAATATTAAATATCAAAGACAAAGACATACTTTTATTAATTTTCCTCGGGTTTCGAAAAGATTAAGATACAAATCAATAAGAACGTTAAAAAAAATGGTAATTATAGGATGCAATTATCTCCTTCGCCTCCGATTTTCCTGAAATTTTAGTATGTTATTCTCCTGATGATGTTGATCAAGAATATATATGTACATATGTCGTAAGCTTTTAGCGAAACCCGTGATTTCACGAACTGCTCGGCGCACAGTGTATTGATTTGATAACATTGATTGTCGCCATCAATTCAGGAAATCACGGCAAGCTGTGAATAAAAATGCTGCAAACTGCCATCGTCAGATCGATCTGACGATGGGTCGCACCGTCTATGGCGGGTCTAAAGTATGCTCGTCATTTAGTGTAAAACATTAGGTAACTTGAAAACTGCACCAGCTAGAATAACCAAATAAACACTTAACTTGAGCTAATATTTTATCTTTATATTTATTTCACGAATGTAACTTTATCATGAAGTTTGCAACGCATAGAAGGAATCATCTTCGACCATATAAACTATGTACACTCTTGGTCAGTATGATGAGGTGAGTCGATTAAGCTTTGTCCGTCTGTCTGTCTGTTTCTATGCAATCTAGTCTTTTAGTTTTGAAGCTATCGAGCTGAAATTTTGCACAATGCCTTCCTTCTATGCCTTCTATTCTATATTGTATATATTGTATTCAAATTGCAAATTATTCAATAGTATCTGCCGCCAAATCACACTCCCGAATTTGGTTAACTCTATCGTATAGCTGTCATAGGAACCATTGAGGGGGCAAAAAGTGAAGTTATGATAACAGTCTTCCAAGATATCGAGGGGGCTTTCAACAATGTTACGAGCATTGTTAACGCTATACCTCGATACGGGGTTGACACAATCCTGACGACTTGGGCGTCAGATTTTCTCAAAAACAGGAAAGTGGAAACCACCTTCTTAAGGGTCAAAAAAGTTACACCTCAAGGATGAGGTGATCTAGAGAACGGAGGTTCGATCCTCAGCCCGAACAAAAACTGCCTGTGGGTACCATGCTATCGAAACGTTAACAAGGCATAGAAATGCCAGAGATGTTGACACGCCCATGGAGGGTTCAAGGCAATTAACTGCTAAAGACATTATTATATACACAGGCAGCCAAGCTGCAATCAGATCTCTGGAATCAGTTTTGATAACTTTTAAGACAGTGGCAAATTGTCGATCATATTTCTCCGAAATGGGAAGATATTTTAGCATTGTCCTGTGCTGGGTTCCCAGTCATAGCGGTTTGGAAGATAACTGTCAGGCTGATGAGCTTACCAGAATCTGTTTCCCAAACGAGGAGCTGCTGTAATATGGGAATATCTACCAGCCCATCTCTTCATGTAAACTGATTGTAAAATTTGAGGCAATACCTGTCATACTACTAGGTCGCTGTGGTTCAGACTTGATGCGTCCCGATCCATAAATCTACTGTTGTTAAACAGAAGGCATATTCGCTCGGTAGTAGGTGTTATTACTGGGCACTGTCTCATTGGAAGCATGCCAAGAGACTTCGGCTTCTTTCCAACCATTTTTGTAGTAGCTGTGGAGATGCGAAGCATTTTTCCACCTCCTCTGTTCCTGTTTTGCTTTGGCAGGTAGGAGGAAGTCGATAATTAGATCCTATTGCTTCACTGACTTTTTATTGTTGACTTTGGATTGTTCTAACTGTTAGTAAGGGTTAGGGAAAATGTTTCCTAGTGGTATTGAAGTCTAAGTGTGCTGTGGTCGTTATGGCGGTCCATCTACCTAATCTAATCTACATACTATACGAATGGCCGCAGAGTCCATTCTAGGAACTTCAAGGAGGTGACGATTTGCATCGGCAGTAGGGTGACCATTCTGGCTCTAGCGCCATACAGGTGCTCTTCGAGAACTGCAAACGTATGCAGGGAGGCTCTGGACAGAAAGGCCCATACGAATTGTGTGGGTACCCGGCCACAGTGGAGTCGTAGGCAACGAGAGGCCGAGAACAGTACACCGGAACCTATGCTACGGTCACTCGTGGACCTTCGGCTAGCTTGCCCAAGGTGTGATACGCGCAGCGTGAAGGGTATCATACTTTCGTTTTGAGTTGTGGTGCATTTGCTACTTTGAAATTAGTAGTTAAACTTGTTCCGATTTCACTGTTCCTATGAGAGGTATATGAAATAGTGGGTCGATTTCAACCAAATTTATGGGCGTGATTAAGAAGAAGATTAAATATAATTGAATAACATCAAATTCTGTAAAGATATCTTCAGAAATAAAAAAGTTTTTCTGACAAAAACTTGATTTTGGAACGGTCGTTCCTATGGCAGCCATATGACAGAGTAGTCCAATTTCAATCAAATTCGGCAAGGCTATTTGGCAAAGGATACTATTGAATAATTTGAGATTTGAGAAAGATTCATTTACAAATAAAAAAGTTCTTCTCACAAAGACCAACTTTTGGACCAGTCGTCCCGCAGCTATATGATGTAGTGGTTGGATTCCACCATTTTCGACATATAGTACAGCGTGCAAGAAAAAGAAGACTTGGTGAGACATTTGTGAAAGATATCTATACAAATAAAAAAGTTTTTTCTCGCAAAGATGGACTTTTGGGCCAGTCGTTCCTATGACAGCTATATGACGGAGTCCGAAACGTATATACCCTAGACTTGTACAGACCTAGTAGTGATACCAAAAGTGCCAATTGGTAACGACCATATGCATTAAAAGTGAGTTTCCTATATGGCCAGTTTATAGGGGAGGTTGGCAATCATTCAGCAGGATCTTGAGCATTATCAAAATCAATTAACTAACCCATTCTACAAATATTTGTCGAATTTTTCAAGTCGCTAACTTCATTTTATCGAAAGTTACTGCTTATTTGAAGTTTCACTTGTAGAGGAGGTAGAGGTTCCTTCGGTCGGATCTTGTTCATTATTGCCACAAACAAATAAGATCATGCTTCAAACATTTAAACAAAATTTCAAGTCTCTAGCTTCACTCTATCGAAAGTTATCGCTTATTTGAAGTTTCGCTTCTAGGGGAGGTAGGGGTTCCTTGGGTCGGATCTTGCTCATCATTGCCACCAACAAATAAGATCATGCCACAAACATTTGAACAAAATTTCAAGTCTCTAGCTTCATTCCATCGAAAGTTATCGCTTATTTGAAGTTTCATTTGTAGGGGAGGTAGGGGTTTCGTTGCTCGGATTTTACGTATTTTCAATAGTAGCCAACTAGATCCTATTACAAACATTTGATCAAAATTTTAAGTCGCTAGCATTATTTTGTCGTAAGTTATCGCTTATTTTAAGTTTCATTTCTAGGGGAGGTAGGGGTTCCTTAAGTCTAATCTAACCCATTTTGAATACTAACTAACCCGATCTCACTTCAAACATTTGACCAAAACTTCAAGTCGCTGGCTTGATTCTGTCAAAAGTTATCGCTTATTGAAGTTGCATTTGTAGGGGAGGTAGGGGTTGCTTGGGTCGCATCTTACCCATTTTCAATACCAACCAAGAAGATCCTACTAAGAACATTTTGTCAAATTTTCAACTCGATAGTGTCATTTTATCGAAAGTTATCGTAATTACAATAAAAAAATATTTAATTTTTTAAAATTTGTAGGGGAGGTAGGCGTTCCTTTGATCCGATTATGCCCAACTTACTAGAACTCAAGCATCTTCTTACCCCAGGGTTACATGCCAAAAATCAGGTGTCTACGTCAATTGGTTCAAGAGTTATAGACAAAAAACCCGAAAAGTAGGGTAATACGGGGCTCTTTGTTAGAAAATTACCGTTCGTTTTCAACTGATCGATTTTATTTTTTTTAGGAGAGTAGGAGATTATCCTCACGAGCAATCTACCAAAGCTAGAGCTTTTCATGTTTATTTAATCGGGAGTTATAGATACATTTAATTATTTTACATATGTAGGGGAGGTAGGCGTTCTCTTGGTCTGATCATGCCCATTTTCAATACCAACCAAGTAGATTATACTTCCAACATGTAACGGACGGTTTGGTGGGCATCCTGAGATGCCCGTGGGGACGGAGCCTACGGTAGCTTAATTGACCGTGTAGGTCGGGCTATGCCATCTGGCGAAGAAAAAGGCCCCTCAATGAGCTAAGCAGCGGCCTATGCTTGCTGTAGCTCAGTTCGGGAGATGTGGGCGGGGTTTTCAACGCTCGTTGCCCCTGTCCTTTAACAAAAATTCATAGGCCTGGGGAAGACAACACAAACAGGGGAGGTAAAAATGGGGAATAAAAAAAATAGTTGATAAGGATGGAATGGTTGACGGACGGATCAGACGCCCACGCGATGGAATCTGGGTCCGGGTGTAATGGGACCCTCGGCCTCTGGTTTCGTACCACCAACAGATCACTACTCATCAGGTGCTGCTTCGATCTGCCGGTGGGAGCAGCACTACCAGACCATAATATGGTTCGTTACAGGTGGCTCATTACAGGGCAGCTTCTACTTCGAGGCCTGCCAAGAAGAAGAAGCTGAGGACAAAGTGTGCTGCTAGAAATAGGAGAAAAAAAAAACAAAAGCGAGCTGGGTACCGGAGTCAGCCGACAACCATTGTAGAAGGGAAAAATTAGCAAACCAAAAAAAAAAAAAATACTGCATTTCTCAATTATTCAGATGATCAACAGGTTACAAAGAATTCTGAGGCCAGCAGAGGCGCAACACTGCATTCTTTGCCGTAATTCACTCATAAGCTCTGTAAGCTGCTGAGCACATGAACAATAGAAAAATGCAATACTGTGTAAAGAATTTTTTTAAAGTTACTTAGAAGGACAATCCTGGCAAACAAAAAGGTATCCAGGGCTCCTCCGCGCTTCGTCCCGTCTCCGAAGATGCTCCAAATGCCGGCAATTCAAAGCATTTATGGAGGCCTTAAATACGTGGCTAAACCACAAAAGACAAACACAAAGCCAGGACTGCCTTGTTAAACTGAATCTAAAAGGAAAAACTACTCTATAGGAAGGATGGGGTGCTACAGAGGAAAGCACAGCTACTTGAAGGGAAAATACGTGAAGTAAAGTGGCTAAGTCCTAAGACTTAGAGCAAGTAGCCTTAATGTGCTTGTGGGGATACAAATCGGTGGAAGGACCAAAAAGGAACTGGATGAGGTTCTTCTTAGTCCTGTTCTTTACCAGAAATGGGCCCCACGTTGGGCGTCAGATATGTAACGGACGGTTTGGTGGGCATCCTGAGATGCACTATCAAACCATAATATGGTTCATTACAGGTGGTTCATTACAAACATTTGACCAAAATTTCAAGTCTCTAACTTCATTCTATCGAAAGTTATCGTGCGAACGGACAAACAGACAGACAGACGGACAGACAGACAGACAGACAGACATGGCTTAATCGAATCAGGAGGTGATGCTGATCGTTATATATACATTGCTATACCTCCGGATCCTCCTTCAAGGTGTTACATATTTCCGTCGTGACAAAAACAATATACCCTACACTAAAAGTCTAGGGTATAAAAATTTATAACCATTTTTACTACTTTGCCTTAACCCCTAGCGGGGCATAGCGCGTCAACTACTCCTGCGCGCCATCGTACTCTGTTCTGGGCAATGGGGCGCAACTCCCCAAAAGACTTACCCAATACCTGACACTCCTTTGCCACAGATCGACGCCATGTGATTCGAGGACCCCCTCTTGGTCGGCCTTGGTTGGAAATGGGGTTCCATTTCATGGTATGCAAAGCAATGCAGTTATCACTCTTCCGCAATGTGTGACCTATCCACTGCCATTTTCGCCTGCGTATCAATTCGTCGATTGGCATCTGACCCGTACGCCGACTTAGCTCTTCATTTGATTTTGTTTCGGGCCAGAAAATTCTTAAAATTCGACGAAGACATGAGTTGACGAAAACTTGCAGCTTTCTGGTAACTCCTACGGAAACTTTCCATGTACTGCTCCCATACAAAAGCACTGATAGTACCAGGGAGCGAAACAGGCCCAGCTTGGTCTTGATGCTGAGATAACTGCCCTGCCAGATTTTGGACAGCATGCCGTATGCGCGTTTAGCCTGGTTGATACGACGAGCGATGTCCTGCTCCGTACCACCATTTTCGGCAACGATGCTACCCAGGTAGACGAAGTTGTCCACCTTCTCCACAGGCTGCCCATTAATATTGATGGTAATAGGTGTCGGATTTCTTTTTCGCAACGGCGGGCTAAGAACCTTGGTCTTGTTGGTCTTAATCTTTAGCCCAACCTTGCTTGCCTCCCTCTCGAGATCTAACGCCATTGCGGACAGATCCATGATTTTGTGGGAGAGTAGGCATATGTCGTCAGCGTAGTCAAGATGTTGTAGATAAGATGTCAAAGTCCATTGAATTCCTCTGTCGAGTCCGGATAGGGCTGCATGCAACACGTCGCCGATCACTATGAGGAATAGGATCGGTGAGAGGATGCACCCCTGCCGAACTCCACTGCGAATCTCAAAGTCCCCCGACACCTTACCTTTATGCAGAACGCGACATTTCGCGCCGTCATAGGTTGCCTTAATAATAGCCACAAGCTTCTCAGGGATGCCTCTCCTGCGCAAGGCCGCCCATATAGAATCCCGGTTCACACTATCGAAAGCCTTTTCGAAATCGATGAAAAGCAAGTGAAGCGGAGAATCGTATTCAGCGCATTGCTCGATGATGATTCGCAAGGTGTTAATGTGATCGACACAGGAGAATCCGGATCGAAAGCCAGCCTGCTCTTCATCAATTGTGCTTTCTAAGTGGGCCTTTAGTCTTTCCAGGACGATTTTAGCTATTATCTTGGCAACGGCAGGAAGCACACAAATGCCTCTCCAATTATTACAGTCTGTGAGGCTACCCTTCTTTGGAAGTTTGATGATCAAACCTTCCTTCCACTCAGTGGGAAAGGTCTCTGTATTCCATGCTTTATCAACAAGTGGGTGCAGCAAATCGGCAGTTACGCTTGGCGCTGCTTGATAAAGTTCGGCAGGGATACCGTCAAGTCCGGCGGCCTTTCCTCGTTTCAGTGCAATAATTGCAGTGACTATTTCCTCTTTAGTCGGGGCAGTGGACCGTATACGCACATTTTGATGGCTAGCTAAATTATCTTTATGAGGGGGAACTTCACCAGAGGTTACACGGTTCAAGACCGCGGCGAAGTGTTCTTTCCACCGCCTCATTTGATCTTCTTCCAAGATAAGTAGCTTTCCATCACTATCTTTCACCGGATGTTGGCAGGAGTTACGACCACCTGTAAACTCCTTGATGACACCGTATACGGCGTTTAAGTTGTTACTTCTAGCGGCTTCTTCTGCTGACGCTAAAAGAGAATTGGCATAAACTCTTTTATCGCGGCGCACACTACGCTGAACTTCTCGAGCTTTCTGACGGTAAAGGAGTTCGATGCTGCTTCGATTGTCGTCTGATGCTGTAGCCAAACAAACTTTCAGCTCCTTTCTTTCAACAATCCGCTGCCATGAAGCGTCGGACATCCAGGGCTTATTCCGGCAATCCGGGTTTGGGCCAAGGATGGTATTTGCGCTATCAATGTACGCATTTTTTATGGCATCCCAGTTTTCGTTTATGTCACTATTTGGGTGACTAGTTTTCTCAGCCGCTTTTTGCGCAAGATGGTCATTATATTGTTGTAAAACAGCTGGATTTTTTAGTCGAGCGGTGTTGAATTTGCGGGGCATGGATCTTTCGTCGCTGGGGCGGCGCACGGCTGCAATACGCAATCGAACATTAGCGATCATTAGATAATGGTCTCTTCCCATCCCAATATCGGCACCCTTCTTGTTTCGCACGTCCAGGAGGCAACTCTTGAATCTTTTACTAATGGCAAAATGGTCGATCTGATTTTGTGTTCTGCGCCGATCAACAGAGGACCAACTGATTTTGTGGTGGTCCTTATGCTCAAACATAGTACCACCGATGAAGAGACTGTGAAAGTTGCAGAACTCTACAAATCTTTCACCATTGTCATTACGATCACCAAGACCGTGTCTCCCCATCACATGTCTGAGCCCATAGTTATCAGCGCCAACTTTCGCATTCAAATCACCCATAACCATTATAATGTCACCTTTAGGTGTTCTGCTCTGAACGGCGTTTAGTTCTTCGTAGAAGGAGTCTTTTGCCAAGACATTGTCGGGTTCAGTAGGGGCATAACATTGTATTATTGAGATGTTCCTCATTTTGGTCCGGAACCTGGCGGTCAAGATCCTGTCAGAGACCGGTTCCCAGGATAAGAGACAGTTTCGCGCGGCTCTGGTTAAAAGGAGCCCCACACCTGACTCACGGCGACTACCGGTAGCTTTACCGGAGTACAACATTACAGTGCTGCCCGTTGGAGAGATGAATTCTCCGCTGTTCCACCATCTTATCTCACTAACTCCTAAGATATTTAATTTTGCCCCTATCTCAAATAGTTTTTGAGATAATCTCATGTGAAAAACACTTTTTGTCACTTACTCGTTTGTCCCCAGGAAATGGAAAAATTATCGTTTTTTATGAATTTCACCAAAAAACGGGTTAAGTACTAGTCCTACAAGGAAAATGGCAAGGCATGAGAGTTGCTCAAAAAAAAAAAAAAAAAACCATCTATTTTGATAAAATTTTTTTTTTTTCTTATCTGACTTATTTTAAATTAAAGCTTATTTGATTTTCCCTTCTCTGTGGGAACATACGATTACTTGGCAAGGGGTGTTTTTTAATGTTTATACCCTAGTTAAATAAAAATAAATAACTGGCGCAACAGTCCAATTTGAACCACGGCCTCGAGATGAGTTAGCATCATCTCATTTTCTAGATCGTGACGGTTTTTGTGCAGAGGTATGTGATCAGCAATACGCTCAACCGAGTTATTTACCCCATAACGGGTACTCATTTAACAGCTGAGTGGGCTCATAGTCCGACACGTAAATCCCCGGAATCGAACCGGGGCCCAGTGCGTTGAAGGCGAACGTGCTAACCGTTGCGCCATCCGGACTACCCTAGTTAAACCCTAGACTTTTAGTATAGGGTATATTGTTTTTGTCACGACGGAAATATGTAACACCTTAAAGGAGGCTCCGGAGGTATAGCAATGTACAATATATATATAAATGATCAGGGTCACCTCCTGATTCGATTAAGCCAAGTCTGTCTGTCTGTCTGTCCGTCTGTCTGTCTGTCCGTCTGTCTGTCTGTCCGTCTATCTGTCCGTTCGCACGATAACTTTCGATAGAATGAAGCTAGAGCCTTGAAATTTTGATCAGATGTTGGAAGTATGATCTAGTTGGTTGGTATTGAAAATGGGTAATCTTATACTTCCCTGGAAAAATAAAATCGATCAGTTGAAAACTAACGGTAATTTTCTTACAAAGAGCCCCGTACTACCCTACTTTTCAGGTTTTTTGTCTATAACTCTTGAACCAATCGACGTAGACATCTGATTTTTGGCATGTAACCCTGAAGTGAGAAGCTGCTTGGGTTTTAGTAAGTTGGGCGTAATCAGATCAAACGAACGCCTACCTCCCCCACAAAATTAAAATTAGTAAATGTTACTTTAATTATGATAACTTTCGATAGATTAGATTAGATTAGATGGAGGGCAGTTGGCCCAGAGGGCCAACAAGCACTGCGATCCGGAAGTCTATTGTGCTACACCCTGGAGTCTATGCAGATTAGTGATTTGACTATTTCTCGAGACCAATCATCCCAACAAATCTGCTCAGCTGTTCGAGTGATAGTGAGGCAATCGTTTCCGCTTCAGGGAATGCATCGCCGAAGCACTTCAAGCGGCGGAGATGAAGTGCATCACAGTCACAGAGAATGTGCTGGGAAGTCTCATCTTCGCTCTCACAGAAGCGACAGCTTGGGTCAGAGACAATTCCCATTCTATGCAGATTACCCCTCAGGGTAAAGTGACCCGTAAGGAGCCCACACATAATTCTAACCCGGTTTCTGCGTAGTCTCAGCAGTTCGTGGGTACGGTTGCGTGAGTGGCCAGCTATAAACAGCTTGGCCTGTCTAAGACCAGGGGTATTGTCCCAGTGCGCGATGGTTACTGAGTGTTTCCATTCCCTGATGTGCCGTCTTACACTACACAAGGGAATTCCACAGTATGGCTCCGGACCGACGAGTGGGGTTGCAGATGCTCCCCTGGCCAACTCGTCCGCTGTTTCGTTTCCTGGGATACCGGCGTGTCCGGGGACCCAGTAAATGGTAACCTTATTTACGGAGCCTAATCTCTGCAAGGCTTCACGACCACTAAGCACCACTTTCGACGAGACGGAGAAGTTACTTAGTGCTTTGATCGCCGCCTGGCTGTCAGTGAAGATTGCAATATTCCTGCCTTGGTATCCAGCTGCTAAGCATGTGTTCGCACAAGTCTCGATTGCGTGAACTTCCGCCTGAAATACCGTGGCGTACTTTCCCATTGGAATGGATATCTTGTGAGACGGACCTACGACGCCCGCCCCTGTACCATCTTCGGTTTTAGATCCATCTGTGTACCACGTAACAACGTTTGAGTCGAGCTTCAGATTCCAATCCTCTCTGCTCCATATTTCGGTTGAGAATGGAAGTTTAAAGCAAAGCTCCCTAGCCAAATGGTCTGATGGCATACTAAGTACGTGGTCCTCATTTACCCAGTTGGTCTGCTCAGGGTTTAGTTTGAGGAAATTCTGGCAAGCTTTTAGTCTTGCTACTGCTATTTTTGCCTCAGCCTTTATGTAAATGTGAAGCGGCGGAAGGTCGAGTAGCGCTTCAAGAGCTACAGTCGGGCAGCTGCGGATAGCCCCCGTGGCTGTGAGACATGCTAGTCTCTGAATCTTACCCAGTTTGGTTTTGCCATCTTTGGTGGTTGATTTTGTCCACCAAACAACAGCTCCATATTCAACAATTGGTCTGACAATCGCCTTATAGATCCAAAGGATTATGCGAGGGCTTGTTCCCCAAGTCTTACCCGCAAACTCCCTACAAACCCATAGGGCCTTAATGGCTTTGTCCGATATTGTCTGTAGGTGTTCCGACCAGAGTAATTTCCTGTCTAGAGTAACACCGAGGTATTTGGCGGAATCCGCCAGGAGCACTGGAGAGTTGTACATTGTAGGACATCTCATCTGTCTGGGATGTCTTTTCTTCGAAAAGGGGACAACAACTGCCTTAGCCGGATTGACTCGAAGGCCGTTGTCATTGCACCATTTTTGTACTGTGTTTAATGCCGATTGAAGAATTTCCGTTAGGACTTCTTTAAACTTTCCTCTAACAGTAATGACCAGGTCATCGGCATATCCCTGAGTTGAATATCCCATCTTTGTAAGCTTCCACAGTAAGCTGTCTACCACAAGAGAGGAGAAAGTACCCCTCCTTGCGGGCTGCCTCGAGTGACGTTTGCTGTTAAAGTGCAGTCTCCTATCTCTGTGATGACCTTTCTGGATGATAGCATCCTTTTTATCCATAGTGCCGTCGTTTCATCCGCTCCCTTTGCTCTAAGCGCAGAGTCAATGGAAGAGGAAGATGTGTTGTCAAAAGCACCTTCGATATCCAAAAAGGCACAAACCGCCGTCTCCTTTACTACCAGGGTGGCCTCAATTTCTCCAACTAAACAGTGTAGAGCAGTTTCAGTCGACTTACCTGACTGGTAAGCAAACTGTTTACAGTGTAGCGGGAATTTTGTGGGAAGTGTAGACCTGATGTGAGCATCAAGGATTTTCTCCATAGACTTGAGCATAAAGGAGGTCAGGCTGATAGGCCTATATGATTTGGGGTCATCTTTGGGACGATTGCCCATTTTTGGGATGAAGACTACTTTAACCGATCTCCAGGAATCTGGGATATAGCCTAGAGCAGAGCTACCTCTGAATATACTTAGGAGGTAGGGGATTAGTATATCCTTTCCTTTCTGTAGCAGAGCGGGAAAGATTCGATAGAATAACACTAGCGAGTTGAAAATTTGAAAAACATTGGTAGTAAAATTTAGTTAGTTGGCGTTGAAAATGGGCAAGATCTGACCCAAGGAACCCCCACCTCCCCTACAAATGAAACTTCAAATAAGCGATAACTTTTGATAGAATGACGCCAGCGACTTGAAATTTTGGTTAATGTTTAAAGTTAGATTGAGTTAGTTAGCATTAAAGATGGGTTAGATCAGACCTAAGGAACCCCTACCTCCCCTAGAAATGATATTTTAAATAAGCGATAAATTACGACAAAATAAAGCTAGCGACTTGAAATTTTGGTCAAATGTTTGTAGTAGAATCCAGTTGGCTAATATTGAAAATACGTTAAATCCGAGCAACGAAACCCCTGCTTCCCCTACAAATTAAACTTCAAATAAGCGATAACTTTCGATAGAGTGAAGCTAGAGACCTGCAATTTATTTTAAATGTTTGTAGAGTGAACTAATTGGTTGGTGGCAGTGATGGGCAAGATCCGATCCAAGGAACCTTTACCACCCCTACAAGTGAAACTTCAAATAAGCGATAACTTTCGATAAAATTAAGTTAGTGACTGTACAATAACCAGTTGTATGGGTAGTGTAAACTGTCTCCCCGACCGTACGTTGGCAGAGGGGCGCCTATGAAACTCTCTGCATAGGTGGCACGGCGACCAGGTGTGAGGTTGGAGCTGGTGACTGAGGTGAAAGTTCACCTGCGGGGTTCCGGATCCAACACTTCACTTTGCTCCTTTCTTGCACCTGTTGAACCGCGGTCTACAGAGTAGCGATCTGTTAGACTAGGAGAGAAACCTTGAATTGCTTCAAGGGTAGCAGGTGCAGAGTGGCATGAACGCCTACGGAACTTTCGGGAGGTCGCGAGGGAGTCTGCTTCGCGGCACAAAGAGAGGAAAGAACGGCCGGATCGTCATAATGTTCCTATAGGGGCGGGGAGTAGCGGGAAGCAATATGCTGGCAGTTGCCTCGGCTGTGGTCCGAGAACGGGAAACCCAAACCTGAATCAATAAATAAAAACAAGAATATGAAAATACATCAAGACATTCTTGGAGAAAGTGGCTGGAGGAATTCCAATGAGACGGACAGCGACGACTCGCAAGGGTTGAAGAGGTTAGTCTCTGAAGAAGACGCTCCAGGGGAGAAGGGAGGCGTTGTTGGAGCGGACAATGACGCGCCAGAAGGCGCGGAGAGGTTAGTTCAGACAACGTGCACTCTGGTCAACGTTCAATCTGCTGACTATCAGGGATGGTGGCGGGCCCGAACAAAGAAACACTAACTGTGTGCCAGCTGAATATTCATCATAGTAAAGCGGCATCAGCGATGATGACGAGATGCTTTGATGAAGAGAAACTGGACATAGCTTTAATACAGGAACCCTGGATTTTACAAAACAAAATTAGGGGTTTGTCACAACAAACCGCAAATCTGTACCATGCACAGGTGGACGGTAAAATAAGGACATGCATCCTGGTGCGTCATGGAATACGTGCAGTACAAATGATGCATCTCTGCTCGCCTGATCTTACGGTAGTAATGATCGGCAGTGGTGCAGGATCATTCCTAATTGCATCAGCATATCTCCCTTATGATGCACCAGAACCACCTCCATCAGAGGAAGTAGAAAATCTGGTAAGGTATTGTAAAGAAAGAGATATGGCCCTGATCATAGGCTGTGATGCCAATGCGCACAACACTGTGTGGGGCAGCACAGATGACAATCCCAGAGGACAGCAGCTGCTAGAATTTGTGGAAAAGTACAATCTGCTGGTAGCAAACAAGGGGGTCGCTCCCACCTTCGTGGATGCACGAAGGGCTGAGGTGATCGACATTACCCTAAGCTCTGTTAATATGCTTGACAGAGTTCAGAATTGGAGAGTGGTGGACAGGCTAACCATGTCTGATCACAGGGCTATCCAGTTTGAAATTCTGTATGGCAGAAAACGGAGTAGCGAACGCAAACGTATAAGAGTGCCAAAAAATACTGATCGTGTTAAGTACGAGACATATTTATTGGAACAAGTCGAGGATATTCAAGACGGAATACCTCGGAATACGGTCGAGATAGAGCGAACAGTGGAACAACTGAACTCCGCTATTAATCGCGCCTTCGAACACGCTTGTCCCTCCACAGTAGTGGACGAAAAGGACCCAACACCATGGTGGAGTAGGGAACTGGAGTCTATGAAAAAAGAGACAAGGAAAGCCTTTAACCGTTACATGAGGGAGAGAGACTCTCACTCTTGGGAACTATACAAGGATAAAAAGAGGGAGCTGAAAAGAACCTTACGTCTTCGGAAACGAAATACGTGGAGGGAATTCTGCTCTAGCATGAAGGATACGTCAGAAGTATGCAGATTACAGAAGATGATATCGAAAGACACTGCTTCGAAAATGGGGCTGATACGCAAAGTTGATGGTTCCATGACAGAAACAGTGGAAGAAACGTTGCAGGCCCTGATGGAGGTACATTTTCCTGGAAGTTTCAAGTCAGACCAACCATGGCCTCAAACTAACATGGGAGCTGGTGGGGTAAGTCAACAAGAAGCTGAGAGGATAATAACTCCAAATGGAGTCAAAAGTGCTCTAAACTCTTTTGCTCCATTTAAAACGGCTGGAATGGACGGAATATTCCCGGCACTATTACAGTGGGGCATGAGCGCTCTACTAGATAGGATCCGGAATATATTCGTCGCCTGTCTTTCAGCAGGCTACATCCCGAAGGCATGGAGGGAGGCTAATGTGGTCTTCCTGCCTAAACCGGGAAAGAAAGACTATACAGAGGCAAAGTCCTTCAGGCCGGTTAGCCTTACATCATTCCTGTTGAAAACAATGGAAAGGGTGTTGGTGGACTACCTGGAGAACACCACGCTAATGTATAGTCCTCTGAGTAGGTGCCAACATGCTTATAGAGCAGGCAGATCTACGGAAACCGCTCTACATGAACTTGTTAGAGTTGCAGAGAGAGAGATTAACAATGGCGGGATCGCTATGTCTACTTTTATGGATATAGAGGGTGCTTTTGATAAAATCTCCTTTACCAAACTAAGGAACGCCCTGATTGAGCGGGGGGTTGATTACATTATAATTAAGTGGATCGACTCTATGCTTAAGCAGAGGGCGGTAAATCTTAGCAGTGGATGTGACAGAATACGGGGTAAGGTAGTCCGAGGATGCCCACAAGGAGGTGTTCTTTCGCCTCTACTGTGGAACATCACCGTGGACAGTCTTCTCTGGAAGCTGGACTCGATGGGCGTACACACTGTAGGATACGCCGATGACTTGGCACTCACGGTCAGTGGAAAGTTCATGGACACAATTCTAGGTTGCATGGGACAAGCTCTCAAAGTAACCGAAGAATGGTGTAATGAGCAAGAGCTAACCATAAACGCTAGTAAATCAAACACTATGATTTTTACTCGTAAGAGGAAAGACATAGAGATAACTCCCTTACGGCTTTTTGGTTCGGAAATCAAGGTGTCCAAGGAAGTGAAGCATCTAGGAGTTACCTTAGATGCGAAACTAACTTGGAATGTTCACGTTGATGAAAAGATCCAAAAAGCGAAAAGGATTTTGCATCAATGTAAGAGAGTGTGTGCTCGTAGGTGGGGAATTTCACCTAAAGCGACACACTGGATTTACACAATGATGGTAAGACCTATTCTAGCCTACGCATCAGTGGTATGGTGGCCAAAAGCCATGCAGAATACCACAAGGCAGAAGCTAGATGGGGTACAAAGGATAGCTTGCGTAAGCATATGTGGTGCAATGCGCACCACACCAACGCGAGCAATGGAGGCATTGCTGGGACTGCCGCCGTTGGACTTATTTATAAAGAAAACGGCGGCGCTTTCGGCAATACGCATGGAAAGGGATGCCATGTGGCATCGCTTTGGAACTAGCAGCGGTCATAAGAGCATCCTAGACATTATTCATGATGAGGTCAGGGAGACTCTAATGCCGGTAGAAGGCATGAGTAGACGTAGGGTAGTTGAAAGACTACACAAGACTCACTTGCAGATGGGAACATACATAATGAGTGTATGTACAATGACATCAGCATTTTTACTGATGGCTCTTTAATGGACGGTAAAGCGGGGGCGGGGGTTTACTCTGAAGAGCTAAACCTAGCATGTGCGCTTAGTCTAGGAGAGTATGTGTCCGTATACCAGGCAGAGATGCTTGGCTTGTTGCATGCGTTGGACCACTTGCTTGAAGGTCAGGTGCGGGGGAAGAAAATCCTTATTGCACTGGACAACCAATCGGTGATCAGACGCATGCAGCAGACGAACATAAACTCTAAACTGGTACTAGAGTGTGTCCGGAAGCTCAACACGTGTGCCTCAGAAAATGAGGTTACGCTGATGTGGGTAAAAGGACACATAGGTACAACAGGTAATGAGGCGGCGGATGCCCTAGCAAAACAGGGATCTGCGGCAACTTTCATTGGCCCAGAACCCAGAGTTGCTCTGGGGAACGGCATGATTGGAGCGAAGGTTGGGAAGTGGATGGACTCCATGCATCAACAAAGATGGCAGGAGCTAGTCACTTGCAAACAAGCTCGGAATGCAATGACCAGCCCTTTAGGCAGGGAAGCGAGAAAGGTACTTAGTTATAAACGGAGTACTCTAAGCTGGATAACTGCCTTGGTCACAGGGCATGGTAATTTTAAGGCTCATCTGGCCAAGATGAAAATCGGGGAAGATGACGTTTGCAGGCTATGCCTGGAGGAGGCCGAGACGGCAGCACACATTGTGTGCGAATGTCCAGCACTGGCTAGCACGAGGTTGAGGATCACAGGCAGGCACACGATAAGTGTAGAAGCCATGAGTGAACTCAGCTTCAAACAAATGCTAGCAATAACACGGGACTCAGTGATGAAGAAAGAGGTCGACAATTATCAGTCGACATCTGGAAGTCACTGATGACCGGGAGGGGGCGAAAAGGGACCCAAACATTAGTGGTCTGCTTCGGCTATCCCCCAAAGTATATAATAATAAAGTTAGTGACTTGAAAAATTCGACAAATATTTGTAGAATGGGTTAGTTTATTGATTTTTAGAATGGCCAAGATCCTCCTGAATGTGTGCCAACCTCCCCTATAAACTGGCCATATAGGAAGCTCACTTTAATGCTTATGGTCGTTGCCAATTGGTACTTTTGGTATCACCACTCGGTCTATACAAGTCTAGGGTATATACGCTTTGGATTTCGGGCCGAAGCGAAGCCTAGTTTTCAAATGAAATTATCTCGAAAACTGTTCAAATACGAGAAAAGTGGTTTATGTATTTTTTTGTGGGGTTTAGTTTTATCTCGGAAAGTTATACAGTAGGATGTATAGTTACGAAAATAAAAGCAAATAACAAAAAAAAAACCTCCATTTAACCCCGTCCATCAAGGACTTTCGGTTAACCGGGGAGGTCGAAAATTTAGATTTATTATAAGACTACAACCATAAAAATCATAGCCAAAAATCAGTTCTCCCATTTGATGCGACGTAACCCGCCTTTGAGAATTCGGATTACCTGGCCTATAATACTGTAGAATTGTTTGGGGTGGATTCCATTTGGATAGTGATTTTGCCCTTACTTTGATGGTCAAATCATTATTTTGCAATTATGCAGGTCGAATGTAGTTTAGGCGAACTCATTGCAAAAAAACCATTGTCCTCGTATCTGACCCATATGGGATAGGAACATGCATTTGATATGATTTGGATTTTGTCTCTGCTAAAGTTTTGAACTGTGAATGATGTCTTATCTTAATGTTGCAAAACGATATATCTGGTAGGGACATTATAATCTACACGGATAGCCAACCGGCGATTAAATCGCTTAGCTCTGTCTTGGTGAATTCGAAGACAGTACTGGATTGTCGCAACTCCCTAATAGAGATGGATAGGCTCTTAAACATTTCTCTGTTCTGGGTGCCAGGGCATAGTGGTTATGTTGGTAACTGCAAGGCCGACGAACTGGCTCGAGCAGGTACGATCAGAGAGATCAGCAGGCCGTTACGTAGCACCAGGATGCCGTTGGCTGCTTGTAAACTGGCCATCAAAAAAGCGGCGTATGAAAGGGCCTGCATCAGATGGAGCAATGGCAGTACATGTAATGTGGCTAGACAGATGTGGCCCAAACTGGATCCCAAACGTTCTTCCGGATTGCTAATGCTAAACAGAGATAATCTAAGAACTGTCGTAGGAGTGCTAACTGGACACTGCCTAATTGGGGAGCACGCCAGGAGACTTCGTCTTCCATATAATGATTTTTGCAGGAGCTGTGGGGACGAGGAAGAGGAGGAAAGCACGTCTCATTTTCTGTGTACCTGTCCGGCCCTGGCGAGTTTTAGGGGAGGTCCTTCCTAAAACTCGCCAGGGCCGGTTGGTTCCTAATTCTTCACTGATCTGGATGACCTGAAAAAGATTAATGTTGGTCGGCTACATCGCTTTATTGTGAGCTCAGGCTGGTTTAACGAGTGAGTTGGTCTCAGTTGCTGAGTCCAGGGGTATCACAACGGACCCAGTGGTAGTCTAAGTGTGCTTAAGCAACCCTTTTAACCTAACCTAATGTTTGAAAAATAAAAAATAATTAAAAACAAACTTAATTTAATATATCAAGACAAGGCTAAGCTTGTCAAATGCAACTGCGATAAAGGGAAGTACAATAATTTACTCCCAATATTTCCTTAATATTTCAACGAAAACCATTTTCCCAATTAGAAAAATGTCGACTCCGATTGAATTGCATCGCAGTCGGATGGAGCGAAAACGAACGAACTTTTAGCGACAACCGCTAGATGTAGCCTAAATAAATGTGAAGATTTATGTTCCATCCAGGTTAGATCCTGCCACGCATACGCCACCGGGGTAGAACGCTAACCCATATAGGTTAATGTTGTTGGTGTAGTGCGTGTTATTTCACTTACCTATGGATAGGTTAAGATTCACAAAAGAACGCGCCTATCATCATCGTGGCTTTTCAGTGAATGTCGGACCTGGGCCGCCGTCTGCATCATTTCCCTTTAATTGTCTGTGGGTGTTCACATTGCTTGCTGTGCGGTGCTATTGCGTGCCGTGCTATGGAAGCGATTATCGCAAGAAAGGGAAACTTCAATTTTAAATGGTATCGCGCGATCGACATGCACATTGCGGGCGGTTCCGTGCTATGAGTAAAATGCAATCACAAACCATTTTGTGATTCGATGCAAGTACAGGCCTACCTTTGCGATTATTATTATTATTTTATTATTGCAGCTAATTTACAATGAGTTCATATTGAATTTCAGTTACGGTATCTTAGCTCGCGGCTTGCATAAGTCGAAACTTGTGTGCGAGTGCGGTTACGGTTTTTCTATTTAGGTACATTTATTCATTTTTTGAATTATTGATAATATTAGGATGTTACATTTTTATATCAAAAAAATAAAAAAGTAAAAATAAAAAAGAAAAGACAGTTAAAGGAAATTATTAATATTTAGTAATATGATTGCAGAGATTTTTTCTTACGTGGTTAGAAACTGGTCCAAGTAGTGGGTGTTTAACCGAGTAAAATGTTTCAAAATCAATTTATAATTCCTATCGTTTAAATTGTTTTTTTATTTCCAGTGGAAGGCTATTATAGATTAAAGGACCTAGAATAGTCAGATGTCTTTTAGTATTTGATTTCTTTACTCTTATTGTAGCTTTCGGTTGCAGAGCTTGACGTCTAGTTTGGTAATGCGTAATATGTGGGAGGAATTGCGATATATTCAAATGCATGAATTTTAAAGAAGTAAATAAATAAAGTTGCCGGATATTCATTACTTGGAACTCTTCAAAAGCGGAAGTGGTTGAATAAAATTTAGACTTTTTTAAACATGTTTTGATAACCCGGTTTTGAAGGTTTTGTAAAGGTGCCAAATAGGTAGCAAATGATGCTCCCCATATTATGATGCCGTACTGGATGTTTGACTGGAAAGTAGCGAAATATTCCATTCGAATTACATATATCAACGTTGTTACGTAGCCTAAGAAAAATGTATTTAGTTTGTCTTAATTTTTGAGTAATTGTTAATACATATATGGCTTTTCCAGTTAAGTTTATTGTCAATTATTATACCGAGATATTTTGTTTCGTCAATTTCAATTATGTTGGTCTTATTTATTTTCAGGACTATGTTGCTAGATTGGGTGGCTGTTTTGTTTCCGAACGCGAGGAAGTTGGTTTTCTCTAAATTTAGAGCAAGTTTGTGCATACACAGCCACCTATAAATTATTTCACATCCACGATTAGCTTTGCTTAAAACTGTTTCCCAACTATTTGCTTTGAAAATTGCCACAGTATCATCAGCAAAAACTATAATATCGCCTTCAAAATTAGGGTCACTGTTTTTAATTTTGCATAAATCGTTCACATAAATATTGGAAAGAGTTGGCCCCAATACTGTACCCTGAGGTATCCCACAATTAAGCTGGGCTGATTCACTAGTACTTGACCCAACTTTTACTTTTTGAGTACGGGAATTTAGGTAAGATCTGAATAGACTCTGTACATTATCAGTGATTCCAATATTTTCCATTTTTTTCAAGAGTATGTTGTGATTTACAGTGTCGAAAGCTTTTTTGAGATCGAAAAACAAGGCAATTGCTTTTTCACCTTTGTCTATAGCACTATTCAATATACTAGTTACTTGATATATTGCATCGGCAGTGGTTTTATTTTGACGGAAACCAAATTGGTTTGAAGATATGATTTGGTAATGGTTAAGTATTTTTAGCAGTCTGGATTTCATGCTTTTTTCCAGTATTTTAGCTAGATTAGTAATAAGTGATATAGGACGGTAGTTAGAGGTTTGTTTTTTGTCTTCAGACTTGTGTATGAGCACTACAATAGCAGTTTTGAATTTTTCTGGAAAACACCCATATTCAATGCAATTATTAAATATGTGACAAAGTGGTGCTGAGAAACGCTTTTGAGTAATTTCGGCGTGATACCATCTTCGCCGGGAGATTTCTTTTCATCTAAACTGTTTATATACGAGAATATTTCTTCTTTTGAGATTGGATCAAGGGGGGCAAAGACCTTTTCCATAGTCCTCCGCGTGGGCGCCCCCTGGTAACGGCAGTGTATCAATTCGCTGACGGCCAATGTCTTAGCGATAAGACAGTTTGGAGAAGGCAGATAGCTGTAGCCTGAATGGCTGACGAACACCTAAGCGTCTCAGGTTTAGTAGGATGGAATGACTCGCGTAGTTGGACCTGCTACATAGTTGTGTGGGCTCCAGCACGTTTATTAAACCAACTGAAGCAGCTATCTCCGAGGCCATCCCCTGAATGGGGTTAAGCGACGTGCTGACAACTCGTCCTTGTAAAAACCACTCCATGTCAAGAAACCTGGAACAAAAGCCTCGGATTGGACGGATCAACAACGACCACCACGCAACCGAATAAAGGATTATTCTTTCGGATCCTGCAATGTACGCTCCCTGAACAAACCGGGGGCCGAGAAGGCCCTCCTTCAACAGGTCGAAAAGTACAAACTGAGCATTACTGCAGTCCAGGAAACAAATTGGCTTGGCAGCGAGATTAATGACAAGAAATCGCACACAATTTTTACAAGTGGCAAACCATCGGGCCGCAAGGAGTTTGGAGTAGCATTTATAGTGAACAATCGCCTCAAACCGCATATTACTGACTTCAAACCCATAAATGAACGGCTGTGTGCGATTCGCATCAAGACTCGATTCTTCAATCTCTGGCTCATCAATGTGCACGCCCCCACTGAAGTTAAAGAAGACGCAGTAAAATACGAGTTCTACGCCCGCCTTGAAACTCTCTTCGACTCACTTCCAACAAACGACGTCAAATTGCTGCTGGGAGACTTTACCGCGAAAGTCGGAAATGAAAGTTGGCACCGGGGGACCACTGGAGGCCACAGCCTCCATGAAAAATGTAACGATAACGGCCAGCGACTTATCGACTTTGCCTGCAGCAGGAATCTAGTCGTAAGCTCTACGTGCTTCCCGCATCGACGCATTCACAAGCAGACCTGGAAGTCTCCAGACGCACATACCGTCAACCAAATTGACCACGTCCTCATTTGCAGGAGATGGGCGTCTAGTGTCATGGATGTCCGCTCCTATCGAGGAGCAAACTGCGACTCAGTTCATCACTTGGTGAAGACGACCTACAGATGTAGAATTTCCTCAGTGCACCAATCAAGAATCAGCCCTCCCAAAATCTTTGCGGTTGATAAGCTTTTGAGTGATGCTACAGCGGTGGCGTATACTACCGCCCTTGAGGAAAAACTATCACCTATGCTACACAACATCAGCAACACAGGCGTCCATGGGTTCTGGGAAGAACTCAAGGGTACCATCAAGGATGTCGCAGAGAAGGTCGTGGGATATAAAGCCCGGCGAGCGCGAAATGACTGGTTCGACGAAGAATGCAAAGACTCACTTGACGCGAAAAACGAGGCCTACAGACAATGGATTCAACGAGGAACCAGAGCCAGAAGAGAAAAATTTGACGAGCTACGGCGAATATCGAATAGAATAATTAGACGTAAGAAACGTAAATACTTTGACGAGCAGTTGCTGAACATAAACGAAAACTTAGCTAATAGGAACACCAGACAAGCGTACAAACTAGTAAATACAATTAAGAACGGCTACCAACCCAGGACTAGCCTTTGTAAGGACAAGGATGGAAACATCATCAGCGACACCGATGGTATTGGCAAGCGATGGGCCTCATATTTTGAAGAGCTTCTAAACCGACCATCTAACATCCCCACACAGGAAGGTCCCGACGATATTGTTGATCTAGGCCCACCCATTCAGCCCCCGACGGTGGAGGAAGTTGATCTCGCCTTGCGGTCACTAAAACGAAATAAAGCGCCGGGCGCTGACGAGATTCCAGCTGAACTGCTAAAATTCGGTGGAAGGAGTCTAGTTGATGCCATACATCAATTACTCCTGCGAGTATGGGAGATCGAGGAGATCCCAGACGATTGGCGCAGAAGCATCATCTGTCCAATTCATAAAAAGGGAGATAAACTGCGGTGTGAGAACTATAGGGGCATCTCACTAGTTTGTACGTCCTATAAAAATTTGACGAAAATTCTGGAAAATAGAATAAAACCGTACGCAGAACGAGTCATTGGCGAATATCAAAGCGGTTTCAGACCTGGTCGCTCCACAACCGATCAGCTCTTCTCAGTCAAACTGATACTCCAGAGGTGCTGGGAATACAACGTAAACGTATACCAAATCTTTGTCGACTTCAAGCAGGCATACGACAGTATCGATCGTGGAGTACTGTACAACATCATGCTGCAATTTGGTATACCGGCCAAATTAGTGCGACTTACAAAGATGACGATGACCAACTCCGTCTCACAAGTCGGTATCCAGAATAGACTTACTGATCTATTTGAAACACGCACTGGTTTGAAACAGGGCGATGGACTGGCACCGACGCTCTTCAACCTAGCACTGGAATACGTTATTCGGGCCATGAATATGGACAACAGCAAGACGCTACTCATCAAGTCGACACAATTAGCAGCGTACGCCGACGACATCAACATCATGTCCCGAAGATTGGCTGACGCAGAAAAACTTCTGCATACGCTCGATACCGCTGCAAAGGAAGTTGGATTACGTATTAACGAGGGTAAAACTAAAATAATGATGCAATCGGTGACAAGGACACCTGCACAACCGTGCATCAATGTGGGGGACCTCAACATCGAGTTCGTGAACAACTTCATTTACCTGGGTTGCAACCTGTCAAGGGACGCCAACGAAATTGACGAAATCAAGCGACGGATACAGTTAGCTAATAAGACTTTTTTCTCGGTTCTCCCCATAATGAAATCGAAGCATGTGCACAGAAACACGAAGCTCCGCGTGTACAAAACCATTATACGACCAGTGCTATGCTATGGCTGCGAAGCATGGACCCTAACTCAAACCTCCGAAAACATGCTAGACACTTTTGAACGTAAGGTTCTACGGCGAATTTTCGGGGCTGTTTGCGATCGAGATGGATGGCGCATCCGGTACAACCATGAGTTGTATGAAATGTACGATGAGCTGCAAGTCTCGAAAATCGTCAAACTACAACGACTTCAATGGGCAGGGCATGTACAAAGAATGGACGACGATCGCATGCCTAAGAGAGTAATGAATGCAGAACGAGTCGACGGAGCGAGACTGCGAGGACGACCGAGATCTCGTTGGGAGAGCTCAGTAGGTGTGGACGCGCAGCTGCTGGGCTCCCAAAATTGGAGGACGCGGTCACGTGACCGAGATAATTGGAGGACAATGATCCAGGCGGCCAAGGCCCGACGTCGGGCTGTCACGCCACGATGATGATGATGATGAGATTGGATCAAAGCCAAGAGGAACTGGCTTTGTATCGGATGTCGTCTGTAAAGGTATATGGGATACACTATTTGATATATTGTCTCCGATGCTACAGAAAAAGGTATTGAACTCGTTTGCAATTTCAAGTCTATCTTTCAGTTCGACGCCATTTCTTGAGATAATCTCGTTAAAGGTTTCCTTAGGGTTTTTATTATTGGAGATAATCTCATTTATTTTCATCCAAAGCTTTTTTGGATTATTTTTATACCTTAGCGTTTCTCTCTTGTAGTAGCTAGCTTTCGCGAATTTTATTATATTATTTAGTATATTCCTATATCTTTTATATTTTAAACTCAATGAATAATTGAATGGTTGATTTTTCACTCTCCGAGCTAATTTATTTTTGTGGCGTATGGAAGTTATAATGCCTGATGTACACCATAACTTCAAAGCTTTCTTTTCAGTACCACGGAAATGTATCGTGGCTAGCCTTTTCCACCTCTTCGTTTAAAATCTTTAAAAAGACTTCCAAACTATCATTTGGGTCATTTGTGTTTAAAACTGAACCCCAATTCTCATGCTGCAATTCTGAGCACACTTTATTAAAGTCTGTCTTCCTACATATAACCTGTTCTTGATTTGCTGATTTACTATCTAGCTTTGTCTGCACTGTTATTTTTCCAATTGTCGAATAATGATCAGTAATGTCAGTTTCAAATATTAGTGGTTCAAAGGTCATATTGGAAGAGTCTTTATGAAAAATATGATCTATGCAGGTCCTGCTTTGTCCTCTTGTTGTTCCAACAAGGTATTTGTTAAATCCATAATTTCCTAGCGTATTCAACCGATGTACTAGTGAGTTTGTTTTTATTTATATTTATATTAATGTCACCTAATATTAGATGGCGGTTATAGTTCCTTGTGTTGCCCAGGAAAACTTCTAAGGAGTTTATAAAATCGTTTGCATCACGGCTAGGCGAACGATAAATACAAGTTATTTCAAGCTTAATATTACTGGATAAGCATACTGTTAAATTCACTGAAATGTCATTTTTTACATACGCTATAATTCCATCACATTTGTTGTACCGACTTGGTTTCACAAAAGTGTTATACCCTTTTATATTGAATACTGATTTATCTGTTAGCCAGGTCTCTGTTAAAATAATGACATCAAAATCACACGTAAGATCATCAAGAAAAATAGTCAGCTCATCGAAATTTTTCGCGATGCTTCTAATATTTGTGTGAAATATAGTGAAAGATCGTTTTTCGTTGATAAGAAGGAAATCTCGACAAACATTTACATTTGTAAAAAATTTAGTCTCTACATTTTTTAATTCATTAGAGTTTATAAGTTCATTCATTTAAAAGTAAGAAAGTGTATGTATAGGCGTATAGTAAAGATAACAAGTAAAAATTAAGAGCTTACGATATTATTTATATCTTCAGAACTCCTGATAACCACTGGTCGTTCATTGTCCGTTCTCTTCACGTAGACTTTTCCGTTTCTCGTCCATACGTATTTATGATGTTTAAGAGCGGCTTTCGCTTCCCGTAGTAAAGCGGCGTTACATGCTGTCAGATGTTCTCCCACAACTACTCGACCGTTTCCAAGGTTTTTGTGAATTTTTTCACTAGCAATGCCAAATCCATCTCCATTTCGCTTCACGGCAGCTCTATAACAAGAGGGAAACGAGGGTCTGACTGTTTTCTTTGTGAACTTCACAATTATTGATTTTTTGTTCGGTAGTCTACATGTACGTCACTAACTCACTCATTAAGGTTGGGGTCATTGCCTGTTGCAACCGCTACGCACTTTACAATTTCGCATAGATTTTCGTTTGCCGTTTCGGGAATCCCATTTAGCGTAATGTTTGTGCACCTCAGCTGATATTGAAGGTTTTCATTTTCCACTTTTAACTTTTCGATATCCGTTTTGAAAGCTTTATTCTCATTTTTCAACACTACCACTTCTTTTACTAAATCAGAGATTTGATTAAAATAAGAATCAATTCTCTCGGACATAAATTCAACTGACTTTTTTATTTCATTTAGTTCCATGTTGTGTTCATTGTATTTCGTCTTAAATTCCCTTTGGAAACTGGCCAATACACCCTGCACAAGAGAGTTTATATCGGAGGGCTCGTGTTGTTCTTTCGGTGATTGTTTGCACTCGTCACATTTCCACGATTCGCGCCTTTGTCCAAGTTTTCGGATATTCTCAGCGAATTTTAAGGGCGTACAACGCGAGTGAAAAAAGTTTTTACACGAAGTGCACATAATAACATCCTTTGGGTCTTTAAAATCACCTTCACAAGAATAACACAAATTATCTCCGGCTGAAGCCATAATTTTTGAAAGTTTTTTTTTTAAAAGAAAATTTCGTTGTAAAAACCACAACACATGATGCGAGTAGCAGTGGTTTATGACTTTTGCGATGACGAGCAATGATTTAATTTCTTTTGCGATGGATGCGAGTGCGAGTTGCAGTGGTTTATAACTTTTGCAATGATGCGCTATGGTTTAATTGCATTTGAGATGACATCTTGTCTACTTTGTGATTCTATGTTTGAAGGGGAGCTCCAGCAATAAAAGGAAAATGGGAAAATAAGTCATGCAGCTTTGAAATTTGGCAAATCCTTGAGGGCCGTGGTTTAGGTTTCTAATTTCCTGCAGAAGCTCGTCGGTTGTATATCTTTGCTTGAATCCTTTGATAACGAGCCTAGGACTCTTATTTTTGGTTGTTTCGGATTGGATTGACAATTCTTAGCCCGTAGGTATAATATGACTTAGAAAAAGGAAAAAGCCCTATTTTTAAATAATATATAGCTTTCCGCATCTTCTAGGTAACATCATACCTAAGGGCATCTGACTTATCTCAAATTAAAGCCTTTTTAGTTTGAAAAAAAAAAATCGATCCTAATCATTTTCCTTGTGGGACTAACATTAACCCCTTATTTGATGAAATACATAAACAAAAATATGATTTTCCACTTCGTGGGAACAAAGGAGAAATTGATAAAAGTGCCAGTTTTCCCAAGATTTCGGGGGAAGCACAGGGAGGAGAGTGACACAAACTTTAGTTTTTTACTACCCCACCTACCAATACAACATATCGAAAAAAAAACTGCCGCACCTTTTGCGCGCTATTCCCCTTATTTGATCTCTATTTCTTAGAATTGTTGTGTTTGTGGATTAGTTTTGCCTTAATTATGGCATTAGGGCCCCCAAGTAAATAAATTGCTCCACTTGCTCGAAAATGTACACGCCCATGCTTTGCATGTCTGGTGCCGTTCTTTGAAATTGAGTCATACATTTGGTTTTCGGTTCGTTAACTTTTAATCCGACTTCTTTACCTGCCGACTCCAGTTCTTGGAATCAGGCACATAAATATGTTAAATGTTTTCGAGAGACTCCTTCCTGGTATTTCTTCATCTGATTATGCCCAGAATCTCCAAGTTCTGTTACCATTCTATGAAAACAAATGTTCTTTGGCGGCTCTGACAGTAGAATTGTAATGAACCATATTCGGGTCTGGTAACGCTGCTTCCACCGGCAGATTGAAGGCAGCACCTGATGAGTAGTGATCTGTCGGTGGTACGAAACCAGAGACCGAGGGTAACATTACATCTGGAACCTGATGCAAGCGCGAGGGCATCGGAGTCGTCCGCCAACCATTCCATCCTCATCGCCCAATTTCTGTTATTATTCCCCACTTTTGATTCCCCTGTTTCTGTTGTTTTCCCCAGGCCAATGAATTTTTGTTTAAACGTAAAGGACAAGGGCAACGAGCAGCGAAAACCCCGCCTACGTCTCCCGAACTGAGCTACAGCAAGCATAGGCCGCTGTTTAGCTGGTTGAGGGCCGTTTTTCGCCAGATAGCACGGCCCAACCTTCGCGGTCATTATGCTATCTTAGGCCCCACGGGCATAATCTATTAAACCGTCCAGAATATCGGATTTCGTATCATAAAATGAAGGCGGTGAACAAAGACACTGAAGTTTCAGTGGTTTTAGAACTTTGTGAGGAAATATTTTTCCCTAATACCAATAGCCTTCTTCTTCAACATCTAGTGTTGAGCGCACTTTTTCGACAATGAAGCAAGTGGAAACGGTGTTCAGGAACAGGACCAACAATGATAGGCTCAGTGCTCTTGCATTCTTGTCGTATCACTGGGATATTGCGGTTGATCCAGATCATGTCTTAATAGGGGGGCACAAGACCTTTTCCATAGTCCTCCGCGTGGGCGCCCCCTGGTAACGGCAGTGTTTCAAATCGCTGACGGCCAATGTCTTAGCGATGAGATAGTTTGGAAAAAGGCAGATAGCTGTAGCCTGAATGGCTGACCAACACCTAAGCGTCTCAGGTTTAGTAGGATGGAATGACTTGCGTAGTTGGACCTGCAACATAGTTGTATGAACTCCAGCACGTTTATTAAACCATCTGAAGCAGCTATCTTCCGAGGCCATCCCCTGAATGGGGTTAAGCGACGTGCTGGCAACTCGTCCTTGCAAAAACCAGTCCATGTCAAGAAGCCTGAAACAAAAGCCTCGGATTGGACGGATCAACAACGACGACCACGCAAGCGACTAAAGGATTATACTTTCGGATCCTGGAAGGTACGCTCCCTGAACAAAACGGGGGCCGAAAAGGCCCTCCTTCAACAGGTCGAAAAGTACAAACTGAGCATTACTGCAGTCCAGGAAACAAATTGGCTTGGCAGCGAGATTAATGACAAGAAATCGCACACAATTTTTACAAGTGGCAAACCATCGGGCCACAAGGAGTTTGGAGTAGCATTTATGTATAGTGAACAATCACCTCAAACCGCACATTACTGACTTCAAACCCATAAATGAGCGGCTATGTGCGATTTGCATCAAGACTCGATTCTTCAATCTCTGGCTCATCAATGTGCACGCCCCCACTGAAGTTAAAGAAGACGCAGTAAAATACGAGTTCTACGCCCGCCGTAAGACCCTCTTCGACTCACTTCCAACAAACAATGTCAAATTGCTGCTAGGAGACTTTAACGCGAAAGTCGGAAACGAAAGTTGGCACCGGGGGACCACTGGAGGCCACAGTGTCCATGAAGAGTGTAACGACAACGGCCAGCGACTTATCGACTTCGCCTGCAGCAGGAATCTAGTCGTGTTTTCCGCATCGACGCATTCACAAGCAGACCTGGAAGTCTCCAGACGCACATACCGTCAACCAAATTGACCACGTCCTCATTTGCAGGAGATGGGCGTCTAGTGTCATGGATGTCCGCTCCTATCGAAGAGCAAACTGCGACTCAGATCATCACTTGGTGAAGACGACCTACAGATGTCGAATTTCCTCAGTGCACCAATCGAGAATCATCAATCGAGTTTGCGGTTGATAAGCTTTTGAGTGATGCTACAGCGGTGGAGTATACTACCGCCCTTGAGGAAAGACTATCACCTATGCTACACAACATCAGCAACACAGGCGTCCATGGGTTCTGGGAAGAACTCATGGGTACCATCAAGGATGTCGCAGTGAAAGTCGTGGGATACAAAGCCCGCGAAATGACTGGTTCGACGAAGAATGCAAAAATTCACTTGACGCGAAAAACGAGGCCTACAGACAATGGATTCAACGACTAACCAGAGCCAGATGAGAAAAATCTAGCTACGACGAATATCGAATAGAAGAAACGTAAATACTTTGACGAGCAGTTGCTGAATATTAACGAAACCCTAGCTAATAGGAACACCAGACAAGCGTACAAACTAGTAAATACAATTAAGAACGGCTACCAACCGAGGACTAGCCTTTGTAAGGACAAGGATGGAAACATCATCAGCGACACCGATAGCATTAACAAACGATGGGCCTCTTATTTTGAAGAGCTTCTGAACCTGCCATCTAACATCCCCACACAGGAAGCTCTTGACCATATTGTTGACTTAGGCCCACCTATACAACCCCCGACAGTAGAGGAAGTTGATCTCGCGTTGCGGTTACTAAAACGAAATAAAGCGCCGGGCGCTGATGAGATTCCAGCTGAACTGCTAAAATTCGGTGGAAGGAGTCTAGTTGGTGCCATACATCAATTACTCCTGCAAGTATGGGAGGACGAGGAGATCCCAGACGATTGGCGCAGAAGCAGCATCTGTCCAATTCACGAAAAGGGAGATAAACTGCGGTGTGATAATTACAGGGGCATATCACTAGTTTGTACGTCATATAAAATTTTGACGAAAATTCTGGAAAATAGAATAAAACCGTACGCAGAACGAGTCATTGGCGAATATCAAAGCGGTTTCAGACCTGGTCGCTCCACAACCGATCAGCTGTTCACAGTCAAACTGATACTCCAGAAGTGCTGGGAATACAACGTAAACGTATTCCAAATCTTTGTCGACTTCAAGCAGGCATACGACAGTATCGATCGCGGAGTGCTGTACAACATCATGCTGCAATTTGGTATACCGGCCAAATTAGTGCGACTGACAAAGATGAAGATGACCAACTCCGTCTCACAAGTTAGGATCCAGAATAGACTTACTGATCTATTTGAAACACGCACTGGTTTGAAACAGGGCGATGGACTGGCACCGACGCTCTTCAACCTAGCACTGGAATACGCTTTTCGGGCTATGAATATGGACAACAGCAAGACGCTACTTATCAAGTCGACACAATTAGCAGCGTACGCCGACGACATCAACATCATGTCCCGAAGATTGGCCGACGCAGAACAACTTCTGCATACGCTCGATACCGCTGCAAAAGAAGTTGGACTACGTATTAACGAGGGTAAAACTAAAATAATGATGCAATCGACGACAACGACACCTGCACAACCGAGCATCAATGGGGGGGACCTCAACATCGAGTTCGTGAACAACTTCATTTACCTGGGTTGCAGCTTGTCAAGGGACGCCAACGAAACTGACGAAATCAAGCGACGGATACAGTTAGCTAATAAGACTTTTTTCTCGGTTCTCCCCATAATGAAATCGAAGCATGTGCACAGAAACACGAAGCTTCGCGTGTACAAAACCATTATACGACCAGTGGTATGCTATGGCTGCGAAGCATGGACCCTAACTCAAGCCTCCGAAAACAATTTTCGGGGCTGTTTGCGATCGAGATGGATGGCGCATCCGGTACAACCATTAGTTGTATGAACTCTAGGATGAGCTGCAAGTCTCGAAAATCGTCAAACTACAACGACTTCAATGGGCAGGGCATGTACAAAGAATGGACGATGATCGCATGCCTAAGAGAGTAATGAATGCAGAACGATTCGACGGAGCGAGACTGCGAGGACGACCGAGATCTCGTTGGGAGAGCTCAGTAGGTGTGGACGCCGCGCAGCTACTGGGCTTCCAAAATTGGAGGACGCGGTCACGTGACCGAGATAATTGGAGGACAATGATCCAGGCGGCCAAGGCCCGACGTCGGGCTGTCGCGCCCCTATGACGATGATGATGTCTTAAATATCATGGGAGAGAAGAAAGGCCGGAGGATGCTGTTATAAGCCTTATATGGTGATATTCACTCAACTTTTTTATGCTTCTGTTTCAACTTTTGCTAATATATGGTGTAATATATAGTGTTAATACGCCACTGATCTCTACAAACAGTCGTCGATATTTAGTTTCTTTATCACTTCTATAAAAACTCTACATCATATCATAATATCAAAAAAGCAACATATCCCCGTCAGTCGTCAAATTTCCAATACGACTGATCTTTTTATTTGCCTGTTCTCGCCGGATTCATGGCGTCTGACTCTCGCCGAAGCTATGAAATATTCGAAGATCCATGCATTCATAATACATGACCACCAATGTCAATGATTTTTCATCCATACATTCCCATACGCCTTGTTTTTTCGAACTGTACCATTAAGCCTGCATCAGTTAGCTCAGAATTTGATAATTCAGTAGATTCATAACAATATATCTCTCTGGCTATATGTCTTCCTTGACTATGTCGATAGTTTTATTATATCGTATAAACTAAAGCACGCAATTTCGTGAAACAATCTAAGTGAAAAAAGTCCGAAGGGTGGGTTCTAGATTGTTAATATTCCTATGTTTCACTAATAGCTATCATAAATTTGTCATGATGACTAATACCTGACTGTCAAAAAATAACCTCAAACGCATCATAACCGTCAGTCAGAATGCCTGTTTGCCTAAATTTTAAATCCATATATTATTTAATTAGTTTCTCTTAAGTCTGGCATTACACTTTGCGTTTTTCCGCAGGAAGATCAATCCCGCAAAAAAACGCATTGTCGTACAAGAAGAGGACCCTATAATTACACATTGCGTTTTTCTGCGGAAGAAGCTTCGGACAGAAATAAATATATCCCAGTGAGTATATTGATGGTTTTATTTTTGTGGCAATATAGTAGGTAAAAGTCGGCAGGGCGATTCAATTTCAGCCAGTCCTCAATGGATGCACTGCATGAATTTCGCACTGGGTGCATGGGTTTCTAGTTTGTCGTTGAACCAAAAATCGGATGTCGCTGCTGCAAAACGATTCCTGCAAACTGCAGCATTGTCGTTACGTATAAGTCCGGCATTCCACTCTGCGTTTTTCTGCAGGAAGAGCAATCCCGCAAAAAAACGCAATGTCGTTCAAGAAGAGGACCCTATAATTACACATTGCGTTTTTCTGCGGGAGAAGCTTGTGACAGAAATAAATATATCCCAGTGAGGATATTGATGGTTTTATTTTTGTGGCAATGTAGTATGTAAAAGTCGGGAGGCCGATACAATTTCAGCCAGTCCTCAATGGATGCACTGCACTAGTTTGTCGTTGGACCAAAAAACGGAAGGTGTAATGTTTTTCATATACCACCGTGTGTTCATCTTCTCACTGCGTTTTTTCGCGGGAGGAGTCGTCCCGCTGTCGTTGGACTTGCTGCTACAAAACGATTCCAGCAAACTGCAGCATTGTCGTTATGTTGTCCGCGGGCTAGCTAGTGATAAATAAAATAAATATTAAATTAATTAATCAAAACAAAATTAATATTAACATTATATTAATGAATTAATAATTTTATTAAGATGAATTTAACATATAACATGTAATCCAGCAATATAATTTTTTTTTTTAAATATATTCTCTAAGAAGATGCTTTTTTATACTCTAAATTATATTTTCTTCTGTTATCTTATTCTAAATATTAATATTATATTGAATTATTAATATTAAAAATGATGGAAAAACATTTATTGAAACCAATTGTATTGAAAATATTGGATTTGAATTTGTAAAACCTTAAGTGTTCCCTTAGATCAAAGCGAATCACAAACAAATTATCGAATCGGCCACATACATATATGTATGTATATCGCGTTGGTTATGAATGAATGATGCCTAATACATTATGTATTTTATATTAAATGTGATATATCCATAAAATGTGATTACTATAGAATCCAAAAAGATGTTTTTTTTTTCATTAGAAACATATTTGATTTAGGCCCGTTTTCTCAATGTCCTGTTAAACTGACTGTTAGCTAACAGGGACCTATTTATCAAAGGCCTTAACGTCAATCATATACAACACCTAAAATACGGTAATGCAGTTCAAAAATAAGAGGAGAAAATCCCTATGTTTTGTCGTATTTTGGGTGTTGTTACGATGCGGGAAGCATGTAGAGCTTATGACTAACTTTTACTGCTGGCGAAATCAATTAGTCTTTGGCCGTTGTCGTTTGTTTCATCATGGAGGCTGTGCCCTCCTGTTGTGCCTCTATGGTGCAGTTCTTTACCGACTTCGAAATTAGAATGTTGGAGAATAAATTGTCTAGCAATGCGCAAAACTCCTCTTTAATGGCATATTCTTTCTCTTCCGTTGGGGCATGGCAATTGATTTAGCCAAATATTGAACAATTTTGATCTAATACGAATCGCACAGATGCGCAGAACTCCTCTTTAATGGCATCTTCTTTCTTTTCCGTTGGGGTATGCGAATTGATTTAGCCAAGTATTGAAAAATTTTGATCTAATACGAATCGCACTGATTCTTTCGTTGATAGGTTTGAAATCCGTTACCAGCTGTTTAAACTTATGTTATGTTAATTGCCTTGACTCCTCCATGGGCATGAGCGCCTCAACATCTCTAGCATTTCTATGCCTTGTTGACGTTTGACCCCAAATTCCCTGTTTTTAGGGTTTTGTATTAAAAACAAAACCCTTATGAAATCGGTCGAATGTCTGTCTGTCCGTCTTTCCGTCTGTCCGTCTGTCCGTCTGTCCGTCTGTCCATGGAATATCTCACGAACGGCTGAAGCTACATACATGAAATTTTGTAGGAATGTGTAGAATTACTATAATTCACCGGAGAAAGCGAATCGTGGTAATAGGTCAACTTTAAGGGGAGGTCCCCATAGAGGGGAAATGAAGGTCGAAATTTTTTTTTCGTTTGGTACAGGCAAGTGGGGTATCATAAAAAAGGTACCGTCGAGTACATTCCATTTTTGGAATTTTTTTCAAATTTGAAGAAACGGGAAAAGAGGGAGAGGGGAAAATATGTCATCCGAGTTTGTCCCCCCCCCTTGCATTTCGAAACCGTTATACTTAGAAATATGAAAATTTACAGAAAAGCGTTATTTTACTAGTGTTGAAAACCTAGATTTCTAGAATTTTGTAATTTCATCAGAAAAGGTTAATAATAGTACATTTCTATAGTTGCAGTTAGCACACCCCTGCACCCCTTACGCACACCCGAGGTCAAAAATATTGATGGCCAATGATAACCAACACCATAGGCAATAATATCTCCTAGTTTCATAACAATCACATAATATTTAATAATAGTACATTCATTTAAATTTTGAGATTTTGATGCCATTCATACAAAAAATGCACATAACCGGCTACATATCCGTACTAGTACTGCATACTTGAATATTGTTTTTCGTAAAGTGAATTGGAGTTAACCTTTTCTGAAAGGGTGGAGATTGGCGGTATAGGAGTGGTAGGGGAGAGAAGTTTAAGGAAGGAGGTAGGTGGGTTGCTGCTTTAAGGGGAGGTTCCCATAGAGGGGAAATTAAGGTCAACATTTTTTTTCATCTGATATGGGCAAGTGGGGTATCATGAGAAAGGTACTACAGAGTACATTCCATTTTTGGCGACTTCATAAAATTCGAAGAGAGGGGAAAAGAGGCAGAGGGGAAAACATGAGATCATATTGTAATTCGTCCCACCCCCCATAACCATTTCGAGACCGTTACACTTAGAAATATGAAAACATACAGGAAGATGGCTTTCAACTAGCACAGAAAACCAAAAAATAATGGAATTTTAATATCTTCTCAAAATAGGTTAATAATAGTATATTTCTATAGTTACAGTTAGCACACCCCTGCATTTCTCAAACTCATCCGAGGTCGAAAATATTGATGGCCGACGATAATCAACACCATGTGCAATAATATCTCCAAATTTCGTAATAATCACGTAAAATTTAATAGTAGTACATTCATTTAGATTTGGTCATTTTGATATCATCCATACAAAAAATGCACATAACAGGTCTCTTGTACTCCATACTAGTACTACGAGTACATCATACTTGCATATTGTTTTCCGTAGAGCGAATTGGAGTTAACCATTTTCAAAAGGGTAATGATTGGTAGGAGAAGAGGGAGGAGGGGAAGCGGGGGGGGGGGGGGGGCGTATGCTGGTCGCTGACTCTATTCTCTATAATTATTCAAACAATTTATTCTCAATATTTTTTATGCAAACTTACAATTCGCAATATTAACATGAATGGTTAAGCATCTCCTAGAGTAGGACAGTTCATCTCCTATTGGCATGGGACACTACAAAACCCTCGGATTGCGGGCGTAGCCCACTATTTTCCGATTTCATTTTCCTTTTGGTCTACCACTGGTTAAGATTGTGTGCGATCCGTAACCATTTATCTCGCTACCGAAGTAAGTTTGCTAATGATATAGCGAGATGCTTCTTGAAGGAGTTCTCGCATTGCATCGGTGCGATATAGTGTTCGCACATTCCAGAATTCGAAAGAATAGTCTCCCTTCTCTTCCACTGGGATTAAAACACTGAATGTTCTTACCGATAATCTCCGATCAGGTGCTAACCACCACTAGAAGGCGCAAGATGGATGTTTAGAATGAGAAGTATAAATTCCTTGCGGATCCACCATCAAATTGCACATCATTCCTTTTTAAGGTGAATGTGGTTTTATTTTATTAAATCACCGGGAAATGAGCCCCTGATCTCCAGATGCAAGCATCGTAAGTGTCACCATACACTGCCGAACTCGATCTCGAACATGGTACATCTCATGTTAGTGGTCAGTTACGAATTCCAGTCCCGTTCACTTCCCGCCGTGGCCATGGATGTTTGTGTTGTCTTCCCCCTGTTGTGAGGGCGTAACAATAAGCCACAAACTTTCCCAACTTGTCCTAGGTATGTGGCTATAGTTGACGCGATATGCCCCACTAGAACTTAGGGCGAAGAGTAGTAATGAATATGTATTCATTATTCAATACGTTTCATTCCATGAACATGCATTTTGTACAACTTTTGATTATCACTCACAAACAGGCAGTCATTTGATAAATCATAATAGTTTTATTGAAGGTGTAGCAACCACTTTAGCAATCAGATTTGCATTTTTATAAAGTTACAAAATAACACAATTTTTTTGTAGCAATATGTCACCAATTCGCGTTCACCGTCTATGAGTTTTTTGCTTGCATCAAATGACTACATTCGTAACGATTTCACAGTCTCTAAGCGGGTTTCCACAACATTTCGTCTGGTTTCCATTAAACAAGGCGGTAGAGAAACTTTCTATTGCTAAGTAGTTTTGCATTGTTAGGAAACTTAATTTAAAGGTCAACAATTTATATTCGTTTTGTAGGTACGTCATTAATAATTACTCTTTGTTGATTATTCTCCATGATCATTATTATTATATTTATGTATTTATGAATTCATGCCGTGCATGATTCCTGAAACATTCGAGAAATTGTTTGCGAAAAATGCAGAAATTTCACAGTTTTCTTATTTTAGTAATATCTGCAGGATTTATACAACTCATTTTGTGTATATATACTCCTCAAAACAAAATAAGGGCCACTAATAATTTTCCGATTTTTTTTTTGTGGTTCTCCATACTCTCATACGTCGATTGTCATTAAAAAAAAACTTCACTTTACATCACTTAACACTCATCCGTGAAAAGCACCTCACGCCATTCCTCCCTGCCCCATTCACTGTTATCGTTAACAAAACACTTGAAAAATAACGGCATTCATAAAAATTAGTTATCGAAGCAAAAATATTCGGGTGGCCCTTATTTTGTTTTGAGTAGTATAGTATTTCCCGATTGAGTTAATCCTTATCTCAAATGAAAAAATCCCT